>JAZKJV010011528.1:0-718336 GCA_037367405.1 Ottelia alismoides | reverse complement strand
TGAGAACAAGGGTTCTTTTTATTCCAATTAATTAGATCGACCTGCTCAATTCAGTCCCAATTTTAGAGTTAGGTTATCACTTGAAATTTATGTGAACACACAAGCACGTCTACCGTTCAGTCCCAATTTCCTTTAACCTTAAGTTGTAAAACAAGATGGGAATCGGAAATCAGAATGCAAACGAGAAACTATGATGCATGCTCAGAAGAAGGTATACTTACAGTGAATCCCAGCACTCTTCATGCGTTATGCAAAACTGAATTTGTAAATATTACACTAAATGCATGCAGATCGAGGAAACCGCACCTAAACAATATACTATTAGCGGGGAAGAAATTGATTGGATTTGAGCTAAGTAGTACGTGTCTATGTGCGTCTCGTTATGAATCTTATAAGATATGTGAATCTTCTAAGATAAGTGTGGCCTAATTTACGATGGGCACAAACAAGTTTGAATCTAAACTACCGTGTGCCTAATCCTTAATTTCGCCACTCAAGTCAAGCCCCACCCTCGCCGGAGAGTGAAACAGGCTCGACACACCACAAATAATGTCTAAGTCTTTTTACATGCACGAGCTCTCAAACAAGAGCCGCTAGAAATGAGCAATTACCTAAATAATTACAATAATTTACAAAATTCTCTCAAAAATAAATTGCTTTATCCTCGCACTTCAGTAGTCGGCGCTCCTCGCGTCCGTCGACCTCTGATGCACTCCAAGTCCACCGGGCCCTCGCAAGGAACAAAGATTTATATTAGAGAGATAAACAACAAGATATATACAAAAATATGAAGAGAAATAATTGCAAAAAAAATGGAATAAATACAAGTGGCTCGGGGGTCAGACTACCCGAGTAAATGGAAAACTAAATCCAAATTTTTTAAACTAATCCCTAAGTTGTTTGCCTCCCCGGCAACGGCGCCATCTGACGTGTCGCTAAATACAATGTTTAATTCGGCTTCGTTGTAGCACGTGTACTTAGCGATTCGGTCAGAACCGAGAGAAGATCTCCGTGAAGAGTGTCTCGGCTTTAATTTATATCCCGGGCAAGTCCGGGGTCGAACTCAGGGAGGCAAAGGAACAACTTAGGTTTTAATTCAAAATCTTAGGTCTAGATATCCACGCGGTTTTTTAGATTTTTTTAATGCAAAAACAAAGGTGAAAGGTGAATGCAAGTGAATTAAGACACTAAGAAAGCATACAATAAGGCCAAATTAATTTTAATATCAAATTAATCCAATTCAGCCAAATTATATTTTTCCTAACGTCCTAATCCAGTGAGGAACACAAAACACATTTTTTTAGAATTTTAGGGGTTAAAATGCAATAAATAAAAACACACACTTTTTATGGGTTTTTTTCACAATTTCTCACACAAACAGTAAGTAAAAATTATGAAAAAAATATTGAAATGAAAACTTGATGCAAGGAAGCTACAATAATATTTTTGGAATTTTTTGACAAAATGTGAATTTTTTATGAATTTTTTAGTGAAGACAGAGTGATAGTGAGTGATTAATTTCTATTAAATCTACGTTATCAAATTAATCAACTTACGAATTATCTCAAGTAGATATTTCTATGAAGAATCCAGGAGAGTTGACATTTTGCAAAAAGAATATACGGAGATTTAATTAAAAATCAAAAACTAAAATCACTCTACAATTTATTTAAGGTACAAGACAACTCCATTTTGGATGCAATTTGGATAGTAATTACATCACATATCAAGGCATCACATATAATTTTTGTGGAATTTTTAGAGCAACCGTTTGTGAGATATTAATTTAATGGCACAGAATGGGTAAACTCTGCAAAATTTCAGTTAAACAATTATAATTAATTACCCATATCTCACAAAAATACAAGTAAATAATTAAAATGTAGACAAGAAGTTGCTCAACACAATGGTATTTTTCATGAATAAAAAGGTGCAATATTGATGTCCAAATTAATGCATGAACACAGGGGTCTTTGTGCAAACTCAGAAAACTATATACAACTTGAACTTCTGCACAGGGACTAAACTGTAATTAAAGAAACATGAAATATATACAATGTAATTTTTACATTAAAAAAATGAGAAAAGGAAACACCTTCTTCTTCGTTCTTGTAGGAGGAGGAAGAACCCAACGACGGGGGCGGCGATGGTGGCTTGCCGCTGGGCTGGAGGCGGCGCCGCCACACACGAGCGGGCACGGCGGAGAGGGGGCGGCGGTGGGCCACGGGCTTCGCGGCTGGACGGAGGAAGGTGGCGGGCGGCTCACGGCTGCGCGGGGGCTGAGCTGCGAGAGGGATGTGCGGCCAGCGGCGCCGCAGCCCGTTGAGGAAGGGGGCTGACGGCTCTCGCGCGGCGGAAGGCCGCTGGACGGAGGAACGCACGCGCGCGCCGCGCGATGCCGCCTGGCGCGGCGGTTAAACGGCGATGAGGAAAGGGGGTGGGGGGCGGCGGCGTGGAGCTGCTGTTCCCCCGCCCGTTGCTTTTTTTTATTTTTTTTTTGATTTTTTTTAGATTTTCTTTCTTTTTGCTGTTAAAAAAATCTTTTTTTGTTTTAATTTTTTTTAATTTTTAATTTTCTTAAACATGAAACAAAATGTAAATGAAAATGAAAGTGGACAATGGGTAGATGGATTTGTAGATGCTACGATGATGATGGATGATGGAGGTAATGATGAAAATGATATGATGGTGGTGAAATGCAAAAGATAAAAAATGTGGTGGGGAAGGTGGTGATGGAAATGATAAGAGATGAGATGATGGTTGTGGTGGTAATGTAAAAAAAACTATGGAGATGATGAGACAACAATGGAACAAACTATTAAATAAAATAAAATAACAAGAAAAATAAAAGGAGATATCCTTACCTGATCTTCGCCGGATTGGCGGAGCAGCTACGCTGAACTCCTGTTGTCGCCTCGATCCGATTGGCGAATTAAAAATCGGAGAAGCTACGCGAGCTCGACGGGGAACTCGTGACGCGGAGTGGAGCTCCGCGGATCTCACCTGAAGGAGGTCGTCGCTTGAGGACGATGCTTCGCCGTTGTCACCAACAAAACACTCCAAGCTCTCTCCTTATTTTATAAGAATGGTGGATGGGGAAAAAATGTGGATGTTGAGATGATTATAAAGAGATGAATAATGGGAGTTAGAGAGGTGGTGGTGTTGAATGAGAAGTTAGATTATTGGTGGAGTTGAATGGGAGGTTATATGAAGAATATGGAGTGGAATGGAGGTTGAAAGAAGACTCGGAGGTTAATGGAGAAAGGGAAGTTATTGTAGAGAATGTGATTAAATAAAAGAAAATAAAAGTAGGCTACTTCAAATACAATAAAATAAAAAGAGAAGACAAATGGTGGAGAATTTACAAAAGAAGATAAAACACCATGTACAATTTTTGTTTACTTTTCTAATTTGTAATTTTTTTTTCTTTTTAATAGTAGCTATGTACAATAGGAAAATACAATAAAATAGTACAATCAAAATACAACACTATAATGATTTTTTTGGATTTTTAATAATTAAGAAAGATAAAATAAAAAATGGAGAAAGTATGAATATATACATAATGTACAATGTACATCTAGGTCCCAAAACCCAACTTTTGCAAATGAGCTCCGATTTTAATGAAACCACTTCCGTTGGATAGATAATTTTCTAACTTGAACTTTAAAAGTGAGTTTGGTAAATTTGGAGTTCATACGGAGCGGGAATTTAGCTTGGAAGTTGGACTTTACGGCTTTTTCTCTTTGGGATCTAGGTGCATTTATTTGAGGTAAAATTTATTTTGTATTTTTTTATTTTTATATACATTTTTATAAACATGTTAGAGAAAGAATTAGTCAAAAGGAGTTGAAATGAAATTATAAAAAATACATGAAGTTTTGGGCTATTTACAAGTATAAAACTCCTTTATTTTTGCGGCTTTTTAGTGTTAATTTATTTTATACAATCCAATATACAATAATTAGTTTATTTTATTTACAAGAGTCATTTTGTTAATTAATGGATTTTATGGACATTTATTAGGGAATTTACTCATGGATTTTGCTAAGAAAATTAAATAAATAAAATGAAATAAAGTTATCTACTTTAATTACAATAGAATAAAAAAGAATAAAATAGATAGTGGACAATTTACAAGGGAAGACAAACAACATGTACACATTTTTTTTACTTTTCTAATATGTAATTTTTTTTGTCTTTTTAATAAGAGATATTTACAACGGAAAAATACAATAAAATAATATAAATAAAATACAACACAAGCATGATATTTTTGTATTTTTAATAATTAAGAAAGATAAACTAAAAATTAAAGAAAGAATGCGTATATACAAGGTATACAATGTACGAGCTATGTCTTTTTGTCACCTAGTGCCAAATTAAACCCAAGTTGTTCCTTTGCCTCCCTGAATTCGACCCCGGACTTGCTCGGGATATAAATTAAAGCCGAGACACTCTTCACGGAGATCTTCTCTCGGTTCTGACCGAATCGCTAAGTACACGTGCTACAACGTGACCAAATTAAACACCGTAATCAGCGACACGTCAGATGGCGCCGTTGCCGGGGAGCGGCGGTGCTGCACTGCCGGGCCGACGGTTTGGCGGAGACGGGGAGCGCGGTCGCGGTGGCGCGCGGTGTGTTGGAGGTGGCGACGGCGGCCGGCCAGGGCGGCGCGAAGGGCCGGAGGAGAGCCACCGGCGTACGGTGGCAGTGGATTGGGGGCGGCGGCGGTGGGTGCTTCCCCCACCACGGTGGTTACTTTTTTTATTTTTTTTAATTTTTTTCTGCTGTAATAAAACAAAAGGTTTTTTTGTTTTAATTTTTTTTTATATATTTTTTTTATGTTTTCAAACAGTAAACAATTATGTACATATAAAGGGGGAAATGGTAATTAGTGGAGATGTGGTGGTGAAATGATATGATGAACTAAAAAATGATGGGGTGATGGTGATGTGGTAAAGAAAATGCAAATATAAAATAAAAAAATGATAAGATGAAAATAAAATTACCTAGGATGGACGGTCGCCTATGATGTGCTCTCGAGAGCACGGTCTTCGCTCCAATCGCCGGCGTGCGATGAGCTCGAGCAGCGCGCGGTTGCGGCTGCGATGTTGGCCAAAAAACCAACGGATCACACCGGAGAGAGAGCCGCCGTCGCTCGACCGCGGTTGCATCGCTGTCACCGATTCAACTCAGGGAACTAAGCTCTCCTCACATAAAAATGGATCAAAGGCAAAAATGAGGAGAATGGCATGTATATAAAGAAGAAGAAAAATGGAAGTTAGAATTAAGATGGAGTGGGATGGAGGTTAATAAAATGGTGGAGTTGAATTAGAAGTTAGAAAATATGGTGGAGTAATGGAGTTGAATGGTGGTTATTGTAGAGAATGTAAAATAATTAAATAAATAAAATGAAATAAAGTTATCTACTTTAATTACAATAGAATAAAAAAGAATAAAATAGATAGTGGACAATTTACAAGGGAAGACAAACAACATGTACACATTTTTTTTACTTTTATAATATGTAATTTTTTTGTCTTTTTAATAAGAGATATTTACAACAGAAAAATACAATAAAATAATATAAATAAAATACAACACAAGCATGATATTTTTTTATTTTTAATAATTAAGAAAGATAAAATAAAAATTAAAGAAAGAATGCATATATACAAGGTATAGAATGTACATCTAGGTCCCAAAACCCAACTTTTGCAAATGAGCTCCGATTTTAATGAAACCACTTCTGTTGGATAGATAATTTTCTAACTTGAACTTTAAAAGTGAATTTGGTGAATTTGGAGTTCGTGCGGAGCGGGAATTTAGCTTGGAAGTTGGTCTTTACGGCTTTTTCCCATTGAGATCTAGGAGCATTT
This sequence comes from Ottelia alismoides, assembly GCA_037367405.1. Classification (NCBI taxonomy): domain Eukaryota; kingdom Viridiplantae; phylum Streptophyta; class Magnoliopsida; order Alismatales; family Hydrocharitaceae; genus Ottelia; species Ottelia alismoides. Next base: position 712,453 of record JAZKJV010011528.1, on the reverse strand, counting down.
ATTTGAGGTAAAATTTATTTTGTTATTTTTGTATTTTTACATACATTATTATGAACAAGTTAGAGAAAGAATTAGGTAAAAAGGAGTTGAAATGAAATTATTAAAAATACAAAAATATCATGCTTGTGTTGTATTTTATTTATATTATTTTATTGTATTTTTCCGTTGTAAATATCTCTTATTAAAAAGACAAAAAAAATTACATATTAGAAAAGTAAAAGAAAATGTGTACATGTTGTTTGTCTTCCCTTGTAAATTGTCCACTATCTATTTTATTCTTTTTTATTCTATTGTAATTAAAGTAGATAACTTTATTTCATTTTATTTATTTAATTATTTTACATTCTCTACAATAACCACCATTCAACTCCATTACTCCACCATATTTCTAACTTCTAATTCAACTCCACCATTGTATTAACCTCCATCCCACTCCATCTTAATTCTAACTTCCATTTTTCTTCTTCTTTATATACATGCCATTCTCCTCATTTTTGCCTTTGATCCATCTTTATGTGAGGAGAGCTTAGTTCCCTGAGTTGAATCGGTGACAGCGACGCAACCGCGGTCGAGCGACGACGGCTCTCTCTCCGGTGTGATCCGTTGGTTTTTTGGCCAACATCGCAGCCGCAACCGCGCGCTGCTCGAGCTCATCGCACGCCGGCGATTGGAGCGAAGACCGTGCTCTCGAGAGCACATCATAAGCGACCGTCCATCCTAGGTAATTTTATTTTCATCTTATCATTTTTTTATTTTATATTTGCATTTTCTTTACCACATCACCATCACCCCATCATTTTTTAGTTCATCATATCATTCACCACCACATCTCCACCAATTACCATTTCCCCCTTTATATGTACATAATTGTTTACTGTTTGAAAACGTAAAAAAATAAAAAAATATAAAAAAAAGTAAAACAAAAAAAAAACCTTTTGTTTTATTACAGCAGAAAAAAACTAAAAAAAATCAAAAAAAAAGTAACGCAGCATGGTGGGGGAAGCACCCACCGCCGCCGCCCCCAATCCACTGCCACCGTACGCCGGTGGCTCTCCTCCGGCCCTTCGCGCCGCCCTGACCGGCCGCCGTCGCCACCTCCAGCACACCACGCGCCACCGCGGCCGCGCTCCCCGTCTCCGCCAAACCGCCGGCCCGGCAGTGCAGCACCGCCGCTCCCCGGCAACGGCGCCATCTGATGTGTCGCTGATTACGGTGTTTAATTTGGTCACGTTGTAGCACGTGTACTTAGCGATTCGGTCAGAACCAAGAGAAGATCTCCGTGAAGAGTGTCTCGGCTTTAATTTATATCCCGGGCAAGTCCGGGGTCGAACTCAGAGAGGCAAAGGAACAACTTGGGTTTAATTTGGCTAAATTGGATTAATTTCTCATTAAAATTAATTTGGCTAAGTTGTATGCTTTCGTAGTGTTTTAATTCAACCGCATCTTGCATTGATATTTCTTTTTGCATTAAAAAATATAAAAAAAATACTGTTTGGATATCTAGATCTTAAATTTGCAAATTAAACCCAAGTTGTTCCTTTGCCTCTCTGAGTTCGACCCCGAACTTGCCCGGGATATAAATTAAAGCCGAGACACTCTTCACGGAGATCTTCTCTCGGTTCTGACCGAATCGCTAAGTACACGTGCTACAACGTGACCAAATTAAACACCGTAATCAGCGACACGTCAGATGAAATTATTAAAAATACATGAAGTTTTGGGCTATTTACATGTATAAAACTCTTGTGATTTTGCGGCTTTTTTATGTTAATTTATTTTATACAATCCAATATACAATAATTAGTGTGTTTTATTTACAAGAGTTATTTTGTTAATTTATTGATTTTATGGACATTTATTTGGGATTTTACTCATGGATTTTGCTAAGATTAAGATATTAAGATGATGAATCGTGGATTCATCACCCCCCTATACTTAAAATTTTCTAGTCCTCGAGCAAATAAAGAATGAATAAGTTGGGTTAACCCCTGACTGTGCATGTGAATACAAGACTTAATCTGTTCAAGAACTCTCGGTTTTAGAGATCCTAAAATTCTAAGCTGAACCAAGCTCTAGTCAAAAGGTACCCAATTTCCCTAATCATCAGACTCTCTTTGTATACGTATAAATAAGGGATATGACTTTAAATGTGGACTGCAGTTATAAGAGTAGAGTCACAACGTCACCCAAGGTTCCAGTCCAAGAGACTCTCCTATGGACCCGATCCTCAACACTAGGGAATAAATCATTTCTTGCATCCAAATCCACCGTCCCTTTAGTTGTCAGACTTGAAAGTGTAGATGGCAGGCCAGTTGATGGAGGGCATAGGATTGTGTCATTTCTTCTCTCTCTCTCATTGGAACAAGGATCCTCTCAAGTGCCTTATTACGCAACACATTTTTTGGTGTTGATCAGTGCGTCCGTCAAGAGAAGCTGGAGCCGTTTGCACTTGTTTTCCTGGGAGTAAACCGAGGTGTGCCTTTTTTGAGTACCTATCGTACCTTCTACACCCAGACTTGTAGCATTTACGATGCAGAGCCCTTTTTTTGGTGCAAGCCCGACTCCTGGTCCTAATAGCGGTGGTCCAAGTGGACACTTTGAAATGGTTGGGAGCGCTCGCCTTTGGTGGAAGCTCTTTTGATAATTGACTTTGTGGAATGAGAGCTTTTCTTTGACATTTCATTGCTTTGTAGTATTTGTGGCTAGCTCCACTACTTTTACCAAGAGTTGGCGCACACTGATCAACAATTTTTTTATTTTATCACACCCTGGCACATAGGTAAATGTCAAGAGATAGTATAAGAACCATGTTCTCATACTGGCTAAAGATGCTGACACTCAGGTTTCATGAAGCCTTCATTGATTTTATCCCATCCTCGAGCATCATTAAATCAAGTCCAAACTCAAATCCCTCATCCCAGTTCCTCAAGTGAAATTTCAACTCATCTCATCATAACTGCAGTCGTGTATGTGAGGTGCTGATCATATTCTTAAGGTAGAGACTAAGCATGCAATATAGCACACACATCTTCCAAACTAGGGAAATGTGAATAATTAAGTGAAGGACCCTAATGACTAAGGCTGGTTAACTCAAAATCTCAAGACCTCATAAACCAAGTGTTCTTGAACATCACTAGTCTTGTGTGAAAGTGAATTGTGTCAGGGATTAAACCAACTTATTAGTTAGTTTTTTTTGTTAGAAAAGTTTTGCTTCTTTTTTTTCAAGAGTTTTTTTTTGAAAAAGATAGGTAAATAAGAAAATATTTTTTTTGAAAAAGTTTTTTTTAGCAAAAGAGGATTTTTTTGAAAAGTTTTTTTTCTTAGCAAATAAGGAAAAAGAGTTTTTTTTAGGAAAGAGTTTTTTTGTGTTTTTTTTATTTTTTTTACTCACCCCATAATTATTGTATAATATATATAAAAAATACGTGAAAGTACGAGGTATGGGTAAAGTATATATGCAATATATACACGCCCCCCTATACTTAGCTTGTGCTATGTCCTCATGGCACTAGGTGACAAAAAGACATAGCTCGTACTAAGCGTAGGAAAGCTAAAATAATAGAAAGCATAGAAGTCGATCCGCCCCCCCTATACTTAGGTTCTGGACAGCCTAAGTGTAGAAGAAGAGCAAAAATGGGGCGGACGAGGTCAAGAGGAGAAATGATGAGTAAATACACATGGCAGGCATCGGTCCCCCCTATACTTAGGCTTTGGTCAGCCTAAGTATAGGACAAGAGTAAGTGTGAGAACCGACGTGATCTCGAGAATATACAAAGAAGGGAGAATATGTACAAGAGTGATGGAATCTTCTAAGATGTTGAATCTTGATGCTGCATCTTCATGAAGAGTAATAAGATGTATCTGCTCTGTGCTCACTCTGTATGAAGTTGATGACCTCGACTTGGACTAACTGCTCTTTGGAATCAACAAAATGCTTCAACAGTTGTCCATTCACCACATGAGATTGTGCACCATCTGTGAGATCAGCTATCTCTACACTTCCATTCTCGTGTCGCTGATTACTTTTTTATCTCACACACGGTTGTTCCAAAATATCCACAAAAATTAGGAATGATGCCTTGAAATGGGTTTAATTTACTGTCCAAATTTCAACCAAAATGGAGATGTCTTGTGCCTGAAATAATTCGTAGAGTGAATTTAGTGTTTGATTTTTAATTAAATCCACATACATTATTTTTGCGAAATTTCAACTCTCCTAGATTTCTTATCTAAATATCTTTCTGAGATAAATCACACTCTGATTAATTTGATAACGTGGATTTATTAGGAATTATTTACTCACTGTCACTCTGTTTCTACTAAAAAATCCATAAAAAATTCATAACTTGTCAAAAAATTCCAAAAACATTACTGTAGCTTCCTTGTATCATGTTTTCATTCCAGTAATTTTTTCATGATTTTTGCTTTCTTTTTGTGTGATAAATTGCAAAAAGACCCTTAAAAAGTGTGCATTTTTCATTATTGCATTTTAAGTCCTAAAATTCCAAAAAAAATGTGTTTTGTTTTCATCTCTGGATTAGTATTCTAGGAAAAATATAATTTGGCTAAATTGGATTAATTTCTCATTAAAATTAATTTGGCTAAGTTGTATGCTTTCGTAGTGTTTTAATTCAACCACATCTTGCATTGATATTTCTTTTTGCATTAAAAAATATAAAAAAAATACCGTTTGGATATCTAGATCTTAAATTTGCAAATTAAACCCAAGTTGTTCCTTTGCCTCCCTGAGTTCGACCCCGGACTTGCCCGGGATATAAATTAAAGCCGAGACACTCTTCACGGAGATCTTCTCTCGGTTCTGACCGAATCGATAAGTACACGTGCTACAACGTGACCAAATTAAACACCGTAATCAGCGACACGTCAGATGAGGCACAGTGTTCTCAGTTGGCTTGACATTGTTGGGTTCTTGTGTCGGATCATTGAAATGATCAAGGCAATCCACAAAGGTCATGTCCGACTCACTGATAGCTTCTGGTCTTGAGTCCTCTCTAGAAGCTGTCGTGGTGGTGGTGCAAGTAGTAAGCGGTGTGTGGTTGTAGGAAGTGTCTAAATCAATGGTTGTCTGGACAGTCGGTATCTCAGGTGTAGTAGAGAGATGGGACTCAACTGTCTCTCGAAGGTCGCGACTGTCTGCAACTTTACGGGTTACCTTGGAATATCGTGTGTCCTCAAAGATCGGGTGAGGTCGGAGTGCTCCCAATGCAGAGAAATCGATCTCCCGAGTCTCACAATCTATAGTTGCCTTATCCAAGGCTAAGAACGGCTTCCCAAGAATGATCGGAGACTGGGTGAACTCTCCTCGGTGCTCAATGTCAATGATCGTGAAGTCTATCTCCAGTAGAGCACCTTGGAAAGTGACGATGACTAAAATGGTTCCTCTCGACCGTTTAATGGTCCGATCTGCCAACTGAATGATATCTCTTGACTTCTTGGCAGATCCGAGTTTGAGCTTGGCAAACACGGAGGTCGGGAGGATATTAATCGGTAAGTCATCATCGATTCTTGCATGGGTGAATGTGGTATCTTTGATTTCACAATCAAATCTAGGTAACCGCTTTACTCTGCGGCTCTTGGTTTTTCTCCTTATCATCAAAGATGTGGCCATAGATACTATATGTATCTCAGTCCTTGTTCTCTTATTGCCCGACCTTTTAGGCATCAATTTACTTCTCACAAATCTTTTAAGGTCGGGAAAGTGTTCAATGGCCATTATTAAGGGAAGCTCAAAAATCAACTTTCTATCCAATGCTTCCCTAACTGCAGGATCCAAACTTTTTAGATCTTTTCCTTTTTCAATTTTTATGGTATTTTCCGAGTTTTCAATTTTTTTGGTCTTTTTGGTAGGTGAAGGAGGACTAGGAGAATGTACAGACTCTGGTTTGGAGGGAAAGTGGTTAGTAGAAGAGGGAGGTAGAAGGGACTCCAGCTGTACATGACGTGTGGTCAATCCAGTGTCTTCCAGGTTTTCAAGATTCAATCCGCGAAATCCATGATCCACATTTATACCTGGACTCTTGATCGGTCTACAAATGTCATCCTCCAATAAGTTCTCATGACACTTCATGAGAGAAGTCGACGCAATTGGAGGATACTTCTGAGAACTCGGGCTCTTATACTCAACACACCTTGACTCGAGTGTGCAATACTGGGTTGAGTATGGCCCATATGTATGGCAGTTGTTGGTCGAAGCCTCATCAGGCGGAGTTAGTAGACAGGGGTTCTGTAAATCAGTCGCATGAATCCAATCCCCTGTATATGTCGACTCTCCGAATGGGTGATGAAAGTTGATCAATGTGGTCTCTATCACTCAGGTCAATCAAGTCAGGAAGATCGTACGGTGCAGGCCTCTCCATTCAGTTTGTCTGATCGACCATGTTGTACCCTAAGGTTAAGTCGGGATGTGTATATAGAAATTGTTGTTCTGTCCCAACTCGAGGTGAAAGTGAGGTATGTGGGGTCAACTGATTATGCCAATCATTCATCTCAGCAGTCGCTTGCTCTTTGATTTGTTCCTTGATTCCAGCAAGCGGACGAGAATATAGTGAATCAATCCAAGGTGGTTGTGGGTCAGGGGTGCAAGAATGTGGGGTAGGTGAGAAGGACGAAGAAGTGGAGAAGTCAGTCGGAGTTCTGACTTCGCGGTTGGGGTGTGGGTATGAAGAGGAATAAGTGGGTGGAGATGATCGGAATATGGTCGAAGAAGGATGACTTGGATATGATGACCAAAATTCTGACATCTTGGAAGGGAGATGGGAGAATGAAGCGGATCGAGGAAGAAAGCGTGCAAGTGCACCGAATAACACACAAAACAAACAAACACAAAAGCAAACCCTGAGTTCACCTACTCAACACAGTGATGGTCGCAAAAGTCCGACCGTTTATCTTTTCAGTTTTAATTAGGTGATAAATCAAGATATCAATCCAATTACGCAAGGCTCAAAAGTAGGTTTTGGGCACTATCCTAGGGATGCGTCCTCACCTCTCAACAATCACAATTAGCCAAGCATACAATGAGGGTTTTGCTCTCCCAAAATAAGTGTTAGTTTTAATCAGTTTTTTTTTGTCAACTCTGATTAGCAGTCCCGGTTTTAAGTTTGGTTATCACTTGATTAGTCCACCAAACAAAGCACGCCTAACGATCAGTCCCGATTTCCTTTTAACCTAAGTTTCAAAAACCAAGGGGAGGGAGTCGAGAAAAACCTATGCAAATAATGAAATCAATGATGCATGCCCAGTTCAGAAGACTTACAGTGATCCTCGCGCTCTACATGCGGGATGCAAGGCAGAATTGAAATTTTATACTAATATGAATGCAAACGAGAAAACCGTTCCTAGACAGGCAGTTCTATTAGCGAGTGATGAACAAGTTAAATTTGACTAATAGCTCTGCGGTCTAAGTACGTCTCGTTAAAATGTGATGTGTGGTCCTAAAAATTACGAGCACAAGCAATAAAGATATTCTAATAAAATGCTCTAAGAGCCACGAGTGCAAGTCCTATTCTACGCCAATCAACCACACGACCACGAGCGGGTCTAATGTCCAGTCCGGATACAAGCGCGAGCTCTCAAACAAGAGCCGCTGGAAAGAGCAAATTACCTAAGTTATTACAACACAATAATTACAAAAATTTATAAAAAAATCTCTCGAAGATAAATTGATTTTCTTGCTCTTCAGCAGTCGGCGCGCGTCGCGTCCGTCGACCTCCGATGTACTCCAAGTCCACCGGGCCCTCGCAAGGAAAATGAGATTTATATTACAGAGATAAACAACAAGATATATACAAGAATATGAAGAAAAATAATTGAAAGGAAAATGGAATATTTACAAGTGGTCTCGGGGGTCAGACTACCCGAGTAAATGAAAATCTAAATCCGAATTTTTAAATTAATCCTTAAGCCGTTTGCCTCCCCGGCAACGGCGCCATCTGATGTGTCGCTGATTACGATGTTTAATTTGGTCACGCTGTAGCACGTGTACTTAACGATTCGGTCAGAACCGAGAGAAGATCTCCGTGAAGAGTGTCTCGGCTTTAATTTATATCCCGGGCAAGTCCGGGGTCGAACTCAGGGAGGCAAAGGAACAACTTGGGTTTAATTTTCAAATTTAAGATCTAGATATCCAAACGTTATTTTTTTATATTTTTTTAATGCAAAAAGAAATATCAATGCAAGATGCGGTTGAATTAAAACACTACGAAAGCATACAACTTAGCCGGATTAATTTTAATGAGAAATTAATCCAATTTAGCCAAATTATATTTTTCCTAGAATACTAATCCAGAGATGAAAACAAAACACATTTTTTTTGGAATTTTAGGACTTAAAATGCAACAATGAAAAATGCACACTTTTTAACGGTCTTTTTGCAATTTATCACACAAACAGAAAGCAAAAATCATGAAAAAATTACGGGAATGAAAACATGTTGCAAGGAAGCTATAGTATTTTTTTGGAATTTTTTGACAAGTTATGAAATTTTTATGGATTTTTTAGTAGAAACAGAGTGACAGTGAGTAAATAATTCCTAATAAATCCACGTTATCAAATTAATCAGAGTGCGATTTATCTCAGAAAGATATTTAGATAAGAAATCTAGGAGAGTTGAAATTTTGCCAAAATAATGTATGTGGATTTAATTAAAAATCAAACACTAAATTCACTCTACGAATTATTTCAGGCACAAGACATCTCCATTTTGGTTGAAATTTGGAAAGTAAATTAAACCCATTTCAAGGCATCATTCTTAATTTTTGTGGATATTTTGGAGCAACCATGTGTGAGATAAAAATTTAATGGCACAGAATGGGTAAACTATGCAAAATTTCAGTTGAACATTTTTACTTAATTATCCAAAGACCACAAAAATACAAATAAATACCCACAATGTAGAGAATTAGTTGCTCCACACAATGCTATTTTTCTTTAAAAAAAAAGATGCCAAAACAAGATCCAAATCAACACACAACATAGGGGTCTTTGTGCAATATAGAAATTAAAAAGAAAACTCAAACTTATGTACAGGGACTACTTTGTAATTACTGAAACTATACAAAATATTTATATAATTTTTACAATAAAAAAAACTTTTACATTCTTCTTCTTTGTTCTCTGCAGGAGGAGGAACCCAACGGGTGTGGGCGGTGGCGGCTCCCCGTAGGACGGAGATGGGTCGCGCGGGCGGCGGAGGAGGGAGGCGACGGCGTACGGCGATGGCTCGGAGGTGTGCGGCGCACCGGCGGTGGAGGAAGGAGGTCGCGGGTCGCCAGGGGCGGCGGTGCTGCACTGCCGGGCCGGCGGTTTGGCGGAGACGGGGAGCGCGGCCGCGGTGGCGCGCGGTGTGCTGGAGGTGGCGACGGCGGCCGGCCAGGGCAGCGCGAAGGGCCGGAGGAGAGCCACCGGCGTACGGTGGCAGTGGATTGGGGGCGGCGGTGGTGGGTGCTTCCCCCACCACGCTGCGTTACTTTTTTTATTTTTTTTATTTTTTTTAGATTTTCTTTCTGTTGTTAAAAAAAATCTTTTTTTGTTTTAATTTTTTTTAATTTTTAATTTTCTTAAACAGGAAACAAAATGTAAATGAAAATGAAAGTGGACAATGGGTAGATGGATTTGTAGATGCTACGATGATGATGGATGATGGAGGTAATGATGAAAATGATATGATGGTGGTGAAATGCAAAAGATAAAAAATGTGGTGGGGAAGGTGGTGATGGAAATGATAAGAGATGAGATGATGGTTGTGGTGGTAATGTAAAAAAAAACTATGGAGATGATGAGACAACAATGGAACAAACTATTAAATAAAATAAAATAACAAGAAAAATAAAAGGAGATATCCTTACCTGATCTTCGCCGGATTGGCGGAGCAGCTACGCTGAACTCCTGTTGTCGCATCGATCCGATTGGCGAATTAAAAATCGGAGAAGCTACGCGAGCTCGACGGGGAACTAGTGACGCGGAGTGGAGCTCCGCGGATCTCACCTGAAGGAGGTCGTCGCTTGAGGACGATGCTTCACCGCTATCACCAACAAAACACTCCAAGCTCTCTCCTTATTTTATAAGAATGGTGGATTTGAATTAGAAGTTAGAAAATATGGTGGAGTAATGGAGTTGAATGGTGGTTATTGTAGAGAATGTAAAATAATTAAATAAATAAAATGAAATAAAGTTATCTACTTTAATTACAATAGAATAAAAAAGAATAAAATAGATAGTGGACAATTTACAAGGGAAGACAAACAACATGTACACATTTTTTTATTTTTCTAATATGTAATTTTTTTGTCTTTTTAATAAGAGATATTTACAACGGAAAAATACAATAAAATAATATAAATAAAATAGAACACAAGCATGATATTTTTGTATTTTTAATAATTAAGAAAGATAAAATAAAAATTAAAGAAAGAATGCGTATATACAAGGTATACAATGTACATCTAGGTCCCAAAACCCAACTTTTGCAAATGAGCTCCGATTTTAATAAAACCACTTCCGTTGGATAGATAATTTTCTAACTTGAACTTTAAAAGTGAGTTTGGTGAATTTGGAGTTCGTACGAAGCGGGAATTTAGCTTGGAAGTTGGTCTTTACGGCTTTTTCCCATTGAGATCTAGGAGCATTTATTTGAGGTAAAATTTATTTTGTATTTTTGTATTTTTACATACATTATTATGAACAAGTTAGAGAAAGAATTAGGTAAAAAGGAGTTGAAATGAAATTATTAAAAATACATGAAGTTTTGGGCTATTTACATGTATAAAACTCTTGTGATTTTGCGGCTTTTTTTATGTTAATTTATTTTATACAATCCAATATACAATAATTAGTGTGTTTTATTTACAAGAGTTATTTTGTTAATTTATTGATTTTATGGACATTTATTTGGGATTTTACTCATGGATTTTGCTAAGATTAAGATATTAAGATGATGAATCGTGGATTCATCACCAAAAAAAAAGTCTTTTCTTATTTACCTATCTTTTTCAAAAAAAAACTCTTGAAAAAAAAAAGCAAAGCAAAACTTTTTCTAACAAAAAAACTTCTTTGCCTTTGTTTGTAAAAAAAACTTTTTGAAAAAAAAAAACTTTTTCTAAAACTTAAAAAAAACTAACTAATAAGTTGGTTTAATCCCTGACACAATTCACTTTCACACAAGACTAGTGATGTTCAAGAACACTTGGTTTACGAGCTCTTGAGATTTTGAGTTAACCAGCCTTAGTCATTAGGGTCCTTGACTTAATTATTCACATTTCCCTAGTTTGAAAGATTTGTGTGCTATATTGCATGCTTAGTCTCTACCTTAAGAATATGACCAACACCTCACATACACGACTGCAGTTATGATGAGATGAGTTGAAATTTCACCTAAGTGGACAATGGGTAGATGGATTTGTAGATGCTACGATGATGATGGATGATGGAGGTAATGATGAAAATGATATGATGGTGGTGAAATGCAAAAGATAAAAAATGTGGTGGGGAAGGTGGTGATGGAAATGATAGGAGATGAGATGATGGTTGTGGTGGTAATGTAAAAAAAAACTATGGAGATGATGAGACAACAATGGAACAAACTATTAAATAAAATAAAATAACAAGAAAAATAAAAGGAGATATCCTTACCTGATCTTCGCCGGATTGGCGGAGCAGCTACGCTGAACTCCTGTTGTCGCCTCGATCCGATTGGCGAATTAAAAATCGGAGAAGCTACGCGAGCTCGACAGGGAACTCGTGACGCGGAGTGGAGCTCCGCGGATCTCACCTGAAGGAGGTCGTCGCTTGAGGACGATGCTTCGCCGCTGTCACCAACAAAATACTCCAAGCTCTCTCCTTATTTTATAAGAATGGTGGATTTGAATTAGAAGTTAGAAAATATGGTGGAGTAATGGAGTTGAATGGTGGTTATTGTAGAGAATATAAAATAATTAAATAAATAAAATGAAATAAAGTTATCTACTTTAATTACAATAGAATAAAAAAGAATAAAATAGATAGTGGACAATTTACAAGGGAAGACAAACAACATGTACATATTTTTTTTTACTTTTCTAATATGTAATTTTTTTGTCTTTTTAATAAGAGATATTTACAACAGAAAAATACAATAAAATAATATAAATAAAATACAACACAAGCATGATATTTTTGTATTTTTAATAATTAAGAAAGATAAAATAAAAATTAAAGAAAGAATGCGTATATACAAGGTATACAATGTACATCTGACGAGTCGCTAAATACAATGTTTAATTCGGCTTCGTTGTAGCACGTGTACTTAGCGATTCGGTCAGAACCGAGAGAAGATCTCCGTGAAGAGTGTCTCGGCTTTAATTTATATCCCGGGCAAGTCCGGGGTCGAACTCAGGGAGGCAAAGGAACAACTTAGGTTTTAATTCAAAATCTTAGGTCTAGATATCCACGCGGTTTTTTAGATTTTTTTAATGCAAAAACAAAGGTGAAAGGTGAATGCAAGTGAATTAAGACACTAAGAAAGCATACAACAAGGCCAAATTAATTTTAATATCAAATTAATCCAATTCAGCCAAATTATATTTTCCCTAACGTCCTAATCCAGTGAGGAACACAAAACACATTTTTTTAGAATTTTAGGGGTTAAAATGCAATAAATAAAAACACACACTTTTTATGGGTTTTTTTGCAATTTCTCACACAAACAATAAGTAAAAATTATGAAAAAAATACTGAAATGAAAACTTGATGCAAAGAAGCTACAGTAATATTTTTGGAATTTTTTGACAAAATATGAATTTTTTATGAATTTTTTAGTGAAGACAGAGCGATAGTGAGTGATTAATTTCTATTAAATCCACGTTATCAAATTAATCAACTTGCGAATTATCTCAAGCAGATATTTCTATGAAGAATCCAGGAGAGTTGACATTTTGCAAAAAGAATATACGGAGATTTAATTAAAAATCAAAAACTAAAATCACTGTACAATTTATTTAAGGTACAAGACAACTCCATTTTGGCTGCAATTTGGATAGTAATTACATCACATATCAAGGCATCACATATAACTTTTGTGGAATTTTTAGAGCAACCGTTTGTGAGATATTAATTTAATGGCACAGAATGGGTAAACTCTGCAAAATTTCAGTTAAACAATTATAATTAATTACCCATATCTCACAAAAATACAAGTAAATAATTAAAATGTAGACAAGAAGTTGCTCAACACAATGGTATTTTTCATGGAATAAAAAGGTGCAATATTGATGTCCAAATTAATGCATGAACACAGGGGTCTTTGTGCAAACTCAGAAAACTATATACAACTTGAACTTATGCACAGGGACTAAACTGTAATTAAAGAAACATGAAATATATACAATGTAATTTTTACATTAAAAAAATGAGAAAAGGAAACACCTTCTTCTTCGTATTTGCAGGAGGAGGAAGAACCCAACGACGTGGGCGGCGATGGCGGTTTGCCGCTGGGCTGGAGGCGGCGCCGCCGCACGCGAGCGGGCACGGCGGCGAGGGGGCGGCGGTGGGCCGCGGGCTTCGCGGCTGGACGGAGGAAGGTGGCGGGCGGCTCACGGCTGCGCGGGGGCTGAGCTGCGAGAGGGATGTGCGGCCGGCGGCGCCGCAGCCTGTTGAGGAAGGGGGCTGACGGCTCTCGCGCGGCGGAAGGCCGCTGGACGGAGGAACCGCGCGCGCGGCCGTGCGATGCCGCCTAGCGTGGCGGTTAAACGGCGATGAGGAAAGGGGGTGGGGGCGGTGGCGTGGAGCTGCTGTTCCCCCCGCCCGTTGCTTTTTTTTATTTTTTTTTTTTGATTTTTTTTAGATTTTCTTTCTTTCTGCTGTTAAAAAAATCTTTTTTTTGTTTTAATTTTTTTTAATTTTTAATTTTCTTAAACAGGAAACAAAATGTAAATGAAAATGAAAGTGGACAATGGGTAGATGGATTTGTAGATGCTACGATGATGATGGATGATGGAGGTAATGATGAAAATGATATGATGGTGGTGAAATGCAAAAGATAAAAAATGTGGTGGGGAAGGTGGTGATGGAAATGATAAGAGATGAGATGATGGTTGTGGTGGTAATGTAAAAAAAACTATGGAGATGATGAGACAACAATGGAACAAACTATTAAATAAAATAAAATAACAAGAAAAATAAAAGGAGATATCCTTACCTGATCTTCGCCGGATTGGCAGAGCAGCTACGCTGAACTCCTGTTGTCGCCTCGATCCGATTGGCGAATTAAAAATCGGAGAAGCTACGCGAGCTCGACGGGGAACTCGTGACGCGGAGTGGAGCTCCGCGGATCTCACCTGAAGGAGGTCGTCGCTTGAGGACGATGCTTCGCCGTTGTCACCAACAAAACACTCCAAGCTCTCTCCTTATTTTATAAGAATGGTGGATTTGAATTAGAAGTTAGAAAATATGGTGGAGTAATGGAGTTGAATGGTGGTTATTGTAGAGAATGTAAAATAATTAAATAAATAAAATGAAATAAAGTTATCTACTTTAATTACAATAGAATAAAAAAGAATAAAATAGATAGTGGACAATTTACAAGGGAAGGCAAACAACATGTACACATTTTTTTTACTTTTCTAATATGTAATTTTTTTGTCTTTTTAATAAGAGATATTTACAACGAAAAAATACAATAAAATAATATAAATAAAATACAACACAAGCATGATATTTTTGTATTTTTAATAATTAAGAAAGATAAAATAAAAATTAAAGAAAGAATGCGTATATACAAGGTATACAATGTACATCTAGGTCCCAAAACCCAACTTTTGCAAATGAACTCCGATTTTAATGAAACCACTTCCGTTGGATAGATAATTTTCTAACTTGAACTTTAAAAGTGAGTTTGGTGAATTTGGAGTTCGTACGGAGCGGGAATTTAGCTTGGAAGTTGGTCTTTACGGCTTTTTCCCATTGAGATCTAGGAGCATTTATTTGAGGTAAAATTTATTTTGTATTTTGTATTTTTACATACATTATTATGAACAAGTTAGAGAAAGAATTAGATAAAAAGGAGTTGAAATGAAATTATTAAAAATACATGAAGTTTTGGGCTATTTACATGTATAAAACTCTTGTGATTTTGCGGCTTTTTTTATGTTAATTTATTTTATACAATCCAATATACAATAATTAGTGTGTTTTATTTACAAGAGTTATTTTGTTAATTTATTGATTTTATGGACATTTATTTGGGATTTTACTCATGGATTTTGCTGAGATTAAGATATTAAGATGATGAATTGTGGATTCATCACCCCCCTATACTTAAACTTTGCTAGTCCTCGAGCAAATAAAGAATGAATAAGTTAGGTTAACCCCTGACTGTGCATGTGAATACAAGACTTGATCCGTTCAAGAACTCTCAGTTTTAGAGATCCTAAAATTCTAAGCTGAACCAAGCTCTAGTCAAAAGGTACCCAATTTCCCTAATCATCAGACTCTCTTTGTATACGTATATATAAGGGATATGACTTTAAGTGTGGACTGCAGTTATAAGAGTAGAGTCACAACGTCACCCAAGGTTCTAGTCCAAGAGACTCTCCTATGGACCCGATCCTCAACACTAGGAAATAAATCATTTCTTGCATCCAATCCACCGTCTCTTTAGTTGTCAGACTTGAAAGTGTAGATGGCAGGCCAGTTGATGGAGGGTATAGGATTGTGTCATTTCTTCTCTCCCTCTCATTGGAACAAGGATCCTCTCGAGTGCCTTATTACGCAACGCATTTTTTGGTGTTGATCAGTGCGTCCGTCAAGAGAAGTTGGAGCCGTCTGCACTTGTTTTCCTGGGAGTACACCGGGGTGTGCCTTTTTTTGAGTACCTATCGTACCTTCTACACCCAGACTTGTAGCATTTACGATGCAGAGCCCTTTTTTGGTGCAAGCCCGACTCCTGGTCCTAATAGCGGTGGTCCAAGTGGACACTTTGAAATGGTTGGGAGCGCTCGCCTTTGGTGGAAGCTCTTTTGATAATTGACTTTGTGGAATGAGAGCTTTTCTTTGACATTTCATTGCTTTGTAGTATTTGTGGCTAGCTCCACTGCTTTTACCAAGAGTTGGCGCACACTGATCAACATTTTTTTTATTTTATCACACCCTGGCACATAGGTAAATATCAAGAGATAGTACAAGAACCATGTTCTCATACTGGCTAAATATGCTGACACTCAGGTTTCATGAAGCCTTCATTGATTTTATCCCATCCTCGAGCATCATCAAATCAAGTCCAAACTCAAATCCCTCTTCCCAGTTCCTCAAGTGAAATTTCAACTCATCTCATCATAACTGCAGTCGCGTATGGGAGATGAGATGTCCATGCAACCGATTATTATTTGTGATGTTTTTGATGCATGGGGCATAGATTTTATGGGTCCCTTTCCCAACAGCCAAGGACATGAGTATATTTTGTTGGCGGTTGATTATTTATCTAGGTGGGTGGAGGCTATCCCAACCCGAACCGCAGACAGCAAGATTGTCTGTAAGTTTGTGAAAGACCATATTATTGCTAGGTTCGGGGTGCCAAAAGTTTTGATATCTGATGGGGGTAGCCATTTTGTGAACCGAGAAATGAGATCTTTAGCTAAGGACTATGGATTTGATCATAGAGTTACTAGTCCTTACCACCCACAGTCCAACGGCATGGCAGAGGTTTCGAACAGAGAGGTGAAGAGTATTTTGCAGAAATTGGTTCGTCCCGATAGGAAGAACTGGTCTCAACTCTTGGACCAAGTTCTATGGGCCTATAGGACAGCCTACAAGACACCATTGGGTACTTCACCATTTAGAATGATATATGGTAAGCCATGCCATTTGCCCGCAGAATTGATTCATAAATCCGAATGGGCAATTAAGAAGATTAATTGGAGTTGTCACCTAGGGAAGCTTTGCCGAGACTTGAACTTGAACGAGCTCGTGGAAATCCGAAACAGGGCATATTACAACAGTTTGATTTATAAGGACAAAGTAAAGAGATGGCATGATCAGCACATTAGGTGCAAAGACTTTGTCCCTGGACAAAAGGTATGGTTGTTCAATGCCAGGTTGAAGATGTTCCATGGGAAGCTCAAATCTAAATGGACGGGTCCCTTTGTGGTTAAGAAAGTGCACGAGAATGGAAGTGTAGAGATAGCTGATCTCACAGATGGTGCACAATCTCATGTGGTGAATGGACAACTGTTGAAGCATTTTGCTGATTCCAAAGAGCAGTTAGTCCAAGTCGAGGTCATCAACTTCATACAGAGTGAGCACAGAGCAGATACATCTTATTACTCTTCATGAAGATGCAGCATCAAGATTCAACATCTTAGAAGATTCCATCACTCTTGTACATATTCTCCCTTCTTTGTATATTCTCGAGATCACGTCGGTTCTCACACTTACTCTTGTCCTATACTTAGGCTGACCAAAGCCTAAGTATAGGGGGGACCGATGCCCGCCATGTGTATTTACTCATCATTTCTCCTCTTGACCTCGTCCGCCCCATTTTTGCTCTTCTTCTACACTTAGGCTGTCCAGAGCCTAAGTATAGGGGGGCGGATCGACTTCTATGCTTTCTATTATTTTAGCTTTCCTACGCTTAGTACGAGCTATGTCTTTTTGTCACCTAGTGCCATGAGGACATAGCACAAGCTAAGTATAGGGGGGCGTGTATATATTGCATATATACTTTACCCATACCTCGTACTTTCACGTATTTTTATATATATATTATACAATAATTATGGGGTGAGTAAAAAAATAAAAAAACACAAAAAAACTCTTTCCTAAAAAAAACTCTTTTTCCTTATTTGCTAAGAAAAAAAACTTTTAAAAAAAATCCTCTTTTGCTAAAAAAAAACTTTTTCAAAAAAAAACTTTTCTTATTTACCTATCTTTTTCAAAAAAAACTCTTGAAAAAAAAAGAAGCAAAACTTTTCTAACAAAAAAAACTAACTAATAAGTTGGTTTAATCCCTGACACAATTCACTTTCACACAAGACTAGTAATGTTCAAGAACACTTGGTTTATGAGGTCTTGAGATTTTGAGTTAATCGGCCTTAGTCATTAGGATCCTTGACTTAATTATTCACATTTCCCTAGTTTGAAAGATGTGTGTGCTATATTGCATGCTTAGTCTCTACCTTAAGAATATGATCATCACCTCACATACACGACTGCAGTTATGATGAGATGAGTTGAAATTTCACTTGAGGAACTGGGATGAGGGATTTGAGTTTGGACTTGATTTAATGATGCTCGAGGATGGGATAAAATCAATGAAGGCTTCATGAAACCTGAGTATCAGCATCTTTAGCCAGTATGAGAACATGGTTCTTATACTATCTCTTGACATTTACCTATGTGCCAGGGTGTGATAAAATAAAAAAATTATTGATCAGTGTGCGCCAACTCTTGGTAAAAGCAGTGGAGATAGCCACAAATACTACAAAGCAATGAAATGTCAAAGAAAATCTCTCATTCCACAAAGTCAATTATCAAAAGAGCTTCCACCAAAGGCAAGCGCTCCCAACCATTTCAAAGTGTCCACTTGGACCACCGCTATTAGGACCAGGAGTCGGGCTTGCACCAAAAAAGGGCTCTGCATCGTAAATGCTACAAGTCTGGGTGTAGAAGGTACGATAGGTACTCAAAAAAGGCACACCCCGGTGTACTCCCAGGAAAACAAGTGCAGACGACTCCAACTTCTCGTGACGGACGCACTGATCAACACCAAAAAAATGTGTTGCGTAATAAGGAACTTGAGAGGATCCTTGTTCCAATGAGAGAGAGAGAGAAGAAATGACACAATCCTATGCCCTCCATCAACTGGCCTGCCATCTACACTTTCAAGTCTGACAACTAAAGAGACGGTGGATTGGATGCAAGAAATGATTTATTCCCTAGTGTTGAGGATCGGGTCCATAGGAGAGTCTCTTGGACTGGAACCTTGGGTGACGTTGTGACTCTACTCTTATAACTGCAGTCCACACTTAAAGTCATATCCCTTATATATACGTATACAAAGAGAGCCTGATGATTAGGGAAATCGGGTACCTTTTGACTAGAGCTTGGTTCAGCTTAGAATTTTAGGATCTCTAAAACCGAGAGTTCTTGAACGGATCAAGTCTTGTATTCACATGCACAGTCAGGGGTTAACCCAACTTATTCATTCTTTATTTGCTCGAGGACTAGCAAAGTTTAAGTATAGGGGGTGATTAATCCACGATTCATCATCTTAATATCTTAATCTTAGCAAAATCCATGAGTAAAATCCCAAATAAATGTCCATAAAATCAATAAATTAACAAAATAACTCTTGTAAATAAAACACACTAATTATTGTATATTGGATTGTATAAAATAAATTAACATAAAAAAAGCCGCAAAATCACAAGAGTTTTATACATGTAAATAGCCCAAAACTTCATGTATTTTTAATAATTTCATTTCAACTCCTTTTTACCTAATTCTTTCTCTAACTTGTTCATAATAATGTATGTAAAAATACAAAAATACAAAATAAATTTTACCTCAAATAAATGCTCCTAGATCTCAATGGGAAAAAGCCGTAAAGACCAACTTCCAAGCTAAATTCCCGCTCCGTACGAACTCCAAATTCACCAAACTCACTTTTAAAGTTCAAGTTAGAAAATTATCTATCCAACGGATCATTAAAATCGGAGCTCATTTGCAAAAGTTGGGTTTTGGGACCTAGATGTACATTGTATACCTTGTATATACGCATTCTTTCTTTAATTTTTATTTTATCTTTCTTAATTATTAAAAATACAAAAATATCATGCTTGTGTTGTATTTTATTTATATTATTTTATTGTATTTTTCCGTTGTAAATATCTCTTATTAAAAAGACAAAAAATTACATATTAGAAAAGTAAAAAAAAAAATGTGTACATGTTGTTTGTCTTCCCTTGTAAATTGTCCACTATCTATTTTATTCTTTTTTATTCTATTGTAATTAAAGTAGATAACTTTATTTCATTTTATTTATTTAATTATTTTACATTCTCTACAATAACCACCATTCAACTCCATTACTCCACCATATTTTCTAACTTCTAATTCAACTCCACCATTTTATTAACCTCCATCCCACTCCATCTTAATTCTAACTTCCATTTTTCTTCTTCTTTATATACATGCCATTCTCCTCATTTTTGCCTTTGATCCATCTTTATGTGAGGAGAGCTTAGTTCCCTGAGTTGAATCGGTGACAGCGACGCAACCGCGGTCGAGCGACGACGGCCCTCTCTCCGGTGTGATCCGTTGGTTTTTTGGCCAACATCGCAGCCGCAACCGCGCGCTGCTCGAGCTCATCGCACGCCGGCGATTGGAGCGAAGACCGTGCTCTCGAGAGCACATCATAGGCGACCGTCCATCCTAGGTAATTTTATTTTCATCTTATCATTTTTTTTATTTTATATTTGCATTTTCTTTACCATATCACCATCACCCCATCATTTTTTAGTTCATCATATCATTCCACCACCACATCTCCACCAATTACCATTTCCCCCTTTATATGTACATAATTGTTTACTGTTTGAAAACATAAAAAAATAAAAAAAAATAAAAAAATTTAAAACAAAAAAAAACCTTTTGTTTTATTACAGCAGAAAAAAAATTAAAAAAATCAAAAAAAAAAGTAACGCAGCGTGGTGGGGGAAGCACCCACCGCCGCCGCCCCCAATCCACTGCCACCGTACGCCGGTGGCTCTCCTCCGGCCCTTCGCGCCGCCCTGGCCGGCCGCCGTCCCCACCTCCAGCACACCGCACGCCACCGCGGCCGCGCTCCCCGTCTCCGCCAAACCGCCGGCCCGACAGTGCAGCACCGCCGCCCCCTGGCGACCCGCGACCTCCTTCCTCCGCCGCCGGTGCGTCGCGCACCTCCGAGCCATCGCCGTACGCCGTCGCCTCCCACCTCTGCCGCCCGCGCGGCCCATCTCCGTCCTGCGCGGAGCCGCCACCGCCCACACCCGTTGGGTTCCTCCTCCTGCAGAGAACAAAGAAGATGAAGGTAAAAGTTTTTTTTATTGTAAAAATTATATAAATATTTTGTATAGTTTCAGTAATTACAAAGTAGTCCCTGTACATAAGTTTGAGTTTTCTTTTTAATTTCTGTATTGCACAAAGACCCCTATGTTTGTTTGTTGATTTGGATCTTGTTTTGGCATCTTTTTTTTTAAAGAAAAATAGCATTGTGTGGAGCAACTAATTCTCTACATTGTGGGTATTTATTTGTATTTTTGTGGTCTTTGGATAATTAAGTAAAAGTGTTCAACTGAAATTTTGCATAGTTTACCCATTCTGTGCCATTAAATTTTTATCTCACACACGGTTGCTCCAAAATATCCACAAAAATTAGGAATGATGCCTTGAAATGGGTTTAATTTACTATCCAAATTTCAACCAAAATGGAGATGTCTTGTGCCTGAAATAATTCGTAGAGTGAATTTAGTGTTTGATTTTTAATTAAATCCACATACATTATTTTTGCGAAATTTCAACTCTCCTAGATTTCTTATCTAAATAGCTTTCTGAGATAAATCGCACTCTGATTAGGAATTATTTACTCATTGTCACTTTGTTTCTACTAAAAATCCATAAAAAATTCATAACTCGTCAAAAAATTCCAAAAAAATTACTGTAGCTTCCTTGCATCATGTTTTCATTCCAGTAATTTTTTCATGATTTTTGCTTTCTGTTTGTGTGATAAATTGCAAAAAGACCCTTAAAAAGTGTGCATTTTTCATTGTTGCATTTTAAGTCCTAAAATTCCAAAAAAAAATGTGTTTTGTTTTCATCTCTGGATTAGTATTCTAGGAAAAATATAATTTGGCTAAATTGGATTAATTTCTCATTAAAATTAATTTGGCTAAGTTGTATGCTTTCGTAGTGTTTTAATTCAACCGCATCTTGCATTGATATTTCTTTTTGCATTAAAAAAATATAAAAAAAAATACCGTTTGGATATCTAGATCTTAAATTTGCAAATTAAACCCAAGTTGTTCCTTTGCCTCCCTGAGTTCGACCCCGAACTTGCCCGGGATATAAATTAAAGCCGAGACACTCTTCACGGAGATCTTCTCTCGGTTCTGACCGAATCGCTAAGTACACGTGCTACAACGTGACCAAATTAAACACCGTAATCAGCGACACATCAAACCTCTCATGGTGTCAGAATGGTCTGGGACCCATCGATGGGGTCCTGGAGCTCAAGGACAGTTAAAGCCCTCGGGGACCTTCTTCTTGAATTGAATCAACCCCAGATGGGGCTTCCAAGCGCTGGTTCCTACATAGATGGACAAATGGTGCAATGGAGAAGTTGTTTGGCCGTTTATTTGGTGGAAGCAAAGCGAGATGAAGAGGAGTGAGGAGATCCGATGATGTGGCGGAGGAGGGAGCTCCAGTAGACCTCGATTCATGCAGAATCGAGGGTGAAATGATGTCGATTTTGTGGAGAATATGAAGAGGAACGAAATGGAGGTGAATATGGGTAGAAACACGGTTGGGTTAATGATGATTTCATGCTAGAGCATGAAGCTCCAGCAATCGATCTGATTAGAAATTACACTATCCTACTGACTGAATGATTAAACTGAAAGCTACACTAAGATGTTGAATTAAAACTACACGAAAAATGCTA
This sequence comes from Ottelia alismoides, assembly GCA_037367405.1. NCBI lineage: Eukaryota > Viridiplantae > Streptophyta > Magnoliopsida > Alismatales > Hydrocharitaceae > Ottelia > Ottelia alismoides. The sequence continues at coordinate 689,769 of JAZKJV010011528.1, read as the reverse complement.
AGAAAAGCAACTCTAACCTGTGTATACATGGAGCAGAAGAAGCGTCACTGGTGGCTACTCCGACAAGCTGGATCACCACCTCGGACTGATCTTTCTCCATGCCAAAGCTCTCGCGAGCTTGCTACTATTACCAGCAAGCTCCAACAACTCCAAGATTGGGGTTACAATGGATGAAGGGGTGGTCAAAAGCAGATTAAAGGCGAGGTGCTTTATTTATAGATTGGGTAGAGAAGGGGTTTTCAACTAAGATCTTGCCTTGATCGAAGAGGATTGATCGAACCTCAAAGTATGACATGAAATATGAAGCTCGAGGCAAAATGAACGTTGGTTCCAGCGGGAAAAAAGGGTGGAAATCAGGCATTATGACATTTTTATAACCGCATGGGCTCGAGGAGGAGAGAAGAGGTTGTTGACCTGAAGTCAACAATCCCCTGCCCGTGAGTGGTCCACATAGGTCCACTACAGGAAAAATATTCAATAAAAATTCTTGAAATTCAATAAGAATTAATAAATGATTTTATTAAAAAATAAAATACGAAAATTGTTTATTATTTTATATACCAGTTTTTGGTGTTTTTTATTTATTTATACAAGCTAATCTATTATGTATTTATTTTTACTTATATACTTATAGGTATATTTACTTATGTTTTGAGGTATTTTATATTTATTTTATATTTTTGATTTTATTATTATATTTATATATTTTATACATTTATAGCTTCTTTGATCGCACATTTACATATTTTTAGTTTATTTTCTAATTTTATTCATTTACTTAAATAAATAAGTATATGTATTATATAAGTATAGCTTACCTATATATTATAATGCACTATTTATTTTAATGAATTTTAAGGCATTTATTCTATGTTTATTATTTACATGTATTTCAAATAATACTTACAAGTATATAAAAATACAAGAAATGTAGAAAGATAAATAATAAATATATTGAATATTATATACATGTATACAATATAATAGGGATCCAAAAGCCACATTTGCATCTTAACTTCATTTTTAATAAACCACCCTTTATTAAATAGAAAATTCAATTTTATGAAAATAAAGATGAGCTTGGTTAATTCTGAGTATGTATGGAGGAGATACATGACCGGGAAGTTTTGTTTGCGGCTTTTTGTTTTGTGTGTCTTGGGTGCACTATGTATTATTTCCATTTGAAATCAATTTATATTTTTCTTTGCATTTTTATGTACAACTTTCATGTTGATAGTATATTGATTTGAGGTGTAAATAATAAAGAATAAAACATGTTCTAAAATGAATTTATCTATAAATAAAAATTAGGGTTTCTGTGTAGTGTTTTCTCTATAGTTAGCCATCATATCTCCCCCTACTTTATTCCTTGTCGACCAAGTCATCATGATGACTGGGTCTCGGGGTCTAGGGTCACCCGATGTCTTTAATACTTCACTCTATTTTTTTCTTCCCTTTATTCTTTTATTTTAGAATTAAATACCAACATTTATACAATATTTGTATATTAATTATTGAGTGTTATTTTGTACAAATTAATGCTATACATGCATTTAGCTAGGGATTTAAGGCCAAAATGAAAGAATAAAGCTGGTGAAATGGAGATTCATCAGTACGGAAAGAGATCTTTTGCTTCTTGGACAGGTACTATGGATACAACCAAGTGGAAATTGCTCCTAAGGATCAAGAGAAGATGACTTTCACCTGTCCGTTTGGAACCTATGCTTCCAAGTGAATGCCCTTTGGATTATATAACGCACCTGCTACATTCCACAGGTACATGTTGGTTGTTTTTATCGATATGGTGGGTAGTTTTCTCAAGGTCTTTATGGATGATTTCTCGGTCTATGGTGATAGTTTTGATGCTTGTCTTCCACATCTATACTAAGTACTTAAGAGATGATGTGAAGTTAAATTTATTCTATCATAGGAAAAGAGTCACTTCATTGTAACAGATGGAATTATGTTGGGCCATACCGTCTCCAAATGAGGTATGGAGGTCAACTCGGTAAAGGTGGATGTGATTGAAAAACTTACAATCAAGAATGTGAGGTCATTTCTGGGGCATTTTGGTTTTACAGAGGATTCATTAAGGACTTCAACAAGATTGCCCAACCTCTAACATAATTGCTAGGAAAGGAGACACATTTCAATGTTGATCAGAAAGTTCTCCAAGCATTTAATCAGTTGAAAGAACTTGTCACTCATGCACATGTCCTTCAACCACCCGATTGGTCTTTACCATTTGAGATCATGATGGATGCATCAGATTTCGCCATTGGGGTTGTATCGGCACAAAGATGAGATGGATTGTTGTGTGCCATTCACTATGCCAATAGAACACTAAATGATGAATAGAAGAATTATATAGTAACAAAGAAAGAGCTTATGGTAGTTGTATTCACCCTCGAGAAGTTTTGTTCGCATCTTCTCGGTTCCAAAGTGATTATATGTATTGATCACTCTGTTATCGGATACCCTACAATAGAAGAAGGATACTAAGTCACGTCTACTCAAATGGATCATTCTCCTCCATGAATATTATTTGGAAAATAAGAGATAAACCCGGAGTTAAGAATATAGTAGAAGATCACCTTTCTAGAATCAAATGTACAGATACTCTTCTGAGAAGTGTGCCTGTAACAAAGACCTTTCCTGATGAATCACTTCTTAGTGTTGCTTCTCTCCCCTGGTATGCCGATGTTGTGAACTATCTCATTTCTAAGAAAGTTCCACAAGATTGAACAAGAGTAAAGAAGGACAATTTTTTGTCCGATATTCATTTAAACCAGTGAGATTATCCATACCTTTTCATAGAAGGTGTGAATTGCATTTGGCACCAGTGCATTCCTCAAGAGGAGTACATCAGTGTCCTCGAGTACTATCATTAGCTTAAATCTAGAGGACTCCATTATGGAAGTATAGCAACAACAAAATTATTGCAGTGTGGCCTTTGGTGACCTACACTCTTCAAGGATGCCATAGCATATGTTAAAGGTTGCACCGACTGTTAGAAAATGGGAGGAACCCTCAGTTCCAAATTTCAATGCCTCTTAAGTTTATTAGAATCTCAAATGTTTTTGATGCTTGGGGCATTAACTTTATGTGCCTATTTCCTAACAGTCAAGGATTTTAGTGCATTATGTTTGTCTTTGATTACTGAGTCAATGGGTGGAAGCTATTATTGCCCGATCTACTAATAGTTGTATTGTTTGTCGCTCTATCAAGGACAACATTATTTCGTGATTCGAGATTCCTAAGATTTTTATTTCAGATGGGGGTAGCCATTTCATTAATAAAGAAGTCTAAAAACTTATGAAGGAGTATGGCATCGATCATCGTGCCACGTCTCCTTACCACCCATAATCGAATGGCTTGGCTGAGTTATCCAATAGGGAGATCAAGATTATTCTGCAGAAACTTGTTAGTATGGATAGGAAGAACTGGTCTCAACTTCTTAATTCCGTTTCATGGGCTTATCAGACTGCTTACAAGTCTCCTTTGAGCATGTCTCCCTATCATCTTGTGTATGGAAAGCCTTACCATCTGTCAGTGGAACTCATTCACAAATCTCTTTGGGAATAATTATTTGTAATTTGGATTCACAGACTGGTGATCGAAACCATAAGATCGACCTGAACAAACTCCTAGAATTCCAAGATTACGCATACGATAATAGCCTTATGTACAAGGAAAGAGTCAAATGCTATCATGACAAGCACATCAGAAGAAAGATTTTCGAGCCTGGTCAGAAGGTGTGGTTATTTGATGTGAAATTAAACATATTCTCGGGCAAATTGAAGAGTAAATGGATAGGGTCGTTTCTAGTAAGAAGTGTGTGTGACAATAGAAGCAAGCTGATATCCGAGTTGTCATCTAACGCACAACCATTTGTGGTCAACGGAAAGTTTCTGAAGTCATATTTAGAGCATGCTACACTCCTCTCTATTGTCGATTCAAGTAATGTTTTATTTGAAGAAGATCTCCTAACCACAACATCAAAAGATTCAAACAATGTTGTATACAAAAATATTTTTGATTAATTATTTCTTTTTCATTGCTTTTCAACTCGTTCATTCTTCAATTTATTCATTCATCCCATTCATATGTAATATTCTCAGGATGACCATATCCTTAATATAGAGGGGACAAGTGTAATTGAGTTATTCTTCATTGCTCTCTCACTTGTCTTCTAACTTATTGATAATTATTTATATATCTAGGGATGTTTTACCCTAAGTATAGGGAAGGACAAGCCAATTCATTTATTTTCTGTAAATTCTAATCCTCGATCATTCCCTCTTAGTGCACAATCTGCTATATTTAGGATTAGTTGATCCTAAGTATAGGGGTGATCGATTTCTTATTCTTTTATTTGAGTCTTTGTAATATAGACTTCTCTATACTTAGCATGAGTTGTGTATTCCTTTATTGCTCTTTGATCATTATGAGGACATAGTTCGAGATAAGTATAGGGAACCCATGTATGTGTGTGTATACGTATGTATGTGTGTATGAGTCTCTATATGTTATCCATAGCTCGTACTTCCTGTATTTTAAATAATATGGACAATATATACTACATTGGGTAAGAATTTATGAATAAATACAATAAAGAATAAACTCTTGTAAATATGTATGAAGATTTTTGAAAAATTATTTGTACAAATTAATTTGAAATTATTTTGTAAATGATTTGGAAATTGGTTGTAAAATGTTTGAGAAAATATTTTAAAAACCTTTGAAAAATATTTGTAAAATGTTTTCAGACCGTTTGAAAGATAACCTCATTGTAAAATATTGTAAAAAGTTTGCAAAAATTATTTGTAAAAATATTTTAAAAACTCTTTGTAAAATAATTTGCAGAATAAGTTTGATAAATATTTGTAAAAATGTTTTCAAATTATTTTGAAAACCTTGTAAATAATATCGTTGCAAAATTCTTCAAATAAAATTACTGATTAAATAAAAATCTTGTATAAAACTTGTATATACATGTTTAAATTTTTTAAAATCATGTGTAAATAGGCATAAATCCCTAGTAAAAATGTGAATACATTCACTATTCTGGCCCCTTCAAAAATCCCTAAAAATTTGAATATTTTCCAAAACTCCATAACAATTTACAAAACTTTTTGAAAATCCCAAAAAAGTTTAAAACTAGATAATTGTTTTCACAAAAATATTTTTTAAATAGCATAAGCATTTTTCAGAATGATCTTGACAAAGTCGGAATAAAATCTGATGATTAAAGCTTGATCTAGATCCACTTAACTTCATAGGAACCTTATAGGAGCTGGAATTAAGACTTTTCAGGCCAATGAGACTTAATTCTTCGAGTCCACAAGTCTATGTTCACATGTCATCTTGATTAGCCTAAGTAAAGTATTTCAAAGCATGCATATGACTCTTGCTGATAATGACCTAACTTGGACAAGCACTCTGCACTTAGCTCAGCTCCGATGAGGTGGTGATGGCAAAATTCTTTACCTTGAGAAGCATACATGTGGGAACATATGTCACCCCAATAAGTTGTCGGTGCCCCCCAACCAGATCTAGTGGCATGGACGTCTAAAGATAAGATGTTGTAGGTTGCAATAAAGCTTCAAAAGAAGGATAGTTTACTAGCTCTAGAGGAAAATTTCCTTATGCAAATGATGTTGTATATAGTACTGAAAATGCCAAATCAAAAACTCCAAAATAATAGACGGACAAAAACAAAGGAAAATCATTCCCATTGGAGTTATGTATCAATAAGTAAGACACTATGCATCTAAGTCAAAAATCTCAAGGTTGCTGATGAATCCCTGATTCTCACTCTTTATTCTTTTATTTTAGCTATTTATCTTGACAAAACATCATGTAAATAGGAGTAAATATAATAAGTTAGCATTAATACATGCACCTGTTGATATTGCATAATTAGCATGTATTTGTGCAAAAATAAAAGAATAAAGGAAAAGAAAAAGGAAGGAAGCATTTAGAATAAATACAGAGTGACCGAACCCCAAGAGAAGGTCAAGCCCTAACCTGGTCGCCAAATAAAATAAGTAGAGAGAGATAGGGCCTACTCTGTGTGGTGCATATTACCTATGTGTATAAATAACTATTTTTGACAAAATAAAAATAAAAATTCTTTTTACCTCCTTGTATATAATCCTAGAAATAAAACAAAAATAAAAATCAGAAAAATCAAATAAAAATAAAAATAAAATCCTTATTACTTGTACAAAATACAGGTATATATGTCACATCCCCTAATTATTTCATACCTGTAAATAAATCATAAAAATAAAATAAAAATTATTTTGTACTCCTAAAATCATGTGGAAAATAAATAAAATATAAAATTAGGGTATATGTGTAAAAATAATAAAATAAAAATTAATGTACATAATACATAGATATATTATACTTGTATATAATATTATATAGTGTATATACAGTATTCTACTTTTCATAAAAATAATTTAAAATCAAAGAAAAATTGTTTGAAAAAATAAACAATTTTTATTTTATACACTTTTTATTTTGAATTTATTTACTATTTTTATTGAATTTATAAATATTTTGTCAATTTTGATTTCCTGATTAGTCCAGCTCGTTTCGTTGACCCATGTCAACGCCCTCTTCCAGGGATGACCCGACCCGATTCCTTCCGCCAGAGCTTTTCCCGGTCAGGTCAGGACTCCTTTTGATCCGATATTTTGCCCGAGCCTTCTACGAGGATCCATCACCTTCACGGATCCCCTAGGAAGGCACGGATCTTCCTAGGGTTGCGCGTTCTCGCTCGATTCTTCTAGCCTCCTGGGAAGCCTATAAATCATCTCTTCCGCCTCCACTGCAGCTCAGCTCATGCCTCGCTCCTTCTTCCACTCCTAGATACCTTTGGTTGATTGAAAGATGCCGGAGAGCATCTTCGAATTGGTGTTTGGTAGCGTAATCACGCAGCTCAGCTACGTGGCCTGAGTGCTCTGTCACGTCTAGTCTCCCGGTTCCACATCTCGGTTGAGGCCATCACCTCAACGCTAGCCTTCGCTTGAAGCTTAGGAGCTTCTCTGACCCTTCAGGTATCCATCCTATCCCCCTTATCTCCCCCATTCGATTCAGTCCATTCCATTTAGCTCTGCCACACATCCACCGGCTCCGATAATCCGGTCGGACCCCATATTACCTCCATTCCCTTATCGATTGAACCCTCTACGAACATTCCACCTTGCATCGCGATCTGATCATCCTTGGACTCGACCCTGAGGTCGAGGTTAAGGCATGGATCTCCTCCTACCATCTTCGCCAGAGACTGAATCCCATCCACCTTCGCTTCTTTCATTTCCAGCTTCAATAACCTGGATCGGAGCGCAACCCCGAGTCCTAGCTTTGCATTTCAGGTACCTTGCATTACAAGAGCTTCAGTTGAATGGCCCCCTTGCTCGACGGAGTAGTTCCAGGCAATGCTCCTTCATTACGCATGCCTGACTGTTGGTTCCTCCATTGGAACCCCCCACCAGACGCGGACCACTCCCACAATGACAAAGAACTCCTTCGATCCTTCATCGGAGTAGCGGATCTTGATCCCTCCACCGTTGAAGTTCATCCTCGACGAGTTCTTACAAGCCTCTTCTCCGCCGTCGATGAGGAACCCAACCTTCCAGATCTGATCTTGGTCGTATGCCACGCCTCACCCTTAACGATCGATCAGAGCAGGCGTCAGATCTGCACCGCACGTTCTTGTCCTTTTCAGAGTCGATAGATCTGCACTTTAGCAGAGCATCTGCGGCGCACGTCCCTAACATTCCCTCCACAACCAGATCTTAGCGTAGAGGACGATCAAGACCGTCAGAGCCGTCACACAGGCCTCACGTGCGTCAGGGTATATTGAATATTTTATCCCGCACTTTTATGCGTTCCGAGTTAGCCCAGAGATAAAGTTGTAGTACAACTATATTGCTTGTGGATCATTGCTATTTTAAGTATTTCCATTTGAGTCTAGTTGAGTTGCAGTCACGTGCCGTCCCACGTGTTTCTCTGGTGTTTTTACATTTAGTGCCTTGAACTTCTACTATGTTATGCTTTGAATGAAATATTTATGATATTTGCATTTATGCCCATGTATGTGGTTTATTGAGCATGTGTGTGACTTAACTGGATAATTTGCAACTTCAGCCCTGAGCTTTTTATATATGTTACCATTTGGCCAGGAAACTTTCATGTAATTGCATTTAGGTCCCTGCTTGTTGTGGGCCTTATTTTTAATCAATTAAATACCTAATTAATTCCAAAAATCCCATAAAAATTAGTGTTATCCATTGCTAGCACGTAATATTTATGGTGATTTTTATGAACTAATTTAGTTTTATCTGATATTTTTTTAAAATCAAAAACCCATAAAAGTGCTCTGTCTATTTTATAAAATACATAAAAAATATAAATATTGCCTCAAAAATTCCAAAAAAAATTATGTTTGCTTGTTTGTATGTGTATTGACTCCAGTATCATTTTTGTTATAAAACCCTTATAAAAACCTTAAAAATCTCAAAACTCTTAAAAAATTATAAAAATCATTCAAAATTCCAAAAAAGATAAAAAAAACTATAGTTTCGATTTCTGTTGTTAGCTATTTTCATATACTTTCTCATAAAAATCACAACCAGGACATTAGGGTACTTTTAATATTTTAAATTTACCTTTTAGTTCAGGCTATACACTGTTTCCCCTTTTTACCTTTGTTTGATTTTTATAAAATCATATAAAAATTGAAAAAATCATATAAAATCACCAAAAACATCTAAATAGTTGAAAAACATAAAATATGTTTGTTTTTTACTTTTTAGCATTTTTTAACTTAATAAAAATTGTGAAGGCTTGCTTGTGTGTTTGATTTCCTTATTCTCTTGTTTGCCTTTCCCTTAATTTTAAAAAATATAAAAATTTGTAAAAATAAAAATTACAAAAATATGCATGTTCTGATACGATTACCGGCTACTACATTTCCATGCTCCCTGAGTTCGAGCCTGGTCGTTATACCAGGTTAAATAAATAGCGGAGACCGCTTACATTGATTTTGTGCTTTGATTGTTTGATTTGATGTGGTCTTTATTTTTCTTGTTGAGCTTCGGCCTTGTGATCCAGGTCGCAATGACCCTCTGCTTATCTCACTCCCTAACCCGTGTCGCTCGACCGCTCATCAATTGCTTGCAGCTGGAGACTTGGCTACACTTGTCAAGCTCCATGGGATATGTGACTACACTAGTTACAATCCATTCTCTTCTCTACCCCCTTTTCTTGAGCTAGTTGTACTTGAACTTAGAAGGAAATACCCTGGTCCTTGAGGAAAGAGTAGCTAGATTGTGGAATTAGTGTTATCTTGTTGGGGGAGACAGTGTCTTGTCTTTTCTGATGAGAAGAGCTACATTCACATATACTGTACAAGTGAGACTCATAGTCATAAGGATTGCGTAAGAAAAGACTTATTCTGACCTGGCTATTAATGCAACCTGAACAGAGGATTGTGAAACTTGAGGGTTGTGAAGTTTTAGATCCTATTCCTAATAAGACTCCGAACAAAATAACAATACAAAGGTCTTAACTGAGCTTCAAGCTTTGATTTTGTGAAGGTAAGTTTAAAAGTTATAATCATTCCAAGTTCTTTATTTTTCTCTTTTGCATCACTTATTCTTCTAATAAGTGTTTGATAGGGAGTAGCGAAGGTAAGTATACGGAGGTGATGAATAACCATTCATCTACCATTATTATACTATTTTGTATTTAGATCCCTCTGAAAACACTTATAAATACTGCTAACTTGTACATATTAGCATTCAATATTCACATGTAATTAGTGTGTAAATAGCATGTAAGTATCTGTATTTAAATCCAAAATTAAGAAATAAAGAAAAAGAAAAGAAAAATAAATGACGTATCAAATATACTGAAATACCCTAAACCCCAAGACCAAATCAATATTGACTTGGTCGACCTAAAATAAAGTAGGGGAGATAAGGACCAATATACGGTATAGAAACCCTATTTTTATACACTGAAAATAACCATTTTTACACTATTTTATTTACACGTATATACTCCTCAAACAATAAATTCTTCAACATGAAATTTCCAAATAATATATATATATAATTATAAAAATAATAGTCAATAGGAACCATGCACAGTGCCACTTGTACATGAAGATGAAAAAGATGCAAATCGAACTTCACAGATCAATATCTACACTATACAAACTCAAACTAAACCAAACTCACCTCCATGGTATTTTAAATTAGATTTTCTATCTAATGAAGGTGGGTTTCATTAAAAATATACTTAAGATACAAAAATAGGATTTCTGGGTACTATTATATTGTGTATCTTTATATAAAATTAATATATTCTATTCTTTGTATTTTTACTCCTCTTATATTTTTAAATAATTGTATGTAGTATATAAGAGTTCAATGGGGTTATTCCTGCCCCATTTTCTGGCATTTTTTAATTTTTTTTTAAAATAAAGCCATGTATTTTCATCATTGTATCCCTCTAATATGTCATTCCAATTTCGTCAGAAACAAAGACTCATATGCCCTTCATTTAGAACATGTCGATTACAGCAATTTTAAGACCATCAACATTACATGTTCTAGATGGAAGGCATAGGAGTCTATATTTCTGACGAAATTGGAATGACATAGTGGGATATAGTGAAGAAAATACATGGCTTTATTTTTAAAAAAATTAAAAAAAATTGGAAAATGGGGGGGGGGGCAGCCCCATTTTTCCATTATATAAAACATATTTAGAACTTAAACACAAATTAAAACATATAAAAAGACACTAAAATAATTAATACATTATAATATATGGGTATACTATATCAATAAGATATTTACATGTATTTATATATATATATATAATTATTAAATTGCAACAAAAATATGTATATATGCATTTAATAATATTATAAATATAGAAAATATGTAAATATAAATTATGTACATTAAATACAAAAAAAATAAAATATGTAAAATAAAAATGAATATACCTATGTATATGCATGTAAAAATTAACACCTAACCAATAATGTTGTAAAAATAAATAAAAATAATAGAAATGGTTTATTAAATTATAAACATTTTTTATGTTTTAAGTTTTAATTAATAAAATCATTTACTATTTATTATTGAATTTATATGCAATTTTATTTTCTATTTTGTTTTATTGGTCCTAATGGACCAATAGGAACCCTTTAAATGTTGACCTCTGGTCAACTATACCATTCATAGATTCTGACTTTGTCAGAAGCGTCGTCCCCCTTTCTTTGCTGAATTTCCATGCCTTCCCCTCACCTTCATCTTCCTCGATCTCACCCCCATTCCACACCTCCCATCTTCCTCTCCCACGTCCTAGGCGTAGAATCCACCAACCTTGTCTTCTCCTCATACAATAGACTTTATGAGATGGCCCCTTCCATTGTTTATAAATAAGCTCCATCCCCATCTTTACTTGTTGATCCTCTTCTTCTACCATAACCCCAAAGTATACCATCTATGTAGAGTCCTTGGTGATAGCGAGAGATTTCAAGGTCCTATCGGAGAGGATAAGGAGGAGGAGAGTCAATCCAGCCATTCATTGGAGCTTCTCAAGTGAGGCTTTCATATGCTCCAGGTACCCCCTGTCGAGCTATTAATTTTGGGATCTTTAGATCGCAATTTCATTCCTTAGATTAGATTTAGTTATAGTTTAGTATAATTTCCAATTGTTTAGTGCTAAATCTTTATTTTGTAGTTCGCCAAAGCACGAGGCTCCGTCCATCTCTTCACTATGCTAGACCCATGTTCCGACTCACATTCACCCCTACTCTCTGTCCCTATCGCTTCTACATCTAATTCCACGCAAGATCCAACCATGATCTTGCTCAGATCAAGCGGTCTGCCTCCTCCTTCACCCTTCATCGGAGACCCATCACCCCACCGCATCTCCGACCTCTTCCCACCAATAAAAGTCCATTAGGATTAACTCAATTTATCCATCTTTCTATGCAAGTATCAATCCCTGAAGGCCGCATTTGAGGGGATTTCGATCTCACTATAGAGCTTCAAGGTGCTTCGAGCTTCAAGACCCTCCAGACCTCTTCCCAACAAGGTTTGGACCCATTGAGTACCTCCAGCAAACGTGGAAAAGTCCTGGAGAACTTTTGAGACACTTGCAAGCCTCTCAAGTGGCTGGAGAGGGGAGAATCAAAGGAACCAATCATCCAAGGCTCGTTGTTCTTCCCCAATCTTGGAGAAGAGAAGCTACCATTAGATCAGAAGCTGAGCCCTAGTTTTGATCTACGTCTTCCATCTGAGGAGCCCAAGAGCCATCTAGATCCACTTGTGGATCTAATCAGAGCCCTCCATCTGCAGAAGCGTATCAACAGGCCTCAGCCGTTAATGTAGTTAAGTGGAACCCACATAGGGAAATTATGTTAACTACTTGATACCATGCTTAATCTTGTGTAAAGTTATTTTAACATTCTAACATATTTTCATATTTTCTAAAATCCAAAAAATTCTTATATTCCCTATCTAAATATAAAAACCCATAAAAATTATAAACCTTCTCCAAAAAATCCAAAAAATCTAGTATCTACATTATAATATGTTATAGCACATATCCAAAAATCAATAAAAAATACAAAATGTAAACTTAAAATTTACAAAACCCTAAAAATCTTATAAAATTAGAAAACATTATCTCAAAATATAAAAATATTTCTTTCTATTTGTGATTTTTATTTAATATATATATACTACATAATAAAAATAATTTAGGTTAATTCTGGACTTATTTATATTTATTAAACCTAAAAAAGATCTCGAATATTTATTTTATTCATTATTTTGTTATATTTTCCACTATAAAATCAAAAAAATGGAGAGAGAAAAAATCTACAAAAATGATCAAAAATAGAGAAAAATGTAAAAAACACAAAAACATTTTATTTTCTGAAATTTGAATATATTTTGACTTATTTATACATATAAATAGCTATATTATATATATTATAAAATACTTATATAATCTATAATATCTATTATATTATATATAATTATATATCTTATTTTAAAATAAAAAAAATAAAATTTTATAAATTTAAAATAAAATATAAATTTAAAAATTAGAAACTTTAATATATATAGTTAAAATCCATAAAAAATAAAATATGATTAAAACCCCACATAAAAAGAAGAAAACAAAACAAAAAATATGCAAAATAATTATTAATTAGTCATGATTATTAATCATAAACTACCCTACCATTTTTCTCCCCAGAGTTCGATACATTACTTACACTATACACATATTTACTAGTGTCTAAGAAAGCGCCCGAATAAACTGCATACTCATAGGTAGCCTTGTCGCTCCGAGTGTGATGAAACTACTATGTATGCCGGTTGACCCGCATACTCAACCAAGTATACCCCCTATGCAGCCTCCTACTCAGCTACTTTTGTAATGTTTTTTATTTAACCTAAAACCAAATAACTCCACCGCATAATAACATAAAATCGCATACTCCCTGCATAAAACCACATACTCTCCAGCATTAAACCACATAAAACTGCACTCCCCACATACTCTCTTGCATAACATATACTCTCTATGCAATGACCAATCTGACTGAATATCGCATAGTGCATTCCTGAATGTTGGTTTTAGCTCACACATTTTATCACTTTATTTATCACATTGTTAATTTTGCTTATTTGAGAGTTGATCATCACGATGATTATCATCTTAGCTTGTTAAGTCGATAGACCGTCTCTCAGGTAAATAGTCTCCCTATCATCTCGTATACGGAAAACCATGCCATCTGCCTATGGAATTAATTCACAAATCTCTTTGGGCAGTAAATATATGCAATTTGGACTCACAAAAAGGTGGTCAGAACCGAAAGACCGATCTGAACAGACTCTTGGAATTTAGAGACTATGCATACGATAATAGCTTGATGCGCAAGGAGAAAATCAAATGTTGGCATGACAAGCATATCAGAATAAAGATTTCTGAGCTTAGACAGAAGGTGTTGTTATTTGATACGAAGTTGAAAATATTCCTGGCAAAAATTAAAAGCAAATGGACTAGGACGTACAAAGTAAAGATTATGCGTGATAATGGTAGCATTTTGATATTTGAATTGTCATCTGATGCATGTATGTTCATAGTCAATGGACAGATGCTGAAGCCATATTTAGAGCAAGATACATTCGTGTCTGTTATCAATTCAATTAATGTGGTATTTGAATAAGATCTCCCATCAACATCAGAAGAGTCAGACAATGCTCTAACTAAAAGTATTTTTTTATTGATTCCTTTTCTTTCTTTCATTCTTATGTTTATTCATTCATCTTAGGATGATCGGATCCTAAGTATATGAGGGATGAGTGATTTGAATTATTCTTTTTCGTTCCCTCGCTTGTTTTCTAACTTGTTGGTAATATGTTCTATATTTGGGTATATTTTATCTGAAGTATAGGGGGAGACAAGCTGAGTCATTGATTTTGTGAATTCTAATCCTCAACATCCCCACTTAGTGTTCAGTCTTCTGTACTCAGGATTGCTTGATCCTAAGTGTAGGGAGACGATCGACATCTTATTCATTTATTAAGTCGTTGTGGTATAGATCTTTCTATACTTAGAACGAGTTATGTCTTCTTTTTTTGCTCTTTCGTCACTATGAGGACATAGTTCGAGCTAAGTATAGGGTATCGTATACATGATATATATACATTAGCCATAACCCGTACTTTCTATATTTTTAATAATATGGCTATACTATATTGGGTAAGAGTATACAATAAATCAATTAAAACCTCATGTAAAAATGTATAAAATATTTATAAATATTTGCAAAATTTGTTTTGAAACTATTTTTCAAATGATTTTGAAAAATGGTTGTAAAATGTTTTGAAAAAAAATCTTTGGAAAACATTTGAAAAAACTTTGTAAAATGTTTTTCAAATCTTGAAAAATATTCCTTTGTAAATATTTGTAAAAAGTTTGTAAAGATGTTTGAAAATTTAATTGTAAAATTATTTACAAAATAAGTTTTCAAAATGTTTGTAAAATGTTTACAAAAGTGTTTTCAAATATTTTAAATATTATGTACATAATATTGCAACAATTTTCTAAATAAAATCGTATACAAGACTTGTATATACTTGTATAAAGTTCATTATTAATATTCACATAACCCTTATAAATACATTTAATCCACTAGCCCTTTTCAAAAATCCCTAAAATTTTGTAAAATATTTTCAAATCTCCATAAAAAATTGTAAACCTTTTTTAAAAATCCATAAAAGTTCAAAACCAGAAAATTTGCTTCACAAAAATATCTATGTATTGCATAAGGATTTTTCAGAATTATTTTTATTAATTGAACTAGTCTAAATAAAGTCTGAAGATTGGAGCTTGGTTTAGACCTTAATCCAGATAATTTCACAAGAACCTTATAGGAATCAGAATTAAGACGTTTCAGGTAAATGATACTTAATTCTTTGAGTCCACTAGACTATGTTCATATGTCATCTTGATTAGTCTAAGTAGAATATTTCGAAGTGCACGCTTGACTTTTGAGTACAATGACTAAACGTGGACAAGCACTATGCACTTAGCTCAACTCAGATGAGGTGGTGTGGGCAGAATTCTTTAGCTCGAGAAGCACGCATGTGGAACGTACGTTGCCTTATTAGGAGGCCAGTGCACCCCAACCCAATCTAGTGGCATGTATGTCTAAATATAGGATGATGTGGTTAGCAATAAAGCTTTAAAAGAGGGATAGTCTAGTGGCTCAAAAAGAAAAATTCGTTATGTAAATGCTGTTACATATAGTAAAAAATGTTTGAAATAAAAAACACCCAAAAGAATAGATGGGAAAAAATCCAATGAAAAATCAATCCCATCGGAGTTATGTATCAATAAGCAAGGCTTATACTTCATAGTCAAAGATTTCAAGGTTGCCTATAGTTGGAGACTTGGCTACACTGGTCAATCGCCAAAGGATATGTGACTACACGGGTCACAGTCCATTCTTCTCTCTACCCCCTCTTCTTTAAGCTGATTGTACTTGAACTTAGAAGGGAATACTCTGCTCCTCGAGGAAAGAGTAGCTAAATTGAGGAATTAGCGTTACCTTGTTGAGTGAGACTATTTCTTGCCATTTCTGATGAGAAGAGCAACATTTCACATACATTGTACAAGTGAGACTCGTAGTCATAAGGTTTTGTGTATGAAAGACTTATTCTGACATGGCTAAGCCAAACTGAACAAAGGATTGTGGAACTTAAGGGATGTTAAGTTTTAAGTCCTATTCTTAATAAGGTTCCAAACAACTAATAATCGAAAGGTCTTCCTAAGCTCCAAACTTTAATTTTATGAAGATAATTTTCAAAATCGCAATCATTCTAAGTTCTTTATTTTCCTTTTCTTTCTTTTCTCTTTTGCATTACTGATTCTCCTAATAAGTGTTTGCTAGGGACTAGCAAAGGTAAGTATAGGGAAGTGACAAATAGACATTCATCTACCTTTATTCTTCTATTTTGACCTTAAATTCCTTCTAAAATACATGTAAATACTACTAACTTGCATAGATTAAAACCAACATTCATATGTAATTAACACATAAATACATGTATTTAAATCCAAAATTAAAGAATAAATGAAAGAAAAGAAAATTAAAGGAAATATTATAGATATTGATTGAATTTGAACCCCAAGATCAAGTCAATATTGATTAGGTCAACTAGAAATAAAGTAGGAGGATATAAGGGCCATATAGTGTACAAATTATGAAAACCATAATTCTATTCTATACAATGTGATGTGTAAATAGATCATTTCTAAACTATTTTATTCTTTAATATACACACCTTAAACAATAAAGTTTTTTCAAGATGAAACTTGTACATAATAATGTATAGAAAATTATAAAAATAATAGCCAAAATAAAACATGCACACTACACATGGTACGCAGATGAAAAATCTAAAAATCAAAATTCATTAATCAACATATACTCCATATACACTCAAATTGAACCAAACCCACCTCCATTGTATTTCAAATTAAATTATCTATCTAATGAAGGCGGTTTTATTGAAAATAGAGCTAAGATACAAAAGCCATCTTTTGAGGTACTATTGTACTTGAGCATCTATACAAATAGCTGATTATTTTATTCTTTACATGTTTACTCTGTGTTTGTTTTTAAATATCTATATATTATATAAAAAACTAAAAATAGAAATAAAATTTAAAAGTAAAAAATACCAAGATAATTAATATATTTAAACATGTAGGTATACTATACATATAATCTATCTAGCTATGAGTATTTATATACACAAACAAAATAATAAAATCCAATAAAAATATATAAATATGTATTTAATAATGGTATAAATATATAAAATATGTAAATAAAATACTATTATATTAAATACAAAATAAAAATATGAATATAAAATAAAGGTATATATACATATATATATATGTACATGTAAATATTAACATATAACAAATGATGTTGTATAAGTAAATAAAAATCATGATAAAATAGTTTATAAAATAATAAACACTTTTCATGTTTAAGTTTTATTTAATAAATCGTTTACTATTTTATTTTTGTTTTCTTTTTATTTTATATTTGTTTTATCCTGACTTGGTCCTGCGTGGACCAGTCAGGACTCAGGGATGCTGACCCGCCAGGTGAACACCCCCTACACGGATTGGAGCGCCCCCTTTTGTTAGAACCCTTAAGACCCCCATCTTCTTCAATGTTCCATGCCTTCTCTTACCTCAATTTCCCCGTCACTTTTTTGCATCACATACCCCTCCATATCGCTACATCAATAGGCCTCATCAATCACCTTCCTATCGCACACAATCTTCTCCCAAAATTGCCCCTTGCCATGTTTATAAATAAGTCCCTCCGCCTTCTTGCCCAATTTTGATCCCACTCTGACCCCTGAAACCCCAAAGAACACCATCTCTAGAGTTACCTTGGTGACCGGAAGGAGCCCCGGGTTCTATTGGCGAGGATAAGGGTTGAGGAGCAGAGATATACCTTACCGGAAACCATTTCAAGCAAAGGTCCTAACTTCCAGGTATTCCATATTGAGGCTTAGGTTTAATTAGGTTTTTAGTTTGCATTTGGATTCGTTAGCATATCACTGCATTTAATTTCAATCATCTTCATTTCATTTAGTGTTAAATCCTAATTCGTAGCTCGCCAGAGATTCAGCTCCGTTCATTGTTTCTCGTTGTTGCACCTACTGTTCTGACCATCTAACCTCTTTATCTCGATCCTCAACGTGTTTACATCACCCCCTTCATCATTTCCACCCTAATTATGCAAGGATTGAGCCAATCGAGTTTCACTTCCATCACATCATCGGAGACTCGCCGCCCCTCCATTTCCATGTGCTTGTCAGCTTGAAATCAGATCGAGAGCATAGCTCTCGAGTTGCCTACTATTTTATGCTGGTGAGATCCCCTGAAGGAGTAGCATCTTGAGCAAGAACAAGCCTCATTTGAAGATCCCGAGTGGCTGGAAGCAAACCCGACCTCTAGGCCTCCTCCGACGAGGCCCAGAGCTTTTGAACCATACCTGCATCTGTGGAGAGGTCCCAAGCATGTTTTGGGTCGGTCTGCAGCACATGAGGTGGCAAGAGACCAGAGAAATCGAAGATCAAAGTTCAAGGAAGAACTTGTTCTTCCATGTTCTTTGTGATCCCTTCGTAGCCATCCGATCAGAGGTGCGACCCAGATCTAATCTGGGTCATTAAAATCAAGTGAAGTGACATCCAACCTCCGTCGCCCGATCTTAAGAGAGGATACGTGGCACGCCCAGAGCTACAGGATCATCGTCACATACATGCCTCACATGACCCCCTAGGTATATTGTGTTGAAACCCTCCACCATTTTGTAATTTTATTTTAGTATTGTAAATTAAAGATTAAGTGAAAAACATTTAGGGTTATTTGTAGTCTGGACCCCAAGTTTTGTTGTATTTACAGTTAGGTCCTTCCACCTCACGTGTAGTCCCACATGAGGTGTTGTATATATTGCAAGTATGCCATTAAACTTTTAGGGCATGTTATTAAATGAACTTTTAGTTCATTTTAATTCCATTTTGGTCCCTATGAGTTGTGTATTTTTATTTTGTGCATATTGCTTTTATTAAATATTTTCTTTATTCCAAAAATTGTAGAAAATTAGCATAGATGCATGGCACCATGCTTGATTATGTATAAGTTTTATTTGGCATTTAAACATATTTTCCTATTTTTAAAAATATAAAAACATGCCTCTTGTTTAGCATATAAAAATCCATCAGAAATAAAAATACCTTTAAAAATTCCAAAAAAGGAATTATCTACATTATAGTATATTCTACCACATAACCAAAAATCGCTAAAAATATAAAATATAAAACCTAAAAATCACAAAACCCTAACCTTATAAAAATTAGCAAAAAATCTAAAAATATATCTTTCGATTTTGATTTTTTCTTATCATGTAGATTATATATTAAAATTAGTTTTTGGTTAATTTTGGACTTATAATGACTTATAAGTATTAATTAAACCCAAAACAATCTCACAGATTTATTATATTCCCTATTTTGATATATTTTCAACTTTAAAAATCCATAATAATTAATATATATATGTATAATACCAAAAATATAGCAACATATAAAAGTACAAAAACATTTTATTTTGTTTATTTTGACTATATTTTGACTTATATAAAAATATAAAAAGCCATATTATATATACTATATATTACTTATATAAGATGCAATATCTATTATTATATACAACTAATTATCTTATTTTAAAATCAAAATAAATTAAAAATTTTGAAAAAATAAAAACAAAAAATATAAAATAAATATAAAACAATTAAAAATCCATAAAAAAAATTAAATATAATTGAAACCCTATAAAAAGATTAAAAAAATAATTATTATTAATTAACAATTATTAGTATTAACTACTACACTTCGTTTTGGTCCCGGTGTTCGGCACTCTATCTACTTACTTCTATAAGCATATTTATGTAGAATTATAATGAATTTTGACTCACACACTTGATTTATTTATCTACTTGTAGGTTAATTTTTTCTTTATTTAGGGATTGGTCAATGCAGTGGTTAGTGTTCCAGCCTTGTTAGGAACACTAGACCACTCCTATGAATAATCAGGTACCCATTTGAAAATGTCAAGGACATGTAGCTGATAATCATGACATATGACCCTCACAAAAAATCCACATGGAGAAGTGAATACCCTTGGTGTACCCGACTAGAAGCTCGCACTACTACAATAGATTTAAAAATATACTAATCGTTAAATACAAATATGGATGTGTGTGTTACATGATTATGTATTTTAAAATATGAATGTTGATAAGGATACCTATATTAACAAATATCTTATAGATAGATTAAATAAATATGTATTAGACAGTTTACACATGATGATGTCCATATATGTTATGATTTTCAAGTGGAGACAAATATAGATGTCAAAATTGAATAAATGGATATGGTAGTGTTTCGGATACAAATATATATGCATCTATTTGCAGTAATATTCAGATCACGTACCTACCCTTTCCTCTCAACTGCTCACGTGTCTTGTGGCTCCACTCTCAATACAATGTCCTTCGCTTAGGCAAGCTCACTCTGCCTCACCTACATCTACATGAATCAAAAAATTCATGGATATTTTATTACACAATGCTTAGATGTTGATCCATTCAAAACCCATGCAATAAAGAATAATTATATTCGATATAAAATTGTGACTTTATCAAAACAGTCAACCAATCTAGTGTTAGAACCAATAATCCATGAAGGAGTGGTGACAAAAAATGGCATATCGTGAAATTCAAGAATGAAAAGTGAAATTTATGAAAAAAACATGAAAACATTGTGTGCTTTTTACCAATTATTTATCTAAAATATAGTCAGTATCCTTTAATAAAGGTGATATTTCTCTTGGATACCTTGAGCACCCATTACTCGTTGAAATGAACCAACTACCAGTTAAAATCATGTATCACTACAATGGGTCATGGTGATCAATTCTCTCAAATGCTTGACACATATTTATTTTATAATTTGAAAATAGTGGTATATGTGGGACCTTGCTTTAGGTTATAGTTGGGAGAAAGAGCCACATCATTGAAGGACTCTACTTTCTTGTTTCTAGTCGTTGCTTGATAGTCTATCTACAATGGTCCAGAAATCAATGAACTGTTCATCCACATACTCAGTCTTACAAGTCAAATGCTTCGCAACTAATATACACAAGATTGCACATTCGCGCTTCACAGCATGATAATTTTAGTGTAAAATTTCAAAGGCATATATAATATCTGAAGAATAGTTTGGGGCATGATAGGTGAAATGGAATAGTAAGATATTAGAAAATTTGAAGAATTAAATAAGTTACAAAAGATAAATGAAGAAATAATGAAAGACTTAGAAGAAGTGGTTGGAACAAATCTATTGATGTAATTTTTATATAATATACTAGGGTGGAGTTGATAGAGGGGAAAACATACAACTAAGAAGTTAGAAACAAAAGTGTAAATGGAAATAATCTGAAAAATAGTGATTGTATTTTTACTCCTTAGTTGTGTTGTACTTGTTCTTCATCTGACATTTGATCCTGGAAGTTAAGTTATGGTATAAAAAGAAAGGAAGATAAATATGTTAGATGATAAGAAAAACTGAGTATTGATAAAAGTAAAGGAAAACTAGAGGAAGTAGAAGAATAAAAGTGTTGATATTGAATGCATCTATTGTTGTATACATGTCATTGTAATTAATTTGTAAATTTGAGGAATTACTAAAGAATTAATAGGCATACATTACATGATTAAATAGTTTTATATCATAAAGAAACAAATAAGAAGTTATATTTTTCTTTCAACAGTGGATACTTGAAATTGAGTTATATACTTGAAATTGAGTTAACTCAGAAAGCTTAATACTATTACCATTAGATTATCAGAGAAATAATTAAAATATTATAGTTCAACATACAACATAATAATTATAATAAAATGACTGACATTTTTTACTATTCGCCTAAAAACCCATGCTTCGCTGCAGTAAACTTGTATTTCATTCTTTATTACATTCATTTAATATTCACATGAACGTAATCATAATATGGATTTTTTATCTTTTTGCAAAAAAAGTATAACTATAACATTTACAGTGTTTTCATTAATACATTGATTTATGAAATTTTGTATTATTGATTTTAAATACTTATATAATTTTATTATATGGATTTTAAACTCATTTTCAAAATGAATTGATTTCATCGAATTAATTTAAGTCATATATTTACAAAGTAATCCATAAACTTGAGATATTTATTAAACATTCGAATATTTATTAATTAAATATTAAATTTTATAATAAGAAATTAATCATGGGAAATCGAAAATGAATAAGTCTATTGTGATGGAATGTTAATATGAAATCATATATCTTTATTTATTTATTATTATGTGGATGAATATGTATCTTAATTGGTTATAAGTGTTTATATTTTTAAAATATATTTTAAGAATATAACTTCATAATTTGAAAATTATATAACAATTGATACCTTGCTTGAAAATTATTTTGATAAAATAAAATTAGTTTAAATTTATTTTTATTTCATATTATAGATGATTGGGAACTTATTATCATATATCAATCATGATTAATATGATGTTATAAAGAATAATATTCATAGAATATTCCAAATTATTATATTTAGAAGGATTTATTGATATGAAAATGTAAGAATATTTATAATTGATGGCAACATATGAACGGGAAAGGAAATGTTTGTATAAAAATGGTAAAGGTTTAATGATGATTATCTGATAATGATTTAATTAAGAAGAGTATAATATTATGAAATTATCATAAGTGAGAATGAGCTTCATGTCAATAGTTGAAGTGGCTTTTTAGTTGTCTATCTCCTCAACATCTCTCTATATCCATTTTCCCACTTCTCTCGTTAGTTATAGTGTATAATTCAATAATTTTATTTTTCACTGTCTTGATTTAATTAATATCTTTCTTTCATTAATTGTATTTGATCAAAAACTTTATGTATCAAAAATATTTTTTGGATTATATAACAAAGGAAATAGGTATGGTCATTTTTTTTCGAAAATCGTACAGATATTTACATAGTGATTGATAAAAATCCATATAAAATGATCATTAATACGATGTATATTTAGAAGGATGTTATTTCATATGAATCATTTAAAGTATCATGTAAGAAACCTCTTATATACTTGTACGGTGTGAATAAATGTATACATATAATATAAAAATTGAACTTATGCAATCAAATGTGATATGAAATTTAACAGGATCAATTATATATGTTAAAAATCTATTATTAAGTTGGCATTTATGTATTTAAAATACTGGGTCAAACATCTATACAAAGATGTAAATGTGTTTTAAAAATGTATGGATTATTTTTGTAGAGAAGACACCATAAAATTTGCATATATGTTAAACCAAATGAGTAATTTGGTCACCCATGTCCAAATTCTATATCAATGGAGTTATATATTGTGATAGGAACGGTTCGAAACCTCAAAAATCGTATCATTTTTATTATATCAATATTAGTAAAATCATCTATATAATATTTTGATAAGTGACTATGTATATGTATACATATAATATTAAAAGTTTCATGCGGAATTATATATATTATAGCCTATGTAAAATATGGACCATCTTTGTATATGAAATACCTATGGAATGATATATGCAAAAAAACCTCAGATGCATGAAGTTATAAAGTATTTGAGTAACATCAAATAGTTGGTCATCATATATGCAAAAATTCTCATTGGAAACCACTTAGAACATTTAAAATCTATAACTTGATTTATATTTGAGATTTATAAAAATACAATAATGGAGTTTTCCAGAGGAAATTCATAGGTGAAATTCGTTGTACTATGTAATAGTAAATTTTTTTTCTAATAAATTTGTGGCATTTGTAAAAGCGTTGGTAAAAAATCAAGAATCATAACATTAAGTTACCAATTAAAAGTTAATGTATAAATGATATTTTGATAGTTTGTCAAAATTAAGGCAAGAAAAAAATGGTAGCAAGAAGAAAGGAACATACTCCATCAACTTAAATTTTTTTATAAAATGCATGAAAAAAACAAAATTTAAAACTTGTGCTTAAATATATGTAAAGGAGAAGAGATGTAGTGTCCCGCTAATCAAGAATTCGAGATAGAGAGCAAATATCGTAGACGATCATTCGTCGAAGCAGTTAATGAAGGAAGGGAGATTTCAAGTA
Organism: Ottelia alismoides; assembly: GCA_037367405.1. Taxonomy (NCBI): domain Eukaryota; kingdom Viridiplantae; phylum Streptophyta; class Magnoliopsida; order Alismatales; family Hydrocharitaceae; genus Ottelia; species Ottelia alismoides. The sequence goes on along the minus strand of JAZKJV010011528.1, from coordinate 665,367 downwards.
TCTAAGAAATACTTATCAAAAAATACATTAATGCGCATTATAAATGAAAGATGTCAATATTAGTTTTTGAAATTTCACATTCCATATTTTTAAAAATAATAGTTTTAATAGGATATTTCTAATTTATATTTTTCAAATTTTATAAAAAATATAAATACTATATGATTGCCTTTATTTAATTAATGTTAATATAGTATTATATTTAGAAAGAGGAAATAAGGGAGAGAGGAGGGGGTAATGTATTAGGTGTAAGAACTTGAGGGGGAGAGAGATGAGTGTGGAGAGGAAGAGAGAGAAAGAGAGAGGGAAAAGAGGGATAAATCGATAGTGAAATGGGAGAAATATGAGGGGAATTTGCTAAGTGTCTGGCTTTGAGATGGAGGACAAAAATCCAGTAATAGTGTAGGTTATAGATTTCATAGAAGTTATCCCCTCCTCTCTTTTTTAAACTAATATTTGAGAATAAAAGAAAACTATCTATCATTTGTTTCCTCTCCTTGACTAGCCATTTTCTTTAGTTTTGGGTAAAAGAACATCGAATACATAGTTCAGCCAAAGCATCATATAGATATTTTAAATAGTTATCTTGGGAACCATTGAGGTATTAATGCAAATAAGTACAATGCATGGAATTGTAGAAACTATAAAAATCAAATAATTGAAAACAATAGCTATAAATATACGAAAGAAAAATAACCCTATACTTCTAATTCTTATGGAGCATTTGGGATAAAGATGGGTCAAGGGGATCATGATCAAATGGATCACATACCCATCCCATGAGCATCCATGACTCATAAGAAATGATCGTCCAGCGTTATATCGTGGTGTCTTCTTTGGCGTGCTTCCATTGTAGTTGATTGGATATCCATTTTACCTTTCATATGTAATTCCTTTAACTAACTTTCTCTTTCATTTTATGTTTTTTTATCACATGTGCCCTTCTCAACTTATACAATATCAATTATGCCCCTCTTTTTTTAATATCAGTTGTACCCTTATCTTCTTACAAAATTCATAGATCCATCGTTCCATTAAGGTAAAGTAGGGTCATATAACTGCTATTACAAAATTACAAAATAGCAGAACTATGCATTTTATAAGAAGTCAAGAGCACAATCGATATTAAAAAAAGAAACATAACTAATATTGCAAAAGTAAAGAATGGCACAAATTATAAAAACCATTCATTTTTATATGCAAATAAAGGCATTTATTGTACTTACGTTTTTGTACTAGATATTTATTTCATACTTGATTTATACATTTACATGTTTTTTCACCATATACATGTCCGAGTGTGATCCTCATTATCGATTAGCCCAAACTCATGATCATCATTAGTATCCTTAAACAACATTTAATATAAGCTTTTAAATATATTTTGGCATCCATGCAAATATAAAGATCACAAGGGTATACCATAATCATGACAAATGGGGATATCCATATAAAAATCCCTGATTATTTTCCTTCCTTTTGTAATAGCATTAGGATTTGATTGCTACTTGGGGATGTTGGATAAGGACGGGACTGCAATAACTCAGTCCGCCCCAAGCCTTAGTTGCTCCGAGTAGCCTCAATATAAAAAACAAGAGACTACAGCAATCTCCGAGAGACAAACATCGTGGCCTAGTAGCTGACTGAGTAAAGATGCTGACCTACGAAATTCAATAATAAGCTTTGGCATCTTCAGATCTTCGAGTTGCATAACAGTTGCCTCGCCTCTGAGCTTACTTCTTTGGAGATTTTCTCCTTTTTTTTGAACATCTATACAAATGTGCAGCATGTACATAAGGAGTTTTTCTTCTTGAACCAGTAGACTATCCTTATTTTGAAGCTTTATTGCAACCCGCAGCATCCCGTCGTTGATGCAGGCAGTTTTAGGTTTCATCCAACATTATGGCAGGATGTATCAGGAACATAAGCAATTCCAAAGAGAGCTGCCCTTCTGCATAAACACACCTCACACATCGCGTGGATTTATCTATCAATTCATTTCTATTGCGGCGACTAAACAAGAAAAGAATAACATAGTCCAAAAAACATCCGACTTGGGTAAATCAGGCATATCTGGAAACATAAATCGGGTTTTACTGCTGGAATAGTCCCACGCCTTCGGCCTGGGTAAGACTGCTCTTTTAACCAAATTCATTCTGATTTCTAGTAGTGTTGCCCATGCTAGGACAACCATCTACGCAGAATATTGGGAGTATAAAACTTTGCACAACTTCAATTGTACATTACAAGCATGCAGATGAAAGAAATCATGCAAATACTCCGTAAAGATCTGCAACCGTTATATTTAGCAGAGCTAACATCAAACGGATTGACTGCAAAGGTAGGATATCACCTCACACTACATGCAGGGACGGCTCCTGGAGGGTATTTGGATCTAGGAGTGGACCGACAGCCACGGCTGCTGCCAGCTATCTTGCAATGCATTCGATGTTCGTGAAGCATTGCACCTGCAACAGTTGCCAAGGGACCAATGCTGGCGCCAGAACCTTGCAATGGTTCGAGTGTTTCGACTATATCACTCATGAGGGGCCTTGCCTTCGGATTCTCACTCAAGCAGTAGTATGCAAGGCTACACGCTTTCTGAGCTGCTTTCACAGAGTACTGCTCCTCCAGTCGAGGATCTATTATCTGCAATGCTTTTCGCTTGTCACTGAGTTTTGGTCGAGCCCAGTCAACTAAACTCTGCTCTCTACTGGGACGGGTTTTATCAACCGCTTTCCTCCCAGTTAAGAGCTCCAGGAGTACAACACCAAAGCTGTAGACATCACTTCTAGCAGTCAAATGACCTGGTTTCAAGGAAAGAAAGATTCAGATTCATAATACAAGGACGCGACCAATAACAAGGTTGAATTTGGAATGGTAATTTTGGAACAAGTGGGTTAATCATTATTACAGTTTCAAATGCCAAGGCCAAAAGAAGGGTTAAGCTTGAGAGTCACCTTTCTTTGTTTGGCTGGATGGTGTAAGTTCATCATTAGAATAACTTCAAAATTTTGCCCTTAAAATGAAATGTAATAGTGGTTAATAAGTTGGTCGTTTGGGTAAAGTTAAAACCATGAGTAGCATTAGATGTGCATCAATTATAACTCACCTCACGCTATTTAGTTCTTTATTTTATTTTTGGTTTGGCAGGAATATTGGGTTACGTGTAATAAAAAAAGGGTTTACATAAATGCATTTATTTTATATAATCACAAAAAAACTGTTAGCTTATTTTTGTATTTCACTACCCTTGTATTAAACAAAATGCATTTTATTAACGAGAGGTATGTAGGCATTTACAGGGATGGGTGAGTGGTAATCAGGTCGTTTAAGCAAGGGTTTTTATCATTCGTGCCCCTCTGAGATATTGCAATTTCAGTTATACCCCTTCCTTTTTGGGAATATCAGTTGTGCCCCTAATTTCTTACCATTTTATCAGTAGTACCCCTCGGGTTAGTGACCGTTCATCCTCAACACAAACGGGCGTTAACTTTGAGGATACAATCGGAATTAAATGTAAAGAAAGAGGGTTGGAAGGTCATCCTCTTCCTCCTCCATCTTCTTCCTCTTCCTCCCTTTCTCTTAGTCCCCAGCCTGCTCCTCCTCCTCCACAGCCTCCTCCCCTCGGCCCTAGCTCCTCCCTCCGTCTCCAGCTCCTCCCCATTCCTCTATGTCTTCCCCTTCGCCCCCGTGCTCCCCTTTCGCCCTTGTTCCTCCCCCAGCCCGCCCCGAGCTCCTCCTCGTGATCTCCCCCTCCGCCCTCCCTCCAGCTTCGCGACCCCCGCCCCAGCCCACCCCGCCCTCCCGCCGCCCTCCCTCCAGTCCCGTGACCTCCCCCTCCGCCCTCCCTCTAGCCTCGCGACCCCCCGTCCCAGATCCTCCCCAGCCCCACCCTCCCTCCAGCCCTCCCTCTAGCCCCGCGACCTCCCCCTCCGCCCTCCCTCTAGCCCCACAACCCCCCTCCCTAGCTCCTCCCCAGCCTCGCCTTCCCTCTAGCCCTGCAACCTCCCCCGCTGCCTTCCCTCTAGCCACGCGACCCCCCGCCCCAGCTCCTCCCCAACCCCGCACTCCCTTCGCCCTCCCTCCAGCCCCGCGACCCCCCGCCCCGAGCTCCTCCCCGGCAAGCCACAGCTCCTTCCCATCCCGCCCTAAGCTCCTCCCCAGCATACCCCAGCCCTCTGTTGCTCCCTCCGCTCCGCATCTCCCCCTCCTCCCCTGGCCGACACGCCCTCCCTCCCCTCCTCTCAGGTCGACCTTGTCGTCATCGACATCCTTGAGCTCGACCTTCACAGTGTCGTCCTCGTCGGAGGGGACTGGAGTTCAACATGATGGAGGAACCCAAAGTCGTGAAGATCCATCAACGTAGAGACTGGCTTTTCTTCCAAATATGCCCCTCTTAACTAAATCATGATTTGATAAACCAAGGTTAAGTTCAACTTATTAACGGTCAAAGTAACGGAGGGGCACAAGTGATAGAACGGCAAGAAGTCGGGGGCACAACTGATATTCCCAAAAATGGAGGGGTATAACTGATATTGCAATATCTCAGAGAGGTACAACTGATAAAAACCCTTTAAGCAAATAGAGCTGATGTGACGGAATCCACCCCATGTTGGAACATGAGATACATTTCCTCCATGAGTGCTTTTCTCACAGGTGGTAACCCTCCAAAAGGAGAGTTAACCCTCTCAGGCATAGAAGTTTCATTGGGTCAAATTATTACATTTCCCATAAAGAATCGTTCGAGGAAAACTGGAGGCATTTGAGAATATTATGATGAAAAAAATTATGAATTGCTGGCTAAAATGAAAGAGTCTCGAAATTATGGGTGCAGATACTGTGTGCCATATTAACATTGCTAAAATAACACACTAATCTGTCCACTAATGATTAGATGCATATCGAAGCCATCGAGTCAAGGCACTGCTGGCAGAAGCTGTAATGAAAAATCTAGGATAATACAAATTTGATGAGTAAGATATACCGGTCATAACATACTCAGGAGCTGCATATCCATAGGTTCCCATAACTCGGGTAGAAACATGAGTTTCATCACCTTGTGGACCGGCTTTTGCTAGTCCAAAGTCGGAAAGCTTGGCTGAATAATCCTGTAAAAATGAAGGGGGAAAATTCTAGAGAGGACCAACACGTAAAATAGGATAATAAAAGAGCAGCACTTACAGAATCCAGTAAGATGTTTGAGGTCTTGAAGTCCCTATAGATAACAGGTCTTTCAGCAATGTGAAGGAAAGCTAAACCTTTAGCAGCTCCCAGTGCAATCATCATTCTTGTAGCCCAAGATAATGGCGCTGCTGTCTCTGACACAAAAAAGCGAAATAGCGATAATATGATTTGTTGTTAAAACAACAGCAGTCTATCAACTGACTTTTGCATGTAACAATAGTCCAGGAATATTTTTACTAGGTCAACTTTTCTGTTTTCCGAGTTCAAATAATTACATGATTGAATGCCACAAACATAAGATACCCCATTACTCCTTTTGAAGCTGTAGAAAACATAATGTGGAAGCGATAATCAGACATATATAAGAACAATGAGGAAGACACGGGTTTTTACGTAGAACTCTACTCCCTAAGAAGCATGATGAAACCACAGGAGAACGTATCACAGGGCTGATATTCTATTATGTTTCCTCTCAATGAATACAATGGGTGTGGGGCTCTTTATATAGTTCCACCATTATGAACATGGCCTCAAATTTCAGCGAAATTCGGTCGAATTTCAGTCGAATATCGATATCCTGTCAAAATAGAAATTCGACCCAAATGGCTGAAATGATCGAAATATGGGGGCCTAGTACAAAAAATGATCGAAATGATTTCGGTCGAAATTCGACCGAAATTCCGTTTTGGCCAATCACCGAAATGGTGGGCCTTGATTATCAAGTCCCGCTCACACACGATGTGGGACTAACATGGGTGCATGTAGTAATTGGGTCTTGCATATCGCCAATTACCCACATACACGAATTATCGACCCCCCCCCCCAAAAAAATTGGAGTAAGCAATGATTAGCTTGGAAAAATTGAAAGAAGGCACTCATTTGATTAATACAAGACACTACGGACAATATCAACTTAACGCATACTTTGTCGGTTGCCTGCCAATGATGTTGCTTCTCATGTCATGTTGGTGAGGAGGAGCTAGAGGGTCATAGTGTGAGGGAAGATTTGTAAAGACCTCTAGATCGATGATTAGCTTGTGTGCTCGATATCTACATCTGTCGGAGTCACCGGCACTGGAGTGAGTCTCCTCCATGGAGAACTCTAGCCTGTAACATGTTGAAATTATGTGCAACATGTTAAAATCTGTCCCATCTCTCTGACAGGACAAATGAAAAACATCGTGGGCATATCCATGCGTAGATCTGAGAAGTATGTCACTCTCATAGGGACCTCAGAAGGATCTCATACTGGAGTTCAAGATCACTGAAGAAAGTCGTGGGAATATATGTATTTAAGTTCATGGTCACTATAGAATGGAGGTTGCACGGGGTCTCTCTATGGAGAACTCGGAGAAAACTAGGTCACTTGAACGTGGAGTGCCTCGAACAATCAAGAGTCTGAACCAGAGCTGGAAAACTCTAAGAAGATGGGCTACTCTAACATAAAGTGCCTCGAACAATGGTAAAGTATGTCTTTAAAAAAACAATGGTAGAGTCTGCATTTGAATGAGTCTTGTTGGGAAAAGAATGAGAATTGTTTATTCCAAAGAACATTAGGGCTCTCTTACATAGAGGAGAAGCTCATGGGTAAATTACATAAGATAGACGAAACAAAAATAAAGTGAAAAAATAGTATGTAGATGTAATCATATCTCTACACTCCCCCTCAAGATGGAGAGGGTCCTCTGAGCAAGGCCTTGGTGAAGGTGTCTGCAGTTTGTTCTCCTGAACTAATATGGGAAGTAGAAATAAAGCCTTCTTGAATCATATCCCGTATATAGTGACAATCTACTTCGATATGTTTAGTTCTCTCATGAAACGTAGCTTACAATGAATAAAGCTGCCTGATTATCATATTGTAATTGCATAGGAAGATGTACACATGGACGGCCATATCGCGATATATCGGCGATATATCGGTATCGACAGGTCACCGATATATCGTCGATATGGTCGATATCGGGTCGATACATGCCATTTTATTCACAATCTCGGTTCAATGTCGGCGATACCGATATCGATACCGATATCGATATGTCCTTCCATGGATGTACATCTATATATAAGTAAGCTAAGACAGCTTGGACCCACATCATCTATGTGTATACAAAACAAAATAAGCATTGTATATACTTGTAAAAATATAATACATAGAATATATGTATTTATATCTATGTATATACTTGTAAAAATTAATACCTGACCAATTAAGTTGTAAAAATAAATAAAATTCATGACAAAATATGTTATTAAATCAACAACAACAACAAAGCCTTTTCCCACAATTAAGTAGGGAAAATATGTTATTAAATAATAAACATTTTTTATTTTTGACTTTTTATAAATAAAATCATTTTCGAATTCTTTTTGAATTATTTTCGATTTTAATTTCTATTTTGTCTTTATGCAGCTGATGTGGACCTGTCAGAACCCATCTTTTGTTGACCGCAGGTCAACTATACCTCCAGACCCTCTGACTTGTCAGAACTCTTGAGCTGCCCAGCTTCACCATTCTATCACACCTTGCACACTACTCGAATCAATTTAATTTCTTCACGAAACATCTGCATCTAGGCATGATCCACCAAGTCCTACTCTTAGATCCATCGTGCATACCTCATATCGATCAGAAACCCTAGGTTTTTGGATGTCTCCTCACCTGCATATAAATAAGTGCTTCCAACTATTTTTTATTTTTTTATCCTCTTCTAGCCTCTTGTAACCTCAATCCAGGCGTGAGAGAGTGAGCTGGTGATAGAAGCTTCACCCCCTGGTGTCGATGTGGAGAAAGCTAGCTAGGAAGAGTTGATACAATCGTCGTCGGAGAGTAGCTCCGACAAGGTTCCCATCTGCTCCAGGTTGTAACCCCATGTTGAGATGTTTTACTTAGGTTTCTTCATGTGTTTCCTCTCCTTAGCAAAATGTTAACTTTAGTTTAGTGCAATTTCAATTGGTTTTAGTTTAAATTTGAATTCGAATGTCCGTCGTACTATCACCCTTGTACCCGACCCACCTGAACACCCCTTATCTTGCCATTCGTTTCTACATCAAAACCTCCCATTTACACTGTCCCGATCGTGCACCGATCAGGATCTCAGATCTCTCTCTGCCACCATCGCCGGAGATCTCCACCTCACCCAACGTGCTAGCATCTTCAAATCTGGTCAAGGACAGTCGCCCTCGAGCCAAGAACCTTTTTGTACAGGAAAGAGCCATTGAGGAGGCGTCTGGAGGGAGTATTGACCGAGGGACAGGAGCTCCAGGTGCTTAAACAACGAAAGACCTCCAGGCCTCCTCCGACGAGGCTTGGACCTTCTTGAAGATACCTGCAACCGCAGGAAGCGAAGCCGGTGTACGCCAGAGAGACGAGCAATCAAGGATTGAAGCAAAGAAAGGGAAGAGTTCTTCCATGTTCTTCATGGCATCCTCGTTGTCATTGGATGAGGATCAAGGCCCAGGTCTAATCTTGGTCGTTGATCCCAGGCGAAGCGGTATGCCTCCAGAGCCCTCCGATCTTAAGTGGAACGCATGGTGCCCGCTCAGTCGTCCATTTGCACCAACATGTGCCACACGCGCCTTATCCGAGGTATATTGCACTAAACCCACGTGCTTTTCTGTTTTTCCTTTTAGTATTGTAAATACTAAATTGAGTGTACTATTTTTTATAAAAATTGTAGCTAGGACCTTGCGCTTTCTAGTAATTACATTTAGATCCTTCCGCCTCATGTATATCTACACGTGAGGCTCTGTAATTTTTATACACGTACCCTTATATTTCCTGGACCTATAATTAAATGAATGTTTAGTTTTAACTAATTACAAATAGGTCCTTGTTCCTGCAACATTTTGTTTTCTTTTATTTTAAGCTTATTAAATATTTTTATTGTTTTAAAAATTATATGAAATTTATGTAGATGCATGTAACTATGTTTAAGCTAGCATAATTTCCATTTGGCATTTTACCTAATTTCCTATTTATTAAAAATCCAAAAACATGCATTTTCACCCTATCTAATTATTAAAACACGTAAAAATTAGAAAAACTTTTCCAAAATTTCCAAGAAAAATATATTATATATACTATCATATTCTACCTCATATCCAAAAAATACCTAAAATACAAAATATAAAACTTAAAAAACAAAAAACCATAAAAACCTTATAAAATTAGTAAAAAATATTTTAAAACCCAAAAATAGTTATTTCTATTTCTGAATTTTATATATTATATATTCTATAAATTAAAAATAATTTTGAGTAAATTTTGCATATATTTATATTTAGTAAACTCACGACAAACTCAGATATTTATTCTATGTACTATTTTTATATTTTGCAACTTCAAAATACCTAAAAAATAGTAAAAAGTTAAAAAATACCAAAAACATAGTAAAATATAAAAATCATAAAAATATTTTATTTCATGTATTTTGAGCATATTTTGATATCTAAAAATATGATAACCTATATTGACTATACTATCTATATACTACTTATAATATCCATAATATCATTATTATTATACATAGATATATATCTTATTTTGAAACCCAAAAAGAAATTAAATTTTTGCAAAAATTAAAAAGAAATGATATAATTAATATATATATATAATAATTAAAAATCCATAAAAATTAAATATAATTAAGAACCCACGTAAAAACAAGAAAAACAAAAACAATAATATATATATATATATGTACATTATAATTAAGGGTTAAATGGGCATGTCCCTGGGGGAGCTAACTTGGATCCCTCCGTCCCATTTTCCCTATTTTTTATTTTTTTGCAAAATGATTCTATGGATTTTCATAACTATATCCCTATATTATGTCATTCAAGTTTCGTGCGAAACAGAGACTCCTACAACCTCCACCCAGACGAGGCCAATTTCAACAATTCTGCTACAGTTAAAAAATGATTGTCTGGATGGAGACCGTAGGAGTCTCTGTTTCATACAAACTTGAATGACATAATATAGGGATATAGTGATGAATTTCCATGGAATCATTTTTCAAAAAAATAAAAAAATGAAAAAAAGGGGCAGTGCAACCAAGTTAGCTCCCCCGGAGAGCAGCCTCATTTACCCTGTTATTAATTAGCAATAATTAATAATTAACCTACATATGTTTACTCCCAGTGTTCGATACTCTACACATACTTGCACTTATACACATCTTATGCAGAGTTATAATAAATTTTGACTCTCACTTGCACTTTGATTTATTTATCTAGTACTATGGGATTCAATTGTTGATTGAGAGACACTTGATCATGCAGCGATTGCTAATTGTGTTTGATTAGCCGGTGCAGAAGTTTCTCTATCAAATGATAAATGGGAAGCTTTAAAAATAAAAAATAAAAAATATCAACAGTATGCTGCAATATTCGGATGGATATTCGGTCGAATACCCGAATATTCAGGAATATTCGGGCTAGATCGAATATGACCGAATACTGATATTATATTCGGTCACCTCACAAAATAAGAATATTCGGCTGAATATTCGATCTATTCGGTTGAATATTACAACAATGATGAATACCATCTATTCTTTACTTAATGACCCTTCCGACTGAATACAAAATACTGACTATTGCAACATTGTATACACCAAAGTAATTCTTGATTGAAACCCACTAGTTCAAGCTTTATGGTCCTACCAGAGGCATTTTGTAATGATATAATCGATATTCACAAGAGCCCACAACAAGAACAAGATACAAGAACTTCTATAACTATTTCATGCAAGTAAGATGATGAGGTTTTCAAAAGGGTAAAAATCACGCAGCGGTAAAGCAAATCAAAGGTGCATTACTATTGTGAAGGTAAGAAATGTGGGCAGCATCTAAAAACAAGAAAACCAATATTTGCATGGTTCGGGACAATCATGGTGACCTCCCTAGTCCAGGGGAGAAAGGACCCAATGAGGTTAGATCTTTGTAATATTTTTCTCAAGGATTATAAGAGATATCAGAGCTCTTTATGTAGCCCCACCAACACCCAACACTACACAATATAGGCTAAACATGACAGAGTATTGTAAGTAAATCATGAAGAGATCATGTTACATCTAGTATATACTTTAACAATTCCCCTCAAGCAAAAGTTGAAAAGGTTGCAGTTTATTATAAAAAAATCACCAACACATCTTCATTCGGCACATTTCCAAAGAGGCGAGAGGAGACCCACAAACTTAACAACAATGGAAGAAGACTTGTGCTTAGAAGCAATACAACAACATGCCTTTTCCCACATTAAGTAGGGTCGGCTACATGGATTCTTTACCTCCATTCAGATCTATCTTGGGTCATTCTCGAGCTTAGATCCAAAAAACTAAGATCCATTCATACAGTCTCATTCCAACACTTCTTAGGCATTCATTGCCCTCTGTTAACCGACTCAACATCTTAAAACTCGCATCTTTCCACTGGTGCATCAGTTGACCTCCTTTGCAAATGACCAAACCATCTTAAGCGATTTTATCGCATCTTATCCTCGATCGGAGCTACACCAACTTTCATTCCGATTACAACATTCCAAATGCGATCTTTACGTTCGTGTCCACACATCCACCTTAGCATTTTCATCGTTGCTACTGCCATTCTCTGCATATGTCTATGGTTCACAGGCCAACATTCAGATCCATAGAGCATAGCAGGTCTCACGGCTGCTTTGTAAAACTTTCCTTTCATTTTCAAAAGAATTTCTTATCACGGAGAACAGTAGAAGCTCCTCTCCACCTTAGCCAACCAGCATTTATTCTATTAGTAACATCTCCATCAATTTCCCCATCATGTTGCAAAATAGATCCCATGTATCTAAAAGAATCTCTCTTCTGAATGCTATCATTACCAATCTTCACGATTCCTTCACCATTGCTTCCATTCAAAAAATCACTCCATATATTCAGTTTAGCTCTACTTATACCAAATCCTTTAGTCTCCAATGCATGTCTCCGGACCTCAAGCTTCTCAATTACTCCATCTTTATTCTCATCAATCAACACAATATCATTGGCAAATAACATACACCAAGGTATCTCATCATGAATGTGATTTGTCAACTCGTCCATAATCAAAGTAAAAGGAATGGACTCAACGCTGAACCTTTATGCAGAGCAATGTTGATGTCAAAATAGTCAGTCTTCTCAGACTATAACCTTATACAAGATGAAGCCCTATCATACATATCTTTGATGAAGTTAATGTATAGGACAGGTACTTGTCTCTTCTCCAAAGCTCTCAACAATATCTCCCGTTGGACAAAATCATAAGCCTGCTCTAAATCAATAAAAATCATATGGATGTTCTTTCTTTTAGCTCCATAAATCTACATTGTTCTCCTCAACAAGTGGATGACTTCAATAGTTGAGTGACTTGACATGAATCCAAATTGGTTTTCTTTTATTTTGGAAACTTGCCTCAACCTTCTTTTAATCATATGTTTCCAATCTATAGATATGCGTTTTAATACTGGGTGTAACTAGATAAGTAGTGGAATCAATCGTGCATGAATAATAGCATTGATATATAGAGATATTGGCTAAACATCGACGATATCGATCGATATCCGGGATTTTTTGTACTGAATCCAATCATTTTTGACCGATATGAGTCGATATGGTGATATATCGTTGATATCCCTGTAAAAGGATATACTGGGTGATATCGAAACTCCTACCTTGTCGAAACCGATATATCGGTAATATATCGCCGATATATCGTCGATACAACCTTCTATGATCATATCTACTATCTCCATCGATTTGCCAGACAAAGTGCCAATATTCCAACTACATATCCTCAATTTCCTTTGCAACCTCTTTTGGACCAACTTCTTTACTCGCATGCGTCCATCATGCGAGAATCCTTGCAAATTTGGCATGCATCCGGACAGCGATGCAGCGAAACTGATTTATTTACTCGCATGTGTTCCTCGTGCGAGAATCCTTGCAAATTTGAACTACATTCGGGCAGTGATGTAGCGGGCCTTGCCAACTTCTCATTGCATTCGGGCAAAGCAACACGTCGCAAGTAGGGAACGCCCCAACAAGATCTAAATGTTTGCTTAAATGCATGTTGAAAAGATCCGAACTGTTTTGACCTAAATAGTGTTCTTAAAAAGAACACTATTAGGAATTTGTCTCTCTTACGCTGGTTGTCGGCTACCTAATGCACAACATACCTCAATTTACTCGGGCTTGGAAGCAATTCTCTAAAAAATGGCCAACTAGAAGAGGATAGGAATAGTAATGATTCCATGCAATCAAGTTGATGGGCAACATATGTATGAGAGAATCCCAAACAATGGACTAATGAATCCATCCAAGCAATGAAAGAATTCAATCTCATGCAGAAGTAGTAGAGTGGTCCTCTCCCTATAAAGATCTTGAAAGTGGACCTCGTCTATATGGAAACTCAAAAAATGTGTTCTCCCACACAAAAATCTCGAGAATTGCTTTCTCACGCATAGGGATTTCAAAGAGTGCGTTTCCCTCGTATAGGAAACTCGAGAAAGGTTCTCATATAGGAACCTCAAAGAAAAAATCTTGTTTAGAGACCATGAACAAAGAGCAGACGGATGAATCTCTTTTAGGTGATCTCGTGCAAAGGAAAAGGTAAACCTTATTCTCACTCCCCTACAAACATTTATTTAAATTGGAAAAACAAAGTTGTGTAACCAAAATTTAGTTTGTCACCACTCGGTTTTTTTTAAATCGGTCCATGCCATCCTTTTTTGTAGGTTGTTTTTGTTCTTTTGGTTTCAGCTTCTCCTTCTTTCTACTAGCATCCCTATTTTCCTTTTGACTTATTTCTCTCTCTCCCACAAAAAATAACAAAAAATAACAAAAAATAAAAGAAAGAGTCCACAAGGGCATTGACCCTTCTTCTGTATCTTCTTCAATGAGGATATAGTTTCATGAGGGAACCTCAAGGCCTTAAATATTGGTTTCGGGCACCATATCAATGGCCGGCCAAAATGACATTTCGATCGAAATTTCGATCATTCGGTCACATTTTCTTCTATGAACCCCCGGTTGAAATTCACCGAAATTTGATGCCATCGTGAACCTATCCATCGCTACCAGCCTACCAGCACATGCGTGTGTGGCTCCAGTCAATCAATGCTTCTGCAGTCATGTCTTCCATGCACTTGGGTACCTTCATCAGGATTGTGCCACTGAATGTGGTCTTGTTGACACCTACCTCTACACCAATTCTACCTTCGTACTCGTGAACATTGCCATGCATTTGCCTCCCTTGTGCATTTGAAGAGCCCTCACCATACCTGCACAAACTAAGCTCTTTTTGTTTAGTGGTACTCTCGCATTGCTACAACCAAAATAACTTTCAAAAACTTCAAAGATGATTAAGCAACAAGCCTAGTCAATCCACCATCCATGGAAGGAAATATCGCGATATTTCGGTGACATATCGTCGATAAATCGATATCGAGATGAGACCGATATCGGTATCGATATGGCGATGTATCCTCCTTTTCAGGTATTTCCTTCACAAGCATGCCTTGGCAACTAATCTCATTATGCACAAATCACCGCATCATCTTCAAACAAAAAAATCAAGAAACTTTGAAAAAAACGTGCAAAGAATCACAAACCTCAAGATAAGTAAACCCTAAAATTGTCTACTCTGATACCATGTAATAATAAGAAATGTGTGCCGCACAAGAACCAGAACACCAATATTTACATGGTTCGAGATGGTCATGGAGACCACCTTACTGCACATAAAAAAGGACCCCATAGGGTCGAATCTTCATAATATTTTTCTCAGGGAATACAAAGTTTTTTTTCTCTTTATATAGCCCCACAATACACCCAAGTCCCACGACTATGCAATGTAGGACTAAACAAGAGATAGTGCTATTAGATCTTGGGAAAATCCAATTACCTATCTAAGTATATTTCTAACAACTACGATAGCAAAAGTATCAAGAATTATGTTGAGGCTAGTAGAGAAGCAAATTGTCTGTTTGATAGCTATACTGTAAGTCTCTCAAGAAGGAGGAAAGTCTAAACTTTCTTGATTGAAAGCCGGGAATAATATGCAATAAATCCATGATCTTTCCTTTTTTCCTACAATATGAGCATACATCATAGACATTCAGTAGAGAACGTGTCCATAAAAATAAGAAACTTGACATTCCTTTAACCTAATTACCATCTGGTTACCTCCTATCAGAGCTCGCAAGAATATTAATTTTTCCACTTGATATTAATCAACTAACTTCAGTCAGGGTTATGGTTGAAGTACAATGTGACGAAAACCCTTATTTGGAAGGAAGTAAAGTATATCAAAATCATTTGCACATACAAGCTATTTCTTCAGACAAAAGACATTTTTTTCGTTCTTCTCACAGAAACAAACTTCACTGCAGTACAAATTTATGGAATATATTAAGATCGATAAGAAATTTCTAGTTTTACGTGGGGTGATTGCTTTAACAATAAGAACTAAAGCATCCAAGAGGTCCAAGAGAATCAAGGACATGAAAAAAACATGAAATATTTCCATAACTTAAAATGTATCTTCCTAACTTGTTTTGGGGTTGTGATAGATAATCTAGGACCATATAACCATGTCCTGAAACCAGAAGACCCTAACCAATACCTATCTCAGGATCTTCTTTTCAATTTATCTAGTCCATTCTAACTCTGGTCCATATCAAAGCATTTACAGTTAAAAATTCAAAAACTCCATAGTCAAAAAATGAGAGAACTAAAATGAAACAAACTACATCCAATTGCAAAGTTATAGGCTATAGCCCACATACATGCAGTATTATTATATGCTTATGGTCTAATCTACATCTCTGCCGTCCAAATACACTTGAAAATAGCAAATAAAGCTTGATTCAATAAAAATTCCAAACTATCAAATGGAAACAATATTAAAAATTAAAACGATTGAAAAAAGCAAGAAGTTGCAGAAAATATTTTCTCACATCAAAAGAAATGATCAGACTTCTATGAAAAAGGACTTCATAAATAACGGTGTAACAAAACCAATATTACGAGAAAATTCAGGATAAAATGCAAAATGCACATATATAAAGGGAAAATTACAGTTATTTACTTCGAAACAAGTGGTTTTCCAGGCTGCCACGGAACAAGAACTCGTATACAAGAAGCCTATGATCATCTTCACAGCAATAGCCGATCAGCTTTACCAAATTGGGATGTCTCAGCTGGCCAAGAAAATTTACCTCTGTCTGAAAAAAAAATATTTCCCTGTTTTAGAAACCAACAGATTATAACCACCACCAAGCCTTGTCCCATTTTAAGCGGGTCGGCTGGAATAAATGAATTCTTGGATACCCAACAGGTTGACTTTTGGACATAACGAGCCTAGAATTAAAAATCAGCAATTAATGGGGGGGGGGGGGGGATCAGCAATGATAAAAACAAGGAGATGCAGATGCTTTCCCATGTATCAGCTGCCGATTTTGAAAAGGCAACAAGTGTGCAAAATTTATTATTATTTTCAATTGCACTTTCTTTAGATCTGTAAGCGAAGCTAAGTCAAAAGCTTATGAAGTTTTTTATAAAAATCTCAACTCTAAGGAGGGCCAGAAGGATATATTCAGATTGACCAAAGCAAGAGAAAGAAAGACCAAAGACCTTTCTGAAGTGAGATGCATTAAGGACGAGGAAGGTCATGTGCTTGTTACTCAGAAGGACATAAAGACTAGATGTGAGCAGTACTTCCATAAACTTTTCATTGGGGAAGGAAATAGAGAGATCACTTTGGGTGATCTAGCTAGTAGTGAAAGTTACTTGAATCGTGCAAGCTATAGATGAATACAAAGAAAGGAAGTAGAGGATGCTTTGAAGGTTATGAGACATGGGAAAGATGTAGGACCAGATGACATCCCTGTAGAACTATGGAGAGTTGTAGGTGAGCGCGGTTTGACTTGGCTTACGAATCTATTCAATGTTATTTGGCGAACCAAGAAAATGCCTGAAGATTGGAGGAGTACTGTGGTGCCTCTTTATAAGAATAAAGGAGATATTCAAAATTGTTCAAATTACAGAGGTATCAAGCTGATGAGTCACACTATGAAAATTTGGGAGTGTGTGATCGAAAGATGTTGGAGCATTCGTTGTATGCGCCTATTGTGTTGTAGCAGGGTAAATGGATCTTGGAGGAGATCCATTTACCCCATCCAGTGTTTAGTCCCACATCGTCTAGTGGTGGGACTTGGAGGCTCTGGAGAGGCTATATAAAAAGCCCCAGGCCTCCTGTAACAGTTGAGAAAAGCAATAGAGAAACACGTCCCTTTGAGGGCTTCTCCCGTGGTTTCATCCCGCTCCTCACGGAGTAGGGTTCCACGTAAAATCTTTTGTGTTCTTCATGTTTATCTCCATTTCTATGCTCTGTTTATCGTTTCCGCTTCCGCTTCCGATTTTCTAACATGGTATCAGAGCGGGTCGATTCTCGATGATTTTTTTTAAGTTTTGTAATTCTATTCGAGATTCGTTCTTTGAAGTTCTTGGTATTTGGAGATTTCAAGTTCCTAGGGTTTTCTTGAAACCCTAGTTCTGTTCGCCACATCTTGATTCTCGAGTATATGGTACGAGATGATTCTCGTGCAGGAGCAGCGCCTTCATCAACTTCCAGATCGCAGCGGCCGTCTTCATATCCAGGCCCTGTCATCTTCCAGCCCTAGCCGCGACGAATGGCAAGACCGAAACTCATGCAACAGTTCCTATTCCAAAGGCGCGCAGGTGTCATCGATTTCATTGTGCGGCACCTTCATCGGCTCCAGATCGCGCATGCGCTACTCCTCTTCCAACATACAGGCGGAGCACCCCCTGGCTTCCTCTACATCTCGCAAGCGGCGAACCCCTCTACCTCGCGCAGGAGAGCCTTCTAACAGGAAGCGGCGCCCACGCGCGCAGGCAACATCTCCTTCCCCGTGCGCAGGCGACATTGCCCTCGCTCCAGGTCTCGGCAGTGCCGCACTTCGCCTCCAGGCCGAGCGCCCTCCTCGGCTACTCTCCCTGTCGGTGTCGCCCTCTCCTCCAGAACCTCGTGGCGGCGCGCGACAATCTCCAGATGTTCCCAAGCGATTTCCTCCTCGCGCGCACATCCTTCCAGGCGCGCACCTCTTCCCCTGGCGACCTCAAGGCGTCCTTCATCGCGCATCAGAAGCATCATCTCCGCGCGCGGCTCCAGACTCCATCGCGCATCAGGCGCATCAATCGGGGGTGGTGGCGAGATCTGAGGAGCGGCGCGTGACGAGTCCCCGACGTGGGGGCGGCGGGACTTAAAAGCAGAGAGGGGTATCGTGGGAACCCTAAAAAGGGTACAGAGCATCACTTAAAAAAATTGGAGGGTTATTTATTGTAAGGCCCAAGTGAGATGTTAGTTTAAAAAAATTGAGAGAGAGAGGCCTCGAGAAAAAAAACAGAGGAGGTTTATAAAAAAATTGTGATTTTGTTTTAAAGAAAAAAAGGGCGTGTGCAATAAAAAAAGGAGTCGCACGCATTTGAAAAAAAAAATGATTGATGATGAAAAGCCGAAAAAAAAGTTGAAATGGCTTTAAAAAAAAGGACGGCTTAAAAAATTTGAAGAAAAGCCGCAAGTTTTTTTGGATGTTCTTATTCACCCCCAAATTATCTTGTCTTCTACTAACTTTGTCGATATTCATTTTCCGACAAGTATGGGAGAAAGGGGGAGTATATATGTAGAGTCACAGATTTTGATCCAGATCCAGATTTAGATGTCAGTCTCCAGACCGGCTATATTTTTCCGGACTCTACAGATGATCAGTGGTTCAGACTCGACGATTGATTCCGAGTCCAGTTTTCAGACACGCACGAGTTTGCGGTCGTTTCAGATGGGCATATGTTGCCATCATTGTTTCGCGGTCCCCATCATTCTTCTTGTTGTCAGGCCAGAGTTTTCATGTGAGCCATAAGGACTCCAGAGCAGAGGACCATTCCCTATGCCATTGAGGGCAAGGGTTTTCATGTGGTATCATAGGTACACCAGAGCAGTGCACCATTCTCTGAGCCAGATGGGAGAGACCCAGTTCTCCGACGAGGAGACTTCAGGCGCAGTTCAGACTCGATGGTCAGATTCCGAGTCTTCAGTTGACTCACACTCCAGCCCGTTCGTCCTCCTCACCTGCACGATATGAGAAGCAACGTCCTCGACTGCAGCAATGTGCGCGTTGGGTTGATATTGTCCGTAGTGTCCTGTAGCGTTGAGTTGAATTTATTTTCTTTTTGTCCAAGCTGAGCATTGCATGCTCCAGCTTGAGGGGGAGTGTTGGAGCATTCGTTGTATGTGCCTATTGTGTTGTAGCAGGATAAATGGATCTTGGAGGAGATCCATTTACCCCATCCAGTGTTTAGTCCCACATCGTCTAGTGGTGGGACTTGGAGGCTCTGGAGAGGCTATATAAAGAGCCCCAGACCTCCTGTAACAGTTGAGAAAAGCAATAGAGAAACACGCCCCTTTGAGGGCTTCTCCCGTGGTTTCATCCCGCTCCTCACGGAGTAGGGTTCCACGTAAAATCTTTTGTGTTCTTCATGTTTATCTCCATTTCTATGCTCTGTTTATCGTTTCCGCTTCCGCTTCCGATTTTCTAACAAAAGAAGGCTGAAGAAAGTTTCCAACGTAAAAGAAAATCAATTCGGATTCATGCCAGGTCGCTCAACTATTGAAGCCATCCATTTGCTGAGGAGAACAATGGAGATTTATAGAGCTAAAAGGAAGAACCTCCATATTATTGATTTGGAGAAGGCTTATGATTCTGTCCGACGAAAGATATTGTGGAGAGTTTTGGAGAAGAGACAAGTACATGTTTTATACATTAACCTCATAAAGGACATGTATGATAGGGCTTTATCTTTTGTAAGGACCCCGTTTGGGAAGACTGACTATTTTGACATCAACATTGGTTTACATCAAGGTTCAGCTTTGAGTCTATTTCTTTTTACTTTGATTATGGACGAGTTGACAAGTCACATTCAGGATGAGTTACATTGGTGTATGTTATTTGCTGATGATATTGTGTTGATTGACGAGACTAGGGGCCTGTTTGGTTGCTGGGTTGGACTGGGTTGGTCCAACCCTGGTTACTATTCACAAGGGTACTTTCTCCTCACAGATTACTATTCACCCACCCCAACCCAGCCCAACCCAACCCAGTCCAACCCAGCAACCAAACAGGCCCTAGAGATGGAGTAAATGAGAAGCTTGAGGTCTGGAGACATGCATTGGAGACTAAAGGATTTCGTATAAGTAGGGCTAAGACGGAATATATGGAGTGCACCTTTGATGAAAATAATGGTGAAGGAAGTGAGGTAAAGATTGGTGACAATAACATTCGGAAGAGAGATTCTTTTAGATACCTGGGATCTATTTTGCAACAGGATGGGGAAATTGATGGAGATATTACTAATAGAATAAATACAGGCTGGCTAAAGTGGATAGGAGCCTCTGTTGTTCTCTGTGATAAGAAAATTCCTTTAAAAATTAAAGGAAAGTTTTACAAAGCAGCCGTGAGACTTGCTATGTTCTATAGATCTGAATGTTGGCATGTGAACCATAGACATGTGCAAGGAATGGTTGTAGTAGAAATGAAAATGCTAAGGTGGATGTGTGGACACTAGGGATGCAAACGGATGCGGTTATATTCGTATTCGTTCGTATTTGTATTCGTTTATAAGAGGATATGGTTCTTATTTTTCTAAAACAGGCGAATACGAATACGAATACGAATATTCTAAACGAATTTTACACGGATACGAATACGAATACGAATCTTGGATTAACGAATGCGAATACGAATACGAACACGAAAAAATAAACGAATCCGGTTACGAATACGAATATTCGTTATTCATATCTATATTTTAAAATATACATTTAGGGTTTATTCCCCCTCCCCCCAATTTTTTCCCCTGCTGCCAACTCCCACCACCCACGGCCCCGACTCCCACCCCCTTCGGCCCTGACCTATCTCCCCCCCCTTGCGGCTAGCCTACGACCCTCCCGACCTTCGCCCCTTGCGGCCAGCCTGTGCCCACCCTCCACCCCCCGGCTGCCTACCGCCCCCCTTACGGCCAGCCCGTCGCCCTCTCAACCTCCGCCCCCTTGCGCCCAGCCTGTGCCCACCACCCACCGCCCCGCCGCCTATCGCCCCCTTGCGGTCATCCTGCCGCCTCCCGACCTCTGCCCCCTTGCGCCCAGCCTGTGCCCACCGCCATGCCGCCTACCGCCCCCTTGCGCCCAGCCTGCCTCCCTCCCGACCTCCGCGCCCCTTGCGCCCCACCTCCCACCGCCAGCCGCTCTCCCTCGCCCTTCCTCACAGGCACAGCCGCTGCCGCAACCGTCCTCCCTCACCTCCCTCATAGCCAGAGGCAAGCGCCTCCCTCGCCCTCCCTCGCAACTGCAACCGATCTGGTATAGCATCTTATTCTTCTAATGTTCATTCAATTCTACCATTTCTTATGTGATTGCACAAGAGGATCTCTTATATTATGGCATATAATGTAGATTTTATACAACATATGCTGCTTGTTTGAATCATGGAACGTGATTAAACAAAAGATGGAAGTCGTCACCAAATAATCTAGGTACATTTTTATTTATATTTTTATATTCATGTTGAAGTTAACATTCGTTTGTATATTCGTATTCGTTCGTAAAAGATTCGTTTCATATTCATATTCGTATTTTGAGGATATGGATCTTGATTTTTTACATTCGTGTAACATTCGTATTTGTATTCGTAAAATAATATGGATATGGTTATGGTATGATCTGAATTCGCATTCGTATTCGTTCGTTTGCATCCCTAGTGGACACACACGTAAAGATCGGATTCGGAATGATGAAATCAGAAAGAAAGTTGGTGTAGCTCCGATCAAGGATAAGATGCGAGAAAACCGCTTAAGATGGGTTGGTCATTTGCAAAGAAGATCAATGGATGCACCAGTTAGGAGATGCATGTGTTGGGGTGTTGAGCCGGCTAAGAGAGGGCGAGGACGGCTCAAGAAGTGTTGGAAAGAGACTATACGAAGGGATCTTAGTTTTTTGGATATAAGCCCGGGATTGACCCAAGATAGATCTAAATGGAGGCGAAGAATCCATGAAGCCGACCCTACTTAATTGTGGGAAAAGGGTTTGTTGTTGTTGTTGTTGTCGGTGCACTTTCTTTAGATCTTTAGATCTGAATGGAGGTAAAGAATCCATGTAACCGACCCTACTTAATATGGAAGAAGGCTTTTTTGTTGTTGTTCTTGTTCTTGTTCTTGTTGTGCTTTCTTTTCATTATACAATCATTCATCACATTAGATGAAGAACTTGAAACTATAAATACCAATAAAAATGTCATTTCCTCTATCTCTTAAATGTTGTCAACTTAATAACCATGTATTCGGATTGTGGAATTCCTCAACCATAGACAATTATTCATCGCATTAGTTGATGAACTTTAAACTATAAATACCAAATAAAAATGGCATTTCTCTATTTCTTAACTGCTATAGAAATTGCTAGAGTTTATATTTGCTTGTAAATTATAGTTGCACATATGCTTCGATTAACCTATGCAAGCTGACTATCTCGTTTATGATTTAGAGTTGATTATATTGTCGACTCGACTCAAATGTTTCCAGGACTGTGCATATAGCAGGAGCTTTGTGCATAGTTTTCCCTCCCTACATATTTTCATCTAAACGTTAACCTACTTAATTAATTAATTCATATGCATACCAATGTGAATGAGCCCAATGTTAGGAGCATAAAAATAATAGCATTATTATTATAAAAGGGAAATTCTTGGAACTGTCTTATTAAAAATTCAATCTTATAAAAAATTAAGTGAAACACATCAAAGTAATGACAACTATAGCATGCATCAAGTATTGTAAGTTTGTAACAAATTGTGTTTCTGAGTTACAGGTCCTTACAAAGGTGCATCCAAGGTTTACTCTCAAATAGAAGTTATGAGCTTATTATGTCAATGTTGAAGCACCAAAAATAATACAATCACCATATAACATGCATCACTGCAATATTGACATATGTTATTGTTATTTGTTCAAATTATTAACAACCCGATATGTTGATCTCTCTACTAATATTATCTATAATATTTTAGTCAATCAGTGTATGTGAACCCTGTATTGACTTTTTATACACTCGTTTATTCATATATATATTATGTTATTGTATTGTACACAACTTAATACTAGCTAAGGTCTAGTGACGGGGGTAAAGCAGGAGTAGTTTAGTAATTGGTAAGATGAATAATTTAGCCCTCTGATGTGAAGGCCTAGAGTGAAATCATAAACTCTTCAGGTAGGTAACTTAGTGTACTTTAATACAAGGGTTTAATACATCCATTTACATGCCTATTTTACCGGAGATACTAAACTCTTTGCATAACTGACACCGACAACACTGTAATTAGAAGAAGCTGAAGGATGCCAATAAAAGCTTACAGGAAATCATCATGAAACTTTGCCATCCAATCTAACTTCACATCTTAGTTAGGTGCATAAAATTACAATGTAAATACTTATTGTAGTAGAATTTCTAATTATATGCCCATCTTGATATAATGCAAACAAATTAAATGACACCGTCATGCAACATTTATAAACGAAGGCTTTACAGCAAATTCTTACTCTTAACTATAATATTGCATGCAACAAGTATGCTGTCATCACTAATGAGTACTGGGAAGAATGAATTTTCCAAATGCACTTACAAGCCATTCTTTATGCCCCTGAAGACCTTTCTTGTTAAGGACCTTGACAGCAACAGGCAGTGACTTAAGGCCAACTCTTACATTTTCATCGATGTATCCCTTATAAACTGTCCCAAAACCTCCCTCACCAAGTATATAATCAGAACGAAAGCTCTTAGTTATGGTTTCTAGCTCGAATAATGAGAATGCAATGACACTGGTGTATATCGAAATATTCTTTGACTCCTCGAGGTGCCGGATGCTAGAAGTATCACTCAAATCTGAGAAAGACCGGTTATGTTTCTTCTCCAATGATGCCTTTTTCACTGATGGATATATCTGAAGTTGTTCAACTGCACAAAACAAGACAGGAAAGATACCGGGGAAGGCGTAGGAACGTTAAAATCATCAATTCCAATGATATAAACTATTAAAAACTGATAAAAAATATCCAAACCTTTTCTCAAGCTTGATAATAGGCTCAACATACAAAAGGAAAGTAGCTGAGAGCAGTTATGTTTAGCTCTTAGGAGCATTTATTATTTATGTTATTATATTTCCAAGAGAGAAGAATCGGCTTCATTTAATAACAAAAACAATCAAAGAGTTAAGCCCATCTCAACTTTATGTCGTAATTATCCTTCGGTTTCTCAGAACGAAAGTATAAAATTGAGAAATTGTATCAACCTCCTATAATAACAAGGGGCTGAAATACTATATCAAGCTTCAAATATAGGAGCCAAATTGCTTTAGCCATGATGCAGATGCTCAAACAAATGGATCTATTCATCTATTCATGGCATGGTTTGTAGCAACCATTCTAATTAGACATAGCTGTGGCAATGAGATAAAAATAATATAGAATCAACTCATTAAGATGCGCTATTACAACCCCCTCGGTTCCAAAATGCTTGGATGATCCAAACACCAACACAAATGAGTGTCAGACAATTAAACTTTCTCCCCCCTAAAAAGAGAAAAGAGAAGAAAACCGGGAATATGTCTATCCATGGTTACATAAAAACGAAGGACCGCAAGACTCGCCAATCAAGATATCGATATTACCCTTACGGACGAAAAAAAACACATGACAGTGCCAAAACCCGAAATAACCCTAAATCGTCCACCAGCCGGCACACCCAACCTCCCCAAAGTCCAACAATGCCGTTCCAAGATGCGATCTTCCCGGCACATGAAGTAACAAAGACGCAAACCCGCAAGTTAGGAGCAGCGGATCCGTACCTTGCGCGTGAGCTGCCACGGCCGATTCGTCCTTAGTTCCACAGTTACCCATCCTGCAGCAGCTCTCTCATCCTCCGAGAGAAAGCCCTCACACGCGAATAGTGCCGAAAGGGGGAGCCTTCGAGGTGGACGTTGGTGGAAGACGGCCAAGGGAGCGCGCCATTGGCGGCGGCGGCGGCGGTTTTGATAGGACAAGAGAGGAGGAGGAAGCTCTTGTCGATTCCACGCGCTACAGTCTGTCCAAGGTACCGCTCGAGTGGGTGTGCGTGTGTGATGGTGAGTGGCGGTGGGTAAGGGGAATGACAACAGTTGGTCGGAAATGTAGGTCCTCGGATTTCCATTACGGTGGGAAATTACGAGTAATTTGGGAATTCTCTTCACAAGGTTGATATTTTCCGATGATCTTTGTTTAGTAATCCGCACTAGGGATGAGCATCGGGTGGGGCCGAACATAGTTGAGTCCGAGCCCGGTTCTAATTTACAGGCTTGTAGGCCAGGTCTAAGCTCGTCGAATTTCTGAAATTGCAGCCCAAGCCCGAGCCCAGCCTGCAAGTACATGGGTCGGGCCGGCCCGCTATATTTAAAAAAATATTTTAAAAGTGAATGTAATACGTATTTAATATGCAAATATACAAATTGAATATGTATTTCTTCAAAACATGAACATAGTTGATGTCTAAACAGCATAGAGTAATGGCAATTTAAAAAGGAAGATCCACTTAATATTAGAAATCAGAAATTACATATGGAAAAAAAACAGGGCCTATATACGGGCCTACAATCGGACCGGTCCACGAGCTTCGAGCTTGGGCCCAAGCTTGCCCAAACATGACCCGAAAACTTGATTGGGCCAAAAATCAAGCCCGAACCTGCCATTTATCATTCGGGCTCGGGCCGGGCTCGGGCTTTATCGGGCCGAGCACCGGGATGGGCCGGGCCGACCCAAAATTATGCTCATCCCTATCCCGCGCTTTGGAGTGGAATGGAAAAAAACTAGAGTTTTGTGAACTCCCATTATATGCAATTAACAATAAATATATTATATTTCTTTCAGTTGGTATCAGTAGATGGAACTTCACCTAGTATCTGACAATATAATACTACATTGAAAATATTATGAATATATTATTGAAAAATATTATCATGATGACCACCTAAAACTATTGGCGAAAAATTAGATAGCTACATGAAATTTTTTAGATGCAACAACATGCTACTTTATAAAGCAGCATTAAATTGCCATTATCAATATCTAATTGAAATAAACTTACCCTGTATAATAAATTATATATTAAACATGATTAATTATCTATTAATCTATATGTTCATAATATTTAAATACATCTTAAAAACTATATATAGATGTAAAAACCCTAAAAATGTTATGATTTGCATATGGTATTATAAACACATGCTCGTGTTCACACGTTTGATTCACTATTATAATTTTTAAAGGGTTTTTATCGCTTGTGCCCCTCCAAGATATCGCAATATCAGTTGTGCCCTTATCTTTTTGGTAATATCAATTGTGCATCTCACTTCTTTCTCCGTCATCAGTTGTGCCCTTTCGTCAGATTGACCGTCAAAAATTTAAAATAACCATAGTTTACTGAAACCATGATGTGGTTAAGAGGGGTATTATGGTCAGAATAAAATCAAATGAGGAGGAGGGTTGGGGAGGAGGTGTGAGGCTGCGGAGGAGGTGGAGGTGCGGGCTGGCGGCGGGGGGCCGGGGGAGGTGCGGGGGCCGAAGGAGGCTGCTGGGCTCCTGGCAGGGCCGCGGGAGGCACGGCGAGGGAGCAGGGATCGAGGCCAGAGGTGCGCGGGTGGAGCTGGCGGCTGAGGGCCGTGCGTGGCTATGGGGAGCAGACACGGCAGCAGGCGGGAAAGCGGGAGGACGCCCAGGCCGTGGCCAGGGGGCACAACGGCTGAGCGCGAGGTAGATGGGACTGCGGGGAGGGAAGGGGGCGGGCTGACGGACGAGGCTCCGGCCACTAGGTTTGGTTGTCGATGCAGAGGTTGGTCAGAGCTCCGGCCACTAGGCCTCGATAGCCACTTCATTTGAGTTGGTGTTCGCCTCCTTCTCCCCTCCTCCGCCGCTGCCTTCAAGATTGCTGAGGTCGCCTCCCGCTGGTGCTGGGGCCCCGACCTCGACCGCCCCTCTTCCCTCCACATCCACCTCGCCCTCCCACTCATCCCCTTCCCTGAGACTACCCTCGCCGTCCTCCGCTGGGCCCTCCGACATCCCTAGTTCTCACCCTCCTACGTCGTCGTCTCCTCCCTCCTCCTCTGCCTCGACGACATCGATGCCCTCTAGAACCTCCTCCACGCCTACAACCCCTTCCTTCTCTTCCCGAAGATGGCTCACTCCCCTTCCCCATCTCCCTCGATCGCATTGTCTGTCACCTCGCGCAGTCTGGAAATCTCGAGCACATTCGTAAAGAAGCAATCATGTTACATGCTTGATGGTATGTCAATCGAAAAACAGCAACTCAATTATTATGGTATCTTGTAAATAAGCATCTAGTGGGGAATCTAAGATTTAGAAACAAAGTTTTCTTCAATGGAATTTGGACTACTCTGAGAAATGGATGAAGATCTCCCTTTTGTCCGTTTCAGTTTTCTCCTGTGGAAACAAATGTAAGTAACATATAACAGAAGAATGGGGAGGCGCGGGGGAGGGGAGGGGGCAGCCTAGGGGAGCACGGGGTGACGTGGGGGAGGGGAGGGGGCGGAACTAGGGCAGGCTGGGGCGGAGAGGGAGGAGGAGGTTGGAGGAGGAGGAAGAGGATAGGGGAAGAGGAGGAAGAAGAAGAGGATGAGGAAGAGTGTGTCAAAATGACCACTAAACCCTTTATTTAAAATTAATTCCGCTTATGTCCTCGAAGTTAACGTCCGTTTGCACTGTGGATGGACGGCAACTAACCCAAGGAGCACAACTGATAAAACGGCAAGAAGTGAGGGGCACAACTGATATTACCAAAAAGATAGGGGCATAACTGATATTGCGATATCTCGGAGGGGCACAAGTGATAAAAATTCATTTTTAAAAGTACACTAATTATTATTATTCATAAAAATATAGTTAAAATTATTTTATTGTTAATGAATCATGCAATTACACTGCGAACATGTTATTACGTGTATTTTTATAATTTAATGAGATTATGAAAATAATTGTCTTGATCAAGATAATACATGTTACATGTATTATTATGAATTAATAAAAATACATCTATTTTTATGATACATAAAAATGTGTGTATCATTGTGAATCATAAAAAATCATGTGTTTTAATAAATGACTAAAAGCGCGTGTATTCATAAAAATACATGTATTATTATAAAAGATTGTTTTTCTATGATTCATAATAGTACATGTGTTATTATGAATAAAAGTAATAAACGTATAAATAGTATTACATTATTATCATGAATGATGTATTATTTAAATTCATTTATAATTATGTAATCATGTATTATTATGAATTATTATTAAAATACGTTTACTATTTATAAATCATGAATTATCGTTATGAATTTAAACATTATATATATATATATATCATTGTTATGAATCTTATGATATATTCATATATGTAATCGCATGTGTTCATATTTTTATAGAGTACTTGTTTATATTTGTATAGTGTACTTGCATGAGCATGTGTTCATAATACTTAAAATATATAAAAATAAATTATGATTCATAATCATAAAACGCTGCAAAAATATTATAGTATATTTTTGTAATTCATTGAAAACATGTATTTTGTAATATTTGTTATAGTACATGTTTTTTATGAATACATGTATTGAAATGAATCGTTATAATCCATTTATTGTCATGACTTATAATAATTCATTTACATTATAATTCACGATAATACATGTATTCATAAAAAAACATGACTTATTACGAATGCTTGTATTATTATGACTAATAAAAATAAGGGTGAAATGGGGCTGCCCTTGGGGATAGCTAATTAGGCTCTCCATGCCTCATTTTTCTCATTTTTTTCAAAATGAAATCGTGCTCAAGAGGTTTATCAATCCCATGGGGTACATATCCATAATAGACATATAGAGATTATTGTACATCAAATAACATCCATAGAGTTGATTTCTGAAGATGGAATGTCTAATGTTTTCTCACTGGGAGAACTAATCGGGTTGTTGCGAGCGGAACGAGTAGGGTGTGCTCTGGATGAAACAATATGTTATTCGTCAATCTTATTAGGAATAACTAGAGCATCTTTGAATGCTCAAAGTTCAAATCCGAAGCTAGTTTTCAAGAAATTGCTCGAGTTTTAGCAACAACTACTATGCAGGGACGTATTGATTGGTTGAAAGCTACTTGATGAGAGATGAGATGGGTATGCCATGCCTACTTTCTCTCTTTTCCCCAATATATAGTAGTAGGTAAACTAGACGCCCCCTGCTTCTACTTCTACCCTGACTCTGTTTTTTTTTGCTACGAACTTTGAGACTATATATCTGGATGTTGAATTGCTTGCTTTGAAGGATGATTTGTCAGGGGTTTGGCTTTCATGCCTTCTTCTCGCAAATATCTTAATCAAAAGGATGATCATGCCTTTGATCTCGCATGTTATTCAAGTTTCGTGCGAAACAGAGACTCCTACGACCTCCATCCAGACGTGGTCGACTTAAACAATTTTGCGACCGTTAAAAAATGATCATCTAAATAGAGGCCATATGAGTCTCTATTTTGCACAAAACTTGAATAACATAATAAAGGGTCATAGTGATGAATTATCACGATTTCTTTTTAAAAAATGGGGAAAATCGGGCGGTTTTCCCTTATAAAAAATACATATATTATTATGATTCATAATAATGCATGTATTATTGCGAATCATAAAAATTCATGTATTCTAATAAATGACTAAAAATGCATGTATTTGTAAAAATACATGTATTATTATAAAAAAATCATTTTACTATGATTCATAATAGTACATGTGATATTATGAATAAACGTAATAAATGTATAATTAGTATTGCACTTATTATCATGAATCATGTATTTTTTAAAATTCATTTATAATTGTGTATGAATTATTATTAAAATACATTATCATTTATGAATTTAAATATTATATTTATGTAATTATTATGAATCTTAAGATATATATGAATATGTGTAATCGCATGTGTTCTTATTTTTATAGTGTACCTGCATGAACATGTGTTCGTAATACTTAGAAATATATAAAAACAAATTATGATCCATAATCATAAAACACTGCAAAAATATTATAGTATATTTTTATAATTAGTAAAAAACATGTATTTTGTAGTGTTTGTGCTATACATGTATTTTTATGAATACATGTATTGCCATGAACCATTATAATCCATTTATTGTCATGCTTTATAACAATACATCTACATTATAATCCATGATAATACAAGTATTTATAAAAAAAACATGTTTTATTATGAATACTTGTATTATTATGGTTAATAAAAATAAATATTTTTACGATTCATAATCATTTATATTTTAATACATGTATCTATAATAATACATGTATTGTAAATCATAAAAGTACAATTTTACGGAATATTTACAAGTACATTTATTATTGTTGTTGATAATAAATAATGTATTTTTTAAATACGTGTATTAGTAGAAAAATTATTCAAAATAATACATATACTATTATGATTCAATACATTTAGGATACTTTTATAATTATACATACATGTATTATTATGAAATGACTCAAATACATGCATAAGTGATAATGCATGTATTATTATGAGTCATAATAATACATTTTTATGAATTAATAAAAATTACATGTCTGCTTGTGAATCTAAAAATACACATGATTCACAAAATACATGTATTGTTTTAATCCATAACAATTCGCTATCATTACATATCTTATAACGTATATATAATAAAAGTCCTTGTATTTATTTCTACAATGTTTGCATGAGCATGTGTATATAATAATTCATATTTGCACAAAATGTTCATAATAAGAAACTTTAGAAATATTAAACATTTTGGACACATGATATATCGTAGATTTAATTCACAATATGTTTAGAATATTAAACATTACGACAACATGTTAATAATATGTATTCTCTAATTATATTAATAGTTAGACTAATTATTATGATTTATTAAAATATCAATTGTAGAATGTATCATAATATTTGAGTACCCAAATATTTGGGTCATTGTATAACTTATTAATGATTAGGAATGTTTCTTCCAATTTTGCATTGTGCACATTTTAATATTTGTATTTATGATAAATCTATATATATAATATATATAGAAATAGGAAGGGGAAAGAGAGAGAATGTGAATTGAGGAAGGGGAGTATGAGAGAGAGAGAGAGAGGGAGGGAGGGAGAGAATAAGATTGTGGAGTAATTTCCCTCACAGGGCATCCCATCACCCAAATGTCTTATCAGGGCATCCTCATCACCTAAATGACATGTCAAGACATCTGACTTTAATATTTTCCTGACGGAGCATCGATCGACGAACCGTTCGTCGATCGACGAACCGTTTACCGATAATATGTAAAAATAATATATAATATTATTTTGAAAATTTTTTAAACTTTATATTATTAAAAAAAGGATTTTTATCATTTGTGTCCCTCTGAGATATCGCAATTTCAGTCATAGTTTTGCCCTTGACTTCTTACCATTTTATCACTTTTGCCCTTACGTAACGTTAGCCGTCACTAAGTTTAACTTAACCATGGTTTTTTCAAACCATAGTCGGGGTAAGAGGGGTATAACTATCCAAAAATTCCTCCCACCCATTCTCCTCCTTTGGGTCCTCCTCCACCGTCTCGTCTATGACATCTCCCTACGCTGCCAGCTCCTCCCTTTCGTCCAGTGTCGCCATAAGATCAAGAAGCTCAGCAAGCATTAATGCTCTGAGCACGCTCAAACCCCAAACTACTCCTGAGTTTTCTTTCACAAAGACTCCATGGAGCATGGAGGCAACCCCTCTGGTACAACCACCACTAGCGTCGTCCTCGAACCCTGGGGTTTGAGGATGAGGAAGCAGGGAGGGGGAGAATAGACTACGGGCGGAGGGGAGAGGAGGCTAGGGGTAGAGGGGGAGCGAGGTCACATGGCGAGCAGGGGTGGAGTAGCTGGGCTAGCGAGGGGAGGAGCGGGGGTAGAGGGGTACGGATGGGGACCGTGGATGGAGGGGGACCGTAGGCGGAAGGGTACAGAGTGAGGAGGAGGGGGTGGAGGGGGACCGTGAGCAGAGGGGAGTCAAAGGACAGCTAAGGCAGGGGGATGCTGGGGCGAAGCATCTGGGGTGGGGCGAGGGGGGCGATGCTGGGGGAGGAGCAGGGACGTCAGAGGAGGAGTTGGAGGCTGGGGGAAGGTGGGAGGTTGAGGACGGAGGAGAGGGGAAGAGGGGGAGGCGCAGGGGCGGGAGAGGTGGAGGAGGAGGCTGTTGGCGGGGGGTACGAGGTTGGGGCAGAGGGGAGAGGAAGGAGGAAGTCGAGGACGGAGGAGGGGGCACGTGGGCGCAGTAGGGGGAGGAGCTCAGGGCGGAGGAGGTGGCAGGGGAGCTCAGGGCGGAGGAGGTGGCAAAGGAGGAACGGGGGTGGAGGGAAAGGCCTTGGGGAAGGGGGAGGAGCTGATGGTAGAGGGAGGAGCTGGGGGTTGTGGGAGGAGGCGGCGGAGGAGCATCAAGAGTTTGAGGAGGAGGAAGAGAAGGGGTGGAAGAGGAAAAAGATGCAGGAGGAGGAAGATGATGTGGAAGACATTTCATGCCTTGTTTTTTAATTTAATTCCGATGGTGTCCTTAAAGTTTACATCCATTTGCGTTGGGTATGGACGACCACTAACTCGAGGGACACAAAGTGATAAAATGGCAAGAAGTCGGGAGCAGAACTGATATTCCTAAAAAGGGAGGGGCATAACTGAAATTGTGATATCTCAGAGGGGCACAACTGATAAAATCCTTAAAAATATATAAAAAAATATTTGAAATTGAGAATCAACAAATGATTTGCCGATTCTCATTTCCAAATATTTGTATATATTATTTTTAATAATATAAAATTCAAAAGTTTTCCAGAATAATATCGAAATAATATTGATCGACGAATGTTTTGCCGATCGGTGAACCGTTTGTCGCTCGATGTCCTGACAGGAAAATATTAAAGTCAGATGCTCTGATAAGGCATTTGGGCGATGGGGATGCCCAGGAAAATTACTCAAGCTTGTGAGTGGAGGGCATTCATACATAAGGAGAGAGAAATGTTAAACAAAGAGAGAAGGGAAGGACATGTGACACATTGAGAGGAAGAGATTGCGCAAAGGGAGGCATGGACTAAGCATGGGAGGTGAAGAAAGAGGGGTGACACATGACATTCTTGGAAAGGAGCTGAAGAATCCAGCTTTAGTATGTTTATAGCCATTTTTCACATAGAAAACAAAAGGCATGTTTGTATTTGTTTTTTTGTTTTTTTGGGGATAATCACTCAATATTCATAAAAAAAATAATCATTCATATCTAAGAGCTCTATAACTATAACTACGGTAAATGTAAATCTTAAATAAACTAATAAGTGATGAGCTCTATAACTATAACTCTGGTAAATGTAAATTTGTAAGTAAACTAATAAGTAATGCAATGACATGATCTTTATTCAAGTCGACATACAAAAATCATCGAAACTCCATGTATTAAGTCAAACTAAGCTGAATATTACTATTAACTTGTAGCATGATCCTATAAGAATGCACAATCAATAATGTCTTTCTCCTCCTGCAAGTAATGAATATATTTTATCATTAGTCTTATGCCATGTGTAAGAAAAATCTAATCATCTTTCAATCTTCTATGTTTCGTGTGATTAAGTGTGTCTCAATTATCATCACTCATGCCTAAGATGTCCCATGCATGCTCGATGTTTCATAATTTGTTATATATTATTTTCCTCTAGTAATTATATATGTGTGTTCCTCCAGTAACTATATATATGTGTGTGTGCGCGCACACACACACACACACACACACACACACACACACACATATATATATATATATATGTATATAGGGTATCTCTTAAATGAGACATGGTCCTTCCATCTAAGGAAGGCCAACGATCCCATGCATCCATACTTAATCTGTCGGATGTTATTAAAGGCATGTTATAATTATTATTTAATTAACCAAAAATCTATTTTGGTCATTGTGCATTATCTAAATATAGTATGTAACAAACTAATTTATCTCCTCATTAATCTCTCTCATAATCTTTCCTTCAATTTTAAAATCTCGCACAAAAAGTGGGAAGAAGAGAAGGACGTCAGGTTCCCCATCGCCCGTCTTCGTTGTGCACCATCGCCCATCTTCATCGTGCGCACATCGTAGATCTTATCTCCATCGTCATCACAGGTATAGTCAACCTTCTCACCACCTTCATCTCCATCTTCACTA
Source organism: Ottelia alismoides (assembly GCA_037367405.1). NCBI lineage: Eukaryota > Viridiplantae > Streptophyta > Magnoliopsida > Alismatales > Hydrocharitaceae > Ottelia > Ottelia alismoides. The sequence goes on along the minus strand of JAZKJV010011528.1, from coordinate 630,734 downwards.
TCGACTATGAAGATGATGATCGAATGCTCCTTGAAGTGATTTTTAGCATCATGCGAGGCCTCATTGGCAAGGAAGAAATCGATGGCACATGTAGTTGCTAGGGAATGATGATGCGCTCTCCGGGGAGACCTTCATGCAAACAACGACGACAACACGTAGATCGGGTGGCGATGCGTGTACATAATGCTGCAACCAGTTCTGGATGAAGAATGATTCGCAGTTTGATATAATATTGATGTGTACTATACAATATTAGTATGTATTATACAATTTTAATATGTATTATACATATTTGTTATGTATTTTTTCAAATCAAATGGTTGCAAATGAAAATGTTATTATTTTTATAAATCTTATATATATATATATATTGATGTGCATTACACATTTTGGATGTCCGTTATACATTTTAGATGTGTTTATACAAATTTGGTTTGTATATTCGCTTCAATTAAGCGTGAATGACTACCACAATTTTTACAAAAAGACTATACAGATTTTATTATACAAAGAACCATACAATCGTTACAAAGAAACACACATTAATTAATAATATGAATTGTATTCTACAAAGAACCATGCAAAATTTACAAATAACTGATGAATTTTTGAATGAACAGCGGATTCTACAAAAAACATACAGTCGTTACAAAAGGATCCTTGAATTCTACAAAAAAATATGTGAGGATACAAACATATGCCCCGGTAATGTTGCCCAATACAAAACTGGATATTTTTTAAATATGGTATTGCGAAAAATACCAAAAATAAAACTAGCTAAATTTAGTATATGAGAATATGAATTGGCGTGCATAATTAATGTAAAAGTTGATGACAAAAATGTCCTTTTGGGCAAATAAACAGATGATGCTGTTAGATTTGAATCTAATTGCTATGATCGTTGGCCTTCCTTGAGGATGAAAGGACCAAGTCCTATTTGAAAGCCCCCCCATATAATATATATATACATATATATAGAGAGAGAGAGGCATTTGTTTCTTAATAATGAGGGAAGCATTTCATGATATTCTTGATATGTAAATTAAATGGTTTATTTATTTTAAAGCAATTTTTGTATATCAATCAATCATTATAACATGATGTGTTTTATTTTTTAATAAACCATTTATGTGTTATATTTCATATTTTATGTGTTTTCGACCGTCAGCACTTGCGCTCCATGGCATGACATGACAATATAAACTACAATTGTAGAGGTTTTATCTTTGACCTCTGTGATTCATTGAAACCACTACACAACTGGAAGGTGTTGTTTTTTTTGGGCCCCGAAAACTCTTTTTAAAATAAAAGATCAGCACTTTCATTCATAAAAATTAGTACAAAATGGATTACAAGATCCCCAATTGTGCCCTTGGTTTAGGCATACCGGAATTTCCACAAAATTTCACAAGTGATTTTCAAGGCATTCAACCCAAAAAGTCCCAGGTAACCTCACATAACGAACCAAATCCATACAAGCATATATGCTTTTTTGAATAGATATTAAGAAGAGAGACCCAATGATCGAAGATCGCTTCTTTGATCCAATCACTCCATCAATTCGTAAGGAGATTACATGTTTGGATTTGTATTTGCGGGTAATGCAGGCGAGCTGGCCTCCTCCTCTAAGGTGATTATTGGGACAAAATGTTTGAATCCAGACGGGGTAGCAAGGCCTGCATGGAAAGATAGGGAAATCGACCTTTTGAGATCTGAAACCAAAGAAAATTTAATAGCATCAGAGATAAAAGCTTCTTGCGTGGTTTTGTATCCCTCGAACGTCCTACGACATCTTTATTTCCATATGAGCTACCAAATTGCCGCATTTTGCCAGAAAATACAGTAAGAGGGTCCGATTGCGCCTAAATTAGTTTTGAAAAAAGATTTATAGTCAGTCCAGTTTATATCTAAATCCAGCTGCAAGAAAATAGATTTTGTGATGGTGAAGGTGAGTTGCAGAGGATGTGATTCATTGTTTCAGCCATCCTTTTGCATAAGTAGCAACTATCAACCCACTCAAGTCCCCTTCTATGGAGATCCTCCTAGGTTTCATAATTTTTATGAAGAATCAACAATAAGAAGTACAAGACCTTAGAGTGGATGGGTTTTTTTCCAAAGCCGAGTGTTAAAAAGGGAGTCAGATCCTTTGTTAGTAAATAATTGGTAGAGTTGTTTTGTGGAAGGGTGGTCATCCCTATCTTTTAAGGGGATTATCTCATCCTCTTCTTGGTTTAATTGTATGTACGTAATTGTATTTTTTAGGGAGGCAATATCCCTATAGAGCCCTTTTTTGCAACTCATGAGCCAGTTATTTGGGGCTTGGAGTTTGGTAATAGCCTCAGCCAAGGAGGCATTTTTATTTCATGCATAATTCCAAAGCTCCTAAAGTGATATTTAAAGGAAGAGAAACCATCACGATTAAGGCAAAAGAGTGAATCTCGCAAATTATTTATCTTTTTTGTACGAGACCTCCCTAATAGCTTTGGAACCCGCTTTTACATCCTTCCAAACCAAGGAATCCTTATTGTTAAGGTTTGAGGTTAGAGGCATAGGTTAGTTTCAGAATACGTCATTTTAATTAGGTTTTGAGTCAAAGGTTTTTCACTTGTCTAGTATGAAAAAGTTTTTTGAGAGCATTGCTTCATTGAACCTAGCCAGGTTTAAGACCCCTTATCCATCATTATTTTTGGGTCTAAATATCTTGTTCCAAGCAATCATATGCCTTTTTTCCTCCCTTATTTCCATTCCACAAAAATTCCCACCGTATCTTGTTAATCCTATTTATGATATTTTTTTGAGATTTTTAAGGACAACGGAAGATGAAATGCTAGGGGAGTCAAGCTGGAGTTTAGGAGGGTCACTGATAATAAAGGGTGGTCGATCCGAAGTCGTGTCAATCCACAAGGCGGACAGACAGTCGCTGATGAGACCTCAGATGAAATCCTCAGTTAATCAACAATTAACCCACAATATGAATAAAGCAATTAAATCTCAGAAATATGGAGTTAAAATTTATTATAACTCTACATGCAAATGTGTGTAGGTGTAAGCATATGTAGAGGTCGAACACTGGGAGAAAACGGGAGGAGGCAAAATACATTGCATAAAAATTTTGTCTTTTATCTCTTGTCCAATTTTTAGTGTTTTTGTGGGTTTTCAATTTTATTTATTTATTTATTTTTATTTATTTTCTTTTCAATTTTCTGATTTTGTATTTTCTTTTTATATTTTCTTCTTTTTATACTTCTTTTTTATTTAAATATAATATATATATATATGTATATGTATATGTATAAATACAATATAAGGTATATATATATACTATATAGATAAAAATATGTAAAAATAGTTAAAATATAGTAAATAATATATTTTGCGAATTTTATATTTTTCTAATTTTTTGTTATTTTTCTGGGATTTTTGCTACTTTTTATGTATTTTTAAAATAAAAAATATCCCAAATATGGGATTAATAAATAATCTAAAATTTATTTAGGTTTTAAAAAAATAAATAAGTCCCAAAATTATCCAAATTAATTTTAATAGATAAATAATAACACATAGATATTTATAAAACAGAAAATCATATTTTTTGTACTTATGTAGAATTTTTATATTTTTTGTTGGATTTTGGAGTTTTCTATTTTTTATTTTTTCCTTATTTTTAAGGGTTTTTATTTTCCGGACTCAATGAATATAAAAATATACCATATATTTTTTGTAATTTTTCAAAATGTTTTTATATTTTTTGGTATTTTATAAATTAGATAAGGATTATTTAGGCTTCTTTTTTATTTTAATAAATAGATTAAATGCAAAAAATGCAAAGTGGTCTCGTGGCATGTAAGTACAATGCATGGAGCATCTAATCCTATTTTTGTTGATTTTTAGGAGCAAGTTAGATATTTTTAATAAATAAATGAAAGACACAAAAAATACATGTCCCGGCAGGGGCAATACTGCAAATAAAATAATCCTTAGGGGCACAGATGCAATTTACCCACATAATAAATTAATTTTTACATACTAATTTACAATATACAAAAATGACAGGGACTTCTATGCAAAATTTCAACCGTCACGTGGGGACTGCACGTGAGTGCAAATACATAAAGATCATGGGCTTAAATGTAAAATACCCTATTTATTTACAATGTAAAATTTTATTTACAGAACTAATTATTAAATATAAAAAAGGCAGGGGCTGGATATGCAATTTACTTCGAATAAGGCGAGGGTCAACGGTTGGATCCTCTTCACTTATACACGTGTTAGCATCTCGTGCGTCGATGACGATTCGTCCGCAGATGGCCAGGATTAGATCATGCAGATGATCTGGCGGTTGGAGATCGGCGACATCTAACGGCTCTTGTTGTATATGGAAGCTCCTCCTTGATCGGACGGCTATGAGGAGCCCTGGAAGAGTTGGGAAGAAGCTCGTCTGGGCGAGCTTTGATCGGGTCGTGCGTGCTTCTCCGGCCTCCTCCGTCACCGCCAAGCGTCTCTTATCGTTCATGGGAGCCTCCCGTGTCGATCGATGCCTTCAAAATGGCCGGAGACCCAACCGATCGATCGGACGGTGCTTAGGACATGGAGCTCCCTTTCTATCCTCGATAGGGCTCAGATGCCCTCTTCAAGACATGCAGAAGGGTTAGAAATATTTGTGGGGGAGACGGCGGAGGTCTTGGCCATTATTTGATGGTGAATCTGGTCGAGATGAGGCAGAATGGACCTGCTTCGACGAGCGACGGAGGTGGAGCGGGGTTTCATTGATCGAGACCCGATCAGGTTGGCTACAAGGTGGTAGGGTGTAGATAACTGCTTGGGAATGAAATGGGGGCGGTCAAGGGTCGGTCAAAGGTGGAATCATAGTGGAATCGTTCGCCGGAGTGGAGTTCCGGTGAACTACGAATCGCGGAATTTACGCTAATCCTAAGGTCTACGAGTTAGTTTAAAAGCACAATCAAAAAGCATGAACTAAAATCTACCAAAAAATAGAAAATACACAGCTCATACCTGGCCGGAGCCAAGGAGTAGAGACGTCACCGGAGCGCCGCCCTGGGTACACCTCCTCCATCTGTGAGCCGTTGTAGAGCTCAGGAGACCTCCCCTTGTCACGGGGATGCACGCTAGGCCAAGCTCAGGGGCGTTAGGACGTAGGTAAATGACCAAAAAATCATGGAGGACGAAGGAGTTTTAAACATGTATATACACCCTTATTGTCCGACCGATATTAAAAATCGATGCTATATGCAATGGATTAAATGATATGGCATAGATCTATGATGAATAATGGTGATTTTTGCTGAAGGAAGCGATCTTGATTGAAGGATGGATCATGCAGGAAAAAGGCAAGAAAACTGGGGAAAATACAGTTCTGACGAGTCAGAGACTCGGATGGGACAGTTGACAGCGGTCAACTTTTTGACGTGTTGTGATTGGTCCAACAGGGACCGCTAAACGACAAGACATCGTGTTTAATAAAGAATAATTTTATAAAAATAATAAACGATTTTATTAATTTTTTACTATAAAATAAAAAATGTTTATTATTTGATATAGTATTTTATTATGATTTTTATTTATTTTTGGTGTATTTTATTAGTTGTTAATTTTTAATAGTGTATTTATAGGTATATTCATCTACGTTTTGTACAAATTTATTTTTATTTTGTATATTTTATTTTATTATTTTATTATTTTATTATTTTATTTTATATATTTATAACTTATTTTTGGAGTATAAACATAATTTTATTTTATTTTTAGGATGTTATTTGTACACTTAAATAAATAGGTAAGTATATTATGTAGGTATATTTACAGGTATTTTACCTATGTTTTATATACTTCTTTTTATTTTAATGTATTTAGTTGATTTTTATTTCAGTTTTGTATTTTTAATAGGCTATATATAATATTTATATTATTAGAAAAATATAAAGAATAAAGAATAAAAGAATATGTTTTCTCTTTTATTTTTATACAAGTAGAATCATAGGATCTATGTTTTCACATAGATTTATTTTATTTTGCATTTCCCTTTTGGTTTCATTCTAAGTTTAATATGCACATATGTTATAAATAATATTTACAAAATTATAAAAACATGAATTTTAAAAATAATAAGGGATGAATAAAATGAATATTTTAATCGGTAGAATGTACAATGAGGGTCCAAAACCTAACTTTCACCCAGTAACTCCAAAAAATATAAAACCACCACCATTAAATAGCTTGTGAAAAGTTATATACAATTAGAGGGCGATTTTGCTATGTTTTGAGTTTTTATTTGAAAGATATGGGTCTGTGAAGTTTGGTTTCTGACTTTTTATTCTGTGTATAAAAGGAATACTGTGTATTATTTTTGTACAAACTCAATTTTGTATTTTTATTTACATTATTATCTACAATTTATGTACAATGTTTCTTCATTTGATGAATAAATAATAAAGAATAAAATAGGTGTCAAACATGAATAAATGGGATTTATTTTATTTCTAGCCCTTATCTCCCCCTACTTTATTCCTTGTCGACCAACTCAATTCTTGACTTGGTCTCGAGGTTTAGGGTCATAAAATATTTTCAATATTTTATTCCTTTTTCTTTTCTTCTCTTTATTCTATAATTTTGACATTAAAAACGTTATTTCATATACAAATAATACAATAAACAGTGAATGCTATTATGCACAAATCGATGTTATTTTCATGCATTAGCTAGGGTTTTTAAGGCCAAAATGATAGAATAAAGGTGATGAAATGGAGATTCATCATCCCCCTATACTTGCCTTTGCTAGTTCCTAGCAAATAGTTATGCAATAAGTATCAAAAATAAATAAATAAGAAAAGAAAAAGAAAGAATAAAAATGAATGGAATTGAATTCAATTATTAAACTTGTCTATACAAAATCAAAGTTTGGAGCTCATGTTAGACCTTGATGTGAAAATGTGTGTGGAACCTGATTGGAAACCAAATTTAAAACACAACAACCCTCGAGAGTCACAGAACTCGGTTTAAATCACCTCAATAGCCAGATCAGAACTAGCCTACATCATACACAGACCCTTATGACTATGAAGCTGACTTGTACGGTGTAAGTGATAGTGGCTCTCTCCAAGTGAAATGATAAAGGAACTGACTTCTCCAAAATGACAACCCAATGATTCCCCAATCCAGCACTCGGTCCTCGAGGAGCGGGTATTCTCTTATAAGTTCAAGTGGCATCCAACTCAAGAGGAGGAGGTGAAGAAAAGAATAGACGGTAGCCAGTATAGCTACCTATCTTGGGATGCATGACCAGTGTAGTCACGTCATCAAACTGCAGGCTCACATGGTATAACTTTGATGCTCAAGCTTGCTTATTTTCTATACAACGTATATACATGCTCCGACAGACATTTTTATTTTTATTTTCAGGCCTGTCCACTTTTTAGAGTTTTTTCAACATACTACTCACAACAACATTTACATAAGGAGTTTTTTTCTCTTAAGCCAGAAGACTATCCCTCTTTTGAAGCTTTATTGCAACCCAAACTCTTTGTCTTTAGACTTCATTGTAACTGGACAAGGTTGGGGCACACTTCCCTCCCTAGACGAGGACGAATGTTTCCACCTGTGTGTGTCTCAAACCGACAAATCCAACCCCCTCACCACTCCAACTGAGTTAAGCCAAGTGAAAGGTGCAAGTGTCCAAGTTAGGTCATGGCCGACAGGAGTCATGAGTGTGTCTCGAAAAGTTCTAGTTAGTCAGTTGAGGTGACTTGAACCCAGCCCTGAGTCTCAAAGAATTAAGTTTGAATAGACCTGACGTACTTTAAACCTGGTTCCCATAAGGTTCCGGTGCAGTTAGGTGCAGTAAGGTCCAACCAAGCTCCAATCGTCGACTTTATTGAATTAGTTCAATCATCAAGCTCAATTCAAAAGAATATGAATGATATGAAAATGCTATGTACAATGAATGATGCAATTTTTCAAAGAATCTTGAAAATAAAAATAACTTTTACACAAAGAATTTTGGCACACAAAGTATATAATATGTACAGCTATTTACACGGGTGTGCTTTTTTTTATTTGTTTACAAGACTTAAGAATTACATGTTTTAACAAGTTATTTTTATAGGTACATACAATTGATAAAAGATTTTATTTATATACAAATATTTTATTCCTTTTTTAATGATGCATTTATTCCTCAAATTAATTTGGAAACAAATTTGAAAACTATAGCACAAAATAATTTTTGCAAATATTTATAAACATTTGAATTCCATTTTGCAAAGATTTTTCAAACAGTATATATACATTTTTCCAAATATTTTTACAAGTATTTTCAAGATCATTTGCAAATAGGTTTTCAAAACTTTTATTTCAGACATAGGAAAGAATTTTTGCAAATCAAAAACATTTTTACAAAGGTTGAAAATATTTCACAAAAAGTTTTCCAAACGGGTCACACCATTTTTCAAATCATTTTGCAAAAATAGTTTTAACCTGATTTCTTAATCAGTATATACAAAATTAATTTGAGGAATAAAAGGTGTTATTAAATGAATTTTAATGAATTATATAGTATTTTTATCTATATTTATTAATAATTATATGAAAGTACGAGTTATGGCTAAAGTATATATAGGTTATATACAACTCCCCATTATTAGCATGAGCTATGTCCCCATAGATCAAAAAGAGAAAGAGAAGACATAACTCGTACTGAGTATAGAAAAGCCTATACTACAACGATTGAAGAAAGAATGAAAGAATGAATCGAAAAATGAATAAGAAGGTGATCAACCCCCCATACTTAGGAACAAATAATCCTAAGTATAGCAGACTGTACACAAAGCAAGGAGGGTCAAGGGTGGGAATAAATGGATCACAACTCTGGTTGTCTCCCCCTATACTTGGGGTTAGATGCCCCATGTATAGCAGATCAAATCAACAAAAGAGGAGACAGTGGAGGGGATCAAAGAGTGAACAAATCGGGGTGCTCACCCCCTATATTTAGGACAAAGTACGTCCTAAGTACAGAAAATTGATAAAGGGGATGCATCTTTTCTGTAGAAAATGAAAAATGAAAAGGAAAAGAAGAAAAGATATATACAGATAGATGAAATGATCATAGTGAATGTACGCATTACTCCCCCTATACTTAGGGAGAAAGATTCCTAAGTATAGGTAACGACAGGAGTGATGAAACAAAATGATGGAAGAACGACACTGTGTGTACCTCCTATACTTAGGACAAGGTACGTCCTAAGTATAGACACAAAGATATGGTGAAAGATCTGGGGCACACATGACATACGGAAGAAAGAAGGAATAGAATATACAACACATATATACAACGAGTAAAGCGTGTGAAGTACATGACGGTATCTGACAAGCAAATACCGTGCTCTCATCATCGTCTCCCTATGAGAGCGGTGACACAACCAGATAGTGAAAAGAACTCGGATATGCAATGAAGTGGGTGTCATCTACCGTGGCAAAAGAGATAAAAAACCAAACAAGTATCTGGTAGCGAAAGCAGAACATCGGATCATAGGGAGTGAATGAGCGAGCGGAGCTGATACCATAAGATCTGGAGGAAGAAGGAATAGTCCAGAGTCCTCCAAGTCAATCAAAGATACGAAAAGTTAAGAACATGAGACTTTTCTAATGCAGCGGTGTGATATCCGGTGGTCATTAAGTTAGAAAGTCGTAGGAATACACCAAACATCACAAGATAAGGCTCAACTCTACGAGGGTCCTCAAGGTGAGCAGACTCAGATGAGTCTAAGGTCCAAAATAAACAGAAGACTCGGCTCCGTGCTCCAACAGAGAGGAGACACAACCAGGGAGGAGACCGAGTACACAAATCAGAAAATTCGGCTTCGTGCTCCAACAACAAGGAGACACCAGTAGTGAAGCCGAGTACCAAAAATTGATGTATCTTCCCGTAGATAACCCTCGAGGTGTAATACATGCTAATCAATGAATAATTAGAACATAAGTTCACCCTTGTGAGGGTCATCATGGTGAGCGGGCTCAAAGGAGCCTGATCCATCAGACAGATTAATAGAAGCGATCTCGGTAGGTGACAGATCGTCTACCAGCAGAAGAGATCAACATATCAAGAAAATGTGGCAGCATCCCGCAGACAACCCTCGCGGAGTGTACTGCCAACTAAGCGTCGAATAATCAGAATAGAATGGCTCATCCTTGCGAGGACCGTCAAGGAGGGCAGACTCAACAAAGTCTAGTCAGATAGGTCTCCAGGATTCGACAGATCGGATACCTCAAGAAGGCAGTGAGGACCATGAATAAATCAGACGACTCAGTTCTGTGCTCTGAAAGATAGGAGACATAATCAGTAAGGGGAACCGAGCGTAAAAAGAGTGTTGTATTTTCCCACAGATAGTCCTCGGAGAACAATGCAAAATAAGCAAGGAATGATCAGATCATATCTCATCCTTGCGAGGGTCGTCAAGATGAGCGGACTCAAATGAGTCAATCAGAATGGTCTTGGTAGACCATAGATCGTCTACCAGCAGAAGAGACCGCAGATCTAGCAAGGTGTCATAGTCTCTCGTAGATAACCCTCGGAGAGCACTATGAACTAGGCAAGGAATAATAAAAAAAAAGTGAAGCTCATCCTTGCGAGGACCGTCAAGGAGAGAAGACTCAAAGGAGTCCATGAAATTAGCCTCGTGCACCTACACATCGGGCGCACAATCAGCAGGGAGCCCAAACAATCAAATCAGATGATACGGTTTTGGCCTCCACTACGATGGTAATAGAGTCTGTATATGAAACCGATCGTGAAGAATGTGTCGCATCCTCCCGCAGATAGTCCTCGGGGAGTAATACGAACTAGGACAATCAAGTCTTGGGATTGCTGGCATACATCTCAGGTCCTCAAAAGAAATTAATCAGTCAATTACTTGGAGGGCATAAGATCATCGAGGGATGAATAATCATATCAATCAAAATATGTCCCTCAGGTCACTCCAATCAGGCTGAGATGGCACAAAAGATAATCAAGAATACTCAAAGTACCACAAGTGTATAATGGAATCAGGAGATCAGGGATGGATCAATCAAGAAGATGACAGAAATCATGTGGATTCCGCACACCATTACTATGAAGTCCAAATCCAGATAGTCAATCAAATCTCCAAATCAAGACGGGCGGAACCTCAAAATAAGTCGATCAGTCATACTCATGAAATCCTCATCGAACCATCATATCACATCCTCAATCCAGTGTGCGAGATCAAAATCCTCAATAAAGAATCACACCCAATAATCGTGCATCATCAAAGTCCTCAATAAGCTCCTATGCACATGTCGAAAGTCAAATCCACCAAGAGTAAGATATAAATATTAGAGACCTCAAAACACGTCCAACTTACTCTTATAATCAATGTAAGTCAAAATCCTTGATGCGGGCCATACCAACCGCGCAACAATCCCGGGTAAGAGAAGTGATGATACAGGGGACACGGGAGGGTGGGCGAGATAAACGTGGACACAGGCAAAATTGTGGTTCAAGGGGAGGGTGGGTTAGATAAAAGTGGACACAGGCAAAATTGTGGTTCAAGGAGAGGGTCTCCTCGAACCGGACCAGATGTCGGTGATATGGGCAAGTAGAGAAGAGCCGCAAAATCGGGCTAAGAAGGTGAAGCTCAAAACCCAATATCACGACTCGATGAAAATGAGGAGAAATATATATATATATATAAGAGGTAGAGTGACTCAAAGATGAAAATGGACGACTCACACGCATAGGACCGATAACTCAAAGAGATATGGAAATGCAAATGGACTCCAAGTCACAATCATACACAAAGCAAACTCCTGATTCACCTACTCAACACAATGAAGATCGAGATGTGGTCTTTTATCTTTTAATTTTTAGAGTTAAGTGGTCATCAAAAAGTTGTACACATCGGAGTTGCTCTCTCCAATATAAGGAATCCATTACATTTTATTTTAAGTCCAATAGAGTTAGCAGTCCCAATTTTTATTTTAATTATCGCTTTTTTCCAATGCACGCACCTAACGGGTTTTTCAATTCCATTGAGCATCCTAGGTGAGCAAAATCGGAGGGACAAGGTTGGAAAAGCCATGCAAGTCAGAAATCGAATGATGCATGCCAAGTAAGAGGACTTACAATGCTTCCTAGCTCTCTCCATGCGGGATGCAAGACAGAATTGAAAACCTATGCTATATGAGATGCAATCCAATCAAATCGTCCTAGATGAGAATATACTATTAACATGAAGCACCATTTTGCATAATTTTGACTAAGTCCAAGCATGAATCTATATGTACATGCACTGTTTATTAGATGTGTGGCCTTAGTCTATCGAGAAAGCACGTCCTAAGCTAGGTCTCATTAATACAAAATAAAGAAAATAAAATAAATAAATAAATAAAGAGAAAAGCGTCAAAACTGTTGAGGCCCCCAAGGGAACAATCCATCGGGCACCGGACCTCTGGAAGTCGGAGTATTTGAGAGTCATGTGTTATTACATGCCAAGTGTCGCTCTCTCACATAAAATTACAATTTTTTTGAAAAATGCGAAATAAAATGAAGCTCATAAACCATCTAAAAAATTCTTCTCCATCCGCCTTTGATGCTCTCTCCTGTCAGCCGAGCAAGAACGGCTGACTCCGCTCTGCTTGGGTGCAACGATCCTCCTAAGAGGTCCTCCTTCGTGCGGCGGTCCCTCGTATCAAAGACAAACAAAGAAGGTGGTTAGAACAGTCAACATTAAGATCAAATAATGGTGAAAAATAAATAAATAAATACAAAAAGCAAATGAGTGAACAAGAGATGAAAGACAAGATAAAATAATATCCTACTACGCGACGTTGTTCCTCGGCAACGACACCATTTGATAACAGCAGGAGATCGATCCCAAGTCGTGTCAATGCACAAGGCGGACAGACAACCACTGATGAGACCTCAGATGAAATCCTCAGTTAATCAATAATTAACCCACAATACGAATAAAGTAATTAAATATCAGAAATGTGAAGTTACAATTTATTATAACTCTACATGCAAATGTCTATAGGTGTAAGCATGTGTAGAGGTCGAACATTGGGAGCAAACAGGAGGAGGAGGTAAAATACAACGCACAAAAATTCTATCTTTTATCTCTTATCCAATTTTTATTGTTTTTGTGGGTTTTTTATTATATTTATTTATTTATTTATTCAATTTTCTGATTTTGTATTGTCTTTATATATTTTCATCTTTTTATATTTCGTTTTGATTTAAATATAATATATATGTATATGTATAAATACAATATAAGGTATATATAGATACTATATAAATAAAAATATGTAAAGATAGTCAAAATATAGTAAATAATATATTTTTGCGAATTTTATATTTTTCTATTTTTGTTATTTTTCTGGATTTTTTGCTAGTGTTTATGTATTTTTAAAGTAAAAAATATCTCAAATATGGGATTAATAAATAATCTGAAATTGATTAGGGTTTTAAAAATAATAAATAAGTCCCAAAACTACCCAAATTAATTATAATAGATAAATAATAACATATAGATAACTATAAAATAGAAAATCATATTTTTTGTACTTTTGTAGAATTTTTATATTTTTTGTTGGATTTTAAAGATTTCTGGTTTTTTATTTTTTTTCTTATTTTTAGGGTTTTTTGTTTTTAGACTCAATAAACATCAGAATATACCATATATAACTTTTTTGGAATTTTTCAAAATGTTTTTATATTTTTTTTGGTATTTTATAAATTAGACATGGATTATTTATGCTCCTTTTTAATTTTATTAAATATATTAAATGCAAAAAATGCAAAGTGGACATGTGGCGTGTAAGTACAATGCATGGAGCATCTAATCCTATTTTTCTTGATTTTTAGGAGCAAGTTAGCTATTTTTAATAAATAAATAAAAGACACAAAAATACATGTCCTAGCAGAGGCAATACTATAAGTAAAATAATCCTTAGTGGTGCAGATGCAACTTACCCACATAATAAAACATTTATTTAATTTTTACAGACTAATTTACAATATACAAAAAAATGATAGGGACTTCTATGCAAAATTTCAACCGTCACGTGGGGACTGTACATGACTCTAACAGGGACCAAAGTGCACATACATAAAGATCAGAGGCTTAAATGTAAAATGACCTATTTATTTACAAAATAAACTTTTATTTACAGAACTAATTATTAAATACAAAAAGGCAGGGGATGGATATGCAATTTACCCCTAATAAGGCACGGGCCAACGCCTGGATCCTCTTCACTTATACACGTGTCAGCATCTCGTGTGCCAATGACGATTCGTCCGTAGATGGCCAGGATAAGATCGCGCAGATGATCTGACGGTTGGAGCTCGGTGACATCTAACGGATCTTGCTGCATCTGGAAGCTCCTCCTTGATCGAACGACTATGAGGAGCCCTGAAAGAGTTGGGAAGAAGCTCACATGGGGCGAGCTTTGATCAGGTCGTGCGTGATTCTACGGCCTCCTCCGTCACCGCCAAGCATCTCTTATCGTTCATGGGAGCCTCCCGCGTCGATCGATGCCTTCAAAATGGCCGGAGACCCAACCGATCGATCGGACGGGGCTCAGGACATGGAGCTCCCTTTCTATCCTCGATAGGGCTCAGATGCCCTCTTCAAGACCCGCAGAAGAGTTAGAAACATTCACAGCAAGACGGCAGAAGTTCTTGGCCATTATTTGGTGGTGAATCAGGTCGAGATGAGGCGGAATGGACCTGCTCTGGTGAGCGGCAGAGGTGGAGCAGGGTTTCGCTGATCGAGACTCGATCATGTTGGCTACAAGGTGGTAGGTGTTAGCCATGTGAGCCCGAGGCGAACCATTCTTACAATAAATGTTATTGTAATAAATATGTTTTATCAATAAATGTTATTGATTGTTTCACTCCCTTTCTTAAATTAAATGAATGAATGCACTATAAGGTCCCTCTGTACAATTAGGGTTATGTACCATATCCATCTTGATAATCATATAGCTGTTGATTCATTAAATGAATCATAGAGGCTGGTGTTTGGACGAATATCTAAAGAGTTAGATAGAGGACTCATCAAGCACCATCAAATGATTATTAAGAGATGATCTCCAGCCTGAGTAGGAGATGGCAATCCTTTCTCACATAGGCTGATATCTGACCGACCTCTTGATGCATGTCCTCTACATGGGAATAGTGATTTGAAGGTGTCAGATTAGATAGGTCAAAGGGTTGACTTAGCGAGATCGAGATAACCTAAGTCCTATGTTGAATGCTGTCACAGCATAGGCACACATCCTCTGACCAGAGACAGATGTGTTACTATATGTCTGAGTGTGTACATTTGGCAGACCAATAGGTTGATGACCTAACCAGGGTCTATACACCGGTGAGCTGGTGTGCATGTAAGGGCATATGAGTAATACGATCTCTCAAAGGGATCATACGGGTTCACTTATGAACCGGAAGACATGAGCTCACTCATGAGGTATTGGGACTAATCAAATTCCATGCATGGTCATCGTGCTTTGGAAGCATGACAAGAATTTGAAGGTATGATATATGCTTTGAGAAAGCATATGATTGGTACCAATTCTCAATGACCAAGATTGAGAAACTTGGTGATCAAACCCTGAAGAAGACAATGTAAAATTGATCTTCATCTTCAGGTTGATCATAGGTCTTCCAATATGCAGGATGTGCATGTATTGGGAATACCTGAGGGTGATGTGATCATAAACGATTGTATAACCATGACGCTTCCAATCTGAGGGAGTGATGAAACAGGTCTGGATTTTAGTGGCTCTTCTCAGTAGAGAAGTAACTTGATCTTGGTCCAAATGTTGGACATTGATCTGAATGAGATTCAGATGCAATGAGAAGATTAAGTATACTGACTTAAATTTAATCAAGCATCTGTTGGAGATCCGTTAGATCTGGATTTGAGATGAGATCTCAATATCCAAGTCACTATACGTGGAACAATACAATCGCCCCATCCTTATCTCCAAGTATCTGCGGAGAAAGCACACTATTCTTGAAAGAGTTCATGAATAATTCCTGTGATGAATTTTGTATCCAAGCAACGAGGTCTTGATAATTAAATGAGATTTAATTATCAAGTATAATATGAATAAGATTCATATTGCGAGAATGATTATCCAAGATAATTAAATGAGATTTAATTGTCAAGGAAATATAGATCGTGGACAGCGCTATCCATAATATATGTGTATATATTATAAATATGATTTATGATATATTAAAGAGAGAGAAGCTTTGTAAATAACACTTTTTAATTATTAATGTGAATTAGATTCACATTAAGTAATTAATTAGAAATGTAATTTACAAAGTAGTTTGGGTTGTGAATATGATTCACATATTTTTCAATGGCATGATTGAAATATTCACAAATTAATTTGGAATTAATTTGGTGGATAATTTTTCAATAATACTTATTGCAATTTATTAAGAAATATAAGGATAAAATAAAGAGAAAACAATTACCACCAAAAAGAGGTGGCGTCACCTATAGATGACACCCCCTATTTTTAGGGGATAATTGATTGTCCTCTTTTTTTGTTATCTTGTTATCTCTTAATTATTGATTTATGTTAAACTAAATTATGTTGATGATAATGCACCATATATTTGATTTGATATGAATTAATGTTGTTGGTTTTTAACCAACAATCATATTGGTCGTTGATTGATACAGAGATCAATCTAGCCGTTGGATCTATGTATGCCATAGATTGAGATCCATTGGATCCCAAACTAATATATAAGGAGGGAACCCCTAGCCCTTTGGAGTACATCAAGAGTACACACCTACTCTCTCTCTCTCATTCTCACCGTCTCTCTCTCCCTATAAGGTGGCCATACATCTTATGCGTTGAGAGAGACCTTCTCGCCTTCGCCTTCGACTACTCGAGGATCTCCATCTTCTTTGGGGCTGCTTGCTCTAGTGGAAGACGACGGATTTCTTTGGACGAAATCAGGGGATTCGAAGCTTGGATCTTCATCGAGGATTGCAGGAGTCACGCGTCTCATCATCGCTCCCGTAAGTATTGTCTTCTTGGATCGGACTTGAGCCAGGAGGATCTCTTGCTTTAGAGATCTCGTGATCGCAACCACGCTTCGAGAGGTATTTCTAATACTTTGTGATTTGATGAAACGATCCAAGAAACGTTCTTGTGATCATGTGGTTTCATCATATGATTTAAATTTTTTAAATTCCGTTGCACATTGCGACTAGTGCGACTAGTCGCCCCGATCGCATGAGATGCGATCGTCACGCTTTTGTGATGCGCTTGAGGATTCTCAATATCCTTCAGTAGGGTGTGGAGAACTGGCTGGGAAATGAAATGGGGGCAGTCAAGGGTCAGTCAAAGGCGGAATCACAGTGGAATCGTTCGCCGGAGCAGAGCTCCAACGAACTATGAATCGTGAAATTCAAGCTAAACCTAAGGTCTACGAGTTAGCTTAAAAACACAATCAAAAAGCAGGAACTAAAATCTACCAAAAAATGGAAAATACGCAGCTCATACCTGGCCGGAGCCAAGGAGCAAAGACGTCGCCGAAGCGCCGCCGTCGGTACACCTCCTCCATCCGCTAGCCACCGTGGAGCTCAGGGGACCTCCTCTTGTCACGGGGATGCACAGTAGGCCAAGCCCAGGGGCGTTAGGACGTAGGTAAATGACCAAAAAATCATGGAGGATGAAGGAGGTTTATTTATAAACATGTATATGCACCCTTATTGTTCGGCCGATATTAAAGAATCGATGCTATATACAATGGATTAAATGATATGGCATGGATCTATGATGAATAATGATGATGTTTGCTGAAGGAAGCAATCTTGATTGAAGAATGGATTATGCGGGAAAAAAGCAAGAAAAATCGGAGAAAATACAGTTCTAACGAGTCAGAGACTCGGATAGGATAGTTGACCGCGGTCAACTTTTGACACGCTGTGATTGTTCCAGCAGGGTCCGCTAAACGACAAGATAACATGTTTAATAAAGAATAATTTTTTAAAAAATAATTAATGATTTTATTAATTTTTGACTATAAAATAAAAAAATGTTTAGTATTTGATGTAGTATTTTATTATGATTTTATTTATTTTTTGATGTATTTTATTAGTACTTAATTTTTAATAGTGTATTTATAGGTATATTCATCTATGTTTTGTACATTTTTATTTTTATTTTATATATTTTATTTTATTATTTTATCTTTTTATTTTATATATTTATAATCTATTTTTGTGAGTATAAACATAATTTTATTTTAGTTTTAGTATGTCATTTGTACACTTAAATAAATAGGTAAGTATATTATGTAGGTATATTTACAGGTATTTTACCTATTTTTTATATACATCTTTTTATTTTAATGTATTTTGTTGAGTTTTATTTCAATTTTGTATTTTTAATAGACTATATATAATATTTACATTATTAGAAAAATATAAAAACTAAAAGAATATGTTTTCCCTTTTATTTTTATACAAGTAGAATCATATGTATTTTATCTATATTTTCACATAGATTTATTTTATTTTACATTTCCCTTTTAGTTTTATTCCAAGTTTAATATGCACATATATTATAAATAATATTTACGAAATTATAAAAATATGAATTTGTAAAAATAATAAGGGATGAATAAAATGAATATTTAAATCGATAGAATGTACAATGAGGGCCCAAAACCGAACTTTCACCCAGTAACTCTGAAAAATATAAATCCACCACCATTAAATAGATTGTGAAAAGTTATATACAATTAGAGGTGATTTTTCTATTTTTTTTAGTTTTTATTTGAAAGATATGGGTCTGTAAAGTTTGGTTTCTGGCTTTTTATTCTGTGTATAAAATGAACATTGTGTATTATTTTTGTACAAACTCAATTTTGTATTTTATTTACATTTTTATCTACAACTTTTGTGTACAGAGTTTCTTCATTTGATGAATAAATAATATAGAATAAATGAGGTGTCAAACATGAATAAATGGGATTTTTATTCTATTTTGGCCCTTATCTCCCCCTACTTTATTCCTTGTCGATCAACTCAATTCTTGACTTGGTCTCGGGGTTTAGAGTCATAAAATATTTTCAATATTTTATTCCTTTTTCTTTTCTTCTCTTTATTATATAATTTTGGCATTAAAAATCTTATTTTATATACAAATAATGCAATAAATAATGAATGCTATTATGCACAAACTGGTGCTATTTTCATGTATTAGCTAGGGTTTTTAAGGCCAAAATAATAGAATAAAGGTGATGAAATGGAGATTCATCAATCACCCGATTGGGAAGCGAAAGAATTCTGGCTTTCCAGCTACTAACTTTAGAAACAAAGTTATCACTTAAGGGTTGTCATTCAGTTTTTGTAAGGCATTTAGTTGTGAGAGGGAATCCACGATAATTGATTGGAAAACTTCCTTCTTTTCCAAAGAAATAAATGTTTGATATGAAGGCTTTCATCTGAGCTTAGATTATACCGTAGAAATCAGACTTTTCCTTGTTCATCTCCAACCCTAAGTGGAGAGAAAAATATAAAGTGTGGCTTCAAGATTTTTTAGCTCTTCGGACTCTTACTTGAAGAAGATGAGGAGATCATCAATGAATTGGACATTTATGGTCTCGCTTTCAAGAACTGTGGAGTAGAAGCCATGAATAAGACCATAATTTGATAAGTTTTTGGCATTGGGTCAAGAATATTTTATGGAATCTATGAAAAGAAGGGGTGAGAGCGGGTCTCCTTGCCTTATGCCTCGTTGAGGTTTAAAGAAATCCAAAAGATTCTCATTTATCTTAAGGGAGTTCTTGGTGGTATGAAGAATATCAATGAGCTAAAAGATGAACTTGGGTGGACATCCAGAAGCTTGTAGGGATCGAATAAGAAAACCCCACCTATCCGTATCAATTCTTTACAAAAGCGTATCTTAAGCACAACCCCTTTTCCCCTTTTTTGGATCAATTTTCTATAATTTCCGAGGTGATTGCAAGGCAATCGTTAGTCACTCTATTTTTAAGGAAGGCACCTTGGATAGGGGGATGATCTTATTTAGTTTAGGAGCTCATCTTAAAGCCATAATTTTTGATATAATCCACATCAGGAAGTTTATAAGGCTAATCAACCTATAGTTTGATATATCCTCTCTGCCCCCACTTTTGTAGATGAGTGATATAATGGAATTGTTTATATGCTTCAAATGACTCATCCAAAGCAAAGGATTTTTTACGCCCCCGGTTACCGGCCTAAGAAGGCTCTTTTGGGCGAGAGACAACCCTGCAAGAGGAAAGGGAGCCCGGACGGTGGAAGAGCCAGGGGAGGCCGGGTCATTTGACGGAAATTCCAGGTTAGAGGGGGGGGGGGGGGGGGTTGGGCGGCTTTTCTTGAACGAGTCAACGGGGGAGGTCATCCGAGTTTTCCTAGATGTAATTTAGCATATCTATAAAATCACTTTTGATGGTGAGCCAAAAAATAGTAAAATACTCCGTTATGAAGCCATCCGGTCCAAGAGCTTTATGTGGTTAAAGCTTCTGATGACTAACTCAACCTCTTTGAATGTAAAAGGGACAATCAACTCCTCCGAGTTTCATATTTGTCTCAAGAAAATATTTGACAGCTCATAATGTAGGGGTCCTTCCCTAAAGGGGTTATTAAAATGATTTTCGTAAAAGGCAGTAGCTATCCACACTATGTTCATGGAATCATCAAATCTTAGGTCATTGGAGTCTTTGAGGACATAAATAAAGTTTCTGCTCCGATTTGTTGAGGTAGTATTGTGGAGAAGACAAGTGTTTCAACATTCTTTCAAGTTAAAACATAATGTTATCTAACTCTGATTTGTTGAGGCAGTAGCGCAAAACATTCTTTCAATTTGGCCATTGGAGTCTTTGAGGGCTGCGGAGACTCTTACAAGTCAAAACACACGATTCTTTCAAGTTAGTGTTAAAATCTTAGGGTGCGTTTGGTACGCAGGTTAGAGAGGGTTAAACTGGTAGGGGGTAACTCATTTTTGTGTTTTGGTGTTTAAATAGAGGGTTAAACTGGGGTGGGTTTGTAGTGTATTTGTTTTGATATGATTGTATTGAAGTTTGAAAAAGTGTGTAGTTATTGTGATGCGATTGTATTGAAGTTTGAAAAATTGAGTAGTTATTGTGATGCGATTGTATTGAAGTTTGGAAAAGTGAGTAGAAGTTGAGTAGTTTATAATTTTTAGATGACATGATGGTATAATATATTATATTTTGATAAAATAGATGTAATAACATTAATTTATTTAATATTTAAATAAAGAATAGATAGTGTATTCTACAAGAAAGAGAAAATGAGGCTTTGGAGGGGACCCACCCAAGGCGGGGTAAACCCCCAGCCGAACAACACCTTAATGTTTAGAAACCTATCTTACTAAGTGCGGTCCATGAAATATTCATTGTTTTCAGTTTCCATGATATGTTAGCGTATGATATGGACGTATGAAGCTATTTTAGAGCCTCCAATATCTCTCTCTTGTGATGTTCGAAGTCAACCTTAGGTTATCTACCCTATGGATTCAATGGTGGCGTTTATTGCTTAATATTGGAAGAGTTTTGTGGAAAAAATAAAGATAAACTAACGTATTTGTAGAGTTTTTTGTTAACAACGTAGGACTACGTATTCAATGGTGGCGTTTATTGCTTAATATTGGAAGAGTTTTGTGGAAAAAATAAAGATAAACTAACGTATTTGTAGAGTTTCTTGTTAACAACGTAGGACTACGCATTCTGTGTATATTGTGTGTATGTCGTGACCTCAATTCCGAGCCGTCGGATCCTCCCATAACCGGATCTGACGTGCATAGCCGCCCGCACCTAAGTAGGGTGTTACACAGATTTCTGCTCGAACCAAAATAGAAAACGAATCGGAAAGAAAGATGAATCAAGAACAAAGCTGGGAAGAAAAGAGGATGAATTGAAATCCTAGCTTATGAAACAAACTAAGAGAGGATCATACCTTTCTCCTCCTCGTTCTCCCGGCAGTGCTTCGCTAGCGCTCCTCCCTCGCCTCTCACTCCTCCCGCCGACCTCTCGACCCTAGCCCTTGGGTTGGTGGTGGTAGTGAAAATCGTAGAAAATGAATGGGTAGGGGGTCTTATTTACAGGCTCCAGAAAACCACTAACCATGGTTAGAAAACCATGGTTTAGCAGCCCGTGGTTTTGGCCCATGGTTTTGGCCAAAACCTATCCCAAACTTGGGGCTTAAGTTAGAACATTCCAGATGATTCTAGATTCGCTAATGACGCTTAATTAATACTAATCGTGATTAACTTTCACTAATCGCGATTTAACTTTCGTGGTTTACGATTATCTTTTGCTAACTATTAATTAGTGTCGTTAATGATCATTAACGGTTTTCAATCCATCATTAGTTTCTTTAATCACACTTAATTAGTCTTAATGACAGTCATTATGGGTTAATGACTTCTTAACCCTTCTTACTTCTCTTTCTTCCAAAAATCATAACAAATCGAAACGAAGTCTGATTCACACGAAACAAATTCCGTTGGTTTTCTCTTGACGAGCCGGATCTTATTATATAAGATTCGAGATATGCTAAGTTCAAGGCTTTACAATTATAACAACCTTAAAGAAAGTCTCGTCCTCGAGACTAGAAATGCAGGCATAACAACCTTAAAGAGGATTGAAACCATAACAACCTTAAAGAGAATGAACACCATTTCATTTATAAAGAAAATCTACAATACATAGTGTTATTATTCAAACAAGTAGGGGTATTTCTCTCTCATTTCCGCCTCAGGTTCCCATGTGGTTTCTTCAAACTCTTTGTTCCATCATAATACTTTAACTAGGGGCACCTCTTTGTTTCTCAACTTCTTGATATCCCTATCAAGTATTTGCACAGGTAACTCTTGGTATGTCAAGTCTGGCTCAACATGTAAATCATGATAACTTATCTTATGCTCTGGATCCTTAACGTACTTTCTCAGATTTGATACATGAAAAATATCATGTACTGCCGAAAGATGTGGAGGAAGTGCAAGTCTATAGGCAACTTTTCCAATCCGCTGAATAATTTCAAAGGGACCCACGAACCTGGGTACTAATTTCCCATGCACACCAAACCTTTGAATTCTCTTCATAGGTGATACTTTGAGAAATACAAAGTCACTTACCTCAAACTCAAGGTCTCTTCGCCTAGTGTCACTATAGCTTTTCTGACGACTTTGAGCAGTCAATAGTCTTTTTCGACCAAGCTCTACAGCTTCCCGTGTCTCTTGCAGTGTATCTGAATCATAAAGGTTCTTTATCCCGACCTCTTACCAAAACAAAGGAGTAGTACCACCTACGTCCATAAAGTGCTTCAAATGGTGCCATGCCAATACTGTATGGTAGATGTTGTTGTATGTGAATTCTGCAAGAGATAAATGTTTAATCCATGATCCCTTCCATTCTAAGGCACACATTCGTAGCATATACTCTACTGTCTGAATCGTACGTTCTGACTGACCATTTGTTTGTGGATGATATGCTGTACTCAAGTATAGTTGTGTACCTAAGGCTTTCATGAAGTTCTCCCAATAGTGTGAGGTGAATCGTGAATCTCGATCAGAAACTACTTCCTTCGGGATACCATGGAGGTGAATCACATGTATAATATATAACTCAGCAAGCTGGTCTGGAGTGAAAGATAAGCTTATCGGAATAAAGTATGCTACCTTTGTCAGACGATCTATTATAACCCAGATACTATCTTTACTACCAATCGTCTGAGGTAAGCCAGTAACGAAGTCAATGGAAATGCTTTCCCGTTTCCATTCAGGTATAGGGAGGGTTGCAATAATCCTGGTGGTTTTTGGTGTGAAGCCTTTACCTGCTGGCAAGTGAAACATGCATTCACAAACTCAGCAACATCTTTCTTCATTCCTGGCCACCAAAAGTATGAATGAAGATCCTTATACATCTTTGTAATTCCTGGATGAATAGATAATCTAGAACAATGAGCTTCATGTAAAATGTCTTTCCTCAGGTCAAGTATGTCTGGTACACAAGCTCTGTGATGGTTATATAGTAATCCATCTTGTATATGGAATCCCTCTATCTCATTCTTATTAAGTTGTTGTCTCAAGTCTTTAAGGACTTGATCATCCTGCTGTCCTTTCTTTATTTTATCCCAGATCTCTGGTTTGTATTGGTGAGGAATAGTTATAGTATCGACACTACTATCAAATGGTTTTCATTCACTTAATGTTGATAGTAAACCCCAGAAATGGATAGCACTCACCAACCCAAGTAAATAAGTTCTTCTGCTAAGGGCATCTGCTACGACGTTCCCCTTACCGGGGTGGTAGGAGATAGTGCAATCATAGACTTTCAACAACTCTGGCCACCGTCTTTGTCTCATATTGAGTTCCTTCTGATCGAACAGATATTTCAAGCTTTTATGATTAGTGAAGATTTCAAAAGTAATACCATAAAGGTAATGTCTCCATATCTTTAAAGCAAAAACTACAACAACTAATTCAAGGTCATGTGTTGGGTAGTTCTTTTCATGTGTCCTAAGCTGTCATGATGCATACGCAACTACTTTACCATGTTGCATAAGAACTGCCCCAAGTCCTTCTTTAGATACGTCAGTGTACACTGTAAATCCTTCACTCCCAAAGGGTAGAGTAAGGATGGGTGCAGATGTTAGGCATTCTTTCAGTGTTTGGAAACTAATTTCTCATGCATCTGACCATATGAATGGAACTTCCTTCTGGGTCAACCTAGTCATTGGCAATGCTATTCGTGAAAAGTCCTTCCCAAATCTTCTATTATATCCACCTAATCCCGGAAAAGATCGTATTTCTGTGTAAGTCTCCGGCCGTTCCCAACTCATCACCGCACTAACCTTTGTAGGATCAACTGATATACCTTCCCTAGAAATAAAATAGCCCAAGAAAGATACTTCAGATAGCCAGAAGTCACATTTGCTATATTTAGCGTACAATTTGTTCTTCCTTAGAGTTTCAAGTGCCTGCCTGAGTTGATGTTCATGCAAATACTTATTCTTGGAGTAAATAAGCACATCATCAATAAAGACTACTACAAAGTGATCTAAGAACTCCTTGAATACTCTATTCATGAGATCCATGAAAGCTGCTGGGGCATTTGTTAGTCCAAAAGGCATAGCTAAGAATTCATAATGTCCATATCTAGTTCGAAAGGCTGTCTTGGCGATATCCGCATCTTTTATCTTCAACTGATAGTATCCATATCTTAAGTCAATCTTGGAATACACAGTCGAACCCTGTAACTGGTCAAAGAGATCATCTATCCTTGGTAGAGGATACTTGTTCTTTACGGTCTTCTTGTTTAGTTGTCTATAGTCAATGCACAACCACATTGACCCATCCTTTTTCCTGACAAATAAGACAGGTGCTCCCCATGGTGAAGTAGTAGGACGAACGAATCCTTTATCTAATAGTTCTTGCAACCGTGTCTTTAACTCTCGTAATTCAGTTGGTGCCATCATATATGGAGGGATAGAGATAGGTTGAGTATCAGGTATAAGAGAGATTTCAAATTAAATCTCTCGCTCAGGTGGTAATCCAGGTAGTTCCTCTGAAAATACATTAGGAAACTCGCACACTATAGACACATCTTCTATCATTCTTTCTGACCCTGAGTGGATACATAAGCTAAATAACCTTGGCACCCTTGTTCTAACAGTTGTTAAGCCTTTAAAGTAGATATGGACTTGACATCATCACTGGATGTCTTTCCAATAAATTGGAACTCTATCGAGTTAGGAATGTGAAAAGTTACTATCTTCCAGAAACAATCAAGGCATGCATGATCCCTTTCTAGCCAATCCATCCCAAGAATGTGATCAAAGTCATCCATTTAAAGAAGTAATAGGGAGACAGGTAACTGATGTCCTCCTATCAGTACTACACAATCATCCAGAATTTCTCGGATTATAAACACTTGTCCTCCTGCTCGCTTGATCAGATAGGATTGTTGTGCTTCTACTGGTACCTTACCCAAAGTGGGTACTAACCGTCGAGCAATAAATAAATGTGAAGCACCAGGATCAAATAAGGCATGTACTGAAAAATCATGAATAGTAACAATACCTCGTACGACCGTGCCTGAATTGTAGGCTTGTTCTTCAGTAATTGTATTGAGCTGGCCATTAGGAATAGACAAGCTAGGACCCGCAACACTTTGTGGTGGTTGTTGTGTAGGAGATATTCCTTGTGAGCCACGAACTCTACCATATCTTCCTCCACGTGTTGCTCCATTGCTCGGGGTGGATGTTATACTGTTAATCGGAGTTGGTTTAAACCCTAAACCTCTCAACTGAGGACAGTCTTTCCTAATGTGATCTTCTTGATGACAGTGATAACATGCACGTGTTCCTGTCTGAGCAGAATACCCAACCATAGAGGTACTAGTTCCCAGTGTTGAGTTATAGGGGTATAGTGGAGGTCTAGATAAACCCCCTCTTCTTGAAATTCCTGACCCAAGGTCTGTGGTGAGATTATATTGGAACCGGTTGAATGATAGCGACGATCTCTACGGTTGTAGTGTGCCTTGCTTTTGGATGGTCCACCATTAAAGTGGAAACTTCTTCTTTGGCGGTTTTCATCCCTCTCCATCTCAATACGAGAGGCGATGTCCATTGCTTCATCTACAGTTGTAGCTCTAAAATCAACAAGCTTTTCTCGTAAATCTCCCTGAAGACCGCTAACGAATTTGGTAAGACACTCTTGTTGTGAAGCTTCTAGAGCTGGTTAGTAACGCAGTAGCTCAGTAAAGTGGATATGATAATCTCGTACGGTCTTACAACCCTGATTCAGAGAAGCCAACTCTCTCCTCTTTAATTCTTTCCAATGAGAGGGACAGAAGTGAGCTCGGAACCTCTCTTCAAAGATATCCCATGGAACATGATCTGCTAATTTCTTGGAATTTGCTCTCCACCATCGTCGTACATAATCTACTAGGGAGTAATCAGCAAAGTGCACCCAGGTGTCAACTGGTGCATGGATTATCGTCATCATCCTAGTAACGTCATCGAGCCATAATTCAGCCTTGACAGGTGTCTCTACACCTTTGAATCGAGGAATTTTTCCCTTTCGGTAATTATCTAGTAATGTTTGGTGTCTAAGAAGGGCCTTCTCCATTGCTCCTTCAGTCAGGGTAGGAGCAGCCTCAGTTAAAGGATGGTAACTAGATTCTTCCTGAGAAAGATGGACAGAACCTTCAATCCTAGCATCCACAGGCTTAGATGCCTCGGGTCTCTCAGCTTGTGCATTGAGCCTCTCCTCCAATGCTTGCTGCCTTTGCCCCATGTCTTGGAGCATAGCCATTATAGCCGCTAATTGTCTAGACACGTCTTGGTCTGCCATGATCCTGGGATGAGTCAAGGTCAAAGGTTAGGTCCTATATGTCTTAGCATGATGTACGTAAGGGACAATGAATTGTGAATGGTAATGCAATCAGTTATTAAGGTCAAAGGATCTTAATACAACCTTAGTTTTCTGAATACCGCTCATAGTTGTTAATTACTAAATAAATTACTAGAGTAACCAAGCTCTGATACCAATCTGTCGCGACCCCAATTCCGGGCCGTCGGATCCTCCCATAACCGGATCTGTTACTCAGCAATAATTTATTCAGCAATCACAACTAACATTCAGAAACAGACTACAAATAAAGTATATTCAGAAGAAAGTATTTCAACACTTTTCCATTCACAAAATAAAGTTCAGATGATACATTGTCCCACTATAATCATTTACATGTACATCAGCTTGAAAGGAAAATATACAAAAGATTACTAACTACCTTACAAAGTAAAGCTACTGTGGCTGGCTGGATGTCTACTAAGGTCCTTGCGTTGGTTCACCGATAGCTGTTGGGTTTCCATAAATTATATGATAAAAATTAGCGAATGCTAAGTAACGAAGAAGGGAAAAGCAAACAAATGGGTAATTTTTCAAAACTTGTTATCACAAAAAGTTTCATTCCTTCTCAATAATTTAAGTCCTATTCCTTTCTATTCTACGTCAGGGATTAGTCCAGGGAATTACCTCACCACTATAAGGACTCCGAAGCTATGGAAACTTCGGGATTGGAGATTGCGTTAATCTTGGTAAGCTTATGCCGCCGCACGTCGCCTCAACCAATCCTCCAATACCACCCTGGCAATTTTCTTTTATTTTATTAAACAGGGTCTCAAACCCTCAGCCCAGAAAACAAATGAGTACACCGTCCTCGAGGACTCGGTTGCTTAAAACCTCATGCTAACATTTAACCATATAACCTAATGGCTTTAAATACATATTATCGTGACCCAGCCGCTAATGAACCACCCGTGCTTCCACATGACACGACCACATCTTCCGTCATTCAACCCGAAGATATTGGCTTCTGGTACCACGCGTTGCAAAACATTCATTTTGTGCGCACTTATCATAACAGGGCAACCGTGTACCACCTAGGTAGGGAAACGCCAATACGGGTTCCTTCCGACAAACCTACATGTTGCATGCTCGACCTGTAGTTCTACTCCCAATCATCCTTAACGTGACACATGATCCTTTTCAGGATCCAACTCAAACCACATCAATTCCCATGATGTAATTCTTTCGTCAAGTTTTCGATTTGCATAATCACCAATACTTAGTATAGACTCACATATATATTATTCATATGCATATATACTCGTATTTATGCCTATTTTAACTCCCAAACCCTAACTTTCAAAGCCATCGCATTGATTTGATGCTTAAACCTTATTTTAGTAGGAATTACAAAGCAACTTTTCAGACCTTATCAAAAATAGCTAAAATTAGGGTTCTTTATAGTACAGAACATAAAATCAAGAATTTCAATAATCTCGTTTGAAAACCCAACAGCAAAAGGAAGGATTTCGTTACCTAATCGAGCTCTCTCTCATGTATGCAAGGCTTTATCGTGTTTCGTTTTTAGAAAGGATGTTTTAAGGCTCCTGAAATGATCGAATTTCATTTTCGTATCAAAAACGCTAAGAACGTGTCAAGAACGAACGAAGAACACGAAGAACGCGAAGAACATGAAGAACACGAAGAACGCCAAGAACATATTTTCTCTTGAAATTTCAGCAGAGCTTCCCCTTATCCAGGATGATATTTCTAGGAAAATTTCGGCAGAGTTTCCCCTTATATCGAGACATATTTTCGGAAAATTGCGACGGAGTTTCCCCTTATAGCGGGACATATTTCTCAGAAAATTTCGGCAGAGTTTTCCCTTCTATTGGGACATATTTCAAAATAAAAACGAAAAGAGTTTCCTCTATAAAATTAATCATGAGGAAAACAACAATAAAACTGAAAGAATGTACTCAAACAACAAGAGATGAAGAATCGGTAGATATCACACATCTTAGGTGAGTGAATGTGTGACGAATCACAGGGTTCACTGACGTGCATAGCCACCCGCACCTAAGTAGGGTATTACACAAATTTCTCCATCAAAACAACTGTAAAAGCATAATTGAAAGAATAGAAACATAAGCGATGGAGAATCGGTAGACACCACGCGTCTTAGATGAGTGAATGTGTGACGAATCACAAAGTTCACTGACGTGCATAGCCGTCCGCACCTAAGTAGGGTGTTACACAGATTTCTCCTCGAACCAAAACGGAAAATGAATCAGAAAGAAAGATGAATCAAGAACAAAGCTGGAAAGAAAAGAGGATGAATTGAAATCCTAGCTTATGAAACAAACTAAGAGA
Source organism: Ottelia alismoides (assembly GCA_037367405.1). Taxonomy (NCBI): domain Eukaryota; kingdom Viridiplantae; phylum Streptophyta; class Magnoliopsida; order Alismatales; family Hydrocharitaceae; genus Ottelia; species Ottelia alismoides. Next base: position 600,923 of record JAZKJV010011528.1, on the reverse strand, counting down.
GGATCATACCTTTCTCCTCCTCGTTCTCCCGGCAGCGCTTCGCTAGCGCTCCTCCCTCGCCTCCCACTCCTCCTCCCGACCTCTCGACTCTAGCCCTTGGGTTGGTGGTCGTAGTGAAAATCGTATAGAATGAATGGGTAGGGGGTCTTATTTATAGGCTCCAGAAAACCACTAACCATGGTTAGAAAACCATGGTTTAGACCTTAACCATGGTTTAGCAGCACATGGTTTTGGCCTATGGTTTTGACCAAAACCTATCCCAAACTTAGGGCTTAAGTTAGAACATTCCAGATGATTCTAGATTCGCTAATGATGCTTAATTAACACTAATCGTGATTAACTTTCACTAATCGCGATTTAACTTACACGATTTACGATTATCTTTTGCTAACTATTGATTAGTATCATTAATGATCATTAACAGTTTTCAATCCATCATTAGTTTCTTTAATCACACTTAATTAGTCTTAATGATAGTCATTATGAGTTAATGACTTCTTAACCCTCCTTACTTCTCTTTCTTCCGAAAATCATAACAAATCGAAACGAAGTCCGATTCACAGGAAATAAATTCCGTTGATTTTCTCTTGACGAGCCAGATTTTATTATATAGGATCCGAGATATGCCAAGTTCAAGGCTTTACAGTGTAGGAGCTGGGATCCTACACCCAGGGGTGTAGGTAACTACCTACACCCGGCCTTTTTTTCATTATTTTTGGATTTTTTCAAGGAAACCTTAGGGTCGTTATTTTTGGATTTTTTTCAAGGAAACCTTAGGGGAGATTTGCTTAATATATTGAGGGGAATATATGTTTCAAGTTATATGCAAAACAAACATTTCTAACATGTTCATCTAGACGGTGTCAATTTCAACAATTCTGAGACCGTTAAAATTCGACAACCTTGATGGAGATGATAGGAATCTCTAATTAAGTTAAATTTTTACACCATGGTGGTATATAATGATCTAATTTCCTCAAGGTTTCATTTCAAAAAAATCAAAAAATAAAGAAAAATGAACCGGGTGTAGGCTCTCTTTTCCCATATATATATATATATATATATATAGGAGAAACTTCAAATGAGGCAGGGTCTCACCATATATATGGTGAGCCACCCTCAATTTAGGCATCTTTCTAATATATTTTACAATTTCTTATTTCATACATGTAATAATAAATATTAACACAACATGTATAGTGAAATAAAATTATGAAAATATTATTATAATGGATGGAAATATTGATTTGAATTTAGATGCTATATTTTACAAAATTCATTTTTTTACAATGTACAGTTTATATTTTACAAAACTGTTACAGAGTTTTTACTAAATTCGCAGTGGCTTTTAAAATTTCAGAAAAGCCCCCACCTCATTTGAAAGGTAGAGGGTTAAATGGGGCTGCCCCCTTGGGGAGTTAACTTGGCTCCTCCCGCCCCATTTCGCCCGGTTTTTTTTTGAAAATTTCTTCCGTGAATATTCATCACTATATCCCTATATTATGCTATTAAAATTTTGTGCGAAACAGAGACTCCTACGGCCTCCATCCAGACAATCATTTTTTAACGGTAACCGAATTATTAAAAATGACCCTTCTGGATGGAGGCGTAGGAGTCTCTGTTTCACATGAAATTTGAATGACATAATATAGGGATATATTGATGAAAATCCACGGAAGAAATTTCGAAAAAAATGAGGCGAAATGGCGCGGGGGAGCCAAGTTAGCTCCTCCCATGGGGGCAGCCAATATGGCTGCCCCCCACCCCATTTTTCGCAATTTTTTAATTTTTTTTGGAAAAACATCATCATGTATATTCATCCTTATATCCCTCCTATATGACATCCGAATTTCGTCAGAAACAGAGACTCCTACGGCCTCCATCCAGACGCCATTTTTTTAACGGTCGCAGGATTTTTTAAATCGACCCTGTCTGGATGGAGGCCGTAGGAGTCTCTGTTTCTGACGAAATTCGAATGGCATATAGGATATAGGGATGGATATACGTGGCGATATTTTTTCAAAAAAAATAAAAAAATTTTACAAAAAATGGGGCAGGACAACCCCATTGACCCTATATATATGTAGAGGAGTGATCCTATGAGAGCAAAAAAATGTGAAAGCATGAGAGCATGCATTCTAGACCACTAGATTCTGTCTTCTCTCTCCTGATCTTCTCTCTCCTAGTTGAATCATGTGGTCCAGAATGCATGCTCTCATGCTCTCACAGGTTTTGGCTCTCATAGGATCACTCCCCTATATATGTATATATATATATGTGTATGTGTGTGTATGGGAAAAAGGAGCATGCTCCTCGGTTGTAGCTAACTTATATATTCCTATCCTTTTCCCTTATATTTTTTTCTAAAATGAAACATATTGGAATTTAGATCACAATATGCCACCATTGTGTCATTGAAAATTCGATTTAATTCAAGACGCCTATCCCCTCCATCAAGTCTGTCAAATTTTAACGATCTCAGATTTGCTGAAATTGACCCCCTTCAGATGGAGGGCATCGGCTCTGTTTCTGACAAAATTGGAATGACATGTTAGGGGGATATAGTGATGAATATACATATTTTCATTTTCCAAAAAAATAAAAAAATGGGGGGAAAATGGGAGTAGCCAATTAACAACACCAAGGGTGTAGCCTCATTTAACTCATATATATAGAGATGGTTGATCTTATGAGAGCCAAAATCTATGAGAGCATGAAAACTGATTCTGGATCATTAGATTCTGTCATCTTTCTCCTCATTGATTGTAGGAGGAGAGAGAAGTGTAGAATCTGGTGGTCCAGATTCACTACTCTCATGCTCACATATTTTGGCTCTCATAGGATCAACCCCTCTCTCTCTCTATATATATATGTATACTATGTATATAGGGTCCTTTCAATGAGGCGGGCCTTCACTGAAATTTAAAAAGTCACTATCAAATTCATAATTTTGTAACAATTTTATAAAATAAAAACTATAAATTGTAAAATAATGACGATCATATTGTTTGTAAAATATAACATACATATTGTAATTAATATTTTTTATCAAATATAATAATATTTTCATAAATCTTTCTTGATATACATATTATGTTAATATTTATTATCAAATTTATGACGATAGAAACTGTAAAATAAATAGAAAAAATACCTTAATTAGTGTGGCTTTCCATTCATCCAGGAAAGACCAACCTCTGTAAAATAAACAGAAAAAATACCTTAACTGGTGTGGCGTTCCATTCATCCACGAAAGACCAACCTCATTGGAAGTTTTCCATATATATATATGGCTGATCCTGTGAAAGTCAAAATCTGTGTGAGCATTAGAGCAATGATTTTGGACCACAAATTTCTGTCATCTCTCTCCTCATTGATTGCATGAGAACACAGAAGAGCATAATCTAGTGGTCTAGATTCACTGCTCTCATGCTATCACAGATTTTGGCTCTCATAGGATCAACCCGATCCTGTGAGAGTCAAAATCTGTGCGAGAATGAGAGCATTGATTATGGACCACTAAATTCTATCATCTCTCTCCATATTGATTGCAGGAGGAGAGAGAAGAGTAGAATCTAGTGGTCCAGATTTACTGCTCTCATGCTCTCACAGATTTTGGCTTTCACAGTATCAACCCTCATACACACACACGCACTCACGCGCGCGCGCGCACACACACATAGGGTAAAATGGGACCGCCCCCCTAAGAGGAGCTAACTTAGCTCCCCCACCTTATTTTCTCCAGATTTTTTTTATTTTTTTGAAAATTTCTTCCGTAGAAATTCATCACTATATCCCTATATCATGTCATTCAAATTTCGTGTGAAACAGAAACTCCTACGACCTCCATCCACACAGAGTTGATTTCAACAGATTTGCGACCATTAAAAAATAACGGTCAAGATGGAGGCCCTACAAGTCTTTGTTTCTCATGAAATTTGAATGATATAATATATGAATATAGTGATGAATTTTCAAGAAAGAAAAATTCAAAAATAAAAATAAAAATGGGAAAATGAGTCGAGAGGAACTAAGTTAGCTCCACCTATTGGGCAACCCCATTTTCCCATATATATAGGGTTAAATGAGGCTACACTCCGAGTGTAGCGAGTTAGCTACTCCCACCCCTATTTTCCTCCTATTTTTTATTTTTTTGGAAAATGGAAATGTATTTAATCATCACTATATCCCCCTAACACGTCATTCCAATTTCGTCAAAAACATAGACTCCTATGCCCTCCATCTGAAGGGGGTCAATTTCAATAATTCTGAGACCGCTAAAATTTGACAGTCTTGATGAAGGGGATAGAAGTCTCGAATTAAGTTGAATTTTTAATAACACCATGGTGACATATTGTGTCAAATTCCAATAGGTTTCATTTCAGAAAAATAAAAAATACAGAGGAAAAGGGGTAGGAGCATATAAGTTGGCTATACCCAGGGAGCATATTCCTCTTTCCCATATCACCACAATATCATTAAAAATTCGACTTAATTCGAGACTTCTATCCCCTCCATTAAGACTATCAAATTTTAACGGTCTCAGAATTGCTGAAATTGACCCCCTTCAGATGGAGAGCATATGAGTCTCTGTTTTTGACGAAATTGGAATAACATGTTAGGGGGATATAGTGATGAATATAAATATTTTTATTTTCCAAAAAAAAATAAAAAATAGGGTTAAAGGAGGCTACACCCTGGCCAATTGGCTACTCCCACCCCCATTTTCCCCTATTTGTAATTATTTTTGGAAAATAAAAATATATATATTCATCACTATATCCCCTAACATGTCATTCCAATTTCGTCAGAAACAGAGGCTCCTATGCCCTTCATCTGAATGGGGTAAATTTCAGCAATTTTGAGACTATTAAAATTTGACAGTCTTGATGGAGGCGATAAAGGTCTCGAATTAGTCGAATTTTTAATGACACCATGATGACATATTATGATCTAAATTCTAATATATTTCATTTCAGAAAAATAAAAAAAAGCAGGGGAAAAGAAGCGGGAGTATGTAAGTTGGCTACACCCATGGAGCATACTTCTTTTTCCCATATATATATATATATGTGTGTGTGTGTGTGTGTGTGTGTGTATACATGGGAAAAAGGAAGATACGCCGGGGGTGCAACCAACTAGCTATATTCGACCATTTTTTCTAATTGATTTTTGTTTTTTCTAAAGAAACGTATGGGGATTTACTTAGTTTATAGAGTGGAATACGTGTTTCAAATTTAATACAAAACAAGCATTCCTAACATGCTCATCTAGATATGGTCAATTTCAATATTTCTGAGACTGTTAGAATGAGATAGTCTTGATGGAGATGATAGAAGTGTTGAATTTAGTTGAATTTGGCATGAGACCATGGTGATATATTGTGATTTAAATCCTGCTGGATTTCATTTCAAAAACACAAAAAACCAATGAAAAAATGATTGGGTGCAGCTTCCCCAGCCCATATATATGTATATGGGAAAATGTGTTCCGCCCTATTTTCTCCAATTTTTTATTTTTTTTAAATACTTCTGTGGATTTTCATAAATATATCCTTATATTATGTCATTAAAATTTCAAGCGAAACAGAGACTCCTATGACCTCCATCCAGACAGGGTCAATTTCAACTATTTTGCGATCGTTATAAAATGATTGTCTATATGGAGCATGCAAGAGTCTCTGTTTCCCATGAAACTTAAATGGCATAATATAGGGATATAGCGATGAATTTTTATGAGAGTATTTTTCAAAATAATAAAAAAGTTGTGAAAATGGAGCGGAGGGAGCTCAGTTAGCTCCCCTGGAGGGCAACCCCATTTTCGTCACACATACACACACATGGAAAAGGGAAGCTACATCAGAAGGTGCAACCAACTAGCTATACCTGGCTATTTTTATTGAATTTTTATTTTTTGAAGGAAACATATGGGGATTTATTTAGTTTATTGAGTGAAACATGCATTTCAAATTTCATGCAAAACAAACGTTCCTAACATGCCCATCTAGATATAGTTATAATGTGATAGTTTGATGAAGATGATAGAAGTGTGAATTTACTTGAATTTGTCATGAGGCCATGATGATATATGGCAATTTAAATCCCCTCGATTTCATTTCAATACACACAAAAATTCAACAAGAAAAATGATCGGGTGCAGCTAGTTGGCTCCACCCCCGGATGCAGCTTTTTCAGCACTATATATATGTGTGTAGATATATGGAAAAAATGAAGTTGCTTCTTATGGGGAGCTAATTTAGCTCTCTCCATTCCATCTTTCCAATTTTTTATTTTTTTAAATATTTCCATAGACGTTCATCACTATATCCTTATATTATATCATTCAAATTTCGTGTGAAACAGAGACTCTTACGGCCTCCATCTAGACAGTCATTTTTTAACGGTCACAAAATAATTGAAATTGACCATGTCTAAATGGAGGCAATAGGAATCTCTTTTTCGTACGAAATTTGAATGACATAATATATGTATATATTTATGAAAATCCAGGAAGCATTTTAAAAAAAATAAAATTGGAAAAATGTGGCAACCTTCTGGAGGAAGTTAACTTAGCTCACCCGCCTCATTTCCCGATTTTTTTGAAAAATATTTCCATAGAAATTCATCATCGTATCCCTATTATGTCGATCAAGTTTCGTGCGAAATAAATACTTTTACGGCCTCCATACAGACAATCATTTTTTAACGGTCACAAGATAGTTGAAATCAACTCTGTCTGGATGGAGGTCATATGAGTCTCTATTTCGCACGAAATTTGGATGACATAATATAGGGATATATTTATGAAAATCCACGTAAGTATTTTTCAAAAATAATAAAAAATAGGGAAAATGGGGGAGGGGAGCTAAATTAGCTCTCCCAGGGGGCATCCCCATTTTCCCCATACACACACATATGGGTTAAACGAGGCTACACCCTTGTGTAGCCAATTTGGCTACTCGCACCTCCATTTTCCCCATATTTTTTATTTTTTAGAAAATGAAAATATGTATATTCATCACTATATCCTAACATGTCATTCAGTTTCAAAAGAAATAGAGCCTCCTATGCCCTCCATCTGAAGGGGGTCAATTTCAGCAATTTTGAGACCGTTAAAATTTGACAGTCATGATGGAGGGGATAAAAGTCTCGAATTAAGTCAAATTTTTATGACACCATGGTGACATATTGTGATCTAAATTCCAATAAATTTAATTTCAAAAAAATAAAAAAATACAGGGGAAAAGAGGTGGGAGCATGTAAGTTAGCTACACCCATGGATCATACTCCTTTTTCCTATATATATTGGCTAATGAGGCTGTACCCTGGGTGTAGCCAATTGGCTACTCCCACCCCCATTTTCCCTCTATTTTTTATTTTTTTGGAATATATATATATATATATATATATATATTCATCACTATATCTCCCTAACATGTCATTCCAATTTTGTCAGAAACAGAGACTCCTATGCCCTCCGTATGAAGGGGGTCAATTTCAACAATTTTGAATCCGTTAAAGTTTGACTGTCTTGATGAAGGAGATAGAAGTCTCGAATTAAGTTGAATTTCTAATGACACCATGGTGACATATTGTGATCTAAATTCCAATAGGGTTCATTTCAGGAAAATAAAAAAATATAAGGGAAAAGGGGTGGGAGCATGTAAGTTAGCTACACTCAGGGAGCATACTCCTTTTTCCATATATATATATATTGGCTACTGCCACCCTTATTTTCTCTCTATTTTATTACTTTTTTGGAAAATGAATATATATATTCATAACTATACCCCCTAACCTGTCACTCCAATTTCGTAAGAAACAAAGAGTCCTATGCCCTCCATCTGAAGGAGATCAATTTCAAATTATGAGACCATTACAATTTGACAGTCTTGATGAATGAGATAGAAGTCTCGAAGTAAATCGAATTTTTAATAACACCATGGTGACATATTGTGATCTAAATTCCAATAGGTTTCATTTCAAAAAATATAAAAAAAATCAGGAGAAGGGGGGGAGCATGTAAGTTAGATATATCAAGGGAGCATACTCCTTTTTCCTCTCTCTCTATATATATATGGAGAGAGAGAGAAGGGAAAGGGAGCCTACATCCTGATGTAGGTAACTTACCTACATCATGCTTGTGTTTTTCTCAAATTTTTTTATTTCTTTGAAAAATACTTCCATGGATTTTCATAACTATATCCTTCTAATATGCCATTCAAATTTCGTCAGAAGCGGAAACTCCTATACCCTCCATCCAGAGCAGGTAATTTTAACGATATTAGATTTGCTATAAATTACATGTTCTGGATGGAGGGCATAGGAGTCTTTAATTCTGACGAAATTTGAATGACATATTAGAGGGGTATAGTTATGAAAATCCACGGAATCATTTTTCAAAAAAAACAAAAAAATTGGGAAAAAAGAAATATGATGTAGGTAAGTTACCTACATCCGGATGTAGGCTCCCTTTCCTCATGTGTACACACACACACACACAATATATATATATATATGATTATATGAGGCTATACCCTGGGTGTAGCCAATTGGCTACTCCTACCCCCTTTTCCTCCTTTTTTTTATTTTTTTTGAAAAATAGAATATGTATATTCATCACTATGTCCCCCTAACATGTCATTCCAATTTCGTCGAAAATAGAGACTCTTATGCCCTCCATATGAAGGGAGTTAATTTCAGCAATTCTGAGACCGTTAAAATTTGAGAGTCTTGATGCAGGAGATAAAAATCTTGAATTTTGAATTTTTAATGACACCGTGGTGAAATATTGTGATCTAAATTCCAATAGGTTTCATTTCAGAAAAATAAGAAAAATACAGGGGAAAAGGGGTGGAAGCTAACATACACACACACACACCACACACCCACTACACACAGGGGAAACTTCCAATGAGGTGGGACTTTCCTGAGTGCATGGAAAGCCATACCAATTTAGATAATTTTTCTATTTCTTTTACATTTTCTAACTCCATAAATTTAATGATAAATATTAGCATATTATGTATATCAAGAAAATTTTATGAAAATATTATTATTGGACAAAAATGTTAGCTATAATATTCGTGCTATATTTTACAAAACAATATGACCATCATTATTTTTACATTGTGCAGTTTATATTTTACAAAAATATTACACGATTTACAAATTTAGCAGTGGCTTTTTGAATTTCAGGAAAAGCTCACCTCATTAGAAGAGCCCATATATATATATGGGGAAAATGTGGCTGCCTCCTGGGGGTAGCTAACTTAGCTCCTCCGTCTCATTTTTGCTATATATTTTTTTGAAAATAAAACCATGGAAATTCATCAGTATATCACAATATTATGTCATTCAAGTTTCGTGAGAAGCATAAACTCCTACGATCTCCATCCAAACAATCATTTTTAACGGTCGCCGAATTTTTTAAATCAATCCTATCTGGATGGAGGTTGTAGAAGTCTTCTTTCTTACGAAACTTGAATGATATAATATAGGGATATGATAATGAATTTACACGATTTTATTTTTCAAAAAAAATATGGGGAAAATAGGGCAGGGGAGCTAAGTTAGCTACCCCATGGGGGCAGCCCCATTTTACCCTACACACACACGAGGAAAGGAATCCTATTCAATGGAGTAGTTAACTTACCTACACCATTCTCATTTTTGCACTTATTTTTGTTTTTTTTTTGAAATATGCTTCCATGGATTTTCATAACATATCCCTTTAATATGTCATTCAAATTTCATCGGAAACAGAAACTTATATGCCCTTCATCCAGAATAGGTTGATTAGAACAAATCTAAGATCGTTAAAATTATCTGTTCTGGATGAAGGGCATAGGAGCCTCTGTTTCTGACGAAGTTTGAACGACATATTAAAGAAATATAATTATGAAAATCAATGGAAGTATTTTTCAAAAAATAAAAGGAAGTGGCAAAAAATGAGAATTAAGTACTTCATGGAGTAGAATCCCTTTCCCCTCTCTCTATATATATGATGAGTTGTATGAACATATAAAGTATAGTACTTACTTGAATTAAAAGTTGTGTACAATGAAAAATTGTATCTTTTGATTTAAATGTTTCTATGAGAGTATTTATCAATTTAAACAAATAAGTATAAGCACAAGCCCAAGTCAACCAATCAACTGGCATACAAGAGTCGTCCAGGCATCTCATAGTTTACCAAAATTGAAATATGTATTTTTAGTGAAGGTTTTTTTTTGTAAGGCTACAACAATGAAAAACCACTTAATATTATTTTTTATTGTTTAAAACCTGTTGAATATAAAGTAGCTAATTCGTACTATTTGGATGATGGACCACACGCAAGATTATTTAAGGGATCGAATGCAGATATGATTTACTATATATGTATTGGGTTTTTATCAGTTGTTTCCTATATATTTCAATATATGTTATGTCTCTCCCTTTTGGAATATCAGTTGTGCCACCTATTTCTTTCACAATAATTACTTATACTCCTATGGTTATTTGTCATCCATCTACAATGCAAACAAAAAATACCTTTGGGGGATACAAGGAGAACTAGATTAAAAAAAGGATAGAAAAATTTTCCTCCCCCTCTCACTCCTCCCCTTCCTTTACTTTGGTATCAAATATGTTTTTCAAAAGCATATATCATACCTACAAATTCTTGCCATGCTTTCAAAGTAAGATGACCATGCATGGACTTTAATCGGTCTTAATACCTCACGAGTGAGCTCATGTCTTCCGACTCAATAGTGAACCAACATGATCCCTTTGAGAGATCGCATTACTCATATACCCTTATATGCACATTGGCTCGTTGGTTTATAGACCTTGATTAGGTCATCAACCTAATTTAATGCCTAATGTACATACTTAGATATATAGTAATATGTATGTCTTCGATCAGAGGATGCATGCCTATATCGTGACAACATACAACATAGATCTTGGGTATCTCGATCTCGTTAAGTCAACTCTTTGACCTAACTTATCTAACATCTACGAATCTCTATTCCTATGCAGAGAACCTACATCAAGAGATTGGTCAGATATCGGCCTTTAGAGAAAGATTGTCATCTTTTTCTCAGACTGGAGATCATCTCTTAAAAATTATTTGACGGTGCTTAATGAGTCATTAGTCTAACTCTTCAGATATCATTCAAGTACATAACTCTAACTGTACTAAAGGACCTTATAAATGCATTCATTTATTTAATCTCAGACAAGGAGTAAATTAAATTAATAACCTTTATTTATATATTAAAATATTGCAATAACATTTATTATAGAAATGATTTGTCCCGAGCTCACATGGCTAACAATCTCCCATTAACTTTCGGAACCATTCAAGTCCAATCTTTAAATCAATGCTCATTACATGCTGGTCAAAAATCTTTTGGGGTAAAGGTTTGGTAAGCGGATCTGAAACATTACCGACAGAAGATACCGTGGTGATGATGATGTCACCACGATTTTTGAGTCTCCCAAATGTTGTGGTTTTTCCTTTCCACGTATTTTCTCTTTTGATGCCACCTGGGTTCCTTTGCCTAAGATATGGCTCATGTGTTATCGTAGAGTAGTGAGATGGGAGTATCAGAGGAAACTACGTCAAGTTTCAGGATAAACTTCTGTAACCAGACTGCCTCCTTTGCAACATCCGATGGGCAATATATTCGGCTTTTGTTGTTGAATCAGATGTAGTGTTTTGATTCTTTCTTCTCCAATTCACAACACCACCGTTCAACAAGAACATAAACTCTGAAGTTGACTTGCGGTAGTGTGAATCTGTGTATCCCAAGACTTAAAGATCACCGTCTCCATAGACCAAGATGTAATCATACGTCCGTCTTGGATACTTAAAGATGTTCTTCGCTGCATTTTAATGTTGGTCACTATAGCGGGATTGGTAACAATTTATCACTCCCATTGCATGACAGATATCTAGTCTTGTACACATTATGGCATCCATCAAGCTTCCCACAGTTGATGCGTAAGGGCATCCACCCATGTCTTTCTTATCCTCAACACTTTGAGGAGCCATCCCTTTAGATAGGTGTATACCATGTCTTAAGGGAAGGAAGTCTTTCTTGGAATTCTCCATATGGGAACATTCCAAGATCTTCTTAATGTATCCATGTTGAGACAATCTTAAAATCTTCTTTTTTCTTTTTTGAATAACTTCAGACCCAAGATATAAGAGGCTTCCTCAAGTTCTTTCATATCGAAGGTATGGGACAACCATATCTTAACACTAGTCATCATCCTTGTACCATTTCCAATGATAATGATGTCATCTATGTAAAGCATGATGAACACAATGGTGCTTCCACTAAGCTTCTTATACACACATAGTTCATCATGATTATGAACAAAGTCATAACACTTTATGGTTTCGTCAAATTTGATGTTCTAGCTACGAGAGTCTTGTTTAAGCCCAAAGATATATTTCTTCAGCTTGCATACTTTTCCTTCCTCAGTTATGAAGCCTTAGGACTGCTCCATATATATATATATATCCTCCTCGAGATATCCATTAAGGAATGCAGTCTTGACGTCCATCTGCCAGCTGTCGTAGTCAAGATATGCATCTATAGCTAGCAGTTCCCTAATGGATTTAAGCATAGCCACATGAGAGAATCTTTCATCATAGTCGATGCCTTCTCTTTATGTGTAGCCATTGGCTGCTATGCTCTTCTTCGAATCCCTCACACATGTAAGTCTGGATATGACGAATTTTGAAATGACGCGGAAAGGGACACATCTTGACTCTACGCACCCTCTTGCAAGGCTTCTCCCACTTTCCATTATCGAAAGATCAAACTCACTGTCAACTGTTGTGACACTCTCCTTCTCCTCCTGGGCACGTGCTGGGGTGAAGTAGGGGAAAGGTATTGAAGTCAAGTGGCAGAGGATGAGTCCTTGATGACTTAGGGAAGAGAGTGGAAAGGCCAAATATATAATTTGCAAGTTCGAGCTGGGAAAATCTAGGGAGTCTCATCCTTGATTTACTAATATAAGTCTCTACCTTACCATCAGGTATCCTCTTTCTCTTGAAGATCCATTTACATATAATGAGTTTTACCCCTCTAGGTGGATCATCAAGGGTCCATACACTATTCTTGTACATGGAGTTTATTTCATACTTCATTACCAGCATCCATCTATCCATGTCATGATCCGCGAGTGCTTCATCAAATGAAGTTGAATCATTGCCAGTTTCACCTGACACATGGAATCAATACCTTTTAGGTGGCATAACCACCTCAAACTCCTTCGAAGAGGTACATGTGTTTTATCTTCATTCACATTTTAGTTTCTTGTTCAGGAAGCTCAACATCCTCATGGGATTTAATGAGTTCCTTTACTTCATTTTTTCCTGACTCTTAATGAAGTCATCGTCTAAGAATTTTACATCTCTAGAGATGAAAACCATTTGAGTTTCAGGGTTACTAAGTTGGTACCCAATACCATCTTTTACATACCCAATGAAGCAACACTCTGTAGTGCGAGATTCTAGCTTACTTGCATCCACGTTCTTAACATGGACCAAGCAACCTCAAATTTTTAAGTGTTTAACAATGGACTTGGTTCCAAATCAAAGCTCATGAAGGTTGCAAGGAATCTTGTTTAGTATATATATTCCAGTCTTTACTACATATCCCCAGAAACTAAGAGGTAAATATGCTGTGCTCATCATTAAACGGACCATGTATTGTTGCGTCTTTTAGCAATACCATTTAGTTCGGGAGCTTCAGGAGGAGTGAGATTGGATACAATTATTCTCTCTTTAAGGTATTCCTTGAATTCATCCGAGAGGTACTCGTCAACTTATTCAGATCGAATCCGTTCAATCTTTCTGTTGATTTGGTTCTCAAACAAAGATATGAATTCTTTGAACTTTTCAAAGGTTTCATATTTATGACGTAATGGGAAGATAAACCCATATCACTAATGATCATCAATAAACATCAAATAATATCGATGTCCATTTCGAGTCACGGTACTGAAGGGACCACATACATCAGCATGTATTAGGTCAAGAATACCTTCGCATCTTGTAACCTTGTTGTGAAAGGGTGTTCTAGTCATTTTACCTCGAATGTAATGTTCACAGGTAGGTAAAGTTTGGACTTGTAGAAAATCTAAAGATCCATAGTTTATCAATCTATTGATCTTATCAACAAATAAATGACCAAGCCTTTGATTCCAAATCATATTCGAATGATCTCCGTCCTCTCTAGATCTTTTAGAGTTTTTATTAGTGTATTACATTCATGACAGATTCATCAATGCACAGTTCATAGAGTCAACCAGAAGTTAGAATACCACCTGCAATATGTTTATCATAACAATTTATGATAATCTTCTCACAGAACAGGAACAAATATCCATTTCTATCCAACTTAGATACATATAATAAGTTCCTTCTAACATCTGTAACATAGAGATATTCTCTAAGTAATAGGACTCTCCCACGAGATAACGATAGTCTACACTTCTCGATGACGTCTGCTACAACATTTGTATTAGATCCCATTTGGATGACTGTCTCCCCTTGATCAAGATTCTAATCTCCTGAAATAGATGCAACAGATTGCACACATGAACAGAAGCACCATAATCTACAACCCAACTACCTTCTCGTCCTACGAGAACATTATTTCAATGATGAAAGTAGATATTGGACATGTCAAGTCATTATATTTACCTTTCTATAAGGTTTTTAGATAATTTGGATAATCTCTTTTCTAGTACCCTATTCTTTTGCATTGATGACATATATCCATGTCAGATGTGTGGAATCTTGATAAGATGAGTCAACACTTTGATTCTTAATCTTCACCTATTGGGACAGACTCCTCCGGAACCCATGCTTCCGATTGCACTCTATGTGGTTCACATCACCGAGCATCTCTTTTAGATTCAACATCATATCATGGGCATTCTCTATGTCCATATGTTGCTTCCAAAGCACATTTGATAGATACCACAGAATATAACATCGAACTAGCGATTGATCATTATTAAAATTTTCATTAAATTTTAATTCTTCCATTGACATAAGGTTTGAATGCTTATTCTTGGTGAGCACATAGCCGATGCACTATGCAGAGAGAATACACTTCAAATTATGTATCCAGTCCGAATAATTTAGTCCAGTCAACTGGTTGTCCTCCAGAAGCCTGTTGAGCAGGTTCATAGATTTCATATCTGAGATAAAAAGTGCTATTAGAACATATACATAATAATATATTCAAATTTAAATTATTCGATTACGTATTTTTAATCACATTAGTCTTACTTTTAAACTCTGAAAGTCCATCCCCTTATTAAACTTTCAAATGAAGAGATATACTTACCCTATATCTCTAGCAATATATGAGATTTCCTTTTTACCTTTGTTACATCCAAATAAAATGAGAAATTACAACTCGTTTAAAAAGAAGCGGGAACTCATTCCGCCTTGCAAGTCCTACTTGCATTTTCTAATTTGATCTTTAACACTTGGGCCACCACCCCTAAGGTGATGTTGACTTGTTTTTAATTGAGTCAACCATCAACATAATTAGTACTCGTTATGCGCAATCCAATACCACATTAATAATACGAGAGATCAATATTGGAGTCACTACGCATACGACCTTACTCTGTTGAGAAGCAAAGAGCTCGATCCATGTGCGCTTGTATGTAGGAGCTATCAATTCGGATAGGCATCTGCATCATATAATCCATGATGACGGAACTCTTCGCCTTTACGGGAGATCATTGATGTCATTTATATGATCCTCCATATCTCATTCAAATTTTAATTAATCATCACGAATCATATTCATTATGATCAATCCTTCCAAGAGAATACATCTCTATTTATAATGGAATGTTTATTTGAATTGAATCTAACTAATTTAATCACATTTAGTTAATTAACAATTTAATTTAACCGACACACTATTAGGGTTTGCTTGATATTACTATATAGTATACACTCTCTCATTGTACAATTGTATTATTCAAATCAGTTGTTTAAAGTACGTAAAGACTTCTCATACTACCCATCTTTGAAACGGATCAAACTAGGTCAGACATATAATGTTAACAGGGAGCGCTTCTACTGTGATGAAGGGTGCCAATTAAGTAACCCATTAGCATATCCACGGCTTAGACACCATCACTGAATTAATTCAAGACAACACAATTGGTACAAATTGTACTAAGATGTTTTATCGATCACATGCTCTTGATGATTGGCATAATATTATATAGTACTCACTCAAAAATCTTAGGCATCTTAAAAAAAGATCCTAAATTTCTAGTTATGTCAAGCAAAAATATTTTGGTTTTGCATGTAAAACTTGACTTACAACTATTGTAGGTTAAACTAGGGTTTTTGTTATGAAACAATCATTCAATGGTGATTGATGTTTATTTAAATATTTCCAAAAATATTAATAATCAATTAATCATGGTAAATTCATAATTTATTTGATTTACATTGAATGATAAGCACATTAATAAAGTAATATCGATGATCCAATCATCATCCAACCCATCTCCACTATATATGGAATATCTATGGAAAACGGAATCGGAATAGTGCACAATAAATTCAAGTGATTTGCTAGTTTAATTCTATACTTAATTAAAGTGTTTATTTCATGTTTTACGATGGTAAAAAAGTAACCAAATATGAATTTGTTACAGATCCATGAATACATGAAAAAATGTCACTGTAGGAACTTTTCAAATTTTAATTTATGCACCTTTGACGCCAACTATTGGCTACTGATTTGGATACATACTAAACATTCTAAATACATTTTTATTTTCAAAAAAATTATACAAAAAATACATAAATAATTCTTACTCATTTAACGAAAAATGGTTCGAAACATGCATCTTATGCATAAACTACGAGTCCCTGCGCATCCGATATACAAAACCTTATTCCCTTAAGGTTTGAATCATATCAAAGACCTTTGACCAAGGATATAATACCACTTTAAGGTTAGGATTTAGGCCTTAGCGCATCATAGAAGCATGAAGATCACATCACATGCGATCAAGAGCAACTAATCATACTAATTGCTTAGGGCAGCGGAAGCTAAAATTTTTAATAAAGATGAAACCACATGATATGAGAACCATTCTCATATCGTTTCATAAAGATCACAAATGAGTCAAAGGATTATTTTTGAAGCATGTTTGCGATCACATATCTCTAAATGAAGAGACCTCTTGTATCAAGTCCAATCCAATGAAGAATGCACTTGCGAACATGTGGATGACACATGCTTCTGATGAATTTCCATTTCATCACCTTTATTATTTAATTTTAGCCTTAATTCCCTAGTTAAATGCAGGTAAATAATACTAATTGGTACAAAAATAAAACTCATTACTTATACTGTAAATATTGTATTTATGCCAAAATAAAAGAATAAAAAAAAGAAAAAAAGGAAAAAAGAAATGAAATACCAGAGGTATTGAATGACCCTAAAACCCAAGTCTTAGATATCATGATGACTTGGTCGACAGGACTAAAGTAGGTGGAGATAAAAACCAATAAATACACAAAACCCTAATGTTCAATTAATCAATAAATAGGTTTTGGGACCTATTTTATTCTTTATCATTATACCTCAAATCAATAAACTTTAAACATGAAACTTATAAATAAAAATACAAATAAAATAACAAAATTTATTTCATTTAAAAATAATGCACAGTGTGCCCTAGACAATAAGAATAAAAAACCTCAAAGAAAACTTTCTAGACCTGTATCTTCTCCATATGAACTCAAAATTCACCAAACTCACCTTTACTGTTCATACAATTTAATTATCTATTTAATGAATTGAGCATTTATTCACGCCAAGTTCTTAAAACATTTGAAATCATTTTTGCAAATATTTTGAAATTCTATTTTTGCAAATAATTTGACCAATATTTTTACAAACAATTACAAAATTTGAAAATCATTTTGCAAAGATTTTTCAAACAGTATATATATATATATTGATTTTTCAAAATGTTTTTGCAATCATTTTCCAAACCATTTGCAAATAGATTTTCAAAACATTTTATTCACACAAATAAAAGAATTTTTTACAAATAAAATATTTTTACAAAGGTTTGAAAACAGTTTACAATATATTTTTCCAAAGGGTTTCATTCAATTTGGAGTTGAGATCCAAAAGTTAGTTTTGGACCCCCATTGTGCAAGATACCTATATAAACTAATCAATATATTCATTCTTTATAATTTTACTTTCTTATATTTTTATAATTTTTAATTATTTGAAATATATATACATAATTAAATTAAAATATACAATTAAAAATACATTAAAAATAAATCAATATACTTTCATACATAGTTGAATTATGCTTATATATACATGTAAAATAAATATACATATTTATTTTAGTACCTATTTAAACTTAAAAAATACAATAAAATATGTATATGTGTATTTAAATAATTTATAAAAGATATAAAATAAGTGTATAAAATAATAAAATCTAAAATACAAAATTAAAATAAAATGCACTATATATAGGTAAATATACCTATATTTGTACATGTAAAAAGTAACACCTAATAAATTAACTCGAAAAAAAATCACCATAAAATACTACATAAAATAATAAACATTTTTTATGCTTTAAGAAAAATAATAAAATCATTTACTATTTCTTTGAATTATTTTTGCTTTTACTTTCTGTTTTGTCTCCTAGTTGCCTACATGGCCCAATAGGGACTCGACCTTGGTTGACCCACTGGTCAACTGGTCCCTCTGGTGCCCTAGCTTTGTCAGGCCGCTGACCACCTCATGTTCCTCGATTTTTCTCCGACGATCCTTGCACTTTCTAGGAATGATTCCTTCAGCAAAATTATTCCTATTTCATTGCTCTTTCACACCATGATCATTCCTCGATCGATGGAGCCTTGGTCGTCTAATAAACCCTTGTCCAAACTCCATGTATATATACTTCTTTTCTGCCTTCATTTTAAATTTGATCCTGTTTCATACTTGAAATACCCAAGATTTCTAGTACCCTAGTTTGCTGGTGACAGCAGCGAGCTCGCCATACCTTTTGGCGAGGAGGAAGAGGCCATAAAGCTGGCGATCCAAGCTCACTGGACACGTTCGTCGGAGCTCCTCCTTGACACCCTGTTCTTCAGGTAGAGTTGTAGATTTTTAGTTCTTTGGTTACCACCATTAATGTTAGTCTAGTTTAGGATTTATTTTTGTGCCCATTTACTCTTTCATTTCGTTAAAAAAACTCAATCGTAGTTCGCTGGAGCCTGAGCTCCGGCCACTATTCCCCGGAGCTTTGACTGTCCTCCGCTCGCTTGACCATGCCATCTCATTTCCCATTGCATTCTCTATGCCCCACACACTTCACTCCCTCTGATTGAACCCCGACCAATAGATCCGATCTTCCTTCTTCGCTGTCCACCGGAAGACCTCCGCTGCATTCCATCTCCGCTCCTTAATGCACCAAATCCATCCAAGAAACCCCTATTTTCTTTTGCATACCTAACACTACAGGTTTTGGACTTAAAGGACCCCATTTGGATTGGTTTTTACATGATCAGAGGTTCTCTAGCAACCCGAGCTTCCTCGATCTCTAAGGTCCATCGTTGAGCTCTAGACTCCCTTTGAGCTACCCAACCGTAGCGGATCAACTCCAACTGTCTTTTGTGTCTTCTACGAGCCCCTCCAGTGGCCAGAGTCGATCAAGAAGGTAGATTGAAGTTCACCCGACCGAGTGTTCTTCCTCCTTGCCTCTTGGTCGTTCGATCGTGCGTCCGCTCCAAATGTCCCAACTACCGTCGGATCATCGATCCATCCACCATCAGATCAAGCCCCGGGATCTAATCTCGATCGCAAACTCACGAATTAGCATCATGCATTAGGGAAGCACCACGTGGATAAGTGAAGATCCTCTGCCATTGGATTGCACCTCGAGGGGTATTTTACGTCGCCACCCCTCTTTTGTATTTTTATTTTAGTCCGTAAACTTTAGTCCTTAGTTCAAAATATTTTGTAATATTTACAGAAACACCCCTGTATTTAGTTTATTTTCTATTTGTTCCAGTTCACGTCATCTCACATGCGCATACACGTGTGGGGTTTGGACATTTTGTAGAGGACCCCCTACGAGTTTTTGTTATTATTTAGTCCAAGGAATATTTATTCCAGTGTTATATTTTATGATTAAATTACAAGTAGGCCTTGTACTTTCTTGTATATTGCAAATATACCACTGCCATCACGTATTATATTAAATATTATGGGATTTTTGCAAAGAGGCCCGTGAACCTTTGTATTGTGTTCTTGAATGACTTGTAGGTTTATTTAAGGGTTTTTATAAGTTGTGCCCATCTGAGATATTACAATTTTAGTTATACCCTTCCCTTTTTGGAAATATCAGTCGTGCCCCTGACTTCTTACTGTTCTATCACTTGTGTTCCTCAAGTTAGTGGTCATCCACTCCTAAGGCAAACGGACATTAACTTTGGGGACATAGCATTAATTAGATAAAATAAAAGGTTAAAATGCCATTTTTTGTCATCTTCTTCCTCCTTGCCTATCCTCTTCCTCTCCTTCTCTTCCTCCTCCGCTGCCTCCTCGTACCAGTCCTAGGTCCTCCATCCACCCCGAGCTCTTACCTTCCCCCGTACCGTCGCCTCTGGCTCGAGCTCTCCCCCACCCTCTGCTACCCCCGCGCATCCCCATGCCATCGCACCTCCCCCAGCCCCCGCCTCCTCCCCCCGCCCCCTACCCCAAGCTCTCCCCACTCCTACCACCCCTGCACCAACCCCCATCTCCAGGTCCTCCCTCCGCCCCGACCTCCCTCCGCCCCCTGTCCCGAGCTTCCCCCTTGCTGCCCCACTGCCTCCCTCGATGAAACCTTACCGACCTCGCACCTTCCCCTGCTTTCTCACCTCCAGTCAGGGCATCCCCCCTTCCCTTTCCGCCCTAGTGCCTCCCTTGGCCCTCACACCTCCCCCTGCCCCCGCCTACTTCCCCGCCCATGCCTCGAGCTCCCCCCTGTCGCCCTTGTGCCTCCCTGCCCTTGCGTTTCCCCCAGCCTCCACCCTCTGCCCCCAGCTCCTCCTCATGTCACCCCAATGCCTCCCACTGCCCTCGCATTTCCCCTGCCTCCAGGTCCTCCCTTTGCCCCGTGCTCCTCGCCTTGCCCCCATGCCACCCCAACGCCTCCCCCAACCCTCGTGCCTCTCCTACCCCCGCCTCCTCCCCCCACTGCCAGGCTCTGCCCTGAGCTCCACCCCCTGCCCCATGCCCCAAGCTCCACCCCCTACCCCATGCCCCGAGATCGCCTCCCACCCCCTCCCAGAGCTCCTCCCCTACGCGTCTCCCTCTGCCCCTCATTTCCTCTGCCCCCTCGTGCCTTCCCTTCCGCCCTACGCCTCCCTCCTGCTCCAATCTCCTACCCCTATTACAGTTATCAAGAACCCGGAAGGGGATGAATGAGGTATCGTCGGGAACCTGTGGCCTTGTTGTGGACATGCTGCTATTGATGGTGAACGACTGAGGAGAAGGGGATGAAGGAGGAGAAAGGGTTGGAGGGTGAGGCAGAGGGAGGAAGAGAGAAACATGGATGTGGATTTTTTCTCCGGATATGCCCCTCTTAACTATACCATGATTTGATTAAACCATGGTTAAGTTCAACTTAGTGACAGTTAAAGTAACGAAGGGGCACAAGTGATAGAATTGTAAGAAGTCGGGGGCACAACTTATATTTTCAAAAAGGGAGGGGCATAACTGAAATTGCAATATCTTAGAGGGGCACAACTGATAAAAAATCTTTATTTAAATTGCATTTAGGTCTCATCTAGAACATTACTTTTCATTTCTTGTATTCATATTATTAAAAATATCATTTTTCATGTAAAAATTATAAGAAAATTATCTTATATACTTGGAACTATATTAAATCATTGTATTTTTCATAAGGAAATTAAAACTATTTTCTTATTTTAAAATACAAAAACATTACATTTATTCCCTATTTGCATTTAAAATTACAAATTAAATAAATCCATTTCTAAAAATTCCAAAAAATTGCGATGTCTTTATTCTTGTATTTTGCATCTTCAAACCAAAAATCACTAAAAATTATAAAAGAAAAACCAAAAAATTGAAAACCTCTCTAACCTAAAAAATTCGGAAAAAATCCCCAAAAAATAGTTTTCTGTCCTGTATTTTTATATATACATATTACTGCATATTGAGAATAGTTTTAAGAATTTATACTTATTTTATATTTTTAAATCTCAAAATAGTTCGGTTAAATTATCTATTCCCTGATTTAGGCTATTTTAGACTTTAAAAATACAAAAAATAGAAAAATTAAAAGGAAATTCAAATAAACAAAATAAAACATTAAAAGAACTAAAGATTCTATTTTACCGTTTTGACTATATATAGTGTTATTTATAATAAATTACTTTATATATATCTTATATATATTACTAGTATATATTACTTATAATTATTATTATTAAATATTACAATCCTCGAAAAAATCCTTTAAAACCTTAAAAAATAAAAAGGATTATACTTTAGGGTATTTTTATGATTAATTATATATCTTATATATATACCATCTATAGTTATTATATTATATTATACATATATATATATTTGTTTATACATATTATAAATATATATTAAAAAGAAAACTAAAAATCAGATAATATAAAAAGAATATAAAAAATTATAAAATAAAAAACAAAAAATCATAAATTAAAATCCAAAAAATATGAAATATTAGCACCCGTAAAAACTAAAAATACCTATAAAACACAAAAAAATAATTGTTGAATTTTCTTTTTAATTTTTGTGGATATCCTCGTTGCTCCTTTGTGGTTCGCCCCCTCATACTATACATATGATTTTGTAGGGTGTAACAAAAATTAGCTCACCAAACCTATTTCTTGAGCATCATTGTGGGTTAATTGTTGACACACAAGATTGTAGATATTCGAGCGTCGAGAGAGCGATCAATACAACAATTGCCGGTCTCGACTTGTCGGGCACTGTAGATCCTCCAAGACCAGACGTTAGGATCCCCCTCGCTTTCTGGTACTTCGTCAAATGGCACAGTTGCTCTGAAGCAACACTTATGATCGATTTTTTTGTATATTTTTAATTTATTATTTTCCACTTTATTTTTCTTTTATTTGATATAATTGTTTATCTGTGCTAATCCATTTTATCTATTGAATTTCTTATGAGGGATCGCACGACGAAGTAGTTTCCTGGGAAGCCAGTGCACCCGAGCTGCGAGGAGATTGGGTCTTCACCTTATGAGCTAATTGGAGAGAGTAGAAAAGAGATATAAAGTGGAATTTAGCATAGAGTTTTATTTTATTTTTGTGTGAGAGAGAAACTTTACTTACTAATTATTAATTTATAATAATACAGGTGGACACTTGAATATTCGAGCCTATTTTACCAAGTGATTGTTCACTTGGGAGCTCACCAGATTTTTCGCAGTTTTTCATCGCCTTCTTCATTTTTGTTTTCCCTATTTTTTTCTTTATTTCTTTTGTTTCCCATGATTTGTGTTTTCCGCTTTTATTTTTATTTTGTTTTCTGTGATTGAGCCCATAGCATTTTAGGGTTCCTTGATCGAGTAAACTAGGTCCACACACCTACTATTTTGCATGCCCTATAGTTTACATTTATATCCAGTCAAACTCCAAATTGTGCTTCACGATAATAACAATTCATGCTTAGGGTGATTTCACCGCTTTGCATCTCACATAGATTAGGGTTAAAATTTCTATCTTTCATCAGCATGGAAAGAGCTGGGAAGCACTATAAGTATTCTAAATGAGCATCCACCATTTAGACAATAGGGTGAAATTTCCATCCTGGTGTTGCCTTGCATTGCTTTGTTGCTTTATCCCTCTGATTTTGAGCACTTAGGTTTAAAAGAAAATCCAAAAAATTGTTAGGTCCTTATCTCTGAAAAATACCCAAAAAAGTGAAAATTCAAAAAGTAAAACAAAAGGACCGCTAAATAAATTTTGACATTAATTAAAAGCCGTAACGAACATCACTGTTTGGGGTTCAAATATCCCTCATTGTTTTTAGGTACACTCCAAATAGAGTGAGGTATGATCCTTAAGGATTAGAGCCAAAAACCCGATCTGTGGCTGCCTCAACTATCACCTAGGACTGATAAAGTATTGACGCTTCTATCGTACACAGGCGAGTAGGACCTTGTCGACGATGATGTTCTCGCCTTGCGTATATCATCTGACTTGCTATGAAGTACTGAGCATAGGTCATGGCATCATGAGTGTGTTTGTCTCATCGTCTTACGCCTGAGTACCTCATTTTTAGGGAAGTAGTGGTTTCGCCTATTGGGTTCTTCTCTTTTTCTTTGGTTGGGTAGCCCTCCAGGATTGATATTGAGGAACTCAAAAAGTGAAAATCACATGATACAAAGGAGGTGGAACAAGTACGTGGATACTTTCTGGTAGTACACACCCTCCTCTAGGGCCAACAGTTAAGGACGTGTTATATTTTTGCCTGAAAGAACAACTCTAAAATTGAAAGGATAAAATAGTCGAACCTTCATGGCTACACTGGTGTTGAGTTGGTGAACCCAATTTTATTTGGTGTTTGAGTGGATCTGGGTTAGGATTCAAAAATCAGTCCTGCGCACTTGTGCCATTTTATCATTCCTACTTTTTACATTTCTCTTTGACCCTTGCTCATTGTGAGCCTTCTACTATTTTACACTCCTTTTATTTCTTGTTAATTACTGTATCTTTCATCCTTCCTTAATCTTCTTTTTTCTTTCAAGAAGTCGACTCTTGGGTGGCTTGATCGGGACTCCGTCGGCACCCACATCGATTCCACGAGTTTGACATCTCCAATAATTTAGGGCGATCCCCAAGTGCATGTTTCAGACTTTGCGAACCGTCCTCAGGGCTCCCCGCTTCTTCTACCTCCCACAGATCGGGAAAACTCTCTTCCCAAATTCTGCCCTTTTTGGATGGAGATTGATTTTATCCTTACACTTCTCCATCATTAATAAATTCAGAAATTACCCTAATTTCAAGTTATTCTCTACATCTGGTGCTTACATGCAGAATGATCAGGTTGATTTCCCAGTTACAGATCAGGACCCCGATTTGGAGCCTGAATATTCACAGTCAAATTCAGAGATGGCTCCGACAAGCAGAGGAAAGGGACCACAGCTTTCGAGCATCGAGCATAATACAAAGCATGGCACAGACCAAAATGAGGTGAACAGTTAGCTACTGGCCTCCATACAGGCAATCCAGTAGCAGCTAACTGATCGAGCATTGTCCCTGGTCGCTTTCCAAGACATTTTGAATGAACTGAGGAGGAGATCAGAAGAGAGATAAACCACACGAGGAGGAGGAGATGATGATCTCCACGGTGATGATGAAGGCAATCACTCTATAGATGGACCTCGCAGAGGTGAGGGAGAGGGAAGGAGATGCCGACCCAAGCTCACCTTGAAGCAGACATACAATCCAGGGGCCGACCGCATCACCGAGTGGATCCATATTTCGTTAGTCCACAGATACTTTGAATTAAAGCTGCAACTCCTTTCTCTCCTCCCTAGCTTCCATGGGAATCCGAATGAGGATCCATATATCCATTTGCAGCAGTTCAGACGCATCTGCAACACCACTCACTACCCTAATATCCTGTTGGGAATAATCAAGATGATTGCTTTCCCCTTCATCCTTTAGGGTAAGGTAATCTACTGGATCAACACTTGGGGAAAGTGGTGACAATGTGGGAGGATCTGATGTCAACATTCCTACACAAATACTATCCTTTTGGTTGTCTCAATCTGATGTTCTACACGATTATCAGTATCTCCTAGGGACCCTAGAGTCCATTCACGAGACCTGAGAGAGATTCAGTGGTTTGATAGAGAAGTGCCCCCACTACAACATCCTGAATACCAGCTTGGTACAACACTTTTGGAGGGGCTTGTTGAGAATAGTCAACGTTTGGTTGACACCACCTGTAGAGGATCCCATTTTAATAAGACGAGGACGTAGTATGGCAGATGTTCAAGGAGATGATCGAAGGAGAGGCAACACTTTCCTCCTCTCATTCCTTCCAAGTACAACTGCAGATCTTCCACAAGAATGTCAATATGGCAGATACTCATGAAGTGGACATGTACGAGAATTCCGATTTCAGCATCATTGGCAGTCACCTGTCCAAGGTTGACGTCATAGAGAAGAGGTCACATGACCTAGAGAATCTTTCTGTGATCGAGCAAAGAATGAAGAGCTTGGACAAGCTGGATACCATCACCAAGTAGCTGGAGTTGCTGGTGAACACTATTAGTGCTTGCAACTCTGTGGCAGCCACCCCGACATTCCTATCAAGTCGAAGGAACCTCTTGTGCAACATCAACCTCAACTGAGTCCCATCCAGCCTCAGGTCCATCACGTATATTACGTGCAGGCACTCGAGCAGCCGCAACCACAACAATAAGCACAGATGATTGTTTACCGACCACAACCTCAGTATCTTGATCCATGCTTTCCAAATCCTCCAACATTAAAGAGGTGAATGGTGTTTGAAGCAATGATCAGCAGCTGACCCGTCCTCAGGGACACACCCATGGTAAGAACACAATCAACCAACCATATCACCAATAACAAGGATGGCGAAACTTCCATCCCAACTAGTCCCATCACCATCAGCCTCCGCAGCAAGGGTATACCTAGAGGCAGAACTACCAGCAGTCCGAATACCATCAATAGAATTACCAGCAACCGGTTACTCAATATAAACATCAACATTCCTCTCCTCCACAGTACCAATAGTATCCTTCTCTCCCCCCTCCTCTTAGTATTCTCAGGGTTACCAGCAACAATCGCCCCCATATCAACACAGTCAGAGGCCACCACGCTGAATCCTTTGAGGCTGCCCGGTCAACCCTGCACTTGATTGTCTGGCTCAGTTTATCAAGAACATGGATGAGATGAGCTAGAAGATAGATGGCCCGTTGACCACCAAAACTGCCATCTCGACTTAGGGCAAAGCCAACCCAAACAATTTTCATCGTAAGGAGTAGGTAGTCTACAGTGCCCAACCCGATTCAGGTGAAAATACTATTGTCTTATCTAATTATGTAAGTCTTAGGAGTGGTAGGACACTCCAGCCGATTGCGATAGCGAAGGGAAAACAAAAGCATCTCATGGCAAGTCCTCAACCAATCCATCCAAAGAGGCCAAAGACTTTTATGATGATGCATCACCACCTCTAAAAACACAAAAAATGGAGTAAACAAAAAATACAAAAATAAAGTAGCAGACAGGGTGAAGCCGTACCGGCAATAGAGAAGCTAGCAACAGTAGCCGAACCAACGCCACCGATGGAGCCAAGATCGCAGAATTTTTTGGTCTATAGAATGGAGATGATTGTTCACATTTTTGCCATCTACCTGTAAAAATGATTTGGACAAAGTTTTACATAACACAGATTCTTCTGATGTACATATACCTTTTCCATATGCCATTGAATAAAAAATCATAAAAAAATGAAAAATGCTTTACCTGATCCTAGCATTTTAAAAATATTGCATAACATAATGCTTGAAATGACATTTCTCAAAGATATGGAGTGCATGCCTCCTGTGAAAAAAAGACTAAAAGAAGCATGTACAACTAAGCATCCGAACCGCAGAAACAGACAGTGGAAATCGGAGACACACATTCTCACCGTGGCCACTGTTATTGCCATCAGTAATCTTCCGAATAAAAAGAAAGATAAGGGAGCTTTTCTTGTCAGAAGCCACATTTTCAATCATAAGTTCGAGCACACATTTCTTGATAGTGGACCGTCTATTAATTTGTTGCCTTCTTCGTGCTCACCGACTTTGGTGTAGGGCCGCTCCAACCCATAAAGATGATTATGCAATTCGCCGACCGGTCAATTAAGCGCCATGGGTATGTTGGAGGACATGATCGCCACCAATCAAAGGATGCAATTCCCTATTGATTTCATTGTACTGGACATGGACACCTTTGCTTCTTTGCTCCATAAATTGATCATCCTTGGATGATCGTTCCTTCGAACAATCAAAACAATATTGAATTATGGCACTGGAGAGATTTCCTTATGCTCCAGTAGTGACAAAGTGTTGATAGAGACGGTTCTAGAACCAAAACCAGTTGAAGAGGTATCTGTTTTGAGAGAGATCAAGATATAGGACAAGAAGACTGTGACTTTTTGGCTGAGATCAGAGACACTAACTTGTTCTTGGATGACAAGGAAACACATGAACTCCTCTCTATTGAGGAAATCCTGGGCAACGCAGTCACATTCACCGAAGTCTATAATGATGAGATTTTTGCTGATGGTTACATCTAAGTAATCGAACAACCATCCTCATTTAAGCACGAATACTTTATTGCAGATTTGTATGATGTTTTGGAATCGAATTCTAAATGTGTAGTGACAGATAGCAAACAAACGAACAATTTGACACCTGTTGCCGTTGCTGAGGTTGCCACCATGCCAACTCCTCCCCCCCAGAGCTCAAACCTCTACCCTCAAACATGAAACATGCCTTCTTTACGGGTGAACCTGACATGCATCCGGTCATCATAATTCCCATCTAAAGGAAGAGCAAGAATCTCGTCTGCTTGAGGTTCTTGAAAGAAACCACATGGCTATAGGCTGGAACATTACACATCTCCATGTGATAAATCCGTCACTTTGTTCGCATCACATCTATTTTGAAGAGGACAAAAAGCCCTCCAGGGAATTCTAGCATAGACTGAATCCGAACCTCCGAGAGGTGGTCATGAAAGAAATTACAAAATGGTGTGATGTGGGATACATCTATCCCATCTCTAACTCCAAATGGGTTAGTCCCCTGCACATAGCGCCGAAGAAATCAAAGATTACCATTGTTACCAATGACAAAGGAGAGGAGATTCTGACCATGGTATCAACCTCATGGTGCGTCTGTGTTGATTACATACGCATAAATCTTGCAACCAACAAGGACCATTTTCCATTGCCCTTCATCGACTAGATAGTCGAAAGATTGATCGTGAAGGAATATTTTTGCTTCTTGGATGGAATTACTCTGGGTACAATCAAGTCTCTATCGCTCCAGAAAACTAGGAGAAAAACTACCTTCACTTGTCTATTTGGGACCTACGCCTTCAGAAGAATGCCCTTTAGATTGTGCAATGCACCCGCGACATTCCAAATATGCATGTTGGTGGTATTTGCTGATATAGTTGGTAGTTTCCTCGAAGTATTTATGGATGACTTTTCGATCTATGGGGACAGTTTTGATTAATGCTTGGGATATTTAGAATGAGTCTTGAAGAAGTGTTGCGAGGTGAATCTTGTGCTCTCATGAGAAGAGTCACATTATGGTGACTGGAGGAATTGTGTTGGGTCACACCATCTCCAAGTGTGGCATGGAGATTGACCCAGCCAAGGTGGACGTGATTTCAAAACTTGAGCCCCCCAAAAATTGAAGCAAGTCCGGTCATTTCTAGGGCACGTGGGATTTTACCGTAGATTCATTAAAGACTTTAGTAAGATTGCTCGACCACTGATTGAGCTTCTAGGAAAGGAGACCGATTTTATGGTCGATGATCGGGTTCTCCAGTCCTTCAATCCGCTGAAGGACCTCATCACACATGCTCCTGTCCTCCAGCCATCTGATTGGCCACTTCTTTTTGAGATCCTGACATATGTCTCAGACTATGTAATTGGTATTGTGCTAGGACAAAGATGGAAATGACTGCCATTTGCGATTTATTATGCTAGCATAATATTAGATGGGGCCCAAAAGAACTACACTGTTACAGAGAAAGAGCTTCTAGCTGTAGTGTTCGCCTTGGAAAAGTTACATTCAAACCTTTTGGGATCCAAGGTCATTATTTACACAGATCATTGTACCATCAAGTACCTCGAAAGCAAGAAGGACGTCGAGCCTCATCTGATTCGGTGGATCTTTTACTCTAAGAATTTGACTTGGAAATTCGTGATAAACCTGGCATCAAATGTGGTGGCAAATCATCTTTCTAGAATTACTAAAAGTGAGACTCCCGATCAGTTGCCATTCCTATCACAAAGACTTTTCCAGATGAGGCAATTATATATGTCACCTCACTCCCCTGGTATGCGGACATTGTCAATTATCTTGTCTCCAAGAAGACTTCGCTTGATAAGCTGAAGATCAAAATTGATAAATTCTTTCCAGACATCCATTTCTACAAGTGGGAGGATCCACATCTATTCCGTGATGGGAGAAGATAGCATTTGGAGGAGGTATATACCTCAGGAGGAGATTACATGTTTCATAGACCATTACCACAAACTTGAAGCAGGAGGACACCATTCTGGAAAGAGAACAACAATAAATGTGCTTCAATGTGGCCTTTTGTGGCCAACATTATTGAAGGATGCGGTTGATTATGTAAAAAGATGTACTGGCGGTCAGAGAATGGCGAAATTATCAGTTCTCGTGACACGATGCATCTGAAATACATTCAAATATCAGACATCTTTGACGCATGGGGCATCAACTTTATGGGCCCAATCCCTAACAACATGATTTTGAATACGTCTTGCTTTCCATCTATTATGTAAGCCATTGGGTGGAGGCAATCCATGCTCGAGCCGCTGACAATCAGACTGTCTGTAGATCCCTGAAGGATAATTTCATTTTGTAGTTTGGGATTCTAAAAATTTTGATATCTGAACAAAGAATACAACATCTAGTATCATGTTGCAGCACCGTACCACCCACAGTTGAATGGCTTAGCTGAATGCATAAACAGGGAGATCAAGACAATCTTGCAGAAGCTTGTACGACCTGATAGGAAGAACTGGTCACAATTGCTCAATTTAGTTCTTTGGGTTTACCGCAATGAATATAAGTATCCTCTTGGCATTTCTCTCTACCACCTTGTATATGGAAAGCCATGTCATCGACCCATGGAATCAATTCACAAATATTTATGGGCATTGAATATGTGTAACTTGGATTCTGATAAAGTTGGGAAGAACCGTAAAGTTGCTCTGTACGACCTGCTACACGTACGACAACGGCCTTAGGTACAAGGAGAAGGTAAAGAAATGTCATGATAAACACATCTGAATGAAGACTTTCGAGCCTGGACAGAAGGTGGGGGTTGTTTGACGCAAAGTTAAAAATCTTTCCAGGCAAACCGATGAGCAAATGGACTGGGTTGTTCATTATAAAAATTACGCCTGATAACAGAAGCCCCTTGATATCTGAATTATCACCTGATGCACAACCTTTCATGGTCGATGAACAGTTGCTTAAGCTGTATCTAGAGCACGATACATTTTTGTCCGTTGTCGATTCCATCCAAGTGGTATTTCAAGAAGAGCTCATAGATATAGATGGATCATATATTGGAACTAAAAATCTCATAAAATTTTATTTTCTCATTTTCTTCTTTTCCTTTTCTCATTTCTAATTATTTCGAAAGGTCCTCATCCATTTCATCACTACTATACTTAGGACCTACTTTGTCCTAAGTATAAGGGAGGATGAGTACCCCGAGTTGTTCATTCTTTGATCCCTCACATGTCTCCCAACTTGTTGATACTCTATCTATACTTAGGGATATTTTACCTTAAGTATAGGGGGAGACAGGTTGAGTTGATGATTTTGTATATTCCCACCCTTGATCCTCCCTGCTTGTGTACAATCTGCTACACTTAGGATTATCTTATCCTAATTATAGGGGGACGGTCGACTTTTCATTCTTTCATTATTAGTCATTGTATTATGGGCTTTTCTGTACTTAGTACAAATTATGCCTTCCTTTTCTCTACGATCTATGAGGACATAGCTCAAGCAAAGTATAGGGGGTCGTATACACGTTGTATGTACATTAGCCATAACTCGTACTTGCATATTTTCAATAATATGGACAGATAAAATACACATAAATTCTTTGAAATATAAGTAATAAACTAGTTAAAATTTTTTGTAAAATGATTTGAAAAATGGTTGAAAAATGTTTGAAAATCTTTTAAAATCATTTGGAAAATATTTTACGAAATGTTTTCAAACATTTGTAAAAACCTCTTATCTACAAAAAGTTCTTTTATATGTTTGAATAAAATATTTGAAAATTGGTTTGCAAATGATTTGAAAAATAGTTGCAGAAATACTTTGAAAAATCTATACATACTGTTTGAAAAATCTTTGCAAAATGAATTTCAAATTTTATAAATGTTTGTAAAAATGTTTATCAAATTATTTGCCAAAATGAGTTTTCAAAACGTTTGTAAAAATTGATTTCAAATGTTTTGAGAACCTTGTGTAAATAATAGCCCAAATAAAAGTCCTTATAAAAATATATAAAGCCTGTATATAAATCTTATAAATAACCACTATCATTCAACTTGTAAATTCCCTGTGTAAAATACATCCCCACTCTTATAAATATAGAAGCACGCCCATGTAAATAACTTCACATATTTCTTTCACTAGCCTTTATTCAAAAATCCATAAAAATTTCAAAATAAAAACCTATAAAAATATGCAAAATCTTTTTTTTTTCAAAAATCTGCATAAAAAAATGCAAAATTTTTTAAAAAATTCATAAAAGTTCAAATTTATAAAATTACTTTACAAAAATATTTTCTTGCACTGTACATAGCATATGCATTTTTCAGAATGGTCAAGACAATTGAACAAGTCTGAAATAAAGTATGAAGATTGGGGCTTGGTATAGATCTTAATCCACTTAATTTCAGAGGAGCCCATTAAGGACTCGAATTGGGATACTTCAGGTTACCTTGACTTAGTTCTCTAGGTTTCATGAGATTATGTTCATGAGTCGATTCATCGTGTCTAATCAGACCCCTTCATATCTTCTGTACGACTCTTGAGATAGTGGCTTGACTAGAACCTCACACTTAACACTTAGCTCAACTCAGATGGATTGTTGAAAGATCTTAGAGTCTAAGTCGAGATGATTTTGGGCCGCTTCGTCAATGGTGGATCAGGAACTATTCTTGGGGATCGTTGAAACCGGTACCCTAACCCACTTCTTATGGTAACCATGATATCGAAAGTCTGGAGAGTGGATAGAGACAATGCTTCGGATGAGGAATGGTCTGCTGGGACCAAAAGACTCTATATCCATCGAGGCACAAACAAGAACACATACAATACAAAGTCAAAGAAAAATCCAAAGAAGAAGCCTGCACCAAGAATTCCACAAAAAGATGAAGCTTCCAGAAAAGGCTTTCTTCTTGGTGGATACTCGGTTACATTGATCGAGCTTCACAAAGGAATGAAGGAATTCTTTTCCCACTTTTCTAGATTCTCCCCCTTTCGGTTCTAAAGACTGATAGTACTTGAACTTAGAAGGAAACATCTGTTTCCACGAGGATGAGTTACCAGGGGTGCAGACTCTTGGTAGTTCAGTGATTTATTTGGGAAGAACTGAAAATTTCACACACATGGATATGTCATTTCAAGGTTGCGAGAATATGCAACTGAGAGGATGGTTCTGACTTGACTGTGAACAGAACTGGATAATATGATTATGGAACCTAAGGGTTGTTGTGTTACATTTCCTAACCTTGACGCGAGTCGAAAATTGTTTCAAGTTCTTTCTTTTTCTTTTCTTTATTTTCATTTTCTGCATTTATAGGTATAAGTGTTTGCTAGGGACTAACAAAGAAAAGTATAAGGGGCGATGAATCTCCATTTCAACACCTTTATTCTTTATTTTTGGCCTTAATTCCCTAGTTAAATGTTTGTAAATAACACTAATTGGTAAAAATAACACTCATTACTTATGATGTAAATATTATATAAAAGACTGTATTTGATGCTAAAATAAATAAATAAAGAAAAGAAGAAAAATAAATGAAATACCAAAGGTATTGAATGACCCTAAACCCCGAGACCTAGGCACCACGATGACTTGGTCGACAAAGAATAAAGTAGGGAGAGATAAGGGCTAATAAATACACAATCCCTCATTTTCAATTCATCAATAAATAGGCTTTGGGATCTATTTTATTCTTTATCATTTATACCTCAAATCAATAAACTTTGAACATGAAACTAATAGATATTAATACAAAGAAACATACAAAACTTATTTCACTAAATAATAATGCACAGTGTGCCCTAGACGCACATAATAAAAAGCCACAAAGAAAACTTTCCTGATCTGTATCTTCTCCATATGAACTAAAAATTCACCAAACTCACTTTATTATTCATAAAATTTAATGATTTATTTAATGAAGGTCGTTTCATTCAATTCAGAGTTAAGATGCAAAAGTTGTGTTTTAGGCTCCTATTGTGCAAGATACGTATAAAAAATAAACCATATACACATTCTTTATATTTTTCACTTTCTTATATTTTTATAATTTTGTAAATATTATTTGAATACATTTACATAATTAAATAAAAATAAAACAACTAAAAATTCATCAAAATAAATAAGTATACTTTCATATATAGATGAATTATAGTTATATATACCTATAAAATAAATATAAATATTTATTTAAGTACCTATTTAAACTCAAAAAATACAATAAAAATACGCATGTGCATATTTTATTACTCTTTAAAGATATAAAATAAGTATAGAAAATAATAAAATAATAAAATATAATATAAAAATAAAATACACTATATGTAGGTAAATATACTATATTTATAAAATCACCATAAAATATTATATAAAATAATAAACATTTTTCATGTTTTAAGGAAAAAATAATAAAATCATTTACTATTTATGTTTGAATTATTTTTGTTTTTATTTTTTGTTTTGTCGCATAATGGCCTACGTGGCCCAATGGGGACTCGACCTTGGTTAACCCACCTATCAACTGGCCCCTCTGACACCCTAATCCTGTCAAGCAGCTGGCCACCTCACGTTCCTCGGTCTTTCCCCAATGACCCTTGCACTTTTTGGTAATGATTCCTTTAGTAAAATGGTTCCTCATTCATGCTCTTTCACGCCATGATCATTCCTCGATCGATGGAGCTTGGTCATCGAGAAAACACTAGTCAAAGCTCCCCTATATATATACATACACTCCTTCTCCGCCTTTAGTTCAAATTTGATCCCATTTCATCCTCTAAATCCCCAAGACTTCTCGTGCCGTAGTTTGCTGGTGAAAACAACGAGTTCGCCAGATCTTTTGACGTAGAGGAAGACGCCCTGAAGCTGGTGATCCGAGCTTTCCGGACATGTTCGTCGGAGCTCCTTGTTGGCTCCCCGTTCTTCAGGTAGATCCATAGATTTTTAGTTCTTTTCATTCCTTGCATTGATTGTAGTCTGCTTTAGGATTTATTTTCATGCCATTTAGTCTTTCATTTCATTAGAAAACTCAATCATAGTTTGCCGAAGCCTGAGCTCTGACCACTGTTCCCTGGTGCTTCAACTGTTCTCCACCTCACCTGACCACACCATCCCATTTCCCATCACATACTCTACGCCTCACACACCTTCACTCCCCCTAATCGAACTCCGATCAGCAGATCTGATCTTCCTTCTCCTCCATCCGTCGGAAGACCTCTGTTGCACTCCATCTTTGCTCCTTACTGCACCAAATCTAACCCAGAACCCCCTATTTTCTTTTGCGTACCTAACACTGCAGGTTCTAGACTAGAGGACCCCATCTGGGTCGATTTTTGCACGAGAAGAAGTTCTCCAGCATCCCAAGCTTCCTCGACCTCCAAATCTCCACCATTGAGCTCTGGACCCCCTTGGAGCTGCCCGACCGTCGTGGATCGACTCCAACCGTCTTTTGCACCTTCTGCGAGCCCTTCGGTAGATAGAGTCGATTAGGAAGGCATATCAAAGTTCACCCGACTGACTAAAGGACCCCATCTGGGTCAGTTTTTGCACGAGCAGAGGTTCTCCAGCCTCCTGAGCTTCCTCGACCTCCAAAGATCAATCGTTAAGCTCTGGACCCCCTCAAAGCTTCCCAACCGTCATGGATCGACTCCAACCATCTTTTGCACCTTCTGCGAGCCCCTTCGATAGCCTGAGTTGATTAGGAAGGCATATAGAAGTTCATTTGACCGAGTGTTCTTCCTTATTCTTTCTCCTTGCCTCTTGTCGTCAGATCGTGCGCCGCTTTAGACGTCCCAAATACCGTCGGATCATCAAGCCATCCACCCTCAAATCGAGACCCGAGATCCAATCTTGGCTGCACACCTGCGAACCAGCAATATGCTTCAGGGAAGCGCTACATGGATAAGTGAAGAGCCTCCTTCTTTAGATCGCGCCTCGAGGGGTACTTTACGCTGCTACCCCTCTACTTTTATCTTTTTATTTTTGTCCATAAACTTAAGTATGTAAAAGTTCAAAATATTTTGCAATATTTGCAGAAACACCGCCACATTTAGTTTATTTACTATTTGGTCCAGTCCACGTCACCTCACGTAGGGATGAGCATCGGGCCGGGTCAGGCCGGGCCCAGTATGGCCCAGCCCGAGCCCGATCATGACTGCGTGCCTTGCGGGCCGGGCTTGAGCCCGATTTTTTTGATGCTTTGAAGCCCAAGCCCGAGCCCGGCCCGTAAGGGAATGGGCCGGGCCTGGGTCGGGCCAGCCCATTACCAGTCTGAACATTGCTTTTTCATGTGACGAATGGTGCCTACTTGTTATATTCTACGAAAGCTGCACATGTTGATCATCATCATCATCTGATTTCTACATATTATTTTGGTTATCATTTTTACTGAGGCGTACTTATCTTGATATCTATGGAGAGTTCGAAGGATAAAATCTGTGAATATGAATGGGTCATATCTGCATACACGTTGTAAGAATGTGGTAAACATGGAAATATAATTCAAACAAGCAGTACAATGCTCAAAATTTGAACACTTCTTGAATACTTATTTCACTATTATCATATTAGAATTTGTTATTCATCCTTCAGGTGGCCTTGGTGTGAAATTGGGCCGGGCTCCTGATCACTGAGCAATCGGACCCATCCTTCGGGTCGGGCCTATTGCGGGCTCCTATTCGGGCCGCCCATCGGGCTTCGGGTTCGGGCCCATCTTAGCCCGAGCTAGGCCCGGATATCAAAATGGGCCAAATTTAAGGCCCAAGTCCGCCTGTGAAATGCTCGGGCTCGGGCCTGGGCTAGGCTTAATCGGGTCGGGCACCGGGCCGGACCGGGCCGGCCCTAACCAATGCTCATCCCTAACCTCACGTATGCATACATGTGAGGGATCTGGATATTTTATAGAGGACCCCCTTTAGGTTTTTATTATTATTTAGACCAATGAATATTTATTTCAGTGTTATATTTTGTGGTTAAATTGCAAGTAGGTCTTGTAATTTCTTGGAATTTGCAAATATACCCATGCTAGCATGTATTATATTAAATATTCTGGGATTTTTGCACAGAGGCCCTTGGCCCTTTGTATTGTGTTTTGGAATGATTTGTAGGTTTATTTAAATTGCATTTAAGTCCCTGCTAGAACATTAATTTTTATTTCTTGTATTTAAATTATAAAAATATCATTTTACATGTAAAAATTGTAGGAAAATTATCCTAATGCATGGGACTATATTAAATCATATGTATTTTTCGTAAGGAAATTTAAACTATTTTCCTATTTTTAAAATACAAAACATTGCATTTATTCCTTGTTTGCATTTAAAAACACAAAAAATTATAAATTCATTTCTAAAAATTCTAAAAGAATTATAATATCTTAATTACTGTATTTTGCAACTTTAAAACCAAAAATAACTAAAAATTACAAAAGAAAAACCAAAAATTGCAAACCCTCTGTAACCTTAACAAAATTTTAAAAATTCTCAAAAATTCCAAAAATAGTTTTCTGTCCCATATTTTTATATATAGATATTATTATGTATTATAATATTTTTGAGAAATTTTAGATTTATTTTATATTTTTAAACCTCAAAATAGTTCGGCTGAATTATTTATTCCCTGATGTGGGAAATTTTATACTTTAAATTTTAAAAAAATTATCAAAACTTAAAAGAAAATTCACAAAAATAGAACAAAATATTAAAAACACTTAAAGATTTTATTTTACCATTTTTAACTATATATAGTGCTATTTATAAATATATTACCTTCCAGATTGTGGATATCCGAGTGTTGAGAGAGTGGTCGATACAACGATTGCCGAACGTGACTTATCGGTTACAATAGACCCTCCAAGACCGGACGTTAGGATCTCTTTTGCTTTCTTGTGGTTCGTCAAATGGCGCCTTTGTCAGAGAGCAACACTTTGGATAGATATTGTGTATCTTTTTCATTTATTATTTTCTACTTTATTTTTCTTTTATTTGATATAATTGTTTATCTGTGCTAATCCATTTTCTA
This sequence comes from Ottelia alismoides, assembly GCA_037367405.1. Lineage (NCBI taxonomy): Eukaryota > Viridiplantae > Streptophyta > Magnoliopsida > Alismatales > Hydrocharitaceae > Ottelia > Ottelia alismoides. The sequence continues at coordinate 562,499 of JAZKJV010011528.1, read as the reverse complement.
CGTTGAATTTCTTGTGAGGGACCACGTGGCGTAGGTGGTTTCCTAAGAAGCCGATGCACCCGAGCTGCGAGGAGATTGAGCCTTCACCTTGTGAGCCAATTAGAGAGAGCATGAGAGATATACAGAGTGGAATTTTAGCATAGCATTTTATTTTTTTGTGAGAGATAAACAACCTTTATTTACTAATTATTAATTTGTAATAATATATGTGGACACTTGAACATTCATGCCTATTTTACCAAGTGATTGTTCACTTTGGGGCTCACTGGATTTTTTGTAGTTTTTCATCGCATTCTTCATTTTTTTTCTCCCTATTTTCCCCTTTATTTTCTTTGTTTTGCATGATTTATGCTTTCTGCCTTTATTTTTCTTTGTTTTTTGTGTTTGAGCTTATATCATTTTAGGGTTGCTTGATCAAGTAAACTAGGTCCACACACCTAATATTTTGCATGTTCCCATAGTTTACACTTGGATCTTGTCAAACTCAAAGTTGTGCTTCACGATAATAGCAATTCTTGCTTAGGACGATTTCCCTGCTTTGCATCTCATATAGATTAGGCTTAAAATTTGTGTCATGCATCTCACATGGAGAGAGCTGAGAAGCACTATAAGTATTCTAGCTGAGCATCCATCATCTAGACACTAGGGTGAGATTTTCATCCTAGTGTCACCTTGCATTGCTTCATTGCTTTCTTCCTCTGATTTTTAGCACTTAGGTTTAAAAGAAAAATCAAAAAAAATTTTAGGCGCTTATTTCTGAAAAATACTCAAAAAGTGAATTTCAAAACTAAAATGAGGGGATTGCTAAATAAAATTTGACCCTAATTAAAAGTCGTAATGAACATCATTATTTGGGGTTCAAAAATCCATCATTGTATTCAGGTATGCTCCGGACAGAGTGAAGGCATGACCCTTAAGGATTAGAGCAAAAAACCTGATCTATGGCTGCCTCAACTATCACATAGTACCGATGAAGTATTGGCGCTTCTATCGTACATAGGCAAATAGGGTCTTGTCGACGACGATTCCTTGTGTAGAGCATCTGACTTGGTCTGAAGTATTGAGCATAGGACACACCCTTATGGTTGTGTCTGTCTCATCATCTTACGTCTGAGCACCTCATTTTTAAGGGAAGTATTTTGCCTATCAACTTCCTCTTTTTTTCTTTGGCTGAGTAGCCCCCCAGGACCGATATTGAGGACCTCAAAATGTGCAGATCACAAGATACAAAGTAGGTGGAACAAGTACGTGGATACTTTTCTGGCAGTACACGCTCTCCTCTAGGGCTAGCCGTGAAGGAGGTGTTATAATTTTGCCTGAATCAACAAATCTAAAACTGAAAAGATAAAAATAGCTGAATCTTCACGGCTTCATTGGTGTTAAGTTGGTGAACTCAATTTAGTTTGGTGTTTCAGTGAATCTAGGTTAGGACTCAAAAATCAGTCTCGTGCACTCACGTCATTTTGTCATTCCTCCTTTTATATATTTCTCTTTGACCCTTGCTCATTGTGTGCCTTATAACGTTATACATTCCTTTTATTTCTTGTTCATTACTGTATCTTTCATCCTTCCTCAATATTCTTTTTTCCTTCAAGATGCTGACTCTTGGATGGCTTGGTCGGGACTCCGTCGACACCCACATCGATTCCACGAGTTCAACATCTCCAATAATTCATGGTGATCCCCAAGTGCATGGTTCAGAATTTGAGAACCGTCCTTAGGGCCCCCTGCTTCTTCTACCTCCCACAGATCGGGAAAACTTTCTGCCCGAGTTCTACCCTTTTTGGATGGAGATTGATTTTACTCCTTACACTTCTCCATCATTAATAAAATTCAGAATTTACACTAATTCTGAGTTATTCTCTACATCTGGTGCTTGCATGCAGACTGATCGAGGTATTTTCCCAATTGCAGATCAAGACCCCAATCTAGAACCGGAGTATTCACAATCAGATTCAGAGATGGCTCCGATAAGTAGAGGAAAAGGACCACAGCTTCTGAGCACCGAGCATAGTACATAGCATGGCATGAACCAGAATGAGGTGAACAGTCAGCTACTGGACTCCATACAGGCAATCCAGCAACATCTAACTCATCAAGCATTGGCCCAAGTCACCTTCCAAGACATGTTGAATGAACTGAGGAGGAGTTCATAAGAGAGAGAAATCCCATGAGGAGGAGGGGATAATGATCTCCATGGTAATGATGAAGACAATCACTCTGTAGATGGACCTCGTAAAGGTGAGGAGAGGGAAGGAGAGGTCGAACCAAGCCCACCTTAAAGCAGACATACAATCCCTACATTATAACTTATCTAACACCTCTAAATCTCTATTCCTATGCAGAGGACATGCATCAAGAGGTCCGTCAAATATCATCCTTTAGAGAAAGATTACCATCTCCTTCTCAGGTTGGAGATCATCTCTTAACAATCATTTGATGGTGCTTGATGAGTCCTCAATCTAACTCTTTAGATATCATCCATGCACTAGACTCTATGATTCAACCATTGAATCAATAGATGTACGATTATTAAGACGACCATGTTACATAACCCTAGTTGTACTAAGGGACCTTTATTGATATGTTAAAAGATTACAATAACATTTATTATAGAAATGGTTCACCTCGGGCTCACATGGCTAACACTTATAAGGTTAACAAAGAAGCACGAGGGAGCGAGGAGTGGAATGGTGGGTCCGGGTGGTGATCAGAGATAGGGACCCGATGGGTTCATCCTCCTGTGCAAGGAGGAGGGTGGAACGCAATGGACAGAGATCTGGAGGAGAGAAGGGTGTATGCGGGAGCGTCGATAAAGATGAGAGATGTGTTGAGGTGCTTAGGTAGTGGCCCAATGGACCATATGTGATGTACTCTATGCAAATAAAATGAGAGAAAATCAAAAGAGGGGAATTAGGAGTTATCTGGAGATGGAGAAGAATGAAGGAAGCAATAAATGTCCTGGGATGAGCTTCAAGAAGCTCGGGTCATTGCTTGAGACAGTCTGCAAATATACCAAGCTCGGGCAACACTAAAAGAGGTGTTGTAGTGGCGAAGGAGCTCCGTCGGATCTCACTGGAGGCTAGGTTGTTGTCACTCGACCCTCGACCCTAGCTAAGGGGTTGTCGACCTAAGCTCATGTGAAGGTGGAACATGGAGAGAAGGTAGTGGGAGGCAACATTTTAAGGAGGAGTCCTATGAGTGGAGTAGTTAGGAATGTGGATGGATGAGGTGGGGAGTTGGTGAGAGAGGAAGAGAGAGAGGGAGGGATGAATGGGTTGAGGCAACATTTTAAGGAGGAGTTAAATGAGTGGAAGAGTAGTTAGGCATGTTGAGGGATGAGGTGAGGAGTTGGTGGGAGAGAGAGAGAGAGAGAGGAATGAATGGGCTATCATTCGGTATCAAATAGAAGGAAAAATAACATGTATAGACTGAGGGATAAAGGGGAGAAGCGAAGCCGGAGACGTGAGATTGTGGGAGAGAGAAGGACGACGGAAGTGGAAGATAATGTCTCCACTGTTGGATGGGATGCCAGATGGAGGATGGAGAAGCACCCATGTAGGCGAAGCGGTATGTGATAAGGCGTCATTGGATCAAATGATACAACGGTACCTGAATGGGCACAAGAGATGGAAGGAGCATCTTTGGATCAGATGGATCTAACGGCTGAGGGTGAGGGTAGGAAAAAATTTAGAAAGAGAAAACAAAGAAAAATCTAAACTAAATAATAAATGAACTCAAAATAAAAAATGTTCTAGAAGAATGTTGTTCGCCTCAATGATATCTACATTTTCATAAAGGAAAAACACAAAAGACCCCATACATACATACTTATATTTTTTGTAGATATTTAATGCACATTGAATACCTATTTTTTATTATTTTTGTTTTTTATTTTAATTAAAACTATTTAAATAAAACATATCTACATAGTAAAATAATTTTTTAGTATTGTTCATAAGTGAAAAATAAAAAAGAATATGTACAATATGCACACTATATATAATGATCATATCATGGTTTTTATTGAAAACTTAATATACAATAATTATGCCTAATTATGAACAACATTGCACTGTTTATTTGAGTATTAAAGGGCTTTATTGGGTTGAACTGCTTAGGGGATTAAGTTAAGAATGAGCAATATGGTAGATGAATCAAGGATTCATCACCTCCCTATACTTAAACCTTGCTTGTCCACGACCAATAAATTATTAATAAAGGATTTATTGCGAGTTCTTAGGTTCAATTCCTAACAGTGAACTGAAGGTACACGACTCGTTGATCATGCTCATGGTTCAGTGTACACCATCAAACTTAATCTCTTTCACTCTTAATGAAAATGAACTTGAATTTCCCAATTGTGTAATCGGTGTTTCACCCAAGTGCTGGGTCTAGTTGTCTAGCTTAGAGACTTGATCCTCAACTCTAGTTCCAGTACCATGTCATAACTTAATCTTCCATCTCTTTAGTTGTCAGACTTGAAAGATGTAATCATGGAAGTCCAATTATGGAATGAGTAGGATGTATCTTATTCTTCTCTCCTCTCATTGGATAAGGGATTCACTCGGGTGCCAAACACACACTTAGTTTATTATTTTTGGTGTGGATCAATATGTCCATCAAGAAGTTTGAACCAACTGCACTTGTTTTTCTAGGATGCACCAATGTGTGCCTTTTTTGAGTATCTAATATACCTTCTGCACACAGTCTTGTAGCTTTTACGATGCAGAGCTCCTTTTTTGTGATTGCATGGTTCTTATTTGGTGGCTTAATAATAGTGTGGAGAGGCAATATTGTTGCCTCTTCCTCTTGGTCCAAGTGGACTCAAAAAGGTTGGGAGTGCTTGCTAGTTATTCTCAAGTTCTTTTGGTGGAGAATTTTCTGGAATTTTGAACTTCTCTAGAATTTTTGGAAATAAGTTAATAGATCTGGCTAGCTCCTCAGCTCTTACCAAGTTGGCACATACTGATTTATAATTTTTGTTTCTTTTAAACACAGATTAGCATATAGATTAAGATAAGATAACATAAGGATCCATGTCCCCATATTGGCTAATTGCTAACCCTCATGCCTCATTAGTTGATTCTCAATGCCTTCCCATCCTCGAGTTTCATAAGATTGGATCTCAATTCAAGCACTATAATCCTAGCCCATAGGTGAAACTGTGACTCATAACTTATACAAGCAATTGTGCAAGTGAGATGCTAGTCAAATTCAGTTTAAGCATAGAGATTCTACACACAATATAGCATGTATATCCTTGACTTGGGTATTTCAAGTACTTTAAGTCTAAGAACCTAATGACCATGAGTGGTTGAGAGTCATGAAATAGAGTTCTTTGGATAGATAAGCATGATGTACAACTAGTCTTGTGTGTAGGTGCAAATGGCAGGAACATAACCTTAGAATTCATTATTAGAGAGTTTCTCTATTTTTTAGTTTTTATACCCTCTTATTTTGACAAAAAGTTTCAAACATGTATTATATACATATATACAAAAGTCTATTTTTACAAATATACAAGTTTTACATAAAAAAAATACAATTTTGCAACTAACATACCATATCCCATTATTTATTTACAAACCGGTCAAATTAAGAGCTATGGGTAAAGTATATATGTAATATATAGACATTGTTGAACTTGTAAGCCCTCAGCGACCCATTAATGCAATAAAAGTTATTGTTTTATCGTGTCCATCTGAAAAGGAGTGAACGAGTGTGAATTCACTTTACAATTAAGATCCCTTTGTACAATTAGGATTATGCACCATGGTCATATTGAATACCATGCAGCTGGGATGACACATCTGACTTCAAACACGTGATATTCAATAAAGATTTCCAGTCTGAGAAAGAGATATCAATCTTTCTCTAAAGCCTGATTTCCAACTAACTTCTTGATGTAGGTCCTCTGCATAGGAATGGATATTCAAAAGTGTTGGAATAATCAAGTCAAAGAGTTGACTTGATGGGATCAAGATAAACTAAGACCTGAATCGTAACTGTCACGATCAGGCATGCATCCTTCGACCTGATATAGATATGTATCTGTATGGCTGGGTATGCACATTTGGCAGATCAATAGGTTGGTGACCTAGTCAGGGTCCATATACCAACGCATTGGTGTTCATATTAAGTCATATGAGATGTATGATCTCTTATAGGAATCATACATGTTCATAGTTGATGAACTGGGAGATATAGCTCACTCATGAGATATTTTGGGATCAAAATTAGTTCCATGCATAGTCGTCTTGTTTATGAAATGGGACACGAATTTGAGATATTAATATATGCTTTTGGAAAGTATATGATTAATATTGTCGTCCAATTATCAAATGAGAAATCTATTGATACATTTCGAAGAAGATAGTCAAACCAAGGTTTTAACTTCAAACTTATCAAAGTTTTCCGGTGTGAAGGATGAATGAGTTTTGGGAATACTCGGGGTTACATCTATTGTAATGGATCATCTACCATGACACTTCCATTTCAAGGGAGTGATGAAATCAGATAGATTTTAGTGGATCCATTTAGTTAGATGATTTATGATTTAATTATTAAATCACAATCCATTGAATCGAATTTCCAATTCCAATTTTAATATCCAAGTTTGGAAACAAAAATGGCCATGGAAATGGAAATATACAAGCTCATTGAGTTCATTTCTTAGCTCCACATGGTTTGTACTATGATTATAAATGGTCAAGGAAGCTTGATTCAGGTCACTGACACTTTTTCTAGCTCATGGAGAGTGATGCGTTTCATTGAGCTCACTGAAAATGTAAAGTGTTACAGTTCGAGCTCAACATTCATAGGTGATGGATTTTTGCAAAAAATGGTATAAACCTTTAAATCGGATAGTTATCCACATTTCAAGTCACTATAATGGATAGTATGATCTTCCCGACATTATCTCTAAGTATATGCATTTGTATCTCATGAGTCCTTATTGGATTAGGACTCATACCTATTGATGTCAATATTGTAATACTAATATTTATTACTACAAGGGTAATTTTGTGAATAAGATTCACAAATATATATATCTCATTAGTTAGTGTGAATAATGATACAAACTTATTAATATTTATATGGATGTGATTCTTATAAATATTTATGTAAATTTAATTTACAAAAAATTTTCCAAAGCATGAGATTTTGTGAATTTGATTCATATTTTTTGTAGATGTAAATTGGATTTATATTTAATTTCATGCTCATGAATATGATTCATAAGCTATAAGGATTATTTACATAATTTTTTCAATATTGATAATGTGATTATCAAATTAATTAATTGATAAATAAAATACAACAACATCAACTATATTTAGCCAATGTGGGCGCGTGTATTGATTGCACATGGTGCCATATGCTTGAGTCCTATTTCTAATAATACTCTCTATATTGTGGAATTATTTATTGATTAATAAATTAATCAATTATCAACAAATACATTCCATATTTTTTAGCAACAATTTTTTGGGAGAAGATTCATATGTTAAAAATGATCACAGACTCTGATTTCGATCAAAGATCGTAGCACTAAAATTACGTTTTTTTTAGCTACTATTTTTGGGTCATCTTACATGATAAAATACTTATTATTAATTTAAAGATAAATTTCTTACTAAGTCAAAGATCAAGTTCCTAATCAGTATGAAAACGTTTCATGTGATTCTGACTGTGCGACTTCGAGAAATTAGATTTCTCCATAGGTAGAATTGGAAGAGGACTAGATCATCATATTAACTTGTTTCTCATATTTTGGGATTCAAAATTGATGGAAATATATTTGATATATTTACATCAAGAGTTGGACCTAATATTTGAGAAATATCAGGGGTCGCAATGAATTTTAAGTCCAAGTTATATGATGCTTTGAAGTGCTCAGGGGTCGCAATGAATTTTAAGTCCAAGTTATATGGTGCTTTGAAGTGCGATAATCGCAGCTTGCAAAATTAGAATATGAAATCATTGTTTGTTTATTTTGAAATATATAATAAAAAAATATTTTTATTTCATATTTTTCCTAATTAATTATGCATTCGAATGCTACGAGGCAATTAGAAATTGTGGAATTAATTTAATTAATTTCACGAATTGTCTAGATTATTGTACTTGACATCTTTCGCAATTGAAATTATTTTGATTCAAAGAATTGTCTAGATTGTTGCACTAGACCTTTTGAAATTAAAAAGTGAGTTTTTAAATTAAAGAAGTGTCTAGATTATTGCACTAGACCTTTTGGGAACTTAAAAAGAGTTTTAAATTCCTAAAATATCTGAGAGTTACTATATAATATCATACACGATCGAAAGATCGACAAAACCTCCTTAGTAAAATATGTACCGATTGTGTTGTCTCGAATTAATTCGGATAAGGTGTCTAGGACGTGGACATGTTAATGGTTAGTTAATCGGCACTCTGCACCGCATTTGCAGTGGAAGCGATCCTTGTTAGCATTGTTTGTCCGACCTGGCTGGATCCGTTTCGATGAAAGGTGGCATGATGAGTCATGGTGTACTTTAACAACTAAAATTGGAACACTAATTTTACTAATTAAGAGTGTAATGCTATATGACAACATCAAGTGCATAAAAATATCAAATCCTAATTGGGATTGCTTAAGTGTCATTGTTTTAATTGGATTAAAACAAAGATAATAAGCATATGCCCTGACTATATCCCTTAGATTAATCATGAGAATATGATTTGATATCAATGATATCCCATCATTGCGAAGAACTTCATCACCATGGGTTGTATTTTTGGTAACGCTCATGCGTAGTCATGACTCCGGAATACAAATAGCCATGGAATCGAGTTCTTTATTTCTCAAAAGAGATGGGTCGTATGCGTAGTGACCCCAATATTGTTCCCAATATTATTGAGGCGACATTGGATTACGTATAACATAAATTGATATTGGCCCATTAACGGTTGGTTTAATTGATGCCATGCTAACTCCATATATGTGGGGAGTTTGGGTGTTGATGACCAAATTGAGAATATAAGTTGGTCTTGTTAATTGGAAAGATTTCCCACTTCTTTCATTGTAGTTGCATTTTCTCATATTATTGGGGTGTAATGAAAATGGAAATGAGACTCAGATCTCATAGTGAGGCATTTGGTTAGCATGCCTCATGCTTTAAAAGCTTATTAGGGGAATCATTTAAAAGTACAAAAAATATGAGAACTCTTGTTTTAAAATATTAAATTGTTTAATCTCCTTAATCAAGATATTAAGGTGCATTATATTTTTTCCTTTTATTTCAGATGAAATCTCTCAACCCAATTAATATTTTGCTTAAGATCATTCAGTTGATTGATCCAGATTATTCGGATTAGATCCATAACTTACAGCTCATACTTGATAAAGAACACATAGCGTATGTGCTCTCATCTGTCAAGTATGAGAACCCTCAGACAAAGGATGCATGCGAATTCAACGAGAAGTAAGACAAGGATTATTCGATCGCTCGTTGCTACATTCTTGTATCATTGTCTATTGTGCTTCATAAGCAATTTATAGACATTGAATCCGCTCATGACATCCTCTTGAATATGAAGAAGATGTATGGAGATGTGAGTCAGACTCTTTCTACATTAAAATCCACTGAGGATATTATGAAGAAAGAATTTCCCTCTAGCAATGCAAAGGTTGTACATGTTAAAGGGAAGCACGAGAGGAAGCGTGGATCTTGGAAGGGGTCGATCCAAGAGAAACAAAAGGTCAAGCTGTTGATCAATCTTATAAAGCTTCAACACATCTGGTACCCATAGAGATGGGGGTCTACCATCACTACAATAAGCCATGATTCATCCAGAATATATAAAGTCCTTAGAGAATGACAAAAGTATAACACTGTGAAATGAGAAATCTACATTCATCATTGAAACCAACTTAATCGTAGGATGAAAAGGAAGTTGGATTGTTGATTCTGATGCTTCTGTACATGTATGCAATCAGTTGCATATATTTCAAGACACCAGATATCTTGATAGAGGATATAGGCATCCAAATGGGATCCGATGCAACTGTTGCAGAGATTACCATCAAGACATGTAGACTATCATTATCCAGTATGAGAGTCCTTGATATTCGGGATTGTCTCTATGTATCATATGTTAGATAGAACTTAATATTTGTATCTAAGCTTGTTGGACATGGATACACTTTTCTTTTCTGTAATAAACTTATCATAAATTGTTATGGTAATTTTTATAGCAAATAGTTCTCTAACACCAGGTGGACTCTATGAATTGAACATGCATGATTGTGTTATGAATGTCAATACCACTGATAACATTAATATTAACAATAATGTTAAAAATCAAAATGTTCAAGGGAGAATGGAGATCATTTAACTATGATCTGGCATCAAAGGCTTGGACATGTGTCTGTTGATAGGATCAATAGAGTGGTGAAGGATAAACATTTGGATTTTCGAGATGCTCGTGATTTAACAACTTGTGAACATTGTATTCATGGAAAAATATCCAGGGCACCCTTCTTTAAGAAAGGTGAAAAATGTGAAGGTATATTAGACCTGATGCATACTGATGTATGAGGTCCCTTTCGTACTGCGACTCACAATGGACATAAATATTATGTGACCTTTATTGATGATCATTCGTGGTATGGTTTTGCGTTCTTATTACGTCACAAACATGAAACCTTTGAAAAGTTTAAAGAATTTATGGCTTTAGTTGAGAACCAAACAAGAAAGAAGATAAAACAGATTCGATCTGACCGAGGTAGCGGATATCTCTCAGATGAATTCAAAAAGTACATTAAGGAGAGAGGAATTATTTCCAGTCTCACTCCTCCAGGTGCTCCTCAACTCAACAGAGTTGCAGAGAGACACAACAGAACCATGCTGGACATGGTAAGATCAATGATGAGTAAAGCAAACTTACCTCTCATTTTTCGGGGACATGTAGTAGAGACTACAACATGTCTTAAATAAGATTCCATCTAAATCCATACCTAAAACTCCTCATGAGTTTTGGTATGGTACTAAGCCAAGTGTACGACACTTGAGGATTTGGGGTTGTTTGGTCCATGCTAAAAACATGCGTGCAAGCTAGCTAGAATCTTGCACTAGAGAGTGCTACTTCATTTAATACGTAAAGAACGGTATTGGATACCAATATTATGATCCTGAGACTCAAAAGGTATTTCTTTCTAGAGACATCAAGTTTATGGAAGATGAATTCCTTAGAAGTCAAGAAAATAATGAAGTTAAGGAACTAGTCAAATCTATAGAGATTGATGAAGTTCCTAATCCATTAAATGACGAGATAATTGAAAATGACACGACCGTACCTCCTAAAAGGAGTTCTAGGGTTGTAAAACAACCTGAAAGGTACGAATTCCACGTATCAGCAGAGTCTAATGATGATCCAACTTCATTCGATGAAGCTTTGGGTAATCGGGACATGGATAGCTAGATGCAAGCAATGAAATCTAAGATGGACTCCATGCACAAGAATGTTGTATGGACCCTCAAAGATCCATTTAAAGGGATCAAATCCATTAGGTGAAAATGGATCTTCAAGAGGAAGAGGGGACCCAATGGGAAGGTAGAGACCTTCAAAGCATGACTCATAGGCAAGGGTTACAAAAAAAGAGAAGGCATCGATTACGATGAGACATTCTCTTCCACGACCATGCTTAAATCCATCAGGATATTGCTTGCCATTGCTGCACACCTAGACTATGACATCTGACAAATGGATGTCAAGATCGCTTTTCTCAATAGATGCCTCGAAGAGGATATCTATATGGAGCATCCCCATAGTTGAGTAAGGAAAAGTGTGCAATCTAAAGAAGTCAATCTATGGGATCAAACATGATTCTCATAGTTGGAACATCCAATTCGATGAAGCCATAAAGAGTTATGATATCGTGCAGAAGTCAGATGAACCATGAGTGTACAAGAATCTTAGTGGGAGCACTATCGTGTTCATTGTACTTTATGTAGATGACATCCTTATCATTGGGAATGACACATGGATGATATCCAATGTTAAGGTCTGGTCGTCCAATACCTTTGAGATGAAAGATCTCAGAGAAGCCTCTTACATCTTGGGTCTGAAACTATTCAGAAACAGACAAAAGGGATATTAGGACTATCACAATAAGGATACATCAAGAAGATCTTGGAAAGATTCAGTATGGATAATTCCATGAAAGGCTTTCTTCCTTTAAGACATGGCATACTTCTATCTAAAGGGATGGCTCCTCAAATTATTGAGGAAAAGAAAGACATAGCTGGATGCCCTTATGCATCTGCTATAGGAAGCTTGATGTATGCCATGATATGTACTAGACTAGATATCTTCCATGTAGTGGGAGTGGTAAACTATCACCAATCCTGCTATGGAGAGAAACACTGGACTACGGTGAAGATCATCTTCAAGTACCTAAGAAGAACTCAAGACTACATCTTGGTTTATGGAGATAATTATCTCGAAGTCTAGAGTACACTAATTCATATTTCCAGTCAGATATGGATGATAGGAAGAAAACTTAAGGGTTCTTATTTTTGTTGGAAGGAATGGATCATACCAATGGTAGTTCCGTGAATCCAACTTAAGTTGGTCAATACTGCTCTTGGGACAACCTTGGGGAACTTGCATGGAGACAAGGTAGTTTATCATGTTGGCATATCATGGGAGTAAAATCGATGGCAAGGTTCGACTCATTTGGGAAGGTCTCTCTGATCTACACAAGATTACTCTATTTCTACTCAATCTGGGATAAATGGGCAGCCGCCACATTCTTCACTCCAGGCGTATCCTTAATCTACAAGTCGAACTCCTACAGAAGTAGAATCCACCTAAGAAGATGTGCCTTCACATCCTTCTTTTCCATGAGATATTGGATAGCTGAATGATCGGTATAAACAATCACCTTGGATCCTAGAAGATGGGAACTGAAAAATCCAAGGCAAACACTGCTGCAAACATCTCCTTCTCAATTACGGCATAGTTCCATTGGGCTTGATCTAGCGCCTTCCTTGCATAGTGTACAATAAACAGTTACCCTTCCCTCCTTTGTCCTAACACGACCTCTACCAAAAAGTCTAAAGCACCAATCATGATCTCTAAGTGGAGAGACCAATCTGGGTCTTATAGGATGGGATCATCCATGATCTTTCTCTTCAATAACTCAAAAGCTTCAAGACACATGTGATCTACAATGAACTTTGTGGCTTTGCTTAAGAGCCCAGTTAATAGCCATGTAATCTTAGAAAAATCTTTAATGAATCTCCTATAGAATCCAACATGCTTTAGAAATGACTGTAACTGCCTGATGTTTGTTGGTGGCTCGAGTCTCTTTATCACATCCACCTTGACAGGTTCAAACCCCATTCCCCTATTAGAGAATACACGCCCCAACACGTTGCCCTCCATCACCATGAAGTGACTCTTTTTCCAAGAAAGTACTAGATCCACCCCCCTACACTTAGTTAGGACTCATTCTAGGTGAGAAAGATAATCTTCGAATGAATCATCGTAAACTGAGAATTCATCTTTGAAAACTTCTAGGAAGTCACCAATCATTTCGAAAAATACAACCATCATGCACCTTTTGAAATTCCTAGGTACATTGCATAGCCCAAAGGGCATGTACCTAAAGGCGTACGTTTTGAAGGGAGATGTAAATGTGGTCTTTTCCTGATACTTTATTGTAGCATGGGTACCAAAAATACTCCTTTCTTGCCAACCTCTCCAAAACCTGATCAAGGAATGACAAAGGGAAGTGATACTTTGTCGTTACATTCAAGAACCTATAATCTACACAGACACACCACGGTGTGTGCACTCACATCGCTATCTCCTCATCCTCCTCATTGGCGATGATTTGAATTCTTGACTTCTTCAGGACTACATGATGTGGTGTCACCCATTTGTAGTAAGAAATGGGATAATTGAATCCTTCTCCACACCATTTCTCAATCTCTTTCTTTACCACTTCTTATAAGTTCATATTCAACCTACGCTCGTACTCATGAGAGGGCTTAGCATCATCTTCCAAGTAAATATGACATGAACAAAGAGCGGGGTTTATCCCACAGATATGCGACAAATCCAACATATCGCTCTACAATTCTTTTTCACGAATCTCTAGCAAGCGAGATTGTTGTTCTCCAATCAAGCTCAAACTGATAATGACCGAGAACTTCTTGGGTTAGCCTACAGGGAAGGCATACTTGAGTGTAAGAGGTAATGGTTTGAGCTCAGGAATATCTTTGTCATCCAATAGGTATGGCTCAATCAAAGATGAATCTGAGTATGTGTTGCATGTGGTTGGATCTGTTCTGTGCAAACTGCTGCGACCAAGTGATTCTGCTAAGGGGTCGGATCACAAAATAAATTGAGAAATTTGACAACAACCACATCTTACTCGTCATCTCACCCTTAGATTGCCCCAAGAGAAGGGTACCTACATGCCTAGATGGAACTCTATCTCATCAAGGGTGCAGATTGATGTTTCTCATTTCTCTTTTGAGCTGAAAAACTGGCTCTGGACAATCTCACAAACTATGTATGTCACTGACATTAGCCTCTCTAGGTGAGAGGGAGTCATTTGAATCTGCTGGGTTATGTTGCCAGAACCTACTGTGTCTAACTAACTGCACTCTACATCTGAAGAACACTGAGATTCTGTATTGTATTCCAAGTCAGGTCACTGTCACCTTGTATGCTTCGTCTCAGGTTCCACATCTCCACTTGGAGAATGGAACGGAATCCTCCCATCTTTATAATAAAATATGCTTGAACTGTCCTCAGATAAGGCTGGCCACATAGATCTGTGAGTCTCTCCAATTGTTAGGGACTTCCATATCTAGGACCGTGAAGTCCTTAAGGTAGTCCTATCCCTAAATGGTTATGATAATATTCTTCAACTCATCTTAAGCCATCTTGGTGGACTTGTCTACAAACTGCAGAATAGCCCGAGATCTCTAAGGGGACCTATGTTCAATATCTCATATATAGAAGTGGGTAGTAGATTGATTAAAGAACCATTATCTAGGAGAGTACATGCAAAAGATGGGTTATCCACATGATTCATGGCATAGTGAGCACTGATTTCTCTCTTCTTCCTTGGCATAGTATTCTAGATAGCACATATTGTGGTCACTGGCAAAACATGTCTCTCAACTTCTTGCTAGCCCTAGTATGTGTGCATCTCACCTTAAGGTACTTCTGAAAAGCATGTGTCATGTCCACATACTTATCAAAGGGGGTGGTCACCTTGATTTTCTCTCTTCATATCCTGACCATCTCTTCATCATCTTCTTTGGATTTTTTACGTTTCTTCTTTCCACCCTTGAGAGCATGATGGAGAGGGATTATTTTCTCCAACTTAGATTCTATTAAAATAATATCATCATTCTCATTCAAATCAAAACCTGAGTTCTGTACATGATCGTGACTGACACAATGACTCCGACTCTGTACATTCTTGGAAAGAAATTATGCAAATAAAAATGCATGGACTTTGGTGCTGATGCATCCACTTTAGATGGAGGTGCAATCTTCTCATCCTCAGGCCCGCTTAATTCATACTCGCTGGTGCTTATCTCCTCATTTTTTGTCTTTTTCTTTTTGCATTTTTTTTGCATTTTTTAGGGATCTGAATCCCATTCTTGGTGGTGAAGGTGCTGCAGCTGGTGGTGATGTTGCTCCTGATGCTTGCCCCCTCCTAATCTTCTGAGTACTCCTAAAGTAGATCCTCAAGGATGTCTTCATACCGTTCTCATTCTTGATCAGGTACGGTTACTGTCCTTCTTCTCTTGAGTGACATATGTTTTACATCATGCGAAAGGATCTCATATTCAGATTCATATAAGTCGAAATGATATACCTGATCTCTGATCCTCTACTGACTCCAGTTTAGGCAATTTGGGTTAGCATGGACCAATGCGGGAATAGGTGTCCTCGGTGCCATACACTCATCCTTATGTTGAGAAACTCGATTGAGGTCGGACCTCAAATCCTAGAAATCATTCCTCAATTGCTGGACTATGTCATTCAAGGATTGTAACAACATTGCATTGATTGTAACTGACCCCTAATCATGTGTGGGTGGGGTTTGTTGGTGATGAGGAGAGTAATGTTGCTATGACAGAAGTGGACATGCTGGCCCTGCCTGTACTGGTGTTGCTGATGGAAAGGTGGTGGTGGGACCTAATGGCCGGACTAGTGGTTCCCCTACTTCTACTGATGTTGCGAGTATCCTGGTGCTAGTGGGCATGACTGTACAAGATGTGGTGCTAGAACTAATGAATACTCATTCATTCACCTTTATTCTTTCATATTAGTTTTAAAACCCTAGTAAAATACATGTAAATATTACAAACTTGCATGAATTAACATCTTAACAGTAATATGTAAAGAGTGTAAATATACCTGTATTTAAACCCAAAATAAAAGAATAAAGAAAATAAAAGAAAAATAAAGGAGGTATCTATGATACTAATTAATCTTGAACCCCGAGACCTAGTTAAATATTGACTAAATCAACCATGAATAAAGTAGGGGGAGATATGGTGAAATAACGTATAGAAATACCAAGAAAATCCTAATTATTTTAAGCACAAAATATTGTGTACATTGCTCAGACTTATAGTATTTTATTCATCATCATACACACCACAAATAATAAGGTGTTCAACACAAAACTTGTACATAATAATGTCTAGAAATTATTAAAATTTTTGGCAAAAATAAATCATGCACCTTACACCTAGTACACTCAGTTGAAAAAGTCGCAAAGAAAACGTCATTGATCAATATCTCATCCATATGAATACAAAAGGAACCAAACTCACCTCTATTGTATTTGAAATTTAATGATCTATAAAATAAAGGTGATTTCAACTGAATTAGAGTTAAGATATAAAAGCTGGCTATTTAGGGTATTAGATCACTTGTATATCTACATAATAAGCCAATGTAATTATCATGCATATTCTTATTTTCATATTTTCAACTTATTATACATATTATATAACATCTATAAAATACAAATAAAAATTAAAAACTCTAAAAATACCAAAAAAAATTAATAAACCCAATATATTGGTATAATATACATATGTTGTAAATATATGCATTCATTTATGCATATAAATTAAATCATAAAAATAGTATACACATATGTAAAAATGTATTAAATAATGTTCTAAGTAAATAAAATATTTAAATATGATATTATTTATAGAAATAATAACCAAAAATATAAATACATAATATATATGCATCAATACCTATAAATAATAGTATATCAATAATAAACCCTATTAAATAAGTTGATAAAAATAAATAAAATATCACTAAATATAGTTTAGAAAACAAGATTTTTTTTATGTTTTGAGTTTTTAAAACTAAAATCATTAGTATTTATTTTGAATAATCTTCCATTTCTAATATATATTTTGTCTTTTTACGAGTGGCGTGGACCAATGGGAGAGCATGGAGTGTTGACCCCTGGTCAACAATCCCCCTATGCCTATAGGTTTGCAGAAACTCTACCCCGCCTCACGTTCTCCAATTTCGTACACATGATCCACACCTTCTTTCGGCCTAATTCCTTAACAAAATTGGTTCGCACGATCAAAGGCCCATCACGCCCATCCATATATCTCACCAACCCCCTCGATTCGTGCGAAAACGTGGTATCAATACTTCCGCATGTCTCTGCTAAAAAGACCTTATTCAACCTCCAACGTGACCCGAATCCAATTCCATTGTGTCGTAACTCCTAGAATCAATTGCTGGAGTGTTGCCTAGTGACAAGAGGTGAATGCCGAGGTTCCAAGGTGAGTAGAAGGCCAGTAGAGTGCAATTCCAATTGGCAGATCTTCATTCCGGTGACTTGAGGTTCCAGGTCTCATCCTATCAAGGCATAGGTAACTTAGGTGCTTTTTCATTCCATCTTTTTATTATTAGCGTAGATTTGCATCTATTTCATTTGATTTCATCTTGTTCACCGAAAATCCCAAAAATTAAGTATGCCAGAGTATTAGGCTCTGGCCTTTGTTCACCGTACTCTTGGCCCCGTTCCGACATGACGTTACCTCCATCACATTCCCCTTCATCTTCTCCATCATCCAAACCATCTAAATCATCAAGTACCTGCAAGGTCTTTGTTCCCAGATCTCCCTCCATCACCTTCAGCGGAGATGCTCCACCCCACCTCATTTCCAATTTATTTTGCCTATTAAGTGGTTGAGGAGCATCAACCTCGAGCCTTCTTTCGGACCGTGCATGTATGAACTTGAGAGGATCCCATCTGGAGTTGATTCGACCTAGACTTGAGGTCCCCAGGTGGCCTGACCTTCTTTGAGCTACATGCCTCTTCCAACGAGGCCCAAACCTTCTTATCACCACCAGACGACACAGAGAGGTTCCAGCAACCTCTTGATCCAGTTTTGAGCTCACGAGGTGGCCGCAACTATGAGTAGAAACTGAATGAAGAATCTCCAGAAGAAGTTCATCCCAGTTCTTGCAGCCACCATCTCCGTCATCCGATCGAGGCGAGTCCCTAGTTCTAACCACAACCATTGGATCGAGGCAAACCGATACCACATCTGAGCTATCAATCGATTAAGTGGAGCATGCTCCACTGTCAGATCATCTGCACGTGACCCGTAGCCATGAGCCAAGGGTATTTTTCTCTGATCCCTTCTACCTTTGTATGTTTTATTTTAATTCTATAAATGTATAAGTATGTGTATTAACTATTGGAACTTTTTCATGTGATCCCTCATGCTCTCTTTATTTGTACTTTAGTCCTCTACCAGGTCACCTCATGTATTGTCCCACGTAATGCGTGTTTTATGGTTATTTTGCACTATGTATCCTATATTTTGTGGAACTCGTTCTTAAATGTAGTTAAGTTTTTATATATTTGCAAATTATTCCCTACCAGGGATGAATTAATTTGAGTTTTTAAATTGATATCTTGTATCCCCAGATTTGTATGGAATGTTATTAAATACATGAAAACTTCCTAGAAATTGCAATTTGCTCCATGTTCTGTTGTGTTTAATTATCTTCTGTGTTTTCATTTTATTAATTGATTTAATTATACTAAAAATTATAAGAAAATTAGGATAAGTGCTTGGACCCTAGATCGATCTCATATAATTTTCATTTGGCATTTAGTAATTCCTATTTATAAAATTTCAAAAACATGCACATTTTCCTTGTTTAGATTCATAAAATCCATAAAAATCAAAATATATGTCCAAAAATTCTAAAAAATATATTATTTACCTTTTATTATATTGTATCACATATCCAAAATCCACTAAAAATACAAAACAGAAACCTTAAAAATCTAAAAACACTAAAAATCTTGTGAAAATCAGTATAAATTCTAGAAAACCCCATAACTATTTTTAGTGCTCTAATTTTCTTTATTATGTATATTTTATGTTAAAAATAACTTAGGGACTATTATATAGTGTTATATCTTTTTACAACACTAAACATCATTGGGAATTTCCTAACTATTTTGTTTTGTATAACTTCAAAAATCTATAAAAAATCTAAAGTACCATATAATTACCTAAAAACAGATAAAAATTATAAAAACTCAAAAACATTTTGTTTACTTCATTTTGGTTTTGTTTGACTTAAATCAATAAAAAGATATTTTATCTTCTTTTTTATGTTATCCTTTAATATTTTTGAAAATTAAAAAAGGAAAAATATTTACAAAATTAAGAACAAAATAAAAAATATAAAACAATAAAAATCTTTTAAAAAATAATATAATTAAAACCCACAAAAGCATTAAAAAACTAATAAAAAGGCATAAAAAAGTAAATAAAAAACCTAAAAATCATTATTAATTAGCAATAATTAATAATAAATAATCATCTACATCAGTTTCCTCTTAGTGGTTTGACACTCTTCCATACTTGAACTATACACAAGTTTGAAGAGTTATAATAAATTTCCACTCACAGACATACATTTTGATATTCGTATATTTTGGGTTGATTGTTGATTGATTTGGAGATACCTGGTCGTCGAAATGACTGCTTGTCTACCTTGTTAGATTTGTAGACCATGCATTTCTAGTTAATCAAATGGCACCGTTGCCGAGGAGCAATGAAGGGTAGATTAGGTTTATCTACTTAGTTATCTATGTTGTTTTAAGATTTCTCATGCTTATCTGCTATTTCTTTTTTACTATTTTTACATAAATTGTTCTGACATATCTCGTGTTTGACTTCGCTACGAGTGCCCATGTAGCGAGGGAGGATGCCTTAGGAGGTCCACTGCACCCCGAGCGAGATAGAGGCTGGCTCTTCAACATAGTTGGTAGGAGAGAGCTGTAGAGACATGCCTAGAGCCGAAGAATATTCGACTTTCATTTATTTAGATTAGATTTCATTTTATTTTGTAAGAAAGTGATTTATTAGTTAATTTGTAATAATTATCTCTCAGACACTCAGACACTCATACTATTTACAGATCCGTTTCACCAAGTGCCGATGCACTTGGGGGACTCGATTAGTTTTTCATGATTTTCTCGCTTTCTCATTTTATTCCTATCTATTTTTTCACTTATCTTATTTTTATTTCTTGTGATTTTTGTTTTTTTACTTTATTTTCATTTTACGTCTTCGCAGATTGAGCCCTTAGATCTAGGTTTATTGCTCAATATCTAGGTACATGCCTAAGTTATATCATATACCTATAGTCTCATTGCGCTTAGACTTAGAATTAAATAAAAAACATTCTTCATGTTAATAATAATTCTTGATTTAGAGCGATTTCATCGAACACATTGCATATAGATTAGCTCTTATTTATGCATGGCTCACTTACATGTAGATTGCTAACGTAAGGTACACACTTTCTATCTTCGCATGCGTTCATAAGTTTTATCATGTATCAGCTCTTCCGAATTCCTCCCCCATTTTTGTTGGACTTAGAATAAAGGAAATCAAAAAGTTCATTAGGAGTTTGAATGAAAAATATCCAAAAAGGTAAACAACAGAAAATTTTAAAAGAAGTTCTGCTAAAGAACACTTCGACCTAATTAAAATTGGTTAATGAGCCTCATTGTATTGGGTTATAAAGACTACATTATTTACAAGTACCTTCCAGACAGAGTGAGGCATGACCCTAAGACTTAGAGCCAAAATCCCAGCCAGGGTACTGCCTCGATTATCGCATTATGCATCTATCGATGCATGGGCGAGTAGGGTCAAGTCTGCTCGTGTTTGGTTTGAATTACTGAGCATAGGAATACCGCAGTGGCAGGACCTTGTCTGATAGTGCCATGTCCGAGCACCCTTCAGGGGAAGTATTGGATTCTCTATATCGACTTCCTTCCCCCTACTTCTTTGGATGAGCAATGGGCCCATATACAATATCAAGGATCCTCTAAAAAGTACATGCTACATGTTGCAAAGGAGTGAGAACTATTATACACTTGTCTCGTAGTACTGACTTTCCTATAGGGGTAGCGGTTAGTTAATTCAGCAAGATTGCTTGAAAACAACAATAAAAACTACCAAGATAAATCGTCGAATTCTCATGGCTTCAAGGGTTGAGTTAGTGAATGATTTTGTCTTGATGTTTGTTTGATTAAATTTGTTTAGGTCAAAGATAAAAAACATCACACACTTGTGCCATTTTATCTCCACTTCTTTTTGTCATTTCTTCTTTAATCCTGTTTGTTTCGAGCCTTTACCTTCTTTTTTTATTTCTTCTTCAATTCCATTCTCTACTCCCTCCTCATATAATTCCCTTTTTTATTCTTAAGATGTCGGGTTTAAGATTATTTTGTTGGGGCTCTGCGAACACCCACATTGACTACCCGATGCTGACATCTTCAATAATTCAGGGAGATTCTAGATATCTCTGTTCGGACTTTGCAAACCTCTCTGGACTCCCCGATATTTCCTTCACCAATAAATCGGGATGACTCTCTTCCCAAGTTATCTTTTTTCTTAATGAAGATCGACCAATCTCCATTCACATTCCCTGCTCTAATAATGTTCAAGATTGACCCTAATCTTGAATACTTTGAAGGTTAGAGTTTAAGCCCGATGAATCTCCATTTCATCACCTTTATTCCTTCATTTTTGCCTTAAATACTTAACAAAATGCATGTATATAGCTTTAATTTGTTCAAAATATCACTCAATAATTGGTATACAAGTACTATATAAATACATGTATTTAATACCAAAATAAAAGAATGAAGGAAGGAAAAGAAAAAATGAAGTTAAAGACAATAAGTGACCCTAGACCCCGAGACCCAGTCATCACGATGACTTCATTGACAATGAATAAAGTAGAGGGAGATATGGCATACCAATTGCACAGAAAACACCTTCAAAACCCTAATCCTTATTCATCAGTACTAGCGTTATGGGACCTATTTTATTTTCCATTATTTATACCTCAAATAATAAAATCCTTTGTATGAATGTTGTATATAAAATGCAAAGGAAAATATGAAATTTATTTCACTAAAAAATAATACATAGTGTACTTGTGACACGCAAAACAAATAGCCACAGAGAAAATCTCCCAGCCGCAAAACAAAAAGCCACAGAGAAAATCTCCCAGCCAAACCTACCTTTATTGTTCATAAAACCCAATTATTTATTTAATGAATGTGGTTTCATTTAATTTAGAATTAAGATGCAAAAGTTGACTTTTAGGTCTCTATTGTATTGTATACATGTATATAATATTCCATATATCCATTCTTCATATTTTTACATTTCTTATATTTTTGTATACTTGTAAATATCATCTGAAACACATTTTAATAATAAATATAGAATAAAACCATTACAAATTTATTAAAATAAATAATGTATCCTAATATATAGGTAAACTATACCTATAAAATACATGTACACATTTATTTAATTAGGTAGATAAAATCAGAAAAATAAATTAAAAATACGTAAATATGTACTTAAATAAGCTATAAATAGATAAAATCTGTAATTACAATAAAAATTACAAAATACAAAATAAAATATACTAAATACATATATATATACACACACACCTATGATTATACATGCAAATATTAACATCTAATATATTAATTTGTAAAAATAAATACAAATCATAATAAAACACTAAATTTAATACAAACACTTTCCATTTTTAACTCAAAATTAATAAAACTATTTATTATATTATTTCTAATTTCTAAGGGATTTAGTTCCCTGATTTTCCTAAATGGTTCCTGTGGACCAATCAGGGAGCTTGCTTTATTGAGCTCCGGTCAGCTCCCCTTCCCAAGCCACCTACCCCCATCAGAATGATGGAGCCCCCACTTCTTCCCCATTTCTCGGGTGATCCATCACTCCATTCAATTTGATTTTTCAAGCAAACTCATCTCTAATCTACCCTAATACCCGTCTAATTCATGGTTCTGATGTACATCACCCTAATCGATCACAAACCCTAGGTCAATAAGCCTCCTCCACCATGTTTATAAACAAACCCTCCAAGCCCCCATTCCAATTTTGATCCATCTTCCTGTTTCGAAACCCCAAAGGAGCATCGAGTGTGAGTCTTTGGTGACAACTGAGCCTTCATGACATATTGACATGATGTAGGAGCGGCTAGAGGCGGTCTACCATCGTCGAGTTTCACAGCTCTGATAAGGATTTCCTACTCCCTATTTTGCATAGGTATGAGTTGCCAATTTAGGTTTATTTCATAGATTTTAGTTCCAGTGGTATAATGTAGGTTCCAATTCAATCTATTAGTTTGTAGGTTAGTTTAATTTTGAGTTTTAGATTTGCTGGAGCCTTAAACTCAAGCTTGAAATCACCTATCCTCAATCGTTTTTCGACTCATTCCCACCCCATCTTTGAACCTCATCATGTTCTCCGCGATTTCCCCCATCTGTTCACCTCCTATTATGCAAGAATCATAGTTCCCGAGCTCCACCTCTGCCACCGTCATCAGAAATCTATCGCCCATCCTTTCCACATGCGTAGCGTCTTAATGAGAGGGTCGATATGACCCCCTTGTCCCCTCTTCCTTTTGGTGCATGTACAGAAGCATAGGAGCACCTGGAGTTCGATTCATCATCTCATCTAACTGCTCCAAGTAGCTTTAAACTCTAGGCCCCTTCCGATGGGGCCTGGACTACTTTGAACCCACCTTCAGAAGTGGGAAGCTTCCAGTAGGCCAGAGCGACCATCGACGAAGCATTTGGCGGTCGGAGATGCGCAGAATCGAAGATCTAAGCTCGCCTAGGAGTTGTTCTTGGGGTGTTCTTCCAGGCAATCCAAGGATCGTTGGATCAAGAAGAGCGACCCAAATCTGATTTGGGCCATCCCCTCGAGAGGCAAATCAAATTCCCCATCCACCGCCTAATCGAGACACGTGGACACAGCTGAGCCCTCCGATCAAACCGTTAAGGGGTAAATATGTAAGTAACCCTCGAGCCCTTTTTTCATTTTATATTTGATCTAAGTGACATTTTAAGTTTTGTGTAATAATTGCAACTATGCTCCCAAATTTATCGCATATTGTATTAAGGTCTATGCCAGGTCACCTCACCTGACGACCCACATGAGGCAGACATTTTGCATACGAACCATTCCAGCTTTTGTTAATTCATTTTAATCCAATATATTGTAATATTAGTGTAAAACTTTTAGGATATTTGCACAAAGATCCCTTTAGAATATTTTCTGGCTAATATACTCCTACCAGCATTTGTATTTTATTTTTATCTTTTATTTTTAGTAAATAGCTCATGTACCTTAAAAATTATGGGAAAATTATTATAGGTGCTTGATATATTGCTCATTCATGCTCTATTTTTATTTTGGCATCTACTTCTATTTTTCCATTTATTAAAAATCATTTAAGAGCCATATTTTCCATGTCTAGTTATAAAAATACAATGAAAGATATAAAAACTATCTTAAAAATTTCAAAAAAATAGAGTATATGTATTACTATATATTATAACTTCAGATCAAAAATTACGAAAAATACAAAAGTAAAACACTAAAAATGAAAATCCCTCAAACTCTATAAAAATCAGTAAAAATTCTAGAAAATTCCAAAAAAGTAGTTTTCTATTTCTTATGTTTCTTTATATTATATAACATATACGAAAAATAATTTTAGGGATTTTTGAACTTATTCTCTATTTCTAAAATCCTAAAACATTTGGCCTATTATTATTTTCCCTATTTTGATATATTTCTGACTTTAAAATACCTAAAACTATCAAAAATTACATAAAAATTCATAAAAATATAGAAACATTAAAGAAACACAAAAATATTTTATTTTGTAATTTTTGAGTATATATAGTTATATTTATAAATATAAAACCTTATATAGACTATTTATACTATATATTACTTATATACTTATTAATATTATTATTTATAAATATGTAATATATTTTTAGCCCCTTAAAAAAAATTAAAGGATTGTTCTTATTTATATTTTGACATATTTTTTATATCTTATATATTATCTATTAGGAAAAAAATGGGGTTGCCACCAAGGGGCCGCCAACGAACTGCCCCTGGCCATTTTTCCGTATTATTTGAAAAATATCACCATGTATATTCATCTATATATCACTCCAATATTCCATTCAAATTTCATTAGAAACGGAGACTCCTATGCCCTCATCTAGAACATGTAATTTTAAAGTTCTAAACATTGATGTAATCGACCTCTTCTAGATGGAGGGCATAGGGGCTCCGTTTCTAATGAAATTTGAATGGCATATTATAGGGATATATAGATGAATATACATGGTGATATTTTTCAAAAAAACATTTGCGGAAAAATGTCAGGGGGGGTAGCCCCATCAAACCCTATCTATTATATAGTGATTAATATATATATTTATATAATAACATAAAACAAAAAGAAATATAAATAAAATAAAAATAAAAGCAAAAAACTATCAAAATATAAAAAAATATAAAACATTAAAAATCCATAAAAATTAAATATAATTAAAAATCCACAAAAATAAAAAAGCATAAAAGCATAAAAACAATTGTTGTTGATTTTTATTGACAATAACCACCTCCTATCCTTGTACCTCTCCATAATTCGACACTCTACACTTTTTCACTATCCACATTTTGTAGAGTTAAACTAAATTTTGACTCACATTTGCATTGGTTATTCATGCATTGTGGGCTGATTGTTGATGATTGGTTGGGACACGTTCCGAGTACCGCGAGAGCGATCGATACATTGATTGTTGGATCTGACTAGCTGGACACTGCATGCCCTCCAAGACCGAGTGTTAGGAACCCCTGTCCCGACCTATCTATCAAGGCCTTAGCGCACCACGGAAGCTTGAAGATCGAGCGACTAGTCATAAGTTGCTCGGGACAACATAAATTAATTTTTTTTTATAAAGATGAAACTGCATGATATGAGATCCATTCTCACATTATTTCATCAAGATCACAAACGAGTAATATAATTACTCTTTAAGCATGTTTACGATTGCATATCTCTAAACTAAGAGACCTCCTGTCTCAAGTCCATTCCAACGAAGGATGCACTTGCGGGTGCGTGGATGAAATGCATGCTTCTCGCAATCTGAGTTGATGATATGTATGGAGTCTCCTGATTTTGTAGTCGATCCAGCAACACAACTTCGATGCAACGACGATACTCTCAATAATAATAAAGTGGATGGCCACAATATTAAGAGAGAGAGAGAGTATATGGATGTGTATATAAGAGTGAGAGATATGCTGCTTTCAACTTGTGAGTTGATGTTGTCAAGAATAGCCTATGGTTAGCTCTTCTTTTATGCAAAATTGGATGGCTAGGATGCACTCCTATTTCAAATAAATGGCCATGATTTTGTTGCACAAAATCTGCAACAATAATTAATCAATTTAAAAAAATTAAATATATTGAATAATATTCAACAAATTTAAATTCAATTAAATCAATTCACATGAAATAATATGGAAATGAGTGTAGCCTCCTTCCATACATAGAGTGGACGACCACCATGGAGAGATTCTCTTGGTAGCAATCCATACCTTAAATGATATGGGGGGCTATATCTTTCTAATTTGGTTAGATCTCATATATCGTCAAATATTACACATATGCAACAACTTTTATTACTTAATTTCTCTTCAAAATAATTCCAAATTATTTTGTGACAATTTTAATCATGCCATTGATAATTATGAATCATATTCATATATCCAATACTAAATGTAAATGACATTTACATTAATTTGTGCAATGTGAATCTGATTCATATTGAATTGTATAATGAGAATGCAATTCACATTTAATTGTATAATGTGAATCTAATTAACATTAACATATAAATTTTAAATCATATTTACAATTAAATCTCTCCATTATATTACGAATCAATTTCATAATATAAATATAATTATTGTGTATAGTTCTATCCACCTTAATCATATTTATGAT
Organism: Ottelia alismoides; assembly: GCA_037367405.1. NCBI lineage: Eukaryota > Viridiplantae > Streptophyta > Magnoliopsida > Alismatales > Hydrocharitaceae > Ottelia > Ottelia alismoides. Next base: position 535,007 of record JAZKJV010011528.1, on the reverse strand, counting down.
AATTAAATCCAATATATATATAATATGTTTCTCTTCATGTGTCCAAATAATATGAATCATATTCATATATTCATGACAATTAAATCACATTTAATTATCAATTTTCCAGTGCTCAGATACTTTATCAAAAATAGAATTATTCTTGAATAACGTGCCTTCTCCGTGGATACTTGGAGATAAGGACACGGGAATTATACATTCTATGTATAGTGAATTGGATATTGAGGTCACATTTCAAATCCAGATCTTAGGATATCTCAAAGATGTTTGATTGAATCAAACTATAAGTCTAATCTTCTCATTGCATTTAAATCACATTCAGATCAATGTCCAACATTTGGACTAAGATCAGATTATGAATATACTTAGAGGAGTCACTAAATTCAAAACCTATTTTATCACTCCCTCGGAATTGAAGTGTCATGGTTATACAATCGTTTACATCACATCACCCTCGAGTATTTCTAATACCCATACATCCTGCATACTGGAAGATATAGAATAAACCCGAAGTTTTAGATCATATTTGAATTGTCTTTTTAGGATTTTATCATTAAGTTTCTCAATCGGTCATTGGGAGTTGTTATAGATCATATGCTTTCCAAAAGTACATATCATACCTACAAATTCTTGTCATGCTTCCAATGCAAAACAACCATGCATAGAATTTGATCGGTCCCAATACCTCATGAGTGGGCTCATGTCTTTCGATTTAGTAGTGAACCTGTATGATCCCTTTGAGAGATCGTATCACTCATATGCCCTTGTATGCACACCAGCTCACCAGTGTATAGACCTTGATTAGGTCATCAACTTAATGGTCTGTGTAACGTACATACATACATCTGTCTCCGGCCAGAGGATGCATGCCTATATCATGCCAACATGCGACATAGGTCTTGGTTATCTTAATCTCGTTAAGTCAACTCTTTGACCTAACTTATATGATACCTCCGAATCTCTATTCCTATGCATATGACCTGCATCAAGAGGTCAGTCAGATATCAACCTTTAGAGAAGGATTGCCATCTCCTTCTCAGGCTGGAGGTCCTTTCTCAACAATCATTTGATGGTGCTTGATGAGTCCTCAATCTAACTCTTTAGATATTATCCAAGCACCAACCTTTATGATTCAACCATTGAATCAACAACTGCATGATTATTAAGATGACCATGGTACATAACCCTAATTGTAATACGGAACCTTATAAGTTTGTTCATTCATTTAATCTCAGACAAGGAGTGGAATAAAGCAATAACTTTTATCGATATATCGAAGATTACAATAAATAGTAGAAATGGTTCTCCCCTGGCTCATATGGCTAACAACCTTCCACTAGCCCTCAAAATCATCCAGGTATAATCTTTAAACCCATGCATATTACATGCTAGTCGAAAATATTTTGGGGGTAAATGTTTGGTAAGGGGATCAATAGCGTTGTCAATAGAGACCACCTTGGTGATGATGTTGCCATGCTTTTGAATCTCCTAAATGATGTGGTATTTCCTTTCCACGTGTTTGCTCTTTTGATGCCATGTAGGTTTCTTCGCCTGAGCAATGGCTCTTGTATTATCGCAGAGCAGCAGGATGAGAGTATCAGAGGAAACTATGCCAAGATCCTGGATGAACTTGCGTAACCAGACCACCTCCTTTGCAGCATCCGATGCGGTAATATATTCACCTTCTGTTTTTGAATCAACAGTAGTGTCTTGCTTCTTACTTCTCCATCTTACAACACCACCGTTCAACAAGAACACAAACCTAGAAGTTGACTTGCAATCATCTATATCAGATTGGAAGTCCGAATATGTGTATCCTAAGACTTGGAGATCACCATCTCCATAAAACAAGATGTAATCTTGTGTCCATCTTAGATACTAAGGATGCTCTTCATTGCATTCCATTTTGTTCTCTGTAGTAAGATTGGTAACAACTTACCACTCCCACTACATGACAGATAGTTGTCCTTATTCACATCATGGCATACATTAGGTTTCCACAGCTGATGCGTAAGGGCATCCAACCACAGCTTTCTTATCCTCAATACTTTGAGGAGCCATCCCTTTAGATAGATGTATACCATGTCTTAAGGGAAGGAAGCCTTTCTTGGAATTCTCCAATCTTCTTAATGTATCCATACTGTAACAATCCCTAAATCCACTTTTCTCTTTTTCTGGATAGCTTCAGACCCAAGATATAAGAGGCTTCTCCAAGTTTTCTCATCTTGAAGGTATGGGAAAACCAGATCTTAACACTAATCATCATCCTTGTATCATTCCCAATGATAAGGATGTCATCTACGTAAAGCATGATGAATATAATGGCACTCCCACTAAACTTCTTGTATACACATGGTTCATAAGGATTCTGAATAAAATCACAACTCTTTATGGTTTCATCAAATATAATGTTCCATCTACGAGAAGCTTGTTTAAGCCCATAGATGGATTTCTTCATCTTGCATACTTTGCCTTCCCTAATTATGAAGCCATGAGGCTTCTCCATATAGATATCCTCATCAAGGTATCCATTGAGGAATGAGATCTTGATGTCCATCTGCTAGATGTCGTAGTCAAGATATGCAGCTATAGCTAGCAATTCCCTAATGGATTTAAGCATAGCCATATGAGAGAATGTCTAATCGTAGTCAATGCCTTCTCTATGTGTGTAGTTGATGAATATCTGATTAATAATATTATCTATCAATTATTATCCTCCTTGATTAAACAACTCAATAAAAATCTTCATTAATTCCACATTATTAACAATTGAACCACTTCCTGTAAATAACCCTATGAAAGTAACACCTTTTATTTTATTTATTTTCCTTGCTTTATTTCTTATTAAAAACACCTAAAATTAGAGTAATTATTGTAGATATTTATTGTGATGTTAAAAAGAAATTAAAAAGATAAAAAAACATAAATGTATTAACTCATGTGTTTTTAATCCTTAAAACACTTCTAAAAATTTCAATATGTTTATTTAATCTTATTTGGCTTTTTGTCCAACATAAAACTTGTAGATCTCCTCGAGATCTACAATTTCCATGTTTATACTTTTCCCAATTTTGCCTCTTTATATTTCTTTTCTATTTTCTCCTCTTTTTTTCTTTTCTGATTAATCTGGTTGGGCCACGTGGCACCCTCTGGGCCGCCCACATGGCTTCTCCTTCTCATGCCACCTGACCTGTCTTCTGGCCATATGATCGCCCCTCCTTGCCTCCATCTCCACCGTTCATCTCCGCCTCTCCTTCAGACCTTGGATCCTGCTCCCAGACCCCATCTCCATCGCTCCTTTCCACCTCTCCCTTGGCCATTCATCTCTTTTGATCAACCCATCTTGGCCGCTCCCCTCCGCTCTCCTCTCCACTGTCTGATCCTCTCTCCCTGATGAGATCCACGCCACTCATTCCCTCCTTCATAGCCACTGATGGATGGCCTTGAATACAACAACTCTGATTCCTCTACGACACCCCTTCTCTTCTAGTCATAGGATCAATCCCTGAACCTATCTTGGCAGCTCCCCAGCACTTTGATATCCGTCGTAGGATCAGATCATCAGATCTAATCTCAACCCTCGCCTCATGCCTCATCATCTGTTGATGGATCGTAAGATCCAACGGTGGAGACCATGGCTTCCTCCTCTAAACGTTCCTCTCTCAGGCATTGCACCTCATCGTGCCCTCACCCCCTTCCTATTCTGGCATCCACCACCTATCTTCTACCCACGTTCTGGCACCTCCTCCATGTAGCCCTAGGATTCAACTTCACCGCAAACCCATCAATGCTCTGAGCCCTCCACCATCATAACGAGCGGAAACCACCACCTTTAAATACCCCTCCTTCGACGTTCTCTACCCTTGTTCACGATCTCACAGAGGCTTCTCTTAGTTCTCTTCCCATCCACATGATAGGGGTAGGTGGAATAGAGGTCGATCATCGAAATGATCTCCAGGTGTGACCCTTGGCTCCTCCGGCCAAAACATGGTGCTCTAGCTGCCATTGGGCATCGTGCTCCGGCTGAGCACATCGTGCAACGACCCGAGGCTCTAATGGAGCCTCAACCCAGGCCTCCTCCCTACAATTCCTCTTCTTTGGTCAGGTATTTTTTCCTTTTTCTTTTTCTTGATTTCCTCCCTTTTATGCAAATGCATTCACACCCCCTCTGATCACGATGAACATCCTCCAAGCTTCATCGGACCTCCCTCATCTCTGCAGGAGGTCCCTATCACCTTCCTTCCTCCTCCACAACCTCGTCGACTCCAAGAATGCCCTCCATCCCATGCCCCACGCTTCAGCTATATCTTCTAACCTTTTTTGCAGGTAACTCTCCATTAACCGGACTTGGAGCGGAGCGCTATTCTAGAGATTTGCCTCCGACGTGCTGGCTCAATGGCCTCATCCAGGAAGCATCAAGGTTGCAAACGTCAGTAGTCGATACTTGGTCGGTCGAGTTACTGACTAAGGATTAATCGGCAGTCGGGCGATTAATCGGATTTAGTCGGGCTTTAATCGGCTTTGATTTTTTTAAATATATAAATCATTTTTATAGATATACTATTACAAATTTACATAGATTTATATTTATTTTTACTATCATAATGAATCAAAAGAAGTAATTGAATTTAAATTAAACATTAAGCGTATTAGAATAAGTCTGCTTTTTTAAAAAGTAAACAATATGGTATATCCAAGCAAATATTTGTTGACTAATGGACCTAGTCGGAATTAGTCGGTACTCGATAGGCCACCCCACAGACTAGACTAGTCGGACCTATTAGTCGGGCTTGTTGGGTGATTTTTACAACATTGGGAAGCATTGCACCTTCACCTCCATTCAATCTTCATTGCTATAGCCCTAGGAAGCTATCTGAGGCTTCAACGTGCATGCGACGAACATAGGAGCTCTTGACGTCTCGTCGGAGCTCCAAATGTATCGCCAGTATATGAAGGAGGAAAACACACCAGATGCTACAAGCACCGTTAGATGGCGTCCCTTCGGTATCCATCCAACAGCTTGAAAGCCACCACGCCACTACTCCGAAGCTCGGTGGAACCAAGCCTCCGTCCCAAGTCACCTCGGGTCACCACGTGGCCCCAAGCTCCTGCTTAGGCTACCGCATCTCCATCCGAACCTAGCCACGCATGTGCCATGCACGTGCAGCAAGGTAAATTGCAGTCCACCCCTTGCAGCTTTCAAGATTTGCAAAAAGTCCTGCCCAAGCGTGCTTGGCTCACGTGCCATGCTTAAGAAAATATCATCCAGGCCCCGCCAGCTTTCGAAATTACAAAAATACCCCTATTAGGACCGAATAACAATATTATCTATTTATTCTTCATGTTTTTATCACATTTATGCCCTTGCACTCTTTATTCCATAACTTGAGAATACAAACTCCAATTTGAATGATTTCAATCTCATTTTGTTGCTTAATTCATCCTCTTCATAATGACATCATTATCTAATTGATTTGACACATGATTTTATATGCTCTATTTTAATATATTAATGTGTTGTTTTCTCTTAATTGAAAATCCTTTAATTAACTTGTGAGTTATTTTCATGCACAGATGTCATCGAAATTGATCCCCTTTTAATTTGACTATTTTTAGGGCATATTTATGTTTGCATCTTTATATCATTTTTCATCCTTTTTATCTTGCAGAAAACCAAATAAAAATTGCATTTTGGTCAACATTTTATGCATCATATTTTCTTGCATTTTGCACTTTATTTATTTTGCATAGAATAAAATAAAATAGAAAAATGCATCTTGCATTCTATGTGTTTCATGGTCATACATCATATCTCTGCATCATCATTTGCATAAGTCACTTTATGGAGCATATTGTTTGTGCATCTTGTGATATGTCCATTTTATCTGCATTAGAAGACCTAGATCAATGAATTTAATCACTCTTATTTAATCAATGATTTCTGATAAATCGACGAGGAGGCTCATGTCCCTGTGTTTGACCTTGGTAGACTTGCTAAGTTATAAATATTCCACATATTCAAAAGTGTGGTGTTCTGCATAAATATGAGTCCGTCTTCTATACTACGAAGATAAAAATGACATATTAAGCATATGATTTCGTGATTCATCAGATGGCACCGTTGCTAGGTACACAACTCATCCTTATTTATTTATTGGATTTTATTGTATTATTTTGACATGATTATTTTAAAACATATAATTCTTCATGTTGTGTTTGTTTTTGCATCATTTTTTATGTTTAATTTTCTTGATATTCTTCTAACAACCTTCTTTTGTGGCAGGGCCCGTGGAGATGAAGGACGCTCGATCTTCATGGAGGCGTGGAGTTGGGAGCTCCCACCGCGAGGAGCCACAAGAGAAACACAGGAGAATTCAAGAAATTTAACCAGCAAAGCATTTCATTTCATTTTTGTAAATCATTGCATTCCAACGGACCTCATTTGAGGGCTCGCATGTGTAAATTGGACCTAGACCTTGTATGTTTTGTGTGAAGCATGTTACACCCCAGTCTGGGTGGGGCTTCACTTGATTGTTCCAACCTAGGGTTAGGCACACAACTCTCTGAGCTTCATTCATTTCAAATATTCTGTGCTTGATTCGTAGGATAGGACACACAATAAGAGTCGAGGAGATTCACTTCATCTCCTCAACTCATTGAGACACACATAAACATCTATCTATCTAGAAAAATTTAATCCAATTCTTCCCGCTAATAGTATCATGTTTAGGTGTGATTTCCTCGACTTGCATGCATACAGTGTAAGGTTTTAATACAATCTTTCATATGAATGGAGAATGCTGGAGGCACTGTATGTTTCTCTCTCTAGCATGCTTCATGATTTTATCAAATGCATTGGCTTCTCTCAATCTTCCTCTTAATTTATCACTTATGATATTAAAGGAAATTAGGAATGGTCAATTAGATGATGATTGCTTGATTTGTACTCTCACATTAATACATTGATAACCTTAAGCTAAATTGGGACTACAATGCAAGTTGACAAAATAAAATCGAATAAAATGAGCCTTGGTTTACAAGAGAGCAATACCCTCATTGTACACAACTTGTGATTGAATGTTGAGAGGTGAGGACATATCCCTAGGATAGTGCCCAAAACCTATCACTAAACCCTACGTAATGGACTCGAATTTTGAATGATCACTAATAACAATAGAAAATATAAATGACCAACACATGTTGGTTTTCATGCGTGTCTTGGTGAATCAAGGGTTGATGCTTGCTTGGTTGAGCCTGATTTGTGTACTCTACCCAACCCTCCCATATCCATTTCCCATCTCTACAGATCCAACCATCCTTGTAAATCCACTCCCCCTCTAACCCTAACTAATCACTGGTTCCCCATCCTTAATTCCACATCCAAATACTTAGGATACTATTCAACCTAAGTATAGGAGGAACCTTGTACATCCTTTGAGTATTCACCACAAGTCCGTTTATCCTTATTGCATATTCTCTACTTAGGCTATTCACAACCAAAGAAAGTATAGGGGGATCCAAGTCAAATATTTGCTTCTCTCTTATTGTTCTTCTTATACTTAGGTTATTTTAACCTAAGTATAAGGGGAGCATCTGAGTCAGTTGTGCTCTATCACCTTGTATTTTAACTGGAGCTATGGCTTCATATCACTTTGTGCTATGAGGACATAGCAAAAGTTAAGTATAGGGAAGTATAACATATATATTGTATATATACTTTATCCGTACGTCACATTTTAAAAAATTTAAAACCTTTTGGGGCTAGGTACAAGTATTTTTGAAATGGTTTTCACAAAAATATTTGTAAATGCTTTGAAAATGTTCTAACTGTGTGACATTGTTTTGAAAAATGTTTGACAATGGTTTGAAAAATGGGATTTCACTTGTTTTGAAAATCGTTTGAAAAAAGTTTTAAAAATCTATCTATCTATATGTCTATATATATATATATTATGTGACATGTTTTGAAAAATATTATATTTTCAATATTAAGGGACTGACTGACTTATTTTTATAAATACAATTAACCTTATTCAAAATTTGATAAAATTCTGAAAAATCGAAACTTTTCTTGAGCAACGATTCTGACTACTAAGCTTAAAAATGAGTAGCTACTTTTCAGTGAGGGAACTACGGTCTCCCTTAGTTGGGTGGTTAAAAGATAACGCATGTGGCACCATCTTGAAATAATACAGCTAACTGTCTAATGGTCTGTACTTACACATATACTGGCTGGAAGTGGATGCCTTTATTCATATGAGATTGGGCCAGTCATTATTTCTCTTAAGACTAAAAAAATCCCATAAAAAATGCAAATTCAAAAACCACTAACTTTGGAGTTGGTGTATTCTCAACACACTCATTATCAGTCAAGGCTTAAGGATTTGATGACACTTGGTTTTTGAGATCTTGAGAGTCTGAGTTAACCAACCTTAGTCATTACGGTTTGCGATTTAATAATCCACACTTCCCTAGTTTGAAGGATATGAGTGCTATATTACACTCTCAATCTCTACCTTCTATAGAATATGATCAGCACATCGTTTTCACAACTGCATGAATGATGAGATGAGTTGAGTTGTCAATCGAGGGTCTGGGACGAGAGATTTGAATCTAGACCCGATTTAATGATGCTCGAGGGTGGGATAAAGTCAATAAAGTCCTCAAGAAACCCGAGTGTCAACAAAACCCTATCTAGTATGCTAACAAGTTCTCATGCTATCATTTGATATTGACCTATGTGCCAAAATGTGATGAAACTAAATAATTGTTGATCAGTCTGCACCAACTCTTGGTAAAAGAAGTGGAGCTAGCCAAAAAGAAAAAGAAAAGAAAGAAACATTAGAAGAAAAACTCTCTCAATACAAAGTAAAATATCAAAGAGCTTCAATCAAAGGCAAACGCTCCCAACTATTTCAAACTGTCCACTTGGACCAAAGTTAATTAGGACCATGAGTCGAGGTATCACCCAAAAAGGGCTTTGCATCGTATAGTGATACAAGTCTGGGTGTCGAAGGTATCTTAGATACTCAAAAGAGACACACCCCGGTGTACTCCTAGGAAAACAAGTGTAGATGACCCCGAGCTCTCTTGACGGACACATTGATAAACAAACAAATAAAAATACATGTGTTAAGCAATAAGACACTCAGATAGGATCCTTCTTCCAATGTGAGGGAGAGAAGAAATTACATAATCCTATGCCCTCCATTATCTGGCCTTCCATATACACTTTCAAGTCTAACAGACTAATGAGACAGTGGATTGAATGTATGAAAAGACTTATTCCCTAGTATTAAGGATTAGATCTAGAGGAGAGTCTCTTGAACTGGAAACTTGGGTGACATCTCGACTTGACTCTCATAATCACAGTACACTAAATGTCATGTCCTTATATTATATGTACAAAACAGAGACTCTGATTATGGAAGTTGGATTCATTTTGACTAGAGCATGGTTGAGCCCAAATTTTTTGGATAACTCAAATTAAGGGCCTTTGATGAATTGAGCCTTGAAAATTTACTTGCATTGCCAGAAATTAATCCGACTTCTTCATTCTTAAGATGCTCGAGGACGAGCATAATTTAAGTACATGGGAAAATTTAGGAAAAAGTCAAAACATGAAAGTTGTAGATCTCGAGGAGAGAATGTCTCATCATAGTTGATGCCTTCTCTCTGTGTGTAGTCCTTAGCTATGAGTCGTGCCTTGAAGGTCTCTACCTTCCCATCATGTCCCTTCTTTATCTTGAAGATCCATTTACACCCAATAGGTTTTACCCCTCTAGGTAGATCATCTAGGGTCCATCATTGTTCTTGTACATGGAGCCTATTTTAGATTTCACTGCTAGCATTCATCTTTCCATGTCATGACCCACGAGTGCTTCATTAAATAAAGTTGGATCATTGTAAATGTCACCTAAAACATGGAATATATACCTTTCAGGTGGCATAACCACCCTCGAACTCCTTCAAAGAGGTATGAGTGTTTCATCTTCATTCACATCTTTAGTTTCTGGTTTAGGAAGCTCAATATCCTCAAGAGATTCAATGAGTTCCTTTACTTTTGTCTTGACTCTTAAGGAAGTCATCCTCTAAGAATTTTACACTTCTAGAGACAAAAATCTTTTGAGTCTCAGGGTCATAAAGCTAGTATCCCCTGCCATCTTTTACATACCCAATGAAGCAGCACTCTCTAGTGCGAGATTATAGCTTACTTATGTCCACGATCTTCACATGGACCAAGCAACCCCAAATCCTCAAGTATCTAAAACTGGGCTTGGTTCCAAACCAAAGCTCATGAGAGGTTTTTGGTACAATTTTTTTAGGAATATTTTTTAAGATATATATTGTAGTCTCTATTGCATATCTCCAGAAACTAAGAGGTAAATGTGCTTTACTCATCATTGAACGAATCGTGTCCATGATGGTCCTATTGCATCTTTCAGCAACACCATTAAGTGGAGGAGTTCCAGAAGGAGTGAGATTGGATACAATTCCTCTTTATTTGAGGTATTCCTTAAATTTATATGAGAGGTACTTGCCACCTCGGTCAGATCGAATCCGTTGATCTTCCTGTCGGTTTGGTTCTCAACTAAAACCATGATTTTTTAAACTTTTCAAAGGTTTCATGCTTATGTTATAATACGATGATAAATTTGTATCATGAGTGGTTATAAATAAACATCAAATAATATTGATGTCCATTTCGAGTTTTAGTATTGAAGGGACCACATACATGGGAATGTATTAGATCAAGAATACCCTCGCATCATGTACCTTGTTTCGAAAGGGTGCTTGGGTCATTTTACCTCGAATGAAATGCTCACATGTAGGTAAAGTTTAGACCTGTAGAAAATATAAGTGATCAATCCTTTGATGCCAAATCATGTTCGAAAGATTTCCATCCTCTTTGATTCTTTTAGGGTTTTTATTAGTAAGTGTTACATTCATGACATATTCATTAATGCACAATTCATAGAGTCCACCGGAAGTTAGAATACCATTTGCAATATGTTTATCACAATGACTTATGATAAACTTCTCATAGAATAAGAACGAATATCCATTTCTGATTAACTTAGATACAAATAATAAGTTCTTTCTAACACCTAGAAGATAGAGACATTCTCTAAGTAATAGGACTCCCCCTAGATAATGATAGTTTGCACGTCTCGACGGTGACTGCTGCAACAATTGCATCAGATCTTATTTGGATGACTATCTTCCCTTGATCAATATTCCTGGTCTTCTAAAATAGATGCAACATATTACATACATGAACAGAAGCATCAGAATCTACAATCCAACTACCTTCTCGTATAATGAGAAAATTGGTTTCGATGATGAAAGTAGAGTTTATATATGCCAAGGCATTATCTTTACCCTTCTCTAAGGTTTTCAGATAACTTGGACAATCTCTTTTCCAGTGCTCTAGCCTTTTGTAGAAATGACATACATACATTCTATTGGATGTCAGCTTGAGAGGATGAGTCAACACTTTGACTCTTCTTCTTCACTCATTGGACCAGACTAATCTGGAACCCATGATTCCGAATGTGCTATATGCAGTTCACATCACCAAACATCTCTTTTCGATTCACATTATATCATGGGCATTCTCTATGTCCATATGTTGCTTCCAAAGAACATTAGACAGAGAGTTCAAAATATAACATCAAACCAGGAAGTGGTCCTTATTAAAATTTTCATTAAATTTTAGTTATTCAATTGACATAGACTTTGTATGCTTGTTCTCGGTGAACACATAACTGTGCACTCCGCAGAGAGAACAAGCTTGAAATTACAGACCTAGTCTGAATAATTTGGTCTGATCAATTGGTTGGCCTCCATAAGCCTGCTGAGCGAGTTCATGGATTTCATATCTGAGACTAAGAATTCACTTATTAGAACATATAAATAAATATATATTCAAATTTAAATTGTTTGATTAAGGATTTTTAATCCAAGTAGTCTTGCCTTTTCCATTCCCTTATTAAACTTTCAGATCAAAGATATACTTATTATTTTATCTATAACTAGATATGGGATCTCCTTTTTGCCCTTGTTACATCCCAATTATATGTGAAATTGGTAACTTGGGTGGTTATGGATTGTACTATGGAGATGCCTTTGTAAAGTCATAGCTCCAATGTACAAGCATATATGGATTGAGATCTTTACTTCTTGAAAGATTAAGGCTGTAAGGTAGGGACCCCAATATTGTTCCTCATATAATTAAGGCGGTATTGGATTGCGCATAACAAGTTCTATTTTGGTTGATGGCTGATTCAATTGATAATGAGTCATGCACAAGTTCTATTTCGGTTGATGGTTGATTCAATTAACAATGGGTCAGCATCGCCTTAGGGATGTTGGGCCTAAGTGTTAAACACCGAATTAGGAAATGCAAGTTGGACTTGCAAGGCGAAATGAGTTCCCACTTCCTTTGGCCAGAGCCTAGTACTTTGGCATACTATTTTTTGATTTTAAGCTAAACAAAATAAAATCGATTGTACTAAAATGCATATCTACATTAAGGATTAAAATGCAAAGCTAATGGACTAAAAATAAACATCTCATCAGGTCTAGAGGGCCTAGGAGCAGATGACCGGGCAGAGGTACATCGTCGGTAGTTGAATCATGCTCCTCCTCCCTTCTCCTCGCTGTGAATCACAAGGCACTTCTCCCTGTCACGAAGGGTGACACTCCATCTAATGATCCTTGGGGTTACGGATGGTCGAAGGTGAATTAGTCGGAGCTGGAAGATGAAGATATATAACATAGGAGGAAGGGGCGACTTTGATCGAGGATTGCATGTGCATAGAGGTTGGTTAGTGGAAGCTAGGTCTAGGGAGAAATGGGGGATAATCGTGCAAACAAGTTTCATGAAGTGCTTGAGGTGATTAAAGGAGAGGATCATGTATAAAAATTTAGAGGGGAGAGAGAGAGCTTCACCATTTTTACATGGCTAGGGTGTGTGTGTGTGGGGGGGGGGAGTATTGACTGGGGGTCAACATTCGAAGTGCCCCTATTGTGCCATGTGGGATGTTAAAAGACAAAATAGAAATAAGAAATGAAAGTTAATTTCAAATAAAATTATACATGACTTTATTCTAAAAAAACTCAAAACATGAAAAATGTGTATTATTTTTGAAACATTATTTTAGTGATTTTTATGTATTTTTATATCCTTATTTAATACGTAGTATTATTTATAAACTATTATTTGTAGGTATTTATACATATATACTATGTATTTATATTTATATTTTATTTTTTGTATATACTGCGATATTTACATAATTTATTTATTTACATCATTATTTAATATACATTTACATATATTTTTGGATCTTTATGATTTTATTTATATGTACTAATAAATACAGGTTTTTATAACATAAGTACATATACCTATATATATATATTAAGATTTACTAATTCTTTTATGTATTTTTTAATGCTTTTAATTTGTATTTGTATTTTTTTATAGATGTTTTATAGTAGGTACAATGTTTTAAGAATATAAAGAGACTAAAAACATAAAAATCAGATAAATTGACTTATTATAAATATGTACAAGTACCCAAATACTCCTATTCACCATCTTTTGCATCTTGACTCTAATTTAAATGAAACCATATTCATTTTGAAGATAATTTAATTTAAAATATAATAAATGTGAGTTTGATTCATTTTCAGCTCATATGGAGAAGATATTGATAAGTGAATTTCTGTTTGTGACTTTTTCAACTGAGGGTACTAAGTGGCTTGTGCATGATTTATTTTTGCCAATAAATTTCTTAGTTTATATACATGATTATTTATAAGTTTTATGTTGAACACATTATTATTTGAAGTATGTATGATGATAAAATAAATTAGTATATGTTTAAGCTATTTACACAGTATACTGTACTTAGAATAATTAGGGTTTTCTTGGTATTTCTGTACATTATTTCACCCTATATCCCCCTACTTTGTTCCTGATCGACCTAGTTAATATTTGACTTGATCTCAAGGTTCAGGGTCAGTCAGTATCATAGACACTTCCTTTATTTTTATTTTATTTTCTTTATTCACTATTTTTATTTTATTTTCTTTATTCTTTTATTTTAGGTTTAAATACATGTATTTATACACTATTTATACATCAATGCCAGAATGTTAAGTCTTGCAAGTTAGTGATATTTACATGTATTTTATTAGAGATTTAAAGCCAATATGAAATAATAAAGGTGAATAAATTCATCACCCCCTATTCTTACCTTTGCTAGTCCCTAGCAAATACTTATTAGGAGAATAAGTGCTGAAAGAGAAAATAAAGAAAAGAAAAATAAAGAACTTAGAATGATTATGATTTTTAAACTTATCTTCATAAAATCAAAGTTTGGAGCTTAGTCAGACCTTTGGATTGTTCGTTTGTCAGAACCTTATTGGGAATAGAACAAATCTCAAGTTCCGCATTTCTCTATTCAGTTCACCTCAATAGTCAGGTCATAACAAGTCTTTTCACATGCAAACTCTTATGATTATGAAACTCACTTGTACAGTGAATGTGAAATACAACTCCCGACATATGAGAGTGACAAAGAAATAGTCTTCCTTAGCAAGGTAATCCTAATTCCCCAATCTAGCCACTCTTTCCTCGGGGAGAAGGGTATTTCCTTTTAAGTTCAAGTGCAACTAGCTCAAGAAGAAGGGGTAGAGAAGAGAATGGATTGTGATCAGTGTAGCCATATATCCTTTGGAGCTTAGATAGTGTAGCCAAGTATTCAGCTGCAAGAAACCTTGACATCTTTAACTTTGAAGCACAAGCCTTTCTTATTGATACATAACTCCGACGTGATTGATTTTTCATTGACATTTTGCCCGTATAACTTTTTTGGAGTCTTTATTTCATATTTTTTATATGTGTAGAATAACATCATTTACATAAGGATTTTTCTTCTTGAGCCAGTAGACTATCCCTCTTTTGAATCTTTATTGCGACCCACTGCATCTTGTCTTTAGACGTCATCACCACTAGATTAGGTTGGTGTGTACTGGCCTCCTTTTGGGGCCTCGTATATTTCTATATGCATGCTTCTCAAGCTAAAGAATTCTGCCCTCTACCACCTCATCTGAGTTGAGCTATGTGCAGAGTGCTTGTCCAAGTTAGGCCATCGTCAACTAGGGACATGCGTGTGTCATGAAATATTCTACTTAGGATAATCAAGATGACATGTGAACACAGTCTTGTAGACTCAAAGAATTAAGTCACATTGACATGAAAAGTCTTAATTCCAGTTCCTATAAGGTTCATGTGAACTTAAGTGTATTAAGGTATAAACCAAGCTCCAATCTTCAAATTTTATTCCAGAGGACTAGTTCAATTGTCAAAATCATTTTGAAATATGCAAATGTGAATGCAAATGCAAAGATATTTTCATGAAGTGGATATTCTTGTTTTAAACTTTTTATGTGGTTCTTGGAGATTTTTTTGTAAATTTTTATGAGTTTAAAAAAATTAATTTTTAGGTATTTTTGAAAGGGACAGTGTATTGCATGTATTTAAAAGTATTTGCAAGGATTGTGTACATATTTACAAAGGATTTTATACACACATATATAAGTTTTATACATGATTTTATTTACACAAAGGTTTTATTTGGATAATTTTACAATATTATTATGTACATTTTCAAAACCATTTGAAAATCTTTTCACAAACATTTTATAAACATTTTTTAAAACTTATTTTGCAAATAATTTTACAACCAGTTTACAA
This sequence comes from Ottelia alismoides, assembly GCA_037367405.1. Classification (NCBI taxonomy): domain Eukaryota; kingdom Viridiplantae; phylum Streptophyta; class Magnoliopsida; order Alismatales; family Hydrocharitaceae; genus Ottelia; species Ottelia alismoides. The sequence continues at coordinate 519,238 of JAZKJV010011528.1, read as the reverse complement.
TAAGTTTTACAAACTTTTACAAAGGGATATTTTACCAAGGTTTGCAAACATTTTACAAAGTTTTTTCAAATATTTTCAAAAGATTTTTGCAAAACATTTCACAACCATTTTAAAAATCATTTGTAGAATATTTTTAAAACAACTTTTACAAACATTTTACATTTTTTACACATATTTACACGAGTTTGTAAATATTTTATGATTACCCTTACCCATTATTCTAGAGACATATTATTGAAAATACATGAGTGTACGAGTATGGCTAAAGTATACATACCGTATATATGACCCCCATACTTAGCTCTAACTATGTCCTCATAGTGACTCAGGAGGAAAAAAGGAGGACATGACTTATGCTAAGTACAAAAGAATACTACACTACAATGACTCAATTAAAAGAATGAGAAGTCGATCGTTCCCCCTATACTTAGGATCAACTAATCCTAAGTATATGAGATTTTACAATAAGCGGGGATGATCAAGGGTGTTAATATACAGAATCAATGACTCGGCTTGTCTTTCCTATACTTAGGGTAAAGAGTCCTAAGTATAGAACAAAATATCAACCAGTTGGAAAACAAGTTAGAGAACAAAAAGGAAAAACCCAAGTCACTCACCCCCTTATACTTAGGATCTAGTCATCATAAGTATAATACTGATGAAAGGGATAAATGAATAAAATGAAAGAAAGAAAGAAAGGAAAAGAAATGAAAAGGAATAAAAGAAGGAATACTTTTTTATATCTCAAATATCTGAATCTTCTGATGATGGGAGTTCTTCTTGAAATTCACATTAATGGAATCTATAATGGACGTGAATGTGTCATGCTTTAAAAACGACTTCAGCAACTATCCATAGACTACATAAGGTTGTGCGTCAGATGACAGCCCAGATATGACGATGCTATCATTGTCACGCATAGACTTCACTAAAAATGGCTTAGTCCATTTTATATATAATTTACCTTGGAATGTCTTCAACCTTGCATCAAATAACCATACATTTTGATCGGGATCGAAAGTCTTTTGTCTGATATCTTGTCGTGTTATCCTTTGACTTTCTTCTTGTACATCAGGCAATTATCGTATACATAATCTCGAAATTCCAAGAGTCTGTTCAGATCAATCTTTCAGTTCTGACCACTTGCTTGTGAGTCCAAATTACATATGTTGATTGCCCAAAGTGATTACGATATAATTTGACCGGTAGATGGCAAGGCTTTCCATAAATAAGCCGATATGGAGACATACCCAATGGAGTCTTGTAGGCCATCCAATAAGCCCATAGAACTGAATCAAGGAGTTGAGACCAGTTCTTCTGATCTGGATGTAACATGTTCTATATATTAGTCTTGATCTCTCTATTTGAGATCTCAACCAAGCCATTAGATTGTGGGTGGTAAGGATGCAACCTAGTGATCAATGTCGTACTCCTTAACAAGTTTCTTGACTTCTCTGTTTATGAAATGGCTACCTTGATCTAAGATTAGAATTTTGGAAGTTCTAAGCTGCGAGATAATGTTGTTATTGAGAAAGTGACAAACGTGCAGTTATCTATAGATCAAGCAGGAATAGGTTCCACCCAACGGCTTACATAATCTACAACAAGTAGGATGTATTCATATCCTTGATTGTTAGGAAATATGCCTATAAAGTCGATACCCCAAGCATCAAATACATCACATATTCAGATGAACTTGAGTGGCATTAACTCCCAATTTCTGAAAGTCAATGTAGACATTCACATATGTTGCAGCATCCTTGAATAGTGTAGGCCACCAGAGACCACAATGTAATACTTTTGTTATCATTTTATTTCCAGAATGGTGTCCTCTACTTCGAGCTTATGATAATGCTCGAGGACACTGGTGCTACTCTCACCGAGGAATGCACCGATGCTAAATGCAATCTACACTTTTCCTGAAAAGGTATGGATCTTCCCACTGGTAGAAATGAATATCGAACAAAAACTTATCCTTATTTACTCAAGTCCAATCTTGTGGAACTTTCCAAGAGATGAGATAGTTCATAATATCAGCATACCAGGGGAGCAGTACAACACTCAAAATTGATTCATAAGGAAAGTCTCTGTAATCGACACATTGTTCAACAGAGTCTATGAACTTTCAATTCTGGATAAATGATCTGCTACCACATTCTTGACTCCGAGTTTATCTCTTATCTCCAAATCAAGTTCCTGGAGCAGAAGGATCCAACAGAGCAATCATGACTTATCATCCTTCTTTTGTTGTAAGTACTGTATAACAGAGTGGTCATTGAATATGACGACTTTATAATTGAGAAGGTGAGTTCGGAACTTCTCGAGGGTGAAAACCAATGCCAGTTGTTCTTTCTGTGTAACTTTATATTTTTTGTGGGCCTTGTTTAGTGTCTTGTTGGCATAATGTATAACCAACTGTAATCCATCCCCACGATATCCTAACACATCCCCAATAGCAAAGTTGGATGCATCCATCGTGATCTCGAATGGGAGAGACCAATCTAGTAGTTGTAGGATATGCACATTAGTGATCATATCTTTCAATTGATTGAAGGCTTGGAGGACCTTGTTATACACAATGAAATCAACCTCATTTCCTAGCAACTCAATGAGAGGTCAGGTAATCCTGCTGGAATCCTGAGTAAGTCTTCTGTAAAATCCGATATACCCTAGAAAAGACCTCACATGTTTCAGTGTTTTAGGAGGCTCAAGTTTAGCAATTGCATCCACCTTAGACGGGTTGACCTCCATACCTCATGTGGAGATGACATGATCCAACATAATTTCCTCAGTAATCAGAAAGTGTCTCTTCTCCCATGAGAGCAGTAAATTCACTTCACGACATGTCTTCAGTACTCAGTATAGATGTAGAAGACATGCATACAACTATCAACATAAATCGAAAAATCGTATGTAAAAACCTCTATAAAACTACCCACCATGTCAACAAACACAACCAACATATACTTTTTGAATGTAGTGGGTGCATTACACAATCCAAAGAGCATATGTTTGAAGGCATAGGTGCCAAACGAACAAGTGAAAATGGTCTTCTCTTAATCTTTAGGAGCGATTGCCACTTGGTTGTACCTAGAGTACCCATCCAAGAAATAAAATAACTCTTTCCCTTCCAATCTTTCGAGAACTTAATCAATAAAGGACAAAGGAAGGTGATCCTTCTTGGTCATTAAGTTCAGGTGTCGGTAATCTACACAGAAACTCCATGACGTAGGTACTCGGGTAGAGTCTCTCCTCTCCTTAATCATTTGTAACCACCTCCATTCCGGATTTCTTCGATACCAAGTGCAATGGGCTTACCCATTTAGAGTCAGAGATGGGATAAATAAAGCAAGACTCAGACCATTTCGTGACCTCTTTCATGACAACTTCGCGGAGATTAGGATTCATCTTGCGTTGAAACTTACGGGACAACTTGTTGTCATCCTCCAAGTAGATATGGTGTGAACATCATATTGTGCATTTGTTTTCCTCGGATATCAGAACATTCCAACAAAGAGCCTTGTGATTTTTCTCTAGAACCTCAAGCAAGCGAGATTCTTGATCAACAGTCAATTGCGAACTGATGATGACCAGATACTGTTCATGCTCACTTGCAAGGAAGGCATTCTTCAGATTTGCCGAAAGTAACTTTAATTCTAGTGGAGTCTGAGTCAGCTTTTCAATAACCTCTGAGACTGGGCTGGTGGTTTGTTGATGGTTTGTCAATAGTTTATTGTCCACCTCAGTCACTTTGGGCTCAGATAACAAAATACCGAATATGTCTACAATTATTTCCTCTTGCTCAGTCTATGAAGGATTTTCTTCAAATAAATAAATCATCTCTTATGCATAGATATACTTGTCAGCAAAGGGACAAATTTCGGATGTGTTTTCTAGGTCTTCCTCTGGGAAGAGGAATTCCTGTGTCAAAATGTCATTCAAGGACAAACTGGGATATCTGATCTCATCAATAATGTCACAATCTTCTATATATGGCATAATACATTCCCTTTTTTCAGACGTGTTCTCTATTGCTTTGGGTTTTGTAATGATCTCTATGGTGACCTTGTCATTGCTGGAGCAAAAAGTAATCTTTCCAGATGCATAATCAATTACCATCTCAGCATTTCAAAGGAACAACTGACTAAATATGATAGGGGTCTGGAGTAACGGTGCAGAGGATTCCATGTCTAGGACAATGAAGTCCACTGGGAATTCCTTGCCTTGCACTGTTACAATAATGTCCTCCAATATACCTCAGAGTCACTTAAGGGATCAATGAACAAACTGAGGATCATGCTGGGTGATTTCAACGGACCCAGCCGAATTCCTTGAGGACAGAAGTGGGCATGATTTTTATCGAAGAGCTACTATCAAGTAGAGAACGCTCAAAAAATTAGTTAAAGATCTCACATCTTTTCAAAGGTACTCCCATGCCTTTCTTTTTGGTCGGGAGATTGCAGACCGCATTCACTGTGGCCATGATCAGGATGTGTTTTTCTGATCGGTAGTGTCTGTTCTTGCGAGGCTGACGCTTTGATGTACATGCCTCTTTCAGTCATTTCTTCACTCTAGGCATGTATTCTATGGCTTTTAACAATAGAATTTCAAAGAAATTGCAATATTTCCACAACTCATGGGTCAGAGAAAGCTGTTTTCAATTTTTAATTTTGTTGTTGTTTTTCATAGAATTGGGAAAAGGAGTACTTACATTGCCAAAATAAAAATGTGATCATCTTTTATAAATGGATGATTAGAAGGGGTACAATCATTCATCACAGAGGGAGAACAAAAATTGAAACATCGGCTTCATCGGTAGGCACAGATAAGTTGCAGGTGCTGGCATCTCCTTGGCTTGCATGGCTTAGCCTTAGTGATGAATCTCCATTTCATCATCGTTATTCTATCATTTTTGCCTTAGAAACCCTATCTAATGCATGTAAATAACATTAATTTGTATAAAATAACATTCATTATTTATTGCATTCATTGTGTAATAATACTGTTTTTAGGATCAAAATTATAAAATAAAGAAAAGAAAAAAATAAAATACCAAAGGTATTTTATGACCCTAAACCCTGAGACCAAGTCAAGAATTGAATTGGTCAATAAGGAATAAAGTAGGGGGAAATAAGGGCCAATAATACAATAAAAAAAACCAATTCTTTTATTCATCCAATAAAATATTTTTAGAGCCTATTTTATTCTTTATTATGTATTCATAAAATTAAGAAACTTTGTACATGAAAGTTGCAGATAATAATATATAGAAAAATACAAAATTGATTTCATACAAAAATAATATACAATGTACTTTTTATAGACAAAATAAAAAGGCAAAATCCAAACTTCCCAAACCCATATCTTCCAAATAAAAATTCAAAATGTATCAAAACACCTCTAATTGTATATAACTTTTAATAAGTTATTTAGTGAAGGTGGTTTCATATTTTTTAGAGTTAAGGTATGAACACCCTCATTGTATAATATACCTGAATAAAATATTCGTTTTATTTATTCATTATTATTTTTACAATATATATTTTTATAATTTGGTAATTATTACCTATAACTCATGTACATATTAAAACAAATAAAATCACCAATAAAACATTAACATAAAATAAATATATAAAATATATAGACAAAATACCTGTATTTATACCTACATAATATATATCCCTATTTATTTAAGTGTATATATTATATCATAAAAATATAATAAAAATGTATTTATATATCTAAAAATATGTTATAAATATATAAAATAAGAGAATAAAATAATAAAATATACAAAATAAAAATAAAATAACCAAAACATAGATGAATATACCTATAAATAAACCTTTAAAAATTAACTTGTAATAAATAGCACCAAAAAATAAATAAAAATCATATTAAAATACTACATAAAATATTAATTTTTTTATTTTATATTCAAAAATAGAAAAAATCAATTACTATTTTTAGTTATTTATTTTTGAACAAATTGGACTCTTTTATTCTGTTGCGTGCTGACGTAGCCCAACCACAACCCTAGGACCATTGACCCCTGGTCAACTACCCATTCCTCCCTCTGACTCTTGTCAGAACCTCAAGCGGCCCGCCTTCTTGCAATTTTCCTCACCGCTTCCCTTCATTATCCTCGAACCCTTCACAATATCTTCTCACTGATCTTCCTTGATTCACGTCGTAGCCTTAGATTTGTTGCACATACATTCGATTTTCCCCTAATCATCGATCAATAAAGGTGAACTAACCTGTATTTAAATAACTCCACCTTCCTTCCTCCTTTTCTTTGGTCATCAGCTGAACCCTAAAGTCCTGGTCTTCAGCCTAGAGCATATCCTCATGACAGGGGGAGTCCCTTGGAGGGTCTGAGTGTGGTTGAGGGAGGAAGGAGGTGCACCCATGGTGACCTCGACGTCCACCTCTTCTCCTTGCCTTCATCAGCAGGTATGAGCAGTGCCCTTTATGTTTTTTAGATAAATTTAGTTCACGTCTTTCGTTTCGTGCATTTTATTTCGCATTTTAGTTAGTTATTTAGGTAGATTAGATTAAGGTTCCTCGCTGGAGCTCTAGAGCTCCGGCCATATTCTTACCGTGAACTGCTTCGTTTCCGACCATGTTTTCCACCTTCATTTCCTTCCCCACCCGATTCCCTGCGCCTTTCGCTACACCATCCACCCAAATCTCTCTTAGTCTAGTGATCAGCGTCTCCAACTCTCCCACCTCGTCGAAGATGTCCACCCGAGCATCCTATACCTCCTCTTTACTGAATAAGGTTCCCCAGACCCCCTTTTTGCTTGTGCGTGTTTTCTCTATAGGTCAGGGAGGCTAAGGACCCCTTGGGGGGTAGATCAGCCTGAGATACCTAGGGCAGTGAAATTTGTCGAGCATCTGGGGCTCCACCTTGAGGTCTCAGCCATTTCCAAGACCTCCAGCTGCTCCGAGCACCTCTGAGGAACACTTCGAGCCTTGGAGGAGGGCCAAAGACCGCTGGAGCCGAACGTGGGCGGCAATTGAAGGAGCCACGACCACATGTTCTTCCCTGTTCTTCAAGAAGAGCAAGGGTTGTCGGATCCTTCATTCTCCCCAGTTTTGATCTGGTGCGTCCGATCACAAAGTACTACAGTCGTTGGATCGTGCCCATGACGTGATCTCATCTGCTGGTCAGCGAACCATCATCATGAAGTGAGGGGATGACATGTGTATAAGTGGTGAGCATCGCGTCGTCCATCTCTGCGCGCTTTGGGGGTAATTGCATATCTTCCCCCACCTTTTTCTTTATTTACATATTAGTTTAATAAATAAAATGTATAGTGTAAATAAAATGGGAATTTTGCATTAATGACCCTTATACTTATTATTTATTACAACTGAGTCCTATCCAGCTCAGCTCACGTGCAGTCCCACGTGAGCTGGGCAAATTGCAAGGAAGCCCTTGCTCCTTTCTATATTTAATTTTAGTACATTAAATTTTGATATACATTGTAAATTTCTGGGAAAATTGCATATGAGCCCTTGAGGTTCTTTTATTTACAATTATGCCCTTTCTAGTTTATGAATTTTGGTACTTGGATTTCATTTATTAAAAATAGCACCCATGCTATAAAAATTATGCAAAAATAGGGTTAGATGCCTGCTAACATGTATTTTCATGTTACATTTTTATTATAGCATTTTTGGCATTTTAACCATTTATTAAAATTAAATTGAGCATGGTTTTGTCCCTGTCTAACTTATAAAATACCAAAAATAGAAAATTGTTTAGAAACATTCCCCAAAAAATATATATTATTTCTTTTATCATATTTTAACTCCAGACCAAAAATCCCTATAAATATATAAATAAAATCCTAAAAATATGAAACTCCAAAATCCCTTATAAACATCTAAAAAATCCAAAAATATGTATTTCTATTGTATAATTTTATTTATTTAATTATTTATGAAAATTGATTTGGATAATTTTGGATCTTATTTGCTATTTTTAATATTCAAATCAATTTCAGCCTATTGTTAAATCCCTGATTTAGGGTATTTTTTAAAAAATCCATAAAAAATAGCAAAAACTTCAGAAAAATCAGAAAAACATTAGAAAAATATATAAATCCACAAAACAATTTATTTTCTATATTTTTACTAGTTTTTATAACTATTTAACTCTATATTGTATAAATAGCCTTATATATTCTATTATGCATTAAAATGAAAAAGAAATATAAAAAAAGATAAAAAGAAAATATGAAAATGTAAAATTAATAAAAAAAATACAAAAACTAAAAATCCAAAGAAAAATTGCATAAAAATAAAAACCCACAAAAACAATAAAAATGGACAAGAGAAAAGGACACGTTTTTGAGATCAAATACCCCCGTCTACCGTTTGCTCCTTGAGTTCGACCTCTACACATGCTTGCACCTATACACGTTTGTTGTAGAGTTATAATAAATTTTAACTCCACATTTTTGCTATTTTTACTTGATTCATATTGTGGGTTAATTGCTGCTTGATTGGGATCTTGTGAGCGGTCGCCTTATCGACACTATAGTTCTTGCCTTGTGTAGACTACTTTAGACCCTCACAAAATCCCAATCATCACTCAGCAATTATTCTCTTTTTGGTATTTTGGATTTTCTTGATTTTTTTGGATTTTTGGATCTGGTGAGGCTCATCTCTCTCTTCTTCTTCCTTCGGACTTAATGCGGGCTTGGCGGTGACAGAAGATGATGATTGGACTTTTGAAGCTTTATTCTTCCCTTTCGTGATGACTCATGAATTTCTGATTTATCATCACTATATCTCCTTATTATCCTCCAAGCTTGAACAGATCAATAAAAATAATCAACAATTCTCTTCAATTAATAATTGACCCTATTTCTGTAATTAACCCTAATTATTGTAAAAAATTAATACCTTTTATTTTCTGTATTTTTCTTATTCCATTTCCTTATTAAAATTTTCAAAAAAATAGATTAATTATTGTATATATTTATTTTGGTTTTAAAAGGAATTAAAAATACAAAAAATGTAAAAGAATTAAAATGTGGTGTTTTTATTCATTAAAAATACTCTAAAAAACTTTGCTTTGTTTGTTTGACAGATTTTGGCTTTTTGTTCAACATGAAACTTGTAGATATCCTCGAGATCTACAATTTCATGTTTTGAATTTTTTTCCTAATTTTACTTCTTTCTATTCCTTTCGTATTTTCTCCTTATTTTTCCTTTTTTGAATAAATCTATTGGGACACGTGGCGCTTTCTGGAGCCGCTACGCGGCCCGCCTCTCATACTGCGACCCGCTTGCATCTCTATAGTATGATCCTTTTGTGGGACCCCATCTAGACTGCATACCTTTGCCTACTTCTCAAATCGTTCGATGAGATCAACTGATCTCGTCTGGCTAGCACAACAATGCCTCCATATTGACTGTTGGATCATAAGATCCAATGACCACCCCCTTTTCTCCTACCTCCAGACCCCATCTCTCTCGCACAATTGCGTCCCCTCACCCATTTCTCTCGGTCATTACCCGCATCCTCTCTACTCGCTAACACTTCCTCTACGTCGCCCTAACTCCCCTCCGGCTTGCCCGACCATCAATGACACACGACCTTCACCCCAGAACCACATCCGGTCATTACAAAACTCGTCGTTCACCATCTTGTAATGGCCGGAGAACCCCCTTAAATATTCTCGCACCGTAGCATTTCACCATCGTCCACCATTACATGGGCCTAAGCCTAGATCGACTCCTTCCTCCTATGATAAAGGAATAGCTGATCGAGGAGCGACGATGGTCGACCGCCCAAGTGTCAACCCTTGGACAGCCATCCAAGCCATGATGCCTCCGCTGCCTTTCGAGCTTTGAGGCTCTGCTGTCCTCATCAAGTGATGATTGGAGGCTCCAACAGAGCCATATCCCAAAACCCTCCTCCATCCAACCGTCTTCTCCGATCAGGTATGATTTTCTTCTTCTTCTTCTTCTTCTTCTTCTTGTATTTTCTCTTAATTTTCTAGACGCTCACATGCCTCCTCCCATCCAATCCTTCATCGCACCACCTTCACAACAACTCTCTCATCCATGCCAACCACGCCGACCACCCTCTCCTTCCCCCGAAACCCCTATCAACTCCAAGCCTTCTCCTCCAATGGAGGCGGAGGAGAACACACCACGAGCACCCTATTCTTCACCCCTAAGCCCGCCATTCTGTGTTCTACGCTTCGGTTATACCCTCTTCCGCTAACAATTTTGTAGGTACCCTTCAATAGCCAGACTTCAGGTGGAGCTCCGTTATTTAGCTCCATCTCTGGCGTAGCTTCGTTGGCATCTCTTCCAACCAGCCCTGTAGCTTCTCCTTCTATCGATCTTCATTGCCAGATGCTTGATGAACCTCAGTTTCATCATACTAATTTGCAGATATTAACCCCCTAGGTTGAATTGATGTCAATAAAAAACTAGATAAATCATTGTATATATCAGAGTCTTGGAATAAATTCAAAATACAAAAAAAATAACAAAAGCAAAATTTTAGTGTTTTTATACCTTTGAAAACACTCACAAAATTATTTCCCCCTTTATTTGAGCTCTTTTACGTTTTTTATCAACATGAAAGTTGTAGATCTCACCGAGATCTACAACTTTCATGTTTTGAATTTTTCCAAATTCGGCTTCCTTCTCCTTTCTTATTCATGTTCTTTGTCTGAATAATCTAATTGAACACGTAGCTCTTTCTGGTTTAGCCACATGGCTCGCTTCTCTACGTATCATGAACCCCCGCTCCTGTGCTGTCCGATTCCCTCTATGCACCCTCATCGCGGCAGTTCATCCACGCTTCACTCCCCGCCTTTGATCGCTTCTCCAGAGTTCATCCCGGACATCTGTTGCTGCCTTCTTCTCCTCTTGCCACATGCCGCATCCAACACCGTGCGATCTACTCCAAGAGCTTCAATCTCCACCGCATGGTCGCTCTTCCCTCCCATCCCTCTAATTCACCTGCCTGATCACATCTTGACCGTCCACTCCCGCCCGCTTTTCCTCTCGCCACACGTCACACCCACAACCATCGATGGCGTTCTGATTGATTTGATCAGAACCGCTCCTGATCGCCTTCCTCTCAGCCGTTGGATAACGAGATCCAACGGTCGAACTCCATCTTCCTCCTCTAGACTCCCTTCTCTCCCACGACGTCCACCAAGCCAAACAATCACCCCCTTTCCATTATCCCTATTTCCTCCTCACTTCCCACCACTCACTGACCATACTCTATCAAAGACCAATCTTCCCTCATCCTCGCGAGCCACTTAGGTCACCACTACCCTCTCTCCCTTGTTACACTTTCTCCTCGCAAGGCACGATGCCCACTACCTGAACCACGAAACTCTCCTCTATAAATAAACCATCGCCGCCCCAAGATCACATTGTCCACTTGTACGTGGGGCTTTGCCTGGCTCCTCTCCGCCTCCCAGTGACAGGGGGAGGCCAGATTGACGGTGCAAAGATGGCTTAGCCTCCAGTGAGACCCATAGACATGGTAGGCTATGCTTCCAGCATCCAACCTTTGACGAGCTGCTCCGCGTGGCAGACGGAGTCTAGCGAAGACCCAGCTTCGCTTAAGAGCTCAAGCACAGACCCAACGTCTGCCATTTCCCCAGTTAAGCTTCTTGATTTTGCTTTGATTATTTTCCTTTGATTTCACTCAATTAATTAGGCCATTCTCCGCACATTCACCCTCCATTAACCATCACCCGAGCTTCACCACACATCAGCCATCTTCGTGCACGTCTTCCATCGCCCTCTCCCCTTCTCCATCACCTGAACACGTCCAACCCAACTCCTCTCCTGCTTTATAGGAGACGGAGATCCGGTTCCTCTTCCCGCCGCTCGCACAAAACCTCAGCTCGCTCACACTCATCTGCACACGATGCTTCGACTATAGAACTAACCACTGCAGGTTCCATTCATCAATGGCCGGAGCTCGATCGGAGTGAACTTCTCCAGCTCTGCCTCTGACAAGGGGACGTCGATGGCCTCCTCCAGACATCCCCGTGCCTTCTACGTGCTTCCAAGTTGCTCGCCTCACTTCCCAGATCTTTTCTAGAGCTTCAACGAGCTCGATAGATGGAGGCAGAGCCCGCACGATGTCGCTGGAGGATAGTTCGCTTTGTCAGCATCGACGAAGAAGGAGCCCCCGCTGAGCGCATAGTTACCATCGGATGGCACCCTCCCGATGCCCATCCAACGATCTACAAGAGGGCATGTCGGCGCCCTCGAGCAAATGCAGCAACCGTAAGATATCCATGATCAGACGATCCCAACAGAGCCACGTGTCGGCCATCAGCCACATCTGAGCCTCAACCACCAGCCTACAGGTTCGGGGCACCCGAGCCTAACCGGAGAGCCCTCTGAGGACACGTGGCCCGAGTCTCGCTCCTAGCCTGCGCTGACCGTCAAGCCTCGCCCCACGTGTCCAGGTCACGTGAGGGTCGGGAAATTTGCATGAATATCCCCCGTTAGTTTCTTCAATTTGCATTCAGGTCCAAATATCACGTGCCACGTGCGCCTAGGGCTAATTTCACTCAAGCCCCTTCGGTTTTTAATAATTGCAAATTAGTCCCTACGCGTGTGGGAAAATTACAGGGAAGTTCTCCCGACGTTTGTTATTTGCATTTCAGTCCTTCCAGGGAACTGTGTGTAGTATTTTCTCTAGTTATTTTGCATGTTTTCTTTGCATTTATGCCTTTGTACTATTTTGTAAATATCTTGAGCATTCGAGCTCCATTTTTGTCGATTTTGGTCTCGTTTCAAAGCTTGTTTCATCGTCTTTTTGATGGCATGAATTGCTCTATAATTTTACACTCTCGATTTTGATGATTATTATTAATGTAGTGTCTGTTATGTAATGATTTTTATGCCTTGTATTAATATATCGATGGAATTCGTCTCACTAATGGATCTTGAAGTTGACTATAGTTTCTTGGCTCAGATATTTTATCTAATAAGGGTATTTTTGCATCAGTGTAAATCTGCATCTTGTTGCATGTTAAAAAGCAAATAAAAAATGTTTGTATGTGTCTACATAATGTTTTTGTGTGCATTTTCACCTATGAGTTTTTAATCCAACACTCAATCTGAGTAATGAGAGTTTAAATATATACTTTAGAGGCTCGTGTCCTTGAGTTCGACCTTGGGCTTTGTGAAAAGCCCGAATTCCGAACATGGACTAAAATGCAAATCTTGACCGAGTATGGATTTAATTGCAAAATCTGTACTTATCTAGTGATCAAAAAAATTCAAACAAGGAGTCCATCGCATAGTGCTCGTTGAGATCTTTCCAACGAGTCTAAGAACGCAAAAAACCGAATTCGGTAGCCCAAGTTACAACTATTTTAGCGAGTCAGGGTCCGCGCCAAATCCGGATGCAAACCAAGATCCGGATCTGAATTTTTTGACCCAAATAAAAAGACCCCAAATTAACCCTCTTCTCCGAAGCCACCCAAACCCTCTCCCCATCGGCCAGCAGCCCTCCCTCTCCCCTTTCCCCTCACCGGAGCTCGCTGGAACACGTCCGATCGGCGATTCAAAGCCGTCATCGCGTAGAGAAGGTCCAAGGCATCCTCGTGTGCGGTTTTGCATCATCGTGAGGGCACTGATCGTGCCGTTCTTCGTGGGTGAAGATCCCAAGGAATCAATTTTTCTTGAGGTACGATGTTCCTCCTCCTTGCTGTGGTTTCCACACGGTTTCTAGTCCTATATTCAAGGGTCCTTAGAGCCTTAGATGTGCTTGTGCTATGGAATTGGGGGATTTTGGTGATGCACGGTTTTACACCTATAGCTTCAATTCCTCTACCTTTAGTCTACCCGGCTGAAAGACAAAATATATGAAGGAAAAGCCCTTCTCCATGCAAAGGACTATACATAATCTCCACTATTGAGTACAGTTGCGTCCAAGATTGTAGCTTTTCTTGAAGTTGACCCTTTATATCAATTGGAAGGACATCTGCTATAGCAGCCCAACAATCCCATCTAGCACTTTATGACTGCCTACTACCTACCATGGCTTGACTTTTCACCAGGCTCTATAGTCATCTTTTTCTTAAAGCCTTCTCAATTGTAAAGAGATGCATTTCTGTGAAAATAGGTATTTTCTCAAGTATGAGATATTGTGCACGTTGGTCTAGAGCCTTAGATCCATCTCTAATGTGGGGTTCATCAAGTTCGAATCCAACAACAGCTATGATGGTCGGTGGTTCCTCCAACAAAAACGATCAAGTTTGAGGAGGTTGAAATGGCATCAATACATGAGAAGCTGGATGGGTGAAGATTGGAATGACTTGCAGGACACAGGAATGGTGAGTAGGAACATCGATAAATCCACGACCTAACTAAAGGCATTTTTGTTCTAAATCTTGTGAACTCAAACAAATGGGGTGCATTGACTTTATTCCAATACTATAAGGGCCTCTTCGTTTGGAGAATAGGGCCTGGAATAAGGGGCCTATTCTCCATCCGACACGGTTTCCCGTGGTATGATTATTCCTCCTCATTTCATCTTATTTCACTTTTATTCCTATCTTTATCCTACCTTACCTACCTTTATTTCACCTTATTCTCCTTATTCCTATTCTCCAGCCGAACAAAGAATAGACCCTTATTCTCCTTATTCCCAATCCTTATTCCTGCTTATTCCCGAACCGAACGGGCCTTAAGGGTTCCAATCGATTTTAATTTATACTGTAGGGGCTGGAATGAATTCAGCTTCAAACTGTGGGTTTAATGTTAACTCCTCTGTCAAAAGGCATAAGAGAATAAATCATACTGTTTCAATTGCTGCCTCAGTTGATTCACGGAGATCGATGCTAAGTAGAAGTCGAATATAGATCTTCTTTCTCTTTGTACGATTGGACAGAAGATGTATTTGTTCAGATGTGGCAGGACTTTTGGGAAGGGGTGTATATATATATAATTCAGAATCTTGAAAAGAAAGGGGGTGATTTGTGGCCCGAATCATTTGAATCTCTTAGTCACTGTATCCTTCCATCTAGTATTCGACATACTTAAAATGTTGAGAGAATATTCCTGTTTTGGTTGTGAAATTTCCGTTGCCCGTAGCCGACAGTTGTCCTATATAATAGTTATCTCTAAGCCATGGATTTCATGGTATCATAGCCTGGCGGATGGCTGTTCGGTGATGGCATTATGAATGCAAAAGCTGGTAGATGAATGCCACTCGCATATTTCAATCAGAGATCATCTGATCCTCAGGACTCATCTCAAAGTCCTTTAGGAATAAGTACACCCATGCAAATAAGCTCACTGGCAGCACCATCAATAAGTTATAACATTCCCCTTCATAATGAATCCTCGCCTATAATTCCCCTGTGCAACCTATTTCTGATATGGAGATTGACTTCCCCTTTTGCCTGCTCATTTGGAATTCCTCCGTCACATCACAATCACATAATAATGGAGTTCCGGGATAATGTGTTAATCAAGTTGGGAATGGAATATCAGTCTCCTGTGCATAAGGAGGATTGGGTTAGTCACGATGATTCGTATGTTAGAATCTTAATTTTGAATCGGAGGTAAAATGGTAAGTGGGGCTAAGTGGACGTGTTGGGAACTTAGTTAGGATGCATTGTATCCCACCGCATGCCTACGGAGGCACCCCAACCCTAAGGTGTTCTTTTTACCTTAGAGTCATAGTTGTAAGGTCTCATTCAGACCAGACCACAGACTATCCACGAAGCTTGGTTACTCAAATCCATATCCAGATCAAATAATAATAATAATAATAATAATAATAATAATGTAATTCTCGTGAGACCAGTTACACAGTTATTCTTTTGCACACCTTTAGTCATATCCTGCTTGTTGTTGTATAGTTTGTTTAATTCGTATTGGGCAACTTTGCTTATAACGTACCTACGTGTGAATCCGCAGGTCCTCAGGAGTGAGCAGTTTGGAGTCACCTTTTTGTGCAGCTTAACGACACTTTTTGTGGTACAGTTGTTGGTAGTTTTACTATCCTTCTTTACTTGTAATATTTTTATTGAGAGACATGGCATGTAAAATGTATGTGTGGACATCTTTTAAATATGCATACATGTATATTTTGTGAACATGGATGGATAATGAAAGTAAAATGAATGGAATGTGAATGTGAGCAGGTTGAATGAGAAGCAAAGTTTCTAAATTCCAATGCATGTTGTTATTTTCTCCTTCTTTTGTGAATGTCAAATGTTCGAATGTGGAATGTATGTGAGTGGATTGGTTTACCCAGTACCCGGATCCTAGGGGCGTGACAGGCTTGCCTAACTAAAATATAATTCGACCGCTCTGATTTAATCGACAAATTAATTAGCGTTTTTTGATCGACCCAATTTAGCCAGCCTGCAATGAGATTTCTGAATGTTAATCTGACATTATTAAGAGGCTGAATTTACGGTTTGTCAAATGGCTTCGTTGTCGGGGACATGTCTCATCTTTTGTATTATTTAGATTTTTATTATTTATTTGAGTGATAATTTCTAACTTCTAGGTCTTTTCATCCATTTTCATTGCATTATTTTTTATTCTCAAATATTCATTTAATGTTTGCTTTTTGTGACAGGTCCCTTGGTGATCAAGGAGGCAAGGAGTAGGAGCTCCCGCTGCAAGGAGCCGCAAAAGCAAGCATTGAAAAAAAATGTGTTTCTTGCATTTTCATTAAGGCGTGTAAATAATCGTCTTTACAACGGTCTTCATTTAAAGACTCACGATTGTAAATGAATGATGATATTCATGGTTGTGTGAGGCTTGCCCCACTTGAGTGTCTACCTAAGATTAGGCACGCGGTTCTTCGAGCTATTTCATATTTTTTTATCATATGTGATTGATCGTAGGTAGAACATACATTAATTTGAGACGCACATAGACATCGCTTCACTTAGCCAAACATTAAATCTGTTCTTCCCAGTAATAGAAGCATGTTAGGTGCGGTTTTCATCGACTTGCATACACTTGATTTTCTATTTTAATTTAGTCTTATTTTTCATGAATATTGCTAAAGGCACTGTGAGTTTTCCTCTTTAGTATAGATCATGATTTTATCGAATGCATTGGCTTTTTCTCGACCTCCCTTCCTAGCTTGATCACCTAGGATTAATGGAAATTGAGAATGAGCAGTATACGATGCTTGATTGATTTATGCTCGCATTAAAACAATTATAACCTCAAAGCTAATAATTGGGGCTATTAATGCAAGTTGACCAATAAAATGGAGTAAAATCATGTTTTAGGAGAGCAACACCCTTTTGCGTAGGATATTAAGATTTGACATATCATTAATCCTTGCGTAAATTAGAATGATTTTATCACCAATAAAAATGACAAGTTGTTGGTTTCACGTGTGAGTTGGTGAATCAAAGGGTATTGTTTGATTGATTGAGCTTTGATTGTTTCGGCACTCTCCCCTAGACCCTAAGTGCTCCATTCATCTCCGTAGATTCACTCCCTCACGTGTACATCCATCCTAACCTCTTTGTTCCCCTCAGGTCTCCCCAGCTTCATTTATCCATCCCTTTACTTAGGCTATCCTCAGCCTATGTATAGGGGGAACCTGAGTCCCCGTGAATTTCTTACTCATTTATCCTTCTTCCTGATACTTAGGTTATTTCTAACCTAAGTATAGGGGGTGTCCTCCTCAGTTCATGTATCCTTTCCTATATTTAAACTCGAGCTATGACTTTGTCTCACTTAGTGCTATGAGGACGTAGCAAAATTTAAGTATAGGGGGGTATACCGTATGTACAATATATATGTACTTTAGCCATATCCTCTATTTTTAAAAATTTTGAAAAATTTGAAACTTTTTGGGGCTAGAGTATACAACTTTTTAACTAAGTGGGACAAAGTGTTTTCTTGGTTTGAAAATTTTTCTCTACTATGTTACATTTGTTTGAAGAAAATCTTTTGAAAATGGTTTTAAAAATGAGTTTTACTTGTTTTGAAAAATCGTTTGAAAAATGTTTGAAAAATCTTTATATATATGTGACACTGTTTTGAAAATATTTTCAAAATTCTTTTTTCAAAAAGAAGGTTTAAATGAGTCTAACTTGACTCTGTAAATATTGTTAAAAAAATGGACGAAGAAGTTGGTTTAAATCCCTGACACTTTCACTTTCACACGTGATCAGTGATATTCAAGAACACTTGGTTTGAGAGTTCTTGAGATTTTAAGTTAACCGGTTTTGTTCATCAGGGTCTCTGACTTAATTATCCCCATTTCCCTAGTTTCTCAGATTTACGTGCTATATTGTGTGCTTAGTCTCTACTTTTAAGAATATGATTGACACTTCACATGCACGACTGCGGTTATGATGAGAGGAGTTGAAATTTCACTTGAGGGATTGGGATGAGGGATTCAAGTTTGGTCTTGATTTGATGATGCTCGAGGATGGGATAAAATCATTGAAGGCTTCAGGAAACCTGAATGTCAGCATTTTTAGCCAGTATGAGAACTTGATTCTTGTACTAATCTCTGGACATTTACCTAAGTGCCAGGGTGTGATAAAATAAAAAATATTGATCAGTGTGCGCCAACTCTTGGTAAAAGCAGTGGAGCCAGCGAAAAACAAAACAAAGAAATACAAATGTTGAAAAATCTCTCATCCTACAAAGCCAAATATCAAAGAGCTTCCACCAAAGGCGAGCGCTCCCAACCATTTCAAAGTGTCCACTTGGACCACCGCTATTAGGACCTGGAGTCAGGCTTGCACCAAAAAGGGGGCTCTACATCGTAAATGCTACAAGTTTGGGTGTAGAAGGTATAATAGATACTCAAAAAAGGCACACCCCGGTGTTTCCCAAGAAAACAAGTGCAGACGACTCCAACTCCTCTTGACGGACGCACTTATCAACACCAAAATATGCATTGAGTTAATAAGGCACTCAAGCAGATCCTTGTTTCAACGAGAGGAAGAGAAGAAATGACACAATCCTATGCCCTGCATCAACTGGCCTGCCCCCTACACTTCTAAGTCTGACAACTAAAGAGACGGTGGATTGATTGCAATATTTGGTTTATTACCTAGTGTGGAGGATTGGGTCCTTAGAGAATTTCTTGGACTGGGACCTTGGGTGAAGTTGTGACTCTACTCTCGTAATTGCGGTCAAACTTAATTTCATTTTCTTAGTTTATATGTATACAAGAGAGAGTCTGAAAAATTAGAGAAATTGGATACCTCTTGATTAAAGTTAGGTTGAGCTGTGAAATTTTGGATCTCTAAAATTAGGAGTTCTTGAACAGATCAGATCTTGTATTCGCATGCACAATCGGAGGTTAATTCAACCAATTCGTTTTTTGAGATGCTCGGGGACGAGCATAATTTAAGTACAGGGGGATGATGAACCTTGGTTTCATCATATTAATTTGCAGATAATAACCCCTAGCTTAAATTGTGTCAATAAAAAACCAGATAAATCATTGTATATATCCGAGTCTTGGAATAAATTCAAAATACAAAAAAAGACAAAAGCAAAATTGTAGTGTTTTTATACCTTTAAAAACGCTCACAAAGTTATTTCCCCCTTTATTTGACCTCCTTTGCGTTTTTAGTCAACATGAAAGTTGTAGATCTCATCGCACCTTTCATGTTTTGAGTTTTTCCAAATTCGGCTTCCTTCTCCTTCCTTATTCATGTTCTTTGTCTGAATAACCTGATTGGGCCACGTGTCTCTTTCTGATTGAGCCATGTTGTCCGCTTCTCTACATGCCACATGCCCTTGCTCCTGTGCCGTTTGATTCCCTCTATGAGCCCTCACCGTGGCCGTTCATCTGCGCTTCATTCCCCGCCTTTGATCGCTTCTCCAGAGTTCATCTCGGACGTCAGTTGACGCCTTCTTCTCCTCTTGCCACGTGCCGCATCCAGCACCGCACGATCTACTCCAAGAGCTTCAATCTCCACCGCACAATTGTTCTTCGCTCCCAGCCCTCTGATTCACCTATCTGATCGCATATTGGCTGTCCGCTCCTACCCGCTTCTCCTCTCTCCATGCGTCATGCCCATAGCCATCGATGGCGTTCTAATTGATTTGATCAGAACCTCTCTTGAGCGCCTTCCTCTCAGCAGTTGGATCGCGAGATCCAACGGTTGAGCTCCATCTTCCTCCTCCAGCCCCCCTTCTCTCCCACGACGTCCACCAAGCCAAACCGTCGCCCCTTTTCCATTATCCCTATTTCCTCCTCATTCCCCACCACTCACTGACCATACTCCGTCAAAGGTCGTTCTTCCCTCATCCTCACGAGCCATTAGGACACCATTACCCTCTCTCCCTCATTCCACTTTCTCCTCAGAAGGCACGATGCCCACCACCTGAACCACGAACCTCTCCTCTTCAAATAAACCATTGCCGCCCCAAGATCACATCGTCCACTTGTATGTGGGGTTGTGCCCAGCTCCTCTTCGCCTCCCCGTGACAGGGGGAGGCCTGATCAACGGCGTGAAGACAACTTAGCCTCCGGTGAGACCCATAGCCATGGTAGGCTACGCTTCCGGCATCCAACCGTTGGCGAGCTGCTCTGCGTAGCTGACGGAGTCCAGCGAAGACTCGAGCTCTTCCTAGGAGCTCAAGTACAGGCCCGACATCCACCATTTCTCCAGGTAAGCTTCTTGATCTTGCTTTGCTTATTTTCCTTTGATTTCTCTTAATTAATTAGGCTATTCTCCACACATTCACCCTCCATTGACCATCACCCGAGCTTCAACACACATCAACCATCCTCGCACATGTCTTCCCTCGCTCTCTCCCCTTTTCCATCATCTGAACACATCCGACCCAACTCCTCTCATGCTTCGTCGGAGACGGAGATCCGTTCCTCTTCCTGCCGCTTTCACGGAATCTCAGCTCGCTTACACTCACCCGCACATGATGCTTCAGCTATAGAACTAATCACTGCATGTTCCATTCATTAATGGTCGGATCTCGATTGGAGTGAACTTCTCCTGCTTCGCCTCCGATGAGGGGACGTCGATGGCCTCCTCCAGACAACCCCGTGCCTTCTACGTGCTTCCAAGTTGCTCGCCTCGCTTCCCAGATCCTTTCGGGAGCTTCATAGAGATCGATAGATGGAGGCGGAGACCGCACGATGTTGCTTGAGGATAGTTCGCGTAGCCATCCTCGACGTAGGAGGAGCCCCCCTGAGCGCACAGTTACCGTTGGATGGCACCCTCCTAGTGCCCATCCAACTGTCTACAGGAGGCCATGTCGACGCCCTCGAGAAAATGCAGTCATCGTCCGATATCCATGATCGAACGGTCCCAACAGAGCCACGTGTCAGCCATTAACCACATCCGATCCTCAGCCACCAGCCTACAAGTTCGGGGCACCCGAGCCTAACCGAAGAGCCCTCTGAGAACACATGGCCCGAGCCTCGCTCCTAGCCTGCGCTGACCGCCGAACCTCGCCCCATGTGCCCAGGTCACGTGAGGGTTGGTCAATTTGCAGGAATGCCCAACCGGTTTTGTCAATTTGCATTTAGGTCCAATTATCACGTGAAAAGTATGCGCGCAATGGGCTAATTGCATTCAAGCCCCTTCAATTTTTAATAATCGCAAATTAGCCCTCGGTACGTGTGGGAAAATTACAGGGAAGTCCTCGTGACTTTTCTTATTTGCATTTCAATACTTCCAGGGACCTGTTTGTAGTATTTTCTCTAGTTATTATGCATATTTTCTTTGCAATTATGCCCCTGGACTATTTTGAGAATATCTCGAGCATCCGAGCTCCGTTTTTGTCAATTTTGGTATCATTTCGAAGCTTGTTTCATCATCTTTTTGATGGCAGAATTGTTCTCTAATTTGACACTTTCGATTTTGATGATTATTATTAATGTATTGTCTGTTATATAATGATTTTTATGCCTTATATTAATATATCGGCGGAATTTGTCTTACTAATGGATGTTGAAGTTGACTACATTTTCATGGCTAAGATATTTTATCTAACTAGGCCATTTTTGCATCAGTGTAAATTGACATCTTGTTGCATGTTAAAAAGTAAATAAAAAATGTCTTCATGTGTCTTCATAATGTTTTTGGGTGCATTTTGACCTATAAGTTTTTAATCCAAAACTTAATCTGAGTAATGAGAGTCTAAATATATACTTTAGAGGCTTGTGTACTTGAGTTCGACCTTGGACTTACCCAAGTAAAATATAATTCGACCGATTTGATTTAATTGATAAATTAATTAGCGATTTTTAATCGACCCTATTTAGCCTGACTGCAACGAGATTTCTGAATGTTAATATGCCATTATTAAGAGGATGAATTTACGAATTGTCAATGCTATTGGAGTACGGATATTCAGCGTGAATAGACGAAGGCGGTGGAGCTCTTGCATCCTCGTCAGATCTCCAAACACGCTGCCACCCTTGCAGTGGAAGACGGAAGCCATCGTGTATTAGGTGCCGTTGGATGGCACCCCTCCAGTGACCATCCAACGTCTATAATGAAGCCACGCAGCGATGCCGAAGCTTGGAGGATGGTGGGATCGAGCCCCCTCTCGAAGCTCCTCAGGAAGCCACGTGACCCGAGGCACCTACAAAGATGCCCAACATCCTCTCGAGCCTCGCCCTGATACCTAGCGTGCGTGTGGTTGGGTAATTTGCATCCTCACCCCCATGTTTTTAAGAGTTACAGAAAGGTCCCTCTAGACGCATGTGACTCACGTGCCACATAAGAAAAAATTGCATTGCCCCCTAGTTTCACTCATTATAATTATGCCCCTCCTAGGGAACTTTTGCATATTTTATCCCTTTAATTTCCATGTTTTTATTGCAGTTATGCCTTTGGATTCTTTATCAATATCTTGAGCATATGAACTCCAAATCAAAAGATTTCAGTTTCTTTTTGTTGCTAATTTTATGTTCTTCTTCATGCCATGCTCTATACACTTATTTGATACACTATTTAATATGCAAAATTTTAATGATTAATGTGTCAATTGCTCTTGATTTCATTGCCATTATTAGATCTATGATTTATCTATGTGCTTCAAACGACAATAAAGTTGAAACTCTTTTATTGCTCAATTAATCTGATTATTTTACGAGGGTATTTGCTTGCACTATTCTGTTGCACTGCATAGCATCATTTAAGCATCTATCTTGCATAAACCAAACAAAAATTGCATGATGTTTCTTCATCATTATGTAGCATGCATTATATGATTGTTGCATAATTATTGTTTGCATTACTTATGCATCATTTTATACGTATTGTGCATTTGTTTGTCTTGTGCATTTTGCATCATGTTTCAAGTTCTTAAAATTTAATAAAAAATGCTTTCTTCTCATGCATCCCATGCATTGTACCTTTTTCTTACATGATTATTTTTGCATCATTTTATTCATCGATATGCGCATTGTGTTGTGTGCCTTTGTGCAATATCTATCTGCATTGGGGATCGAGGTTAATGAATTTAATCACTCAATTTTAAATATTAATCTCTCATTAATCAGTAATGAGGCATGTGTCCTTGTGTTCAACCTTGGTATGCTTTCCAAGTAAAAATTAATGGTGTTATATTCAAGCGTGTGGTCGACTCTGCATAGATACAAAATCACCTCCTTTGCTACGTTAATATGATGATATTAAAGAGGTGATTTTGCGATTTCTCAAATGGAGACGTTGTTGGGGACACATCTCATCCTTGTTTATTAATTGGATTTTAATGTATTATTTTGAGTTGATTATTTTCACATTTAGATCTTCATGTTGTGTTTATTTTTGCATTATTTTTGTTAATGAAATTTCTTGATATATTTCTAATAATTTTCTTTTGTGGCAGGGCCCATGGAGATGGAGGATGCTCGATCGGCATGGAGGCGTGGAGTTGGGAGCTCCTGCTACAAGGAGCAACTGAAGAAATATGAAGAAATCAAAACATTTTAATTGGCATTTTGTTCAAGCATTTTTTTGTATATAATTGTAATATTTGCATCTCCAGCGGTCTCGTTCAAGGGCTCACGTGTGTATCATGGACCTGGACATTTGCATGTGTTATGTGGAGCCTATTTCATCCTAGTCTGAGTGGGGCTTCACTTGAGTGTTCGAATTTAGGATAGGTACACGTCTCTCAAAGCTTCCCTTATTTCAAATATTATGTGCTTGTTCATAGGTTAGAACACATCAAGAAGGATCAAGGAGATTCATTTCATCTCCTTGATTCATCGAGATACACTTAACCATCGATCTATTTAGCCAAATTTAAATCCAATTCTTCATACTAATAGTGGCATGTTTAGGTGCAATTTCTTCGACTTGCATGCATGCATTATAAAATTTTAATACAGTCATGCATGTGCATGGAGAATGCTGGAGGCACTGTAAGTTTCTCTCTTGAGCATGCATCATGTTTTCTCGTATGCATTGGATTTTCTCAATTTCCCTCTTGATCTATCACTTAGGATATATATGAAATTGGGAATGGCCATTAGACGATGATTGCGTGATTGGTGCTCACATTAATTCAGTGATAACCTAACACATAATATTGGGATTGTTAATGCAAGTCGACAAAAATAAAATGGAGAAAAAATAACCTTGAATTATGGGAGAGCAATACCCACATTGTACGCAAGATATGATTACGGTTGAGAGGTGAGGATGTATCCCTAGGATAGTGCCCAAAACCTATCATTAAGCCATGCATAATGGACTTGAATTTTGGATGATCACCAATAAAAATGAAAAGATAAATGACCAATACTCTTTTGGTCTTCATGTGTGAAGTTGGTGAAATCATGGGTACATTGTTTGCTTGGTTGAGCTTGAATGTGTTTTTTATCCAACCCTCCCGTAACCCTAGTTGCTCCAACCCCATCTCCATAGATTACATCATCCCTGGAGATTCAACCATCTTTGTAAATCCATTCCCTCTCTAACTCTAACAGATACATGCCCCCCTCGCTCTCAGTTCCATATCTAAATAATTAGGCTACTCTTCAACCTAAGTATGGGGGAACCATGCAAATATCTAATTTTTCACTTCGGGTCCCTCCATCCTCATTGCTTATCTCTCAACTTAGGCTCTTCTCAACCTAAGTATAGGGGGGGATCCGAGCTCCTGTCACCTCTCTTATCCACTCATTTAATCCCTTTTCATAGTCATCTTCTTATACATAGGTTATTCTTAACCTAAGTATAGGAGGATCTCCCAAGTCAGTTCCCATATGCTTTCCTATATTTTGGCATGAGATATGGCTTCATATCACTTTGTGCTATGAGGACATAACAAAAGCTAAGTATAGGGGGGTGTGCCGTATATACTTCATATATACTTTAGCCATAGCCCATATTTTGAAATTTTTGAAAAATTTTGGGGTTAGGGTATATTGTTTTGTAAACCGATTTTTGTAAAAATGTTTGTAAAATCATTGATTTTTTTTCTAAATTGTGTGATGCTATTTTGAAAAATATTTGACAATGGTTTGAAAAATGGGATTTGAGTCGTTTTGAAAATCAATTGAATTTTTTTTAAAATATTTATATTATGTGACATGATTTGGAAAATGTTTTCAAAATTCTTTCAAAATTAAGGGATTAATTGAGACTAATTTGCGTTTGAAAATACTTCTAATCATATTAAAAAATCCGTAAAAATCTGAAAAAATTAAGAAACTTTTCTTTAGTAGTGTTTATGACTACTGAGCTTAGAAACAAGTAGCTACTTTTAAGTGAGGGAACTACGGTCTCCCTTAGCAGAGTGGTGGTTAAAAGACAATGCGTATGGCATCATCTTGAAGTAATATGGGCAGCCGTCTGACGGTCCGTACTTACACTCATACTGGCTGGAAGTAGATGCAACTATTCATATGAGCGCAAGCTAGTCATTATTTCTCTATAGAAGCCAAAAAAATTCCATAAAAATTTGCAAAATTCAAAAAGTCATAAAAGATCATTAACTTTTGAGTTGGTGTATCCCTGACACATTCATTATCACTCAAGGATTGAGGATTTGAGAACACTTAGTTTTTGAGGTCTTGAGAGTTTGAGTTGACCAACCTTAGTCATTAAGGTTTGAGACTTAATAATCCACACTTCCCCAGTTTGAAAGTTATGAGCGCTACCTTGCACTCTTAATCTCTACCTTCTAAGAATATGATCAGCACAACACTTGCGCAACTGCATGAATGATGAGATGAATTGAGGTTTCACTTGAGGAACTAAGACTAGAGATTTGAGTCAAGACCCGATTTGATGATACTTGAGGATGGGATAACATTTATGAAAGCTTCATGACACTTAAGTGTCAGCAAACTCTAACCAGTATGCGAACAAGTTTTCATACTATCTTTTGATATTGACCTATGTGCCAGAGTATGATGAAACTAAATAATTGTTGATCAGTGTGCATCAACTTGGTAAAAGCAGTGGAGCTAGCCTACAAAAAGAAAAGAAAAGGAATGTTACTGAAAAGAATTCTCAAATACAAAGTCAACCACAAAGAGCTTCAATCAAATGCAAGCGCTCCCAACCATTTCAAAGTGTCCATTTGGACCAAAGATATTAGGAGCAGGAGTCGGGCTAGCACCCAAAAAGGGCTCGACATCGTATAGTGATACGAGTCTGGATGTTGAAGGCGTCTTAGATACTCAAAAGAGACACACCCTGGTGTAACTCCTAGGAAAACAAGGGCATATGACTCTGAGCTCTCTTGATGGACACATTGATCAACAAACAAAAATATTGAGTAATAAGGCACTGGAGAGGATCCTTGTTCCAATGCGAGGGAGAGAAGAAAATACACAAACCTATACCCTCCATCACATGGCCTTCCGTCTACACTTTCAAAATCTGACAAATGATAGTGAAGGTAGATTGAATGCAAGAACTGACTTATTCCCTAGTGTTGAGGATTAGGTCCAGAGGAGAGTCTCCTGGATTGGGACCTTGTGTGACATCTTGACTTGACTTTCATGATTGTAGTACACTAAATGTTATATCCTTATATTATATGTACATACAGAGAGTCTGATAACTAGAGAAGTTGGATTCCTTTTGACTAGAGCAAGGTTGAGCTTAGAATTTTAGGATCACTCAAGTCATGGGTCCTTGATGAATTGAGCCTTAAAAATTCACATGCATTGTCAAGGATTAATCCGACTCTTTCATTTTTTAAAATTTTGTAGGATGTGCATAGTTTAAGTATAGGGGGTCATGAATCTCTGATTTATCATCACTATATCTCCTTATTATCCTCCGAGCTTGAACAAAACAATAAAAATCAGCAACAATTCTCTACAATTAATAATTGATCCTCTTTCTGTAATTAAACCTAACTATTGTATAAAACTAAGGATAAATTACATATTGGATCCTCATCTATAGGCTCAATCCCAAGATGGGTCCCAATCTTTTGAATGTAACAAAATGGGTCCCGACTTCGTTTCTATAAATGACACTGTCAGAAAAAAGAGAGCGATTGACTAAATTGCCTATTTCCTAGAATGGGCACTTCCAAGAATACCACTTCTGAAATAGACACTTCAGTCCATCTCTCTCTTTTTTCTAACGGTACTGTTTATAGAAATGAAGTCATGACCCATTTTGTTACCTTTGAAAGATTGGGACCCGTACTAGGATTGAGCCCATAGATGGGGACCCAATATCTAATTTACCCTAAAATTAACCCTTGTTAATTTCTTTATTTTTCTTATTCTATTTCCTTATTAAAAATTCCAAAAAAATAGATTAATTATTGTATGTATTTATTTTGGTTTTTAATGAAAAAAATATAAAAGAATTCAAAAGAATTAAAATGTGATGTTTTTATTCATTAAAAATACTCTAAAAATTTTGCTTTGTTTAATTAATGGATTTTGGCCTTTTGTTTAACATGAAACTTGCATGATTTCCTTGAGGTCTACAACTTTCATGTTTTGAATTTTTTCCTATTTTTTCTTCCTTCTATTTCTTTTGTATTTTCTCATTGTATTTTCTTTTTTGAATAAATTTGTTGGGCCACGAGGCATTCTCTGGATCCGCTACGTGGCCCGTCCCTCATGCTGCCACCCGCCTACATCTCTGTTATCTGATCCTTCTATGGGACCCCATCTAGACCGCACACGTCCTCCCACTTCTCAACCGTTCGATGAGATCAACTAATCTCATATGGCCCACACATAACCGCCTCCATCTAGACCGTTGGATCGCAAGATCCAACGTCCAACCACTCTTCTCCTACCTCCAGTCTCCATCTCTCTCCCATTGCGTCCCCTTCACCCATTTATCCCAATCGTTACCCGCATCCTCTCCACTTGCTTACACTTCCTCCATGTCACCATAACTCCCCTCCGACTTGTCCGACCATCATTGACACACGACCTTCACCCCAGAACCGCATCCGATCGTTACAAAACTCACCATTCACCATCTTGTAACGATATGAGAACGCCCTTAAATACGCCCGCACCGGTGCATTTCACCTTCATCTACCATTACACGAGCCTAAGCCTAGATCAAACCCCTCCACCTATGACATAGGAGGAGCGGATCGAGGAGAGACGGTGGTTGACTGCCCAAGTATCGACCCCTGGCCAACCAACCAAGCCACGATGCCTCTGCTGCTGTTCGAGCTTTGAGGCTCGACTGTCCTCGTTGAGTGATGATTAGAGGCTCCAACGGAGCCTCAACCCAAGCCCCTCCTCCGTCCGGCCATCTTCTCTGACCATGTATGATTTTCTTCTTCTTCCTATATTTTATCTTATTTTCTAGATGCACACTCACCTCCTCCTATCCAATTCTTCATCGCAATTCACTCATCCACGCCAACTGCACCAACCACCTTTTCCTTCCTCCGAAAACCTCGTCGACTCCAAGCTTTCTCCTCCGCCTGAGGCGAGGAGAACACACCACGTGCCTCCTATTCTTCTCCCATAAGCCTGCCATTCTATCCCCCTATGCTTTATCTATACTCTCTTCCTCTAACCCTTTTGCACGTACCCTTCATTACCTGGACTTCGGGCGGAGCTCCGTTGTAGAGCTCCACCTACGACGTTGCTTCATCGACATCTTCTTCTAGCCAGCCTCACAGTTTCTTCTCCCGTCGATCTTCATCGCTAGATGCTTTTAGAGCTCTCTCGATCTTCAACATGCTCATTCGAAGGTGGTGGAGCTCTGGCATCCTTGCCGGAGCTCCAAACACAATACCAACCTTACGACGGAGGACAAAATCCATCAGTATAAGTGCCGTTGGATGGCACCCCTCTGGTGACCATCCAACAACTATGATAAAGCCATGTAGCTATGCCAAAGCTTGGAGGCTCAGTTGGACCGAGCCCCTGACTGAAGTACCTCAGGTCGCCATGTGGTCCGAAGCACCTACAACGACACCTAACCTCCTCTCGAGCCTCGTCTCGAACCTAGCCACACACGTGCATACCACGTGCGGTTGGGTAATTTGCATCCTTGCCCCGCATGTTTTCAAGAATTGTAGAAAGGCCCCTCCAGGTGATGAATCCACGATTCATCATCTCAATATATAATCTTAGAAAAATCCCTGAGTAAAATATCAAATAAATGTCCATAAATTCAATAATTAATAAAATGACTCTTGTAAATAAAATACACTAATTATTATATATTATATTGTACAGAATAAATTAATAATAAAAAGCCTTAAAATAAAAGAGCTTTTCATCTGTAAATAGCCCAAACTTCATGTATTTTTAGTAATTTCATTTCAACTCGTTTTCAGCTAATTCTTTCTCTAACTTGTTTATGAAAATATATGTATAAAAATAGAAAAAATATATAATAAATTTTACCTTAAATAGATACTCCTAGATCCCAAAGAGAAAAAGTCGTAAGTCCAACTTCCCGACCAAATTCCCATTCTGTATGAACTCCAAATTCACCAAGCTCACTTTTAAAGTTTAAGTTGGAAAATTATCTATCCAATGAAAGTGGTTTCATTAAAATCGGAGCTCGTCTGCAAAATATGGATTTTGGGACTTAGGTGTACATTGTATATATTATAAATAATTTTTCTTTCTTCCCTTTTTATTTTCTTTTTCTTAATTATTAAAAATCTAAAAAAATCATTTCTGTGTTTTATTTTATTTCTAGTATTTTATTTTATTTTTATTTTGTAAATATATTTAATTAAAAATACAAAATATAGAAAAGTAAAAAAAAATCTACATATTGTTTGTTTTATTCGTGACTTACTTTTGTAAATTCTCCACTCTCTTTTCTGTTTATTCATTTTTATTTTAGTAGATTACTTTATTTTATATTCTTTTATTTTATTTATTTTTCATCTCTATAATAACTCCCATTCAACTCCATTTTCTATTTTAACCTCCATTCAACTCCACAATTCCACCATTTTTCTAGCTCCCATTCTTCTTTTTATTCATCTCCACTTCTTCATTTGCCTTCATATGCCATTCTTAGAGAAAAAGGAGATATCTTGGAGTGTTTTGTCGGTGACAACGACTGAGCATTATCCTCAAGCGATGACCTCCTTTCAGACGAGATCCACGGTGACCATCATTGTCGTATCACGAGCTTTCCCATCAAGCTCGCATAGCTTCTCCAGTTTTTTTCGCCAATCGGATCAAGACCACAATAGAAGTCCAGTGTAGCTGTTCCGCAAATCCGACGAAAATTCAGGTAAGTATTCTCTATCTCAACTTTGTCATTTTTTTATCTAACGTTTGGTTGTTGTTGTTGTTCAACATCATCATTACAAACCACATCATCACCACCTAATCACTACCTTCCCAGCATTCACTTTTTGATTTCAATTTGAAAAAAATAAATTTTTTTTAAAAAATCATCACAACACAGCTCAAAAAAATAAAAATAAAAAAAAACAGTAAGTGGTTGCCCCCTCCTCCACTGCTGGCCACCCCTTGCATGCGCCGCCCCCCACCTCTAGGCACGGCAGTCCGCCGCCCTCCTTCTCCAGTCGGTCACTATCCTCCTGGCTGTAACCTACCACCACGCACGGCTACACTGCCGCATGCCCCCCAACGTGGTCGTTTCCTCCTTTGCACGGGCTACGACACCCTACCCAACAGCCCAGCACCTCGTCGAGGCCTTGCCGCCCGCAGGTCCTCCTCCGCCTACAGCCCAACGATGGTTGTCGTCTCTAGCCAACGCGCGCCACCACACAGTGTCTCCAACCGCCACTCCCGCTGCCACTCCAGTACGCGGCCACGCCAGCCATCGCGTGGCGCTCTGGGGCCAACAGCTTCACCCGCTCCCGCATACATGCGGTTTTCACCACAGTCCCGTCGCCAATGTCGCACAGGCCCCGCACCGCCGCCTCGCGTGCCATCGTGTGCGGCCACAACCACGACCGTCGCCTGTCGCCCCATCCCCTTCGTGTCCTACGAAGAGGAAGGTCATTTTCATTTTCTTTGTGTAGAAATTGCACTTTTATTTTGTTAGTTTTCTATTATTACAAAAGTGTCCTTGTGCACAATTTGCATTGCCACTTTTATTTTCTGAAATTGCACGGATACCCCTATGTTTATACGTTAATTTGGATATCCATTTCGCATCATTTATTTTAATGAAAAATGTCATGTTGTTGAGAAATTAATTCTCTATGATTTGGATATTTATTTGGATTTTTGTGACCTTCGAGCAATTAAATAAAATTGTATTAGCAAACAAATTGCAGATTTTACTCACCGTGAGCCCCTAAATTCATATTTAATTCACGGTTGCTCCAAAAATTTCTTAAAAATCACAAATGATGCCTTTACATGTGATTTAATTTGTTTCCAAATTTAATTTAAATTGGAGTTGTCTTGTGCCTTAAATAAATTGTAGAGAGATTTTAGTAAATAATTTTTAATCAAATCCACACATATTATTTTTGTAAAATTCCAACTCTTCTCGATTGTACATTAATATACCTTGTTGAGATAATTTGTTCTCTGGTTAAATTAATAATGTGGATTGATTAAGAATTAAATACTTATAGTCACCATTATTTCATTGGAAAATTCTTAAAAATCATATATTCTCAAAAATTCCAAAAAACTTATTCTAGCCTAATTTCATCATGTTTAAATTCCAGTAAAATTTCCATAAATTTTGCATTATGTTTGCATGAAAAATTGCATAAAACTCCTAAAAAGATCATATTTTTCATTATTGCATTTTAATTCCTAAAATTCCAAAAAATGTGTTTTGCATTCATCACTGGACTAGGTTTCTAGGAAAATTATAATTTGGCTGAATTGGATTAATTTCGTACTGAAATTAAGTTGGCTAAGTTGTATATCTTCTTATTAACTTAATTCAATCGCATTTTGCATTCGCATTCATTTTGCATTAAAAAAAATATCTGAATTGAAAAGCTAGACCTACTTGTTCCGATTTAATCCAAAGTTGTTCCTTTGCCTCCCTCTGTTCGACCTCGGACTTGCCCATGATATAAATTTGAGCCGAGACACTCTTCACGAAGATCCATTTCTCGATTCTGATTAAGTAGTTGAGTGTCGTGCTACAACAAGTACTAATATAACCACTCATGACAATTCAATCAGATGGCACCGTTGTCGAGGAGGCAAACAACTTAGGGTTTAATTTAGAAAACTAGATTAGGTTTTCTATCAATCAGGTAGTCTGACCCTCGAGCCATCTTCTAATTAATCCATTTTCCTTCTTTTCTCTCAATTATTTCTCTTCTCATTTTTTGTATATATTTTATTGTGTATCTCTCTAATATAAATTTTATTTTCCTTGCGAGGGCTCGATGGACTTGGAGTGCATCGAAAGTCGATGGACGTGATGCGCGCCGACTGCTGACGATCTAGGAATTTGATTTATTTTGAGAGTATTTTCATTTTTGTAAATGTTTGTAATTATTGTGTTGTAATAATGTAGGTAATTCGTTCTTTACAACCGCTCTTATTTGAGAGACCTCGCTTGTATCAGGACTGGACATTTGACCCATTTGTAGTCGTGTGGTTGATTGACGTAGAATAGGACTTACACTCGCAACTCTTAGAGCATTTTTACTAGAATATTTTTAATACTTATGCTCACAATCTTTAGGACCACAAATCACATTTAACGAGACCCATTTAGACGACAGAGCTATTAGTCCAAATTAAGTTGTTCATCACTCGCTAATAGAACTGCCTGTCTAGGAATGGTTTTCTCGTTTGTATTTCATGTAGTATAAAATTTCAATTCTACATTGCATCCCACATGTAGAGCACAAGGAGCACTATAAGTCTTCTGAACTGGGCATGAATCATTGATTTCACTATTTGCATCGGTTTTTCTCGACTCCCTTCCCCTTTGTTTTGAAACTTAGGTAAAAGCAATTCAGGACTGATCGTTAGGCGTGCTGTGTGTAGTGGATTAATCAAGTGATAACCGAACTTAAAATCATGACTGCTAATTAGAGTTGACCAAAAAATTGACTAAAACTAACACTTGTTTTGGGAGAGCAAAACCCTCATTGTACGTTTGTGCTATTGTGATCGTTGAGAGGTGAGGACACATCCCTAGTATAGTGCTCAAAACCTACTTTTAAGCCTTGAGTAATTAGATGTATATATTGATTTATCACCTAACTAAAATTGAAAAGATAAACATTGGACTCTTATGACCATCATTGTGTTGAGTAGGTGAACTCAAGGTTTGCTCTTGTGTTTGTCTGTTTGTGTGTTATTCGATGCACTTGCACACTTTCTTCCTCAATCCGCTTCATCCTCCCATCTCTTCTTAAAGATGTCGGAATATTGGTCATCATATCCTGGTCACTCTTCTTCGACCATATTCCTATCATCTCCACCCTCTTATTCCTCCCCATACCCACACCCCGACCGTGAAGTCAGAACCTTGACTGACTTCCCCACTTCTTTGTACTTCTCACCTACCCCACATTTTTACCCCCTTGACCCACATCCACAGTGGATTGACTCTCTATATTCTCGTCCGCTCATTGGGATCAAGGAACAAATCGAAGAGCAAGCCACTACTGAGATGAATGATTGGTAGAATCATTTGCCCCAAAGATCTCATTCTCACCTCGAGTTGGGATCGAACAACAATTGATCTATACACATCCCGACTTGTCCTTAGGGTACAAGACGGTCGATCGAACAAACCGAATGGAGAGGCTTGCACCATACGATCGTCTTGACATGATTGGCCTGAGTGATCAAGCCACATTAACCAACCTTCATATCACCCATTCGGAGAACCAACATATACAGGGAATTGGATTCATGCGACCAATTTACAGACCCCCTATCTACTGACGCCACCTTATGCAGCTCCGACCAACATCTGCCATATAGATGGGTCATACTCAACCCAGCATTACACGCCTAAGTCAAGGTGTTTTAAGCATAAGCTCCCGAGTTCTCAGCAGTATCCTCCAACTGAGCAGACTTCTCTCATGATGTGTCATGAGAACTTATTAGAGGATGACATTTCTAGACCGATCAAGAGTCCATGTATGAGAGTGGATCATGGATTTCATGGATTGAATTGTGAAAAATTGGAAGACACCAGATTGACAACACGTCATGTACAACTAGAGTCCCCTCTACCTCCCTCTTCTATTAACCACTTTCCCTCCAAACTAGAGTCTGTACATTCTCCTATTCGTTCTTCACCTACCAAAAAGACCAAAAAAATTGAAAAACTAGAAAACACCATAAAAGTTGAAAATGAAAAAGACCTAAAAAAAATTGGATCATGCACTTAGGGAAGCACTTGATAGAAAGTTGATTTTTGAGCTTCCCTTAATAATGGCCATTGAACACTTTCCTGACCTCAAAAGATCTGTGAGAAGTAAATTGATGCCTAAAAGGTCGGCAAATAAGAGGACAAGGACTGAGAGACACATAGTATCTATGGCCACCTCTTTGGTGATAGGTAGAAAAAACCAAGAGCCGCAGAGTGAAGCGGTTGCTTAGGTTTGACTGTGAAATCAAATACACTACTTTCACCCATGTAAGAATTGATGATGATTGCCGATAAATATCCTCCCGACCTCTGCGTTTGCCAAGCTCAAACTTAGATCTGCCAAGAAGTCAAGAGAGATCGTTCAGTTGGCTGATCGGTCCATTAAACAGTCGAGAGGAACCATTTCAATCACCAATACTTTTCAAGGTGCTCTATTGCAGGTAGACTTCATGATCAATGACATTGAGCATCGAGGAGAGTCCATCCGATCTCCGATCATTCTCGGAAAGCCGTTCTTAACCTTGGCTAAGGCAACTATAGATTGCGAGACTCGGAAGATCAATTTTACCGCACTGGGAGCACTTCGACCTCACCCAATCTTTCAGGACACACGATATCCTAAGGTAACTCGTACAGTCACAGACAGCTGTGACCTATGAGAGATAGTTGAGCCCCGTCTCTCTACTACACCTGAGATACTGACTGTCCATATGACCATTGGTTCAGAGACTCCATACACCTCTACATCACCCACTGCTTGCATCACCACCACTATGACAGCTTCTAGAGAGGACTCACAACCAGAAGCTGCCCCTGAGTCGGACACGATCGTTTCTGATTTTCTTGACTATTTAGATGATCCGACACATGAGCCGACCAATGCCAAGCCAACTGAGGACACTATGACAAACCAGAGGCGTGTGCTGACCCTGCAGGAGTATTACAATGCATATGGTGACTCATCCGATGATGAACCTCTAGTCAGCACCACACACACACTACATCCGGGATCTACACCAAAAGAGACAACCGGGATCAAATTGACCAATCATCGGTTGCTAAATCCTCTAGTTGGTCATCTAGTAAGAAGAAGAATATTGATTCCTTGAGGTGTTTCCTCGAACTCCTCAAGACGTATCCCTCTCCTCTTACTCTTGATGCTTCATGTTCTAGAAAACCGGCTAAGAAAGTTACCTTCGACATACCAGAGAAGGAACTTTTTGAGGAGTCCTCATCAGGTCCAGATGAGGTGATCTATGTGAGTGAGCTCAGTTCAGATGTTCTTAGGTCATATTTGAGCAAGCAACCGTGTGTCGATCCTTGTTGGACGTTCCTCACCCCTCACTATTATTCCCCTGAGGACGATTCTGACAGCGACACATATGGATACTACCCACCCCCTCGCTCCCGCAAGAAGGTCTGTCGTAAACCTTCTTGATCCTTGTATATTCTCACTCCTCCTTTTATAGTTTTTCTTTCTTTTATTTCCCTCCCTTCCCGTGATTCGCGTCACTCACCCCAGTTCCGTATCGTTTCCATTTTGTGGCTATATGACTATATCCTAAGTAAGAGGGTGAGTGACCAGAGTTGCTCTTTATTTTCTTTTATTTTCTTTTTGTATAGTCTTTCCCACTCTCATCAGTCCCCCAATCTTGTGTTCTCTTCAATACTTAGGCTGATCAGAGCCTAAGTACGGGGGGGGGGGGGGGGGGGAGGGGCGATGCCCGTTGTGTGTTCTTCAATGCTCTTATATTCTTTTTCTTTTCATCCACTTATGCTTAGTACGAACTATGGCTTTTTGTCACCTAGTGCCATGGGGACATAGCACATTTTAAGTATAGGTAGTTTGTATACATTACATATATACTTTATCTATGGCTTCTACTTCGATTTGTTTGTAATTAAAATAAGGAGTTATGGGTAAATTGTTGTAAATAAGAGTTATAACAAAAAAACTTTTTATAAAACAAAACTTTTTCAATATACATATATATACACTTTTGAAAAAAATCAAAAATATTTTCAAAAAAATCTCTCTTTTCAAAAAATAAACTTTTCAAAAAAAATATTTTTTCTACTTTCCTTTCAAAATAATTTTTTTAAAAAGATTGAGTGTCTTTTCTTATTTACCTTTCTTTTTTAGAAAAAACTTTTGAGAAAAAAGAAGCAAAACCTTTTAAAAATATTTTTTCTTCTTTTCCTTTCTTTTTCAAAAAAACAAAAAAATCACAAAAATCACAAAAAAAACTAACTAGTGAGTTAGTTTAGTCCCTGACACATTCACATTCAGGCAAGACTAGTGAAGTTCAAGAACACTTGGTTTATGAGGTCTTGAGATTTTGAGTTAACCATCTTTAGTCATTAGGGTCTTTGACTTAGTTATTCACATTTCCTTAGTTTGAAAGATTTGTATGCTATATTGCACGCTTAGGCTCTACCTTAAGAATATGATTAGCACCTCACGTACACGACTGCAGTTATGATGAGATAAGTTGAAATTTCACTTGATGAACTGGGATGAGGGATTTGAATTTGGACCTGATTTTATGATGCTCGAGGATGGGATAAAATCAATGAAGGCTTCATGAAACCTAAGTGTCAGCACCTTTAGCCAATATGAGAACATGGTCCTTGTACTATCGCTTGACATTTACCTATGTGCCATGGTGTGATGAAATCTAAAAAAATGTTGATCAGTGTGTACTAACTTTTGGTAAAAGCAGTGGAGCTAGCCAAAATTTCAGGAAAAAAAGAAATGTTGAAAGAAAAGCTCTCACCATGCAAAGTCAATTATCAAAGAGCTTGGACCAAATGCTATTAGGACCAAGGAGTCGGGCTAGCACCCAAAAAGGGCTATGCATCGTATAGTGATACAAGTCTGGGTGTCGAAGGTATCTTAGATACTCAAAAGAGACACACCCCGGTGTACTCCCAGGAAAACAAGTGCAGACGACTCCGAATTCTCTTGACGGACACATTGATCAACAAACAAAAAATACATGTGTTGAGTTAATAAGGCACTCGAGAGGATCCATGTTCCAATGAGAGGGAGAGAAGAAATGACACAATCCTATGCCCTCCATCAATTGGCCTTCCATATACACTTTTAAGTCTGACAACTAAAGAGACAATGGATTGGATATAAGAAATGGTTTATTCCCTAGTGTTGAGGATCGGGTTCTTAGGAGAGTCTCTTGGACTGGAACACTGGGTGAAGCTGCGACTCTACTCTTGTAACTGCAATCCACACTTAAAGTCATATCCCAATTATATATGTATATAGAGAGAGTCTGATGATTAGGTAAATTGGATACCTTTTAACTAGAGCTTGGTTCAACTTATAATTTTAGGATCATTAAAATCGAGAGTTCTTCAACGGATCAAGTTTTGTATTCACATGCATAGTCAAGTATTAATCCAACTTATTCATTCTTTATTTGCTCGAGGACTAGCAAAGTTTAAGTATAGGGGTGTGATGAATCCACGATTCATCATCTCAATATATTAATCTTAGTAAAATCTCAAATAAATATCTATAAAATCAATAAATTTATAAAATGACTCTTGTAAATAAAATACATTAATTGTTATATATTATATTGTACAAAATAAATTAATAATAGAAAGCCTTAAAATAAAAGAGTTTTTCACCTGTAAATAGCCCAAACTTCATGTATTTTTAATAATTTCATTTCAAATCTTTTTTGGCTAATTCTTTTTCAAACTTATTTATAAAAATATATATAAAAAAATATAAAATAAATTTCACCTCTAATAAATAATCCTAGATCCTAAGGAGAAAAAGGCGTAAAGTCCAACTTCCAGGCCAAATTCCCGCTCCGTATAATCTCCAAATTCACCAAGCTCACTTTTAAAGTTTAAGTTAGAAAATTATCTATCCAATGAAAGTTGTTTCATTAAAATCAAGGCTCATTTGCAAAATATGCATTTTGGGACCTAGGTGTACATTGTATGTATTGCAATTTCTTCCTTTGTTAATTTCTTTTTCTTAATTACTAAAAAAACTTAAAAATCATTTTTGTGTTTCATTTTATTTCTAATATTTTATTTTATTAATATTTTATAAATATTTTTATTAAAATACAAAAAAATATAAAATTAGAAAAGTAAAAAATGTGTATATTGTTTGTTTTATTTGTGGACTTACTTTTGTAAATTCTCCTCTCTTTTCTCTTTATTTTTATTTTTATTTTAGTAGCTACTTTATTTTCTTTTATTTTCTTTTATTTGTTTTTCATTCTCTATAATAACTCTCATTCAACTCGATTTTCTTTTTTAACCTCCATTCAACTCCACCATTTTTCAAACCTCCCATTCAACTCCATCATTCCACCATTTTTCTAACTCCCATTCTTCTTCTTTGTATTCATCTCCTCTTCTTCATTTCCCTTCATCTGCCATTCTTAGAGAAAAATGAGAGAACTTGGAGTGTTTTGTCGGTAGCGACTGAGCATCATCCTCAAGCGATGACCTCCTTTAGGCAAGATCCGGCGACCATCATTGTCGTGTCACGAGCTTTCCCATCAAGATCGCATAGCTTCTCCGACCGCCAATTGGATCGAGGCCAGGATAGGAGTCCAGCATAGCTGCTACTCAAATCTGACAAAAATTCAGGTAAGTATTCTCTATCTCAACTTTGTCATTTTTTTATCTAACATTTTTTTTGTTGTTGTTCTACATCATCATCACATATCACATCACCATCACCACCACCTAATCACTACATTCCCACCATTCACTTTTTGATTCATGTTTGAAAAATAATTATTTTTTAAAATCATCACAACGCAACTCAAAAAAAATTTAAAAATAAAAAAATAGGTGGTCCGCCCTCTCCTCCACCGTAGGGCACCCCTGCATGCGTTGGCGCCCCCTCCTCCAAGTGCAGCAGTCCGCCGCCCTCCTTCTCTAGCCTATCACCATCCTCCTAGTCACACCGCGCCACTACGTATGGCTCCTCCGCCTACATGCCCCCAACGTGGCCACTTGCCCCTCCGCGCGGGCTACGACACCCCGCCCAGTAACCCAGCAACTCACCGCGGCCTCACCGCCCACAGGTCCTGCTCCGCCCATAGCCCAGCGACGATCGTCGCCTCCAGCCATCGCACACCACCGCGTGCGGTCTCTAACCGCCACTCCCGCCACCACTTCGTGTGCAGCCGCACTGGCCACCGCGCGGCGCTCTGCGACAAGCTGCTTCACCAATTCCCGCCTGCGCGTGGCCGCCGCCACAATCCCGCCGCCAACGCCGCGCAAGCCCCACACTCCCGCCTTACGCCCCACCGTGCGTGGCCACAGCCGCGGCCGTCCTTCGCTCCATCCCAATTCGTGCCCTACGAAGAGGAAGGTCATTTTCATATTATTACAAAAGTGTCCTTGTGTACAATTTGCATTGTCACTGTTATTTTCTGAAATTGCATGGATACCCCTATGTTTATGCATTAATTTGGATATCCATTTCGTATCATTTATTTTAATGAAAAATGTCTCATTGTTGAGCAATTAATTCTCTATCATTTGAATATATATATTTGGACTTTTATGAGCTTCAAGTAATTAATTAAAATTATATTAGTGAAAAAATTACAGATTTTACTCACTGTGAGCTCACTTTTAAAGTTTAAGTTAGAAAATTATCTATCCAATGAAAGTGGTTTCATTAAAATCGGAGCTCGTCTGCAAAATATGGATTTTGGGACTTAGGTGTACATTGTATATATTATAAATAATTTTTCTTTCTTCCCTTTTTATTTTCTTTTTCTTAATTATTAAAAATCTAAAAAAATCATTTCTGTGTTTTATTTTATTTCTAGTATTTTATTTTATTTTTATTTTGTAAATATATTTAATTAAAAATACAAAATATAGAAAAGTAAAAAAAAATCTACATATTGTTTGTTTTATTCGTGACTTACTTTTGTAAATTCTCCACTCTCTTTTCTGTTTATTCATTTTTATTTTAGTAGATTACTTTATTTTATATTCTTTTATTTTATTTATTTTTCATCTCTATAATAACTCCCATTCAACTCCATTTTCTATTTTAACCTCCATTCAACTCCACAATTCCACCATTTTTCTAGCTCCCATTCTTCTTTTTATTCATCTCCACTTCTTCATTTGCCTTCATATGCCATTCTTAGAGAAAAAGGAGATATCTTGGAGTGTTTTGTCGGTGACAACGACTGAGCATTATCCTCAAGCGATGACCTCCTTTCAGACGAGATCCACGGTGACCATCATTGTCGTATCACGAGCTTTCCCATCAAGCTCGCATAGCTTCTCCAGTTTTTTTCGCCAATCGGATCAAGACCACAATAGAAGTCCAGTGTAGCTGCTCCGCAAATCCGACGAAAATTCAGGTAAGTATTCTCTATCTCAACTTTGTCATTTTTTTATCTAACGTTTGGTTGTTGTTGTTGTTCAACATCATCATTACAAACCACATCATCACCACCTAATCACTACCTTCCCAGCATTCACTTTTTGATTTCAGTTTGAAAAAAATAAATTTTTTTTAAAAAATCATCACAACACAGCTCAAAAAAATAAAAATAAAAAAAAACAGTAAGTGGTTGCCCCCTCCTCCACTGCTGGCCACCCCTTGCATGCGCCGCCCCCCACCTCTAGGCACGGCAGTCCGCCGCCCTCCTTCTCCAGTCGGTCACTATCCTCCTGGCTGTAACCTACCACCACGCACGGCTACACTGCCGCATGCCCCCCAACGTGGTCGTTTCCTCCTTTGCACGGGCTACGACACCCTACCCAACAACCCAGCACCTCGTCGAGGCCTTGCCGCCCGCAGGTCCTCCTCCGCCTACAGCCCAACGATGGTTGTCGTCTCTAGCCAACGCGCGCCACCACACAGTGTCTCCAACCGCCACTCCCGCTGCCACTCCAGTACGCGGCCACGCCAGCCATCGCGTGGCGCTCTGGGGCCAACAGCTTCACCCGCTCCCGCATACATGCGGTTTTCACCACAGTCCCGTCGCCAATGTCGCACAGGCCCCGCACCGCCGCCTCGCGTGCCATCGTGTGCGGCCACAGCCACGACCGTCGCCTGTCGCCCCATCCCCTTCGTGTCCTACGAAGAGGAAGGTCATTTTCATTTTCTTTGTGTAGAAATTGCACTTTTATTTTGTTAGTTTTCTATTATTACAAAAGTGTCCTTGTGCACAATTTGCATTGCCACTTTTATTTTCTGAAATTGCACGGATACCCCTATGTTTATACGTTAATTTGGATATCCATTTCGCATCATTTATTTTAATGAAAAATGTCATGTTGTTGAGAAATTAATTCTCTATGATTTGGATATTTATTTGGATTTTTGTGACCTTCGAGCAATTAAATAAAATTGTATTAGCAAACAAATTGCAGATTTTACTCACCGTGAGCCCCTAAATTCATATTTAATTCACGGTTGCTCCAAAAATTCCTTAAAAATCACAAATGATGCCTTTACATGTGATTTAATTTGTTTCCAAATTTAATTTAAATTGGAGTTGTCTTGTGCCTTAAATAAATTGTAGAGAGATTTTAGTAAATAATTTTTAATCAAATCCACACATATTATTTTTGTAAAATTCCAACTCTTCTCGATTGTACATTAATATACCTTGTTGAGATAATTTGTTCTCTGGTTAAATTAATAATGTGGATTGATTAAGAATTAAATACTTATAGTCACCATTATTTCATTGGAAAATTCTTAAAAATCATATATTCTCAAAAATTCCAAAAAACTTATTCTAGCCTAATTTCATCATGTTTAAATTCCAGTAAAATTTCCATAAATTTTGCATTATGTTTGCATGAAAAATTGCATAAAACTCCTAAAAAGATCATATTTTTCATTATTGCATTTTAATTCCTAAAATTCCAAAAAATGTGTTTTGCATTCATCACTGGACTAGGTTTCTAGGAAAATTATAATTTGGCTGAATTGGATTAATTTCGTACTGAAATTAAGTTGGCTAAGTTGTATATCTTCTTATTAACTTAATTCAATCGCATTTTGCATTCGCATTCATTTTGCATTAAAAAAAATATCTGAATTGAAAAGCTAGACCTACTTGTTCCGATTTAATCCAAAGTTGTTCCTTTGCCTCCCTCTGTTCGACCTCGGACTTGCCCATGATATAAATTTGAGCCGAGACACTCTTCACGAAGATCCATTTCTCGATTCTGATTAAGTAGTTGAGTGTCGTGCTACAACAAGTACTAATATAACCACTCATGACAATTCAATCAGATGGCACCGTTGTCGAGGAGGCAAACAACTTAGGGTTTAATTTAGAAAATTAGATTAGGTTTTCTATCAATCAGGTAGTCTGACCCTCGAGTCATCTTCTAATTAATCCATTTTCCTTCTTTTCTCTCAATTATTTCTCTTCTCATTTTTTGTATATATTTTATTGTGTATCTCTCTAATATAAATTTTATTTTCCTTGCGAGGGCTCGATGGACTTGGAGTGCATCGAAAGTCGATGGACGTGATGCGCGCCGACTGCTGACGATCTAGGAATTTGATTTATTTTGAGAGTATTTTCATTTTTGTAAATGTTTGTA
Source organism: Ottelia alismoides (assembly GCA_037367405.1). NCBI lineage: Eukaryota > Viridiplantae > Streptophyta > Magnoliopsida > Alismatales > Hydrocharitaceae > Ottelia > Ottelia alismoides. Next base: position 475,928 of record JAZKJV010011528.1, on the reverse strand, counting down.
ATTATTGTGTTGTAATAATGTAGGTAATTCGTTCTTTACAACCGCTCTTATTTGAGAGACCTCGCTTGTATCAGGACTGGACATTTGACCCATTTGTAGTCGTGTGGTTGATTGACGTAGAATAGGACTTACACTCGCAACTCTTAGAGCATTTTTACTAGAATATTTTTAATACTTATGCTCACAATCTTTAGGACCACAAATCACATTTAACGAGACCCATTTAGACGACTGAGCTATTAGTCCAAATTAAGTTGTTCATCACTCGCTAATAGAACTGCCTGTCTAGGAATGGTTTTCTCGTTTGTATTTCATGTAGTATAAAATTTCAATTCTACATTGCATCCCACATGTAGAGCACAAGGAGCACTATAAGTCTTCTGAACTGGGCATGAATCATTGATTTCACTATTTGCATCGGTTTTTCTCGACTCCCTTCCCCTTTGTTTTGAAACTTAGGTAAAAGCAATTCAGGACTGATCGTTAGGCGTGCTGTGTGTAGTGGATTAATCAAGTGATAACCGAACTTAAAATCATGACTGCTAATTAGAGTTGACCAAAAAATTGACTAAAACTAACACTTGTTTTGGGAGAGCAAAACCCTCATTGTACGTTTGTGCTATTGTGATCGTTGAGAGGTGAGGACACATCCCTAGTATAGTGCTCAAAACCTACTTTTAAGCCTTGAGTAATTAGATGTATATATTGATTTATCACCTAACTAAAATTGAAAAGATAAACATTGGACTCTTATGACCATCATTGTGTTGAGTAGGTGAACTCAAGGTTTGCTCTTGTGTTTGTCTGTTTGTGTGTTATTCGATGCACTTGCACACTTTCTTCCTCAATCCGCTTCATCCTCCCATCTCTTCTTAAAGATGTCGGAATATTGGTCATCATATCCTGGTCACTCTTCTTCGACCATATTCCTATCATCTCCACCCTCTTATTCCTCCCCATACCCACACCCCGACCGTGAAGTCAGAACCTTGACTGACTTCCCCACTTCTTTGTACTTCTCACCTACCCCACATTTTTACCCCCTTGACCCACATCCACAGTGGATTGACTCTCTATATTCTCGTCCGCTCATTGGGATCAAGGAACAAATCGAAGAGCAAGCCACTACTGAGATGAATGATTGGTAGAATCATTTGCCCCAAAGATCTCATTCTCACCTCGAGTTGGGATCGAACAACAATTGATCTATACACATCCCGACTTGTCCTTAGGGTACAAGACGGTCGATCGAACAAACCGAATGGAGAGGCTTGCACCATACGATCGTCTTGACATGATTGGCCTGAGTGATCAAGCCACATTAACCAACCTTCATATCACCCATTCGGAGAACCAACATATACAGGGAATTGGATTCATGCGACCAATTTACAGACCCCCTATCTACTGACGCCACCTTATGCAGCTCCGACCAACATCTGCCATATAGATGGGTCATACTCAACCCAGCATTACACGCCTAAGTCAAGGTGTTTTAAGCATAAGCTCCCGAGTTCTCAGCAGTATCCTCCAACTGAGCAGACTTCTCTCATGATGTGTCATGAGAACTTATTAGAGGATGACATTTCTAGACCGATCAAGAGTCCATGTATGAGAGTGGATCATGGATTTCATGGATTGAATTGTGAAAAATTGGAAGACACCAGATTGACAACACGTCATGTACAACTAGAGTCCCCTCTACCTCCCTCTTCTATTAACCACTTTCCCTCCAAACTAGAGTCTGTACATTCTCCTATTCGTTCTTCACCTACCAAAAAGACCAAAAAAATTGAAAAACCAGAAAACACCATAAAAGTTGAAAATGAAAAAGACCTAAAAAAATTGGATCATGCACTTAGGGAAGCACTTGACAGAAAGTTGATTTTTGAGCTTCCCTTAATAATGGCCATTGAACACTTTCCTGACCTCAAAAGATCTGTGAGAAGTAAATTGATGCCTAAAAGGTCGGCAAATAAGAGGACAAGGACTGAGAGACACATAGTATCTATGGCCACCTCTTTGGTGATAGGTAGAAAAAACCAAGAGCCGCAGAGTGAAGCGGTTGCTTAGGTTTGACTGTGAAATCAAATACACTACTTTCACCCATGTAAGAATTGATGATGATTGCCGATAAATATCCTCCCGACCTCTGCGTTTGCCAAGCTCAAACTTAGATCTGCCAAGAAGTCAAGAGAGATCGTTCAGTTGGCTGATCGGTCCATTAAACAGTCGAGAGGAACCATTTCAATCACCAATACTTTTCAAGGTGCTCTATTGCAGGTAGACTTCATGATCAATGACATTGAGCATCGAGGAGAGTCCATCCGATCTCCGATCATTCTCGGAAAGCCGTTCTTAACCTTGGCTAAGGCAACTATAGATTGCGAGACTCGGAAGATCAATTTTACCGCACTGGGAGCACTTCGACCTCACCCAATCTTTCAGGACACACGATATACTAAGGTAACTCGTACAGTCACAGACAGCTGTGACCTATGAGAGATAGTTGAGCCCCGTCTCTCTACTACACCTGAGATACTGACTGTCCATATGACCATTGGTTCAGAGACTCCATACACCTCTACATCACCCACTGCTTGCATCACCACCACTATGATAGCTTCTAGAGAGGACTCACAACCAGAAGCTGCCCCTGAGTCGGACACGATCGTTTCTGATTTTCTTGACTATTTAGATGATCCGACACATGAGCCGACCAATGCCAAGCCAACTGAGGACACTATGACAAACCAGAGGGTGTGCTGACCCTGCAGGAGTATTACAATGCATATGGTGACTCATCCGATGATGAACCTCTAGTCAGCACCACACACACACTACATCCGGGATCTACACCAAAAGAGACAACCGGGATCAAATTGACCAATCATCGGTTGCTAAATCCTCTAGTTGGTCATCTAGTAAGAAGAAGAATATTGATTCCTTGAGGTGTTTCCTCGAACTCCTCAAGACGTATCCCTCTCCTCTTACTCTTGATGCTTCATGTTCTAGAAAACCGGCTAAGAAAGTTACCTTCGACATACCAGAGAAGGAACTTTTTGAGGAGTCCTCATCAGGTCCAGATGAGGTGATCTATGTGAGTGAGCTCAGTTCAGATGTTCTTAGGTCATATTTGAGCAAGCAACCGTGTGTCGATCCTTGTTGGACGTTCCTCACCCCTCACTATTATTCCCCTGAGGACGATTCTGACAGCGACACATATGGATACTACCCACCCCCTCGCTCCCGCAAGAAGGTCTGTCGTAAACCTTCTTGATCCTTGTATATTCTCACTCCTCCTTTTATAGTTTTTCTTTCTTTTATTTCCCTCCCTTCCCGTGATTCGCGTCACTCACCCCAGTTCCGTATCGTTTCCATTTTGTGGCTATATGACTATATCCTAAGTAAGAGGGTGAGTGACCAGAGTTGCTCTTTATTTTCTTTTATTTTCTTTTTGTATAGTCTTTCCCACTCTCATCAGTCCCCCAATCTTGTGTTCTCTTCAATACTTAGGCTGATCAGAGCCTAAGTACGGGGGGGGGGGGGGGGGAGGGGCGATGCCCGTTGTGTGTTCTTCAATGCTCTTATATTCTTTTTCTTTTCATCCACTTATGCTTAGTACGAACTATGGCTTTTTGTCACCTAGTGCCATGGGGACATAGCACATTTTAAGTATAGGTAGTTTGTATACATTACATATATACTTTATCTATGGCTTCTACTTCGATTTGTTTGTAATTAAAATAAGGAGTTATGGGTAAATTGTTGTAAATAAGAGTTATAACAAAAAAACTTTTTATAAAACAAAACTTTTTCAATATACATATATATACACTTTTGAAAAAAATCAAAAATATTTTCAAAAAAATCTCTCTTTTCAAAAAATAAACTTTTCAAAAAAAATATTTTTTCTACTTTCCTTTCAAAATAATTTTTTTAAAAAGATTGAGTGTCTTTTCTTATTTACCTTTCTTTTTTAGAAAAAAACTTTTGAGAAAAAAGAAGCAAAACCTTTTAAAAATATTTTTTCTTCTTTTCCTTTCTTTTTCAAAAAAACAAAAAAATCACAAAAATCACAAAAAACCTAACTAGTGAGTTAGTTTAGTCCCTGACACATTCACATTCAGGCAAGACTAGTGAAGTTCAAGAACACTTGGTTTATGAGGTCTTGAGATTTTGAGTTAACCATCCTTAGTCATTAGGGTCTTTGACTTAGTTATTCACATTTCCTTAGTTTGAAAGATTTGTATGCTATATTGCACGCTTAGGCTCTACCTTAAGAATATGATTAGCACCTCACGTACACGACTGCAGTTATGATGAGATAAGTTGAAATTTCACTTGATGAACTGGGATGAGGGATTTGAATTTGGACCAGATTTTATGATGCTCGAGGATGGGATAAAATCAATGAAGGCTTCATGAAACCTAAGTGTCAGCACCTTTAGCCAATATGAGAACATGGTCCTTGTACTATCGCTTGACATTTACCTATGTGCCATGGTGTGATGAAATCTAAAAAAATGTTGATCAGTGTGTACTAACTTTTGGTAAAAGCAGTGGAGCTAGCCAAAATTTCAGGAAAAAAAGAAATGTTGAAAGAAAAGCTCTCACCATGCAAAGTCAATTATCAAAGAGCTTGGACCAAATGCTATTAGGACCAAGGAGTCGGGCTAGCACCCAAAAAGGGCTATGCATCGTATAGTGATACAAGTCTGGGTGTCGAAGGTATCTTAGATACTCAAAAGAGACACACCCCGGTGTACTCCCAGGAAAACAAGTGCAGACGACTCCGAATTCTCTTGACGGACACATTGATCAACAAACAAAAAATACATGTGTTGAGTTAATAAGGCACTCGAGAGGATCCATGTTCCAATGAGAGGGAGAGAAGAAATGACACAATCCTATGCCCTCCATCAATTGGCCTTCCATATACACTTTTAAGTCTGACAACTAAAGGGACAATGGATTGGATATAAGAAATGGTTTATTCCCTAGTGTTGAGGATCGGGTTCTTAGGAGAGTCTCTTGGACTGGAACACTGGGTGAAGCTGCGACTCTACTCTTGTAACTGCAATCCACACTTAAAGTCATATCCCAATTATATATGTATATAGAGAGAGTCTGATGATTAGGTAAATTGGATACCTTTTAACTAGAGCTTGGTTCAACTTATAATTTTAGGATCATTAAAATCGAGAGTTCTTCAACGGATCAAGTTTTGTATTCACATGCATAGTCAAGTATTAATCCAACTTATTCATTCTTTATTTGCTCGAGGACTAGCAAAGTTTAAGTATAGGGGTGTGATGAATCCACGATTCATCATCTCAATATATTAATCTTAGTAAAATCTCAAATAAATATCTATAAAATCAATAAATTTATAAAATGACTCTTGTAAATAAAATACATTAATTGTTATATATTATATTGTACAAAATAAATTAATAATAGAAAGCCTTAAAATAAAAGAGTTTTTCACCTGTAAATAGCCCAAACTTCATGTATTTTTAATAATTTCATTTCAAATCTTTTTTGGCTAATTCTTTTTCAAACTTATTTATAAAAATATATATATAAAAATATAAAATAAATTTCACCTCTAATAAATAATCCTAGATCCTAAGGAGAAAAAGGCGTAAAGTCCAACTTCCAGGCCAAATTCCCGCTCCGTATAATCTCCAAATTCACCAAGCTCACTTTTAAAGTTTAAGTTAGAAAATTATCTATCCAATGAAAGTTGTTTCATTAAAATCAAGGCTCATTTGCAAAATATGCATTTTGGGACCTAGGTGTACATTGTATGTATTGCAATTTCTTCCTTTGTTAATTTCTTTTTCTTAATTACTAAAAAAACTTAAAAATCATTTTTGTGTTTCATTTTATTTCTAATATTTTATTTTATTAATATTTTATAAATATTTTTATTAAAATACAAAAAAATATAAAATTAGAAAAGTAAAAAAAATGTGTATATTGTTTGTTTTATTTGTGGACTTACTTTTGTAAATTCTCCTCTCTTTTCTCTTTATTTTTATTTTTATTTTAGTAGCTACTTTATTTTCTTTTATTTTCTTTTATTTGTTTTTCATTCTCTATAATAACTCTCATTCAACTCGATTTTCTTTTTTAACCTCCATTCAACTCCACCATTTTTCAAACCTCCCATTCAACTCCATCATTCCACCATTTTTCTAACTCCCATTCTTCTTCTTTGTATTCATCTCCTCTTCTTCATTTCCCTTCATCTGCCATTCTTAGAGAAAAATGAGAGAACTTGGAGTGTTTTGTCGGTAGCGACTGAGCATCATCCTCAAGCGATGACCTCCTTTAGGCAAGATCCGGCGACCATCATTGTCGTGTCACGAGCTTTCCCATCAAGCTCGCATAGCTTCTCCGACCGCCAATTGGATCGAGGCCAGGATAGGAGTCCAGCATAGCTGCTACTCAAATCCGACAAAAATTCAGGTAAGTATTCTCTATCTCAACTTTGTCATTTTTTTATCTAACATTTTTTTTGTTGTTGTTCTACATCATCATCACATATCACATCACCATCACCACCACCTAATCACTACATTCCCACCATTCACTTTTTGATTCATGTTTGAAAAATAATTATTTTTTAAAATCATCACAACGCAACTCAAAAAAAATTTAAAAATAAAAAAATAGGTGGTCCGCCCTCTCCTCCACCGTAGGGCACCCCTGCATGCGTTGGCGCCCCCTCCTCCAAGTGCAGCAGTCCGCCGCCCTCCTTCTCTAGCCTGTCACCATCCTCCTAGTCACACCGCGCCACTACGTATGGCTCCTCCGCCTACATGCCCCCAACGTGGCCACTTGCCCCTCCGCGCGGGCTACGACACCCCGCCCAGCAACCCAGCAACTCACCGCGGCCTCACCGCCCACAGGTCCTGCTCCGCCCATAGCCCAGCGACGATCGTCGCCTCCAGCCATCGCACACCACCGCGTGCGGTCTCTAACCGCCACTCCCGCCACCACTTCGTGTGCAGCCGCACTGGCCACCGCGCGGCGCTCTGCGACAAGCTGCTTCACCAATTCCCGCCTGCGCGTGGCCGCCGCCACAATCCCGCCGCCAACGCCGCGCAAGCCCCACACTCCCGCCTTACGCCCCACCGTGCGTGGCCACAGCCGCGGCCGCGGCCGTCCTTCGCTCCATCCCAATTCGTGCCCTACGAAGAGGAAGGTCATTTTCATATTATTACAAAAGTGTCCTTGTGTACAATTTGCATTGTCACTGTTATTTTCTGAAATTGCATGGATACCCCTATGTTTATGCATTAATTTGGATATCCATTTCGTATCATTTATTTTAATGAAAAATGTCTCGTTGTTGAGCAATTAATTCTCTATCATTTGAATATATATATTTGGACTTTTATGAGCTTCAAGTAATTAATTAAAATTATATTAGTGAAAAAATTACAGATTTTACTCACTGTGAGCTCTTAAATTCATATTTAATTCACGGTTGCTCTAAAAATTCCTTAAAACAAAAAGATGCCTTTATATGTGATTTAGTTTGTTTCCAAATTTCATTTAAATTGGATTGTCGTGTGCCTTAAATAAATTGTAGAGTGATTTTAGTAAATAATTTTTAATTAAATCCGCCCACATTATTTTTGCGAAATTCCAACTCTCCTAGATTGTATATTAAAATACCTTGATGAGATAATTTGTTCTTTGGTTAAATTGATAATGTAGATTTATTAGGAAATAAATACTTGCAGTCACTCTGATTTCATTAAAAATTTATAATAAAATCATATATTCTCAAAAAATTAGGAAAAAAATACTACTACTCCTCATTTCATCATCTTTAAATTGCAGTAAAATTTTCATAATTTTTGCATTCTGTTTACATAAAAACTGTATAAAAACCCTAAAAAGTTGTATTTTTCATTATTGCATTTTAATTACTAAAATTTCAAACAAATGTGTTTTGCGTTCATCACTGGATTAGGTTTCCAGGAAAATTATAATTTGGCTAAATTGGATTTTTTTCATATTAAAATTAATTTGGTTAAGTTATGTATTTTCTTATTAACTTAATTCAACGCATTTTGCATTTGCATTCATTTTGCATTAAAAAAATATCCGTATTGGAAACCTAGACCTAATTGTTCTAATTTAATCCAAATTTGTTCCTTTGCCTCCCTGTGTTCGACCCTGGACTTGCCCGTGATATAAATTTAAGCCGAGACACTCTTCATGGAGATTCTTTTCTCGGTTCTGATTAATTGGCTAAGTACAGTGCTACAACGAGTACCTAATATAACCACTCAGGCACATTTAATTAGATGGCACTCGTGCCTCATGTGTCGTGTCTGGAAAAATTGCATTGGGGACCCATCAGGTTTCACTTATTATATTTATGCCCCTTTGGGGGACCTTTTTGCATATTTTATCCCTTTAATTTCCATGTTTTTATTGCAATGATACCTATGGACTCTATTATCAATTTCTTGAGCATATCAACTCTAAATCAAATGATTTCAGCTTCTTTTTGTTGCTAATTTTATGCTCTTCTTCATGCCATGATCTATTCGCTTATTTGACACTATTTAATATGCTAAATTTTAATGATTAATGTGTAAATTGCGCTTGATTTCAATGCCATTATTAGATCTCTGATTTATCTAGGTACTTGAAATGACATTGAAATTGAAACTATTTATTGCTCAATTAATCTGATTAATTTACAGGGGTATTTGCTTGCATCATTCTGCTGCACTTCATAGCATCATTTGAGCATATATCTTGCATAAAACTGAACAAAAATTGCATGATGTTTCTTCATCATTCTGTAGCATGCATGCATTATATGATTGTTGCATAATTATTGTTTGCATTACTTATGCACCATTTTATACATATTGTGCATTTGTTTGTCTTGTGCATTTTGCATCATGTTTTAATTGTTTAAAAATTAATAAAAAATGCTTTCTTCTCATGCATCCCGTGCATTATATCTTTTTCCTGCATGATTATTTTTGCATCATTTTATTCATTAGTATGTGCATTGTGTTATGTGCCTTTGTGCATTATCTGTCTACATTGGAGCCTAGGTTACTGAATTTAATCACTTAAATTTAAACATTAATTTCTGATTAATCGATGAGGAGGCTTGTATACCTGTGTTCGACCTTAGCATGCTTGCCAAGTAAAAATTAATTGCTACATATTCAGGCTTGTTGTCGACTATGCATAGAACCAAAATCACCTCCTGTGCTACGATGATACAATGAAATTAAAGAGGTGATTTTGCAGGTTATCAGTGACAAATAATTGTAATGTCCTACCTCTCCTAAGAGCCATAGCATTAGATAACATAAACGAAGTATTCATACATGACTCAGTGGGGGAGGATTCATCACAAACTATTTTGATGGAGGTTATTTAGATCGGCCTCAACCTGCTGGGACGATGGTCTTCATGACGGTTAAGTCATCCAACTTCTGGCATATCTCCATCATGTTTTTCTCAAGTTGAGCTAGGCAGTAAGGTACGTGATTCACTGATGCTGCTTCAATCGGTTCGACATGTTGAGTATGCTGAGACTGATACGAGTGCAGAGGTTGTGACTGGTAATTATGATAGAAAGAATGAGGAGGATACTTCTGATAATGTGGACGAGGGGGATACTGATTCTTATATTGAGCAACCTACTAATAGTGAAATTGTTACTATTGGTATGTCGGCTGTTAGTGATTCTGTCTCCATGTGTGAACGTTCTATGGAGTCTGGTGTTGAGAAGGCTGGTGCTGGATTGTTCTTCCACCTTGATGTTGGTGGAATGGTCGGATGGCTGAAGATTGATCCCGGTATTGTCCTCGTGGACGATTCAACTTTGGTTCCTTTCCCCAAATGCCATTCACCTCTTGGATTGTGGTGGAGGTGGAAAGAATGGCTTGACATATGTTAGGGGCTCCAAATGGTACACAGCCATCTTCATCTGCTACGGTTGTGATGGTGGGCTCTGGTCGGGTGCTTGCATGTAATACACATGCTAGATGGACTGAGGCTACCATGGACTCTACTGATATGGTTGGTCTTTCGGCTCGACGGTAGAGGTCTCAGCTGATACACTAGCAGACTGATACGAGTTGATCATGCTCACCAGAAGCTCCAACTGCTTTGTGATCTGGTCCAACTTGTCCAGATTCTTGGTTCTTTGTTTGATCACATTGAGTTTCTCAAGGTCTTGTGATCGCTTCTCCATATTATCAACCTTGACGAGTGGTTCCTGATGATGCACAAGTTGGAACTCTCATTCCTTTCCACTTAGTGAGATGTTGCCATGTTGAAAGACTTGTGAATGATATGTAGGTTCTTTTGGAACACACAATATGAAGACAATGCGGACGATCCTTCGGGCATTTCCTCAAAGATTTTCCAAACGACATCTTCATCCTTGTTAAAATGAGATCTCTACAAGCAGCATCAATCAACCTTTGGTTGTCTTGGTTCAAATCCCCAAAGAAATTCTGGATCGGACTAGTCTTCAGGATATCATAATGGGGGTACTTCTCCTGGAGATCCTTGAAGCATTCCCATGACACATGAATCATCTCGTAGGACAATTGTGAGAAGTTCGAAATAATAGCTCACATCAGATTAAGATGACCCATGGGATAATACTTGTGCTAAGCTGATTTCAACTCTTCCCAAGTTGTCACCACCTTTCCCAGATGATTGATCCAGTAGAGAGCCTTATCATGAAGGCTAAATGGAAAGGCAGTCATCTTAACTACCTCCAATAGGATGATAGGGCAGTACATGGTTCCACATATGTGATTGAATTGCTGCAGATGGATATAGGGTCCTTCATTTGTGTTCCCATGGAAGGTGAGCAGGAGAAAAAGTAGCTAATGCTTTAGTTACAAAGTGGATCTACAGAATTCGGATCCACTTTGTAATCTGACCAGCTCCAGGGTTATATGCTTCTTTCAGAGTCGGCTTTGGTACCTCTCTTCTCTCCTTCTCTCCTCTATGGTGTTCATCCGCCTGATGTTCATCTCCTCCTCTTCCTTCTCTGTTTTCTCAGTCTCTCCTCATCTCTGACAACATTTCCTGGAAGGCGGGCTGAGCTTCGGCCTATGTAGTCAACTGCTATTGTATAGCCTGTATAGATACTAGCATTAGTTGTCGCCTCCTACTAATTGGTTTTTTGTCCCTTCCCTTTATGATGAACCATTTCAGATTCTGAATCTGATGATCCTGAATCTAGATTGGGTCAATGGTCTACAATGGGAAACATACCTCAATCAATCTTGAAATATGCACCAGATGATGGGAAATGTTGAAGATTAGGGTCAATCCTTAAGTTTATTAGAGTAGGGGATGCGAATGGAGATTGTCGATCTCCATTTGAAAGGAAGAGAATTCGAGAAGAGAGCTGTTAGAAAATCGGAAGCGGAAGCGTAACATGGAAAAAGATAAAGAACAAGAAAGAACGTGGGATTTTACGTGGAACCCTACTCTGTGAGGAGCGGGATGAAACCACGGGAGAAGCCCTCAAAGGGGCATGCTATGCATTGCTTTTTATCAGTGGATACAGGAGGTCTGGGGCTCCTTATATAGCCTCTCCAGAACCTCCAAGTCCCACCGTTGGACGATGTGGGACTAAACACTGGATGGGGTAAATGGATCTCCTCCGGGATCCATTTACCCTGCTACAACTCAATAGGCGCATACAACTTATGATCCAACACTCCCCCTCAAGCTGGAGCATGCAATGCTCAGCTTGGACAAATAGAAATAAACTCAACTCAACGCTACAGGACACTACGGACAATATCAACCCAACGCGCACATTGCTGCAGTCGAGGACGTTGCTTCTCATGTCGTGCATGTGAGGAGGGTGAACGGGTTGGAGTGTGAGTCAACTGAAGACTCGGAATCTGACCATCGAGTCTGAAACTGCGCCTGAAGTCTCCTCGTCGGAGAACTGGGTCTCTCCCATCTGGCTCAGAGAATGGTGCACTGCTCTGGTGTACCTATGATACCACATGAAAACCCTTGCCCTCAAGGGAATGGTCCTCTGCTCTGGAGTCCCTATGGCTCACATGAAAACTCTGGCCGAACAACAAGAAGAATGATGGGGACCTCGAACTGATGATGTCAACTTATGCTCATCTGAAAAATGACCGCAATCATATGCGTGTCTGAAACTGGACTCGGAATCAATCGTCGAGTCTGAACAACTGTAGAGTCTGATTATCTGGCTGGTCTGGAGACTGCATGTGGCATCTGAATCTGGATCTGGAATACAAGACTTGTGACTCTACATATACTCCCCCTTTCTCCCATACTTGTCGGAAAACAGACAAATCGACAAAGTTGGGAGAAGACAACATAATGGGGAAAACAAACATGAATTTTGCAGTTTTTCATTTTGTCATTTTTTTAAACTGCCAAGTTTTTTTATAAGACATTCCATCATTTTTTCAGCTTTTGCATCCTTTTTTTTTGCAAAATATTTACGTACGGCCTTTTTTTGAGATGTACGCGCCTTTTTTTTAAACACTCATATTAAAAAGAACAAACGTGGCTCACATGGGCACCGAAAATATTGCAACCCTCTCTCTCTCTCTCTCTCTCTCTTTTAACATCAACGGGCCCTCAACTTTTCTGGGCTCTTTCTTTCTTTCTTTTTTTCAGTAGCCGAATCCCACCTGGGTTTTTACACGGCCTACCCCCACTATTTTTTTAAAAAAAACCGCCTACGTCCTTTTTTTTTCATTGTGGCCTGTGGGACAATTTCTTCCCCCCCTTTTTTTTAATAAAACGCCGCCCCTGTTAGGGTTACGCCAATGGGAGAGGAGGGGGCGCTGTGGGTTCAACCTTGCGCCGCCTGCACGTGAGAAAGAGAAGATCGCGCGATGCAGGAGGAGATGTGCGGCATGCCAAAGCTGCCGCCGCCGCACGGAGTAGGAGAGGCGCTCGCGCAAGGTCTCGCCGCACTGGAGAATCACACAGGAGAGGCGCTCGCGAGCAGGAGAGGCGCCTGGAGTTGCGTAACAAGGGATCTGCGTCGTCGATCGGCGATGTTGGGAGCAGCTAGGATGCCGCATACTGGAGGAGATGCGGAAAGGAGGATTCGTGCTGATGCGCTACCTGAGTTGTTGCCGCTTGCAGCGAGCGACTGGGGTTCGAGCGATGCCGCCACCATGGTGCTCTTCTCCATCGGTTGGGCTTGATGAAACAGCTGCAACGTCGATACGCGCATGTGTGCGCAATGCTGCATGCGCGCCTGGGCTCGTGTGGGGCTGTACGCCTGTGACCGTACGGCAAGGCGGCCTGGAGTTGCGCCGCAGGAGGCTGGGTGGTGCTATTGCACCGATCAGGAGCTCCTGAATGCGAGGTTGGGGTTGGGTGCGCCTGAGAGCGTTCCGATCACCTCCCCCTGCTGGAGGTTGCCGCCGCCATGAGATCTGGAGATTTAGGGTTTTTTTTCGCAAGAACCCTATTTTTTTTCAAAGCAGAATAACAGTGCAGAAGCTCTAATCTCGAATCATATGAACTGATCTTCAAATATAAATGTTACAGAAACAACCGAATCTTAGGAAAAAATAATGAACATAAAAAAACCCCGAGAAACGAACCCGCTCTGATACCATGTTAGAAAATCGGAAGCGGAAGCGTAACATGGAAAAAGATAAAGAACAAGAAAGAACGTGGGATTTTACGTGGAACCCTACTCTGTGAGGAGCGGGATGAAACCACGGGAGAAGCCCTCAAAGGGGAATGCTATGCATTGCTTTTTCTCAATGGATACAGGAGGTCTGAGGCTCCTTATATAGCCTCTCCAGAGCCTCCAAGTCCCACCATTGGACGATGTGGGACTAAACACTGGATGTGGTAAATGGATCTCCTCCAGGATCCATTTACCCTACTACAACTCAATAGGCGCATACAACTTATGCTCCAACAAGAGCCATCCCCGAATTCTTGGTGAAGAGGAAAGCTGGGAGTCCCGAGAGTGATTCGCAAAGTCCAAATCGGTCTTCTCGGAATCACCCCGAATTATTTGAGATCTTAGCATTGGGGAGTCGATGTAGGTGTTCGTGGAGTCCGAACAAAATTCTCCCATACCCAACATCTTGAGAATAAAAAAGAAATGAGATGATTAGGAAGCAGAACATGGAATTGAGGAGGAAATAAAATGAAGAGGAAAAGAAGTGAAGGCCCAAAATGAGCAAGATGAAAAGAAGTGTGAATAAAAAGGCGCAAGTGCACGATGTTTTAATCTTTGACCTAATAAAAACTAATCAAACAAACCTCAATAGAAAAGATTCATCAACTCGACTCCTAGAGCCTTAAGTGTTCGTTGAATTATCTTTGTAGTTTTTATTTGTTGTTTTCAAGCAATTTTGCCAAATTAACTTAGCACTACTCCTATAAGAGAGTGAGTACTACCAGACAAGTGTCTTGTACTTCACACTTCCTTTGTAACATGCAACATGTACCTTTTTAAGGTCCTTGATACCGGATTTAGGCCCACTACCCAGCCAAAGAAGTAGAGGAAGGAAACCGATATGACAAATCCAATACTTCACCTGAAAGGTACTCGGATGTGGCACAATGAGACAGAATCCTGCCTTCGCAGTACCCCTATGCTTAATAGTTCAGACCAAACCCGCAAGCGGACTTGGACCTACTCTTCCACACACCGACAGAAGCGCTAATACTCCATGAACGCAAGCGATAATCAAGGCAGTACCCATGCTGGGATTTGAGCTCTAAGTACTAGGGTCATGCCTCACTCTGTTTGGAAGGTACCTGAAAACAATGCAGGATTTATAAACAAATATAATGAGGTCCATTAACCAATTTTAATTAGGTCAAAGTTTTTTATCGATTCATTTTTTACTTTTCTAGTTTTCACCTTTTTTGGATATTTTTCATGCAAACACCCAACGAATTTTTTGATTTCCTTTTATTCCTAGGTCCAACAAAATAGGGGAAGGAATGAAAAAGTCAATATGCGATGAAAACTATGAATGCAAATGCTAGACAAG
The DNA here is from genome assembly GCA_037367405.1 of Ottelia alismoides. NCBI lineage: Eukaryota > Viridiplantae > Streptophyta > Magnoliopsida > Alismatales > Hydrocharitaceae > Ottelia > Ottelia alismoides. Next base: position 460,875 of record JAZKJV010011528.1, on the reverse strand, counting down.
AAGGTACGTACATTGCGCCAACACCATGCAAGTGATCCACATATCAACTAAAACTAATTTATACACACATGTAATTGATGAAATCACCCTAAATCAGGAACTGCTATTAATGTGAAGCCATTTTTATTTTGTCTAAGTCCAAGTGCAATAGAACTATAGGAGCAAGATATAAGTTAGGATTTAGTCCTAGGTACCGAGCAACAACCCTAGATCCAAGGGCTCAATTAGTGAAGACGTAAAAAGTAAACAAGTCGAAAAGCACAAATCATGGAAATCAAAGTGAAACAAAGGATAAAATAGGGAGAAAGAAATAAGAAAGCTATAAAAATACGGGAAATTTGATTGGGCCCACAAGTGTACATGCACTTGGTAAAATAGATATGTCGAATGCTAAGTGTCCAGGGAGTCCAATTATTACAAATTAATTATCAAATCTCTCTCTCACCAAATAAAATAAAACACCAATTTTAGAAAGTAAAATGCAACTGTTTTGCGGTTCTCTTGGTTCTCCTTCGCAGCTCTCTCCTGTCGGCTCAGTCTGAAAGCTGACCTCCACCTCGCTCGGGTGCAGTGGAGTTATAAAGGATCTGCCCTCGTTCCGTGGACCATCGCAATAAAGTCAAACACAAGAGATGGCCAGAATAGTTATACAAAAATAGACTCAAAGAAATAAAAGCTGAAAAGAAGATAGATCATACAAGACAAGTAAATAGCTAAGTGAACCTACTCTACCCTACCGTTGCTCCCCAACAACTATGCTATTTGATTAATCGAAGAAGTCCGGTCTGCTAACCTAACAAGCTAGGTCAGTAGTCATTGTGGTGATCGGGTATCTACAAATCAATCAACAACCAACTCACAATATATAGATGAATATCAAAATGTGGGTGAGTCAAAATTTATTATAACTCTCCAAAAGTCTGTATAGTTGCAAGTAGAGAAGAGTGTCAAACACAAGGAGTAAACATGGATAGATGGTTAATTATTACTAATTATTTATAACTAATAATAATTTTCTAGTTTTTTATCTTTTTTATTTTCTACTTTTGTTTTTGGAATATTTTTAGTGGGTTTTTATGTATATGCAATTTTTTTCTAGTTTTTAAATATTTTATTTTTTTTATGATTTTTAGTTATATATTTTGTTTTTAATTTGCAAATTTTTAATTCTTTTTTATTTTTAAAATAAGATAAATAATACTATAGATAATATATAAAGATAGTATCTTTTGGATTTTTAAATAAGTCAAATAAAGTCAAAATAAAGGAAATAAAATATTTTCGGATTTTAAATATTTTTCTAATGTTTTTGTTATTTTTGTGGATTTTTATATATTGTTATGGATTTTTAAGTTAGAAGAATATAAAACAATGAATAAGCTAATTTCACAAATTAGTTCCGGGTTTTAATATATATATATATATATATAAATTAATCTTAAATAATTTTAATATAAACTATATATAATAAAAGAAAATTCAGAAATAAAAAGAAATGTTTTTTTGCTAATTTTTATAAGATTTTTAGGGATTTAAAATTTTTAAGTTATATATTTTTAGTGATTTTTGGTTATTTTATAAAATATAATAAAAACTATCTAGTACATTTTTTTAGAATTTTTTGAGACATTTGATTTTTTATGGATTTTTAATTATTAGATAAGAAAATAGACTTGTTTTATATTTTTAAAATAGGAGAATATAAATAAATGCCCTAAAAATATTTGTTAAATTATGGTTCCATTACATCTAATATATTTTTCCTAAGAAAATCATTTAATAAAAATAAAATACACTAAATAAATAAAAACATCAGGTAAGGACCTATTTATAATTAATAAAAAGTTTTAATGTAATTGCTAACATTCAAGACAAGTCCAAGGGTCAAACATGCAATATTTGTGATTAAAATACAATTTAAATGAACCTTGCATGGACTAAATAGCAATTACATGAAAGTTTCGTTACATTTCATAACATCCATAGAATATTGGGGTGTACCCCACAAAATGCCCAAAAGGCAATCACGTGGAGTGGCTCATGAGGTGACCTATTAGTGGACCTAACTGCAAATACCAAAAGGTCTGGGGTCCAATATGTAAAATATACCTAAATATTACGTTTTATTTAATATTTACAAGACTAAAAATGAAATAGATAAAGAGGACGGGGTTAGTGCAAATTACCCCTCGAGGCACGTTGCTCAACGCGGATGGCACTTCACTTAAGCATGATGGATGGTTGGGGGCATGCAACACTTCGCCTTGAGCGTGCGATGGAGATTAGACCTAGATAGAGTTCCTCATCCAACAACAGTTGGAGAGGCTAGAAGAACATGGAAGAGCACCTGCTTGGGCGAGGTTCGTCCGTTTGATTATCCCTCCTCCATCGATGGCTCGAGCTCGGAAAGGTCCCGAAAACTTCTTGAAGTGATCCACAACTGCTGGTGGTGCTAGAAGGGTCCTACCCTCGCTGGAGGAGCCATGGAACTCGTGTAAGAACATGCACCTAGGCTTGAGGTTTTAGACTCGAAGACCAACCAGATGTGGTTCTCTAGGGCTCGTAACTGCGCTAAAAGCTTCAGGGCTCGAGGCCGATGCTTCTCGACATGTTTATTCTACAAAAAAGGCAGGGGATGAGGAGGGCGGAGGATCTCCGGTGAAAGGCAGAGGAGGAGATCTTGTATCGCGATCTGTGCAAGATCAAGGTGGCTGGGGTGGTCTAGATGATGGAGAAGATGAAGGGGGAGATGATGAGGTGCTTTGCTTGGCAGAATAGGTTGTGTTTGACGATGAACAAAGGTCGAAGCCTACTGCTCCAGCATACTATTTTTTGGATTTTAATCTAAACAAAATGGAATCGACTGGAATAAAATGCAGATCTACACTAAGGATTAAAATGCGAAGCTAATGGACTAAAAATAAACAGCTCACATTGTCTGGAGGACTTGGGAGTAGATGATTGGGTGGAGGTACACAAACGGTGGATGAATTACGCTCTTTCTCCTCATTGTGAATCGCATGACACTCCTCCCTATCACGAAGGGTGGCACTCTAGTTAATGATTCTTGGGTTTACGGGAGGTCGAAGGTGGATTAGTCGGAGCTGGTGATGGAAGATGAAGATATATAACAGAGGAGGAAGGGCTGACTTCGATTGAGGATTGCACGCGCATCAAGGTTGGTTGGTAGAAGCTGGGGTTAGGGCGAGATGGAGGACATGATCATGCGAAGAACTTTCATGAAGTGCTCAAGGAGATCAGAGGAATGGATCATGTGTAAAAAAATGGAGAATATAGGGGACTTCGCCGTTCTGACAGGGATAGGGCATAAGGGGGTGTGTTGACGGAGTGTTGACCACTCCAAGCACCCCCATTTGGCCGCATGAGATGCTAAAAGATAAGAGAAAATAAGAAGTAAAAGATAATTCGAAATAAAATAATAAATGATTTATTTTAAAAAATCAAGGCATGAAAATGTGTATTATTTTCTAAACTTTATTTTAGTTTTTTATTTGTATCCTTATTTAATAGTAGAATTATTTATAAACTATTATTTATGTATTTATACCTACATACTATGTATTTATATTTATTATTTCAATACATAATACCATGTTTACATAATTTATTTATTTAAAACATTATTTAATAGATATTGACATGTATTTTTAGGATTTTTATGCTTTTTTAATGTACAAATAAATACATGTATTTATAACATATGTAAATTATACCTATATATTAAGATATATTAATTCTTTGGGTATTTTTGAATGTTTTTAATTTGTATTTTTTAGATGTTTATATTATGTATGATGGTTTTAGATTATAAAGAATAAGATAAATTGTCTTATTATGCAGATGCACAAGTACCTAGATACCCTAATTAGTTAGCTTTTGCATCTAGACTCCAACTTAAATGAAACCACTTCATTTTGAAGATAATTGAATTTAAATAGAATGGAGGCGAGTTTAATTCATTTTGAGTTCGTATGGAGAAGATATTGATCAATGAAGTTCTGTTTGTGACTTTTTCAATGGAGTGTATTGAGTGACTTGTGCATGACTTATTTTTGTCAATAATTTTATTATTTTATGTACATGATCATATACAAGTTTTATGTTGAACAAAATATTGTTTGAAGTGTGTACGATAATAAATAAATTAGTTTAAGTTTGAGCTACATACACATTATATTGTACTTAGAATAATTAGGGTTTTCTTGGTATTTCTGTACATCATTTCACCCTATCTCTCCTTACTTTATTAATGGCCGACCTAGTCAATATTTGACTTGGTTTCGGGGTTCAGGGTCAGTCAGTATCATAGATACTTTCCCTTAATTTTCTTTTCTTTTCTTTATTATTTTATTTTATGTTTAAATATAGGTATTTATACACTATTTATACAACAATGTCAGAATGTTAATTCACGCAAGTTATTGATATTTGCATGTATTTTACCAGGGATTTAAAGCCAATATGAAAGAATAAAGGTGAATGATGGCTATTCATCGTCTACCAACTCCGAGAGCTTTTGGAACCATGCTCTGGGAGGAAAAGCAAAAGTAGAATCAACTAAACTATGATTTGACTTGTGAAAGAAAATCTTGATAAGACAATTGCAAGTTCGATTTGAATTCCTCATAGTTCTTCCAACATATTTTCGTTCCTTTTTTTGAGCACATATTGACCAAATATTCCGCATAGTGATTGCGAAACTCATTAAAGTTCCTTTTGATTTTCTCGTGATTTTTGTTGCTTTTGAGAATTTCCTCACTTAGGATCTCAAAATCATGAAAATGTAATGGCTCAGTTAGATCAACTTTCTCCAAATCTGGTTTACCACTAAAGAGAATAAAAAATCTTAATTGATTTATTCCAAAATGGGGGGGTGGTGTTCTTCCAGAAAAGAAGAGGGATAATATAGTTTTATAAGATGAAAATGAACTGCATTCGTGATCTTAAGGTCATATATAGCTTTATAAAGTTTAAAAGCCTTTTGACACTCCCCTCAGCAACAAACCCACGTGGCTGCTTCCTATAGACCTCCTGTAAATCACCGTATAGAAAGCATTCTTCACATCAAGCTGGGACAGTGAACAATCTTGTACCACTCCAATAGAGAAGGATCCGAAGGATAGAATGACGTGCCACCAGAGAGAACATATTCTGATAGCTCATCACATAAGTCTGGGCGAAACCATGAGCCACAAGTCTAGCCTTATAGCGATCAACGATGCCATTTGCATGGTGATTCATAGTAAACACCCATTTCCAACTAGTCAGGAAAGTCCTCGTAGCATGAGTGACTAAGCTCTATGTGCCACACGACAGTAGCATGACCATCTCCTTATCCATAATAAGATGCCACTGACTATCTCACATAGCCTCCTGATATGTCCGTAGGATTTCCATAGTTAATAGATCCATGACAAACCTCTTGAAATCCTCTAAAAGATGCCCCAAATAAACACGAGCAACGAGAGGATACATGGTATATGCATGCCTCCTCTTCCGAAGAGCAAGGGGCATATCATAATCATATGTACCATATGTAGCATATAAAGTAGTCTCCTGATGAGGCACATGCTCGTCCTGTAAACTAGTCGGCTTAATAAGGAAATCATAGTGCCATTACAAGAAATGAAGTGCTTAGAACATACATGGGGCGTGTTAGATGATGGGGAAGGTCCATGAGCATGGGTAAATAGGGTGGCCTGCAAATGTAAAAATATGGTAAAAACTGATCCAACGTACTCAGTGGTGGGTGCATAGGAGCAACCACAGTAGGAGGTGATGGTGGTTTGATAAGGAACCGCAACTGGAGGTGGTGGTGGCATATGAGGAGGCATGCAGACCTTCTCTCCAGAGTTAGACGGAGTCAACATGTCACCTGTAGGAGAAAGATACATGATTGACTTAAAGAATGTGACATCACCATTGAGTAGTACTTCTGTCAGACAAGATCAAAGCATCGATACTTATTTTGGGTCCATAGTAGTCCATAATGACACACTTGACAACTCTAGGGGAGAAACTGTCATGACTAGGAATCAGACGAATGCCACGAAGCTAAAGACACGAGGTATAAAAGAGAAAAATATCCTTCTCGAGAAACACAATTGAGAAACAAATCTTCTCTCCTAACACAGACGATGTCATGCGATTCACAAGGTAACAAGTAGAGAGAACCACATCACCTCAAAAATAGTGGGGAGTATGACTTTGAATCATGAGGGTCATATCCACATCAACTAAATGACGGTGTTTTCTTTCAACAACATCATTCTGTTGGGAAGTGTACGCGTAAGAAGTTTGGAGCATAATGTCAAGAGACCTGAAGAACTAAGAAAGATGTAAAGTGCAAAACTCCAAGGCATTGTTAGAGCGAACATACTTGACAGTAGCATATTAAATAATCTTTATTTCATGACCGAAAGATTAAATAACATACCTAGCCTCAAACTTATTTTTCAAAAAAAAACCCATAACAATCTAGAAAAATCAACTAATACAAGACAGAGCATATACCCCTGATGGTCAGGAACACGATTGGGACCCCAAATATCAAAGTGAACTAACTCAAATAAGTTATTGTTCCTATGACTCCAATGATCAGGAAAGGTAGACCGATGATGCTCCCAAGCTAGCGAGCCACACACTGAAATGTGGACCGAGAGGATATCTGTGAGAGAACATGACAACTTATGCAGAGGAAGGTGGTCCAAAAGAAGATGCCACATGTACGGAGAGACTGATCTATAAGAAGAACCACCATATGAACTCTGGACCACTCTGTAGAGATCTCCTTGCTCACGGTCACATCCAATCACCCAACCTGTGAGTATGTCCTGAAACACAAGAGAAGAGAGATAAAAATTGGTACGACAATGAAAATCCTTAGTGATCTGACTAATAGACAATAAAATCATCAAAAAACCTGGTGCATGAAGCACATTTTGATGACTCTTAGACGATGTCAAACATACCCCCTCTTGTAATAGGGGCAGTCCCATCTGCAATGACAACCAATTTGCTTGGAGGAACATGTCTATACAATGCGAACTGAGCCCTGTCTCCACATAAATGATGAGATGCACCATAATTCATGATCCACTTTGTCATGTTTGCTCCGAGACAATTGGTAAGGTCATAGGATATGCCTGAGGTGCTAGAATAGGCTTTGGCGGTAGCAACAACATCGAAAAGACATGTCAGAGCACTAGTAGTGGCGGCACTAGGAATCATGATCTCCCTAATATGAGAGACAATATCATCTAACTTCTGGTCAGTAGTAGGAGTAGAAGTGGCAGTAGGCTCTGCTTAGCTACACAAGCAGACGCGGGGTAGCCATTCTTCAACTAGCAGGTCTCCTTCGGGTAACTAAGCCGATGACAAAAAGTACATGGATCGTGCTGACATCGACCTCCTCTGCAACGGGCACCACACCCTCTAAACTTTAGATGTTCCTCCTTTGCTAGAGGATGTGGCCATCACTGAGGAGATCTGAGTAGCGGTAGTGGATGTGATTATGATCTTACTAAACAGCTATAAGACTCCTCCATCAGAAGTGTAGATGCACCCATGAGGAATTTGGTGCATGTTGTATCATACTCAAGGTCTAGGGCTTGTAGCAAAACTCCAACCATCATGACGTTCCTCTATGCCATATGTTATTTATGTAGATGTGGTCACGAGCATGAAACTATGCAGCTTCCCGAACATGCCTTGAAGCGAAGAGTAGGAGTGCAGAGGACAACCATTTTGTCTGGCCATGAGGATGTCAAACTGTAGCTGAAGAATCTTAGTGTCATTCTTCACCTAACCATAGGTGGTGGCTGGGATATTCCACATTGCCTTAGCCATGGGTTGATGCAAAATATCATTAGTTATATCACTATGACCAGAGTCCTAAAGAGCCATACACACACCTACATATCATCATGCTTTCAAGAAGCATTCACCCCAGTCTTATCAGCATGCTCGAGATGTGTCTGAATGTGCTCCTTGTTATTATACTACATCAAGGTCTTAAAACTGCATGGACCATATCTCGTAATTTGTCCCATCCATCTTCACAATGGGCTCCAAGCCCTTGAAGGCACCAGACGAGAGGAAGTCACCCTTGATTTCTGACATGATGATAAAGAGTCAATACACAAATGTAACTGGGGCTATAGACATATCTGAAGGTATCTACACAATCATATAGGAATTGATAGTGGGTGCATACTCATACCAAAACCATCCCCTCAAATTAGGATCCACAATTAGGTCAGGGGGATGACATTGTTCTGAAATCACCATTTTTCGACCAAAATCAACTCGTAAGCAATCCCTAGCTGATGAAAAGGTGTAGAGGGGAGAAGGGAGGTAGTCTACAGAACCCTTGGCGACGATGTAGACCACTGACGACAAGCAGAGGGATCAATGAGGCCCTAGGCAACAATGGTTAGGTCATCGAGACTTTAGCCAACGATGGAAAGGTCTAACGAGGGCCTTAGGTGGCGGTGATGGTAATGAGCATGGGAAGAGATGGCATCGATGGTGCACACGCAAGGGAAGAGATGGCTAACAGGTAGGGGTGTTGATTAGGGCACAAGGCTCGAATCTAGGTTCATCACTTTCATACCATGTAGAAAATAACACAGAATTGATAATTCATGAGGCCTTAGGGTTCTATTATATAGAGAGACGAAACCTTACTAGGCAAATTACATAATAGAGTTGATAAGAAAAGACAATACATAGAATAGACAAAGATGAACATATCTCTCAGCAATAAATAGGGGCATATTTAACATATTTTAACAAAATCGATTAACTTGAATGGCCAAATAGATGTGAGTTAACCAGATGGGTTGCAATGTAAGGGTTAGTAAAGTGTTGTGATAACTACGAAGAACACAAGGGCAAGCAAGTAATTGGTAAACCTTATGGGGTTCATGATGTAATAACCCCTTTTTAAAAATCCAAAACTCTAAGGTTTGGACAAGAGTAAATAGGTACACAAGCAAGTAGGCAACTAATTTGAATTACAAACAATGTTTTCTCACAATTTGGAGACATAGTCCACCGATGCTTTTGATATTTGAATATGTTAACAAAACTAGACTGATTTGGCTGTACACAAACCCTAAAACCATAGTGTCTCAGTTCTTTGGACAATCAACAAAAAAAATATGGAAATACTTGTAAAGTTGGCAATGATTGACAGCTTTCTGCATATACTTTTGACCAGCTAGTATCTTATCTTCCAAATCAACGACGAGTGTGAATCATTAATGGCAAACTTTACGTGTGATGAATTGACAAAGCTCTCAAAGGCCACAAGCTCAGTGTTCAGCAAAGATAACAGCTCCAAGTAACGTGACTGTTTCTTCTGTAACACGTGGATATAAGCTGAAAGCCCAAGACAAAGTATTTCTTCCTTCTTTAATCTGAAAATGGGACGGTTCTTGCCATCACACTCCATCGAGTACATGCGCGTCTTTATGAGCTTGTATGTGTATCTGAAGAAATAATGCAGACTTGTTAAGAGCAAGAAACTCGGAAGAAAAACACATGCAACTTTTTGGAAGATATGCCCCCATTGAAGATGAGGACATCCATCTTCCAGTTGGTGTTTTCCAGAAAATATGCAAATTCTTCGGTCAAATTGTTGAGTCAGACAGCATAACTCATGTTTGACTATTAATGCAAACTGCCACATTTAATTTTTTATAAGCTGTTCACTTCTTATCATATTCAAAAAGGATATTAAATAGCCTTTGATGCAATCCCAAACAAAATATACAAATTTAACAAAATATCACTCAGAATACAGCAGTTGGGAAGTGATAACCAAAACCTATCTTTTTCATGCACAACTACCTCAAGAAGCCATTTAACAATCTATTACCAGCATTAAAAATAGCACATGTGCAGGAAATCAATATCGGTATTCTAAGGTTCATACCTAAAACTTCCCAGGATTACATCTGCACAATATATTGGACTCAAGCTGATGCTTGACAGTGATAATGCACAGAAATAACAGTGAAATTTCATAGCACATATTACGAATGCTTGATAAGCATTTAGTGCCACAACCTGCATAGAGTTAATGTTCAAGTCATAGAAAATGGGGTGACACTTGGGTCTCATATAACCACATAATTTGACTTTCAGATGGTGTCCTGGCTTATCGTGTGGTAGCACTGTGAGTGTAGAGTTCATATGCACATTCCAATACCTGTAAAAAAAGTGAATCATTAATACATTGTCAACCAGAGCAGTGAATTTTACTTGATGGCCTTGTGAGGGAAAACCAAAAATATCAGCAAACAAATGGAAGAGTGTAAAATCACTTGGGAGGCGAGTCATTTAAACAGTGAACTTCAGAAAAAACATTCAAAAATGTAAAATAAGATGTGCATAATCGAACTGCTACCTTGTATAGTCTGCTTGGATCTCTAGTGTTTTGCAGTTGAAAAGTAATCCACTCCAAGGAATGAAAGATTCACCATCTGATCCCGTGTATACTTTGCTAACCAAAGGTTCGGAATGCTTTCCCGCCTCAAAATTTACAGCAAACTTTTCTCTATTCATAAAGCAGTTATATCTATGGAAACCTCTCTGTAACCTATCAAGAAAACCATCAGCAACCTTTTCAGATGTCGATATGAGCAAAAAATCATCAACCCATCGCATTAAGACAGAGTTTGGAAACAATAGTTCATCTGACATGATGGTATCTTTATGTACATCAGAACCGGGAGCATTTAGCCATACCATAAATGTTCCTGAATCGTCTTTAGGACCACAATGAAGATCCTTTGTTCCAATGGTCGAAGATATATGATCTTTGGCTCCTCTAAAGTGAGAATACATGGTGTTAATTCTGTTAGTCATGCTTTCTCTGTCACCATCATTCAGCTTTCCAGTATTCTCATGTGGACAATTCAACTTGCAGATCTTACGAAGAAATGGAAAAATGGCATATCTTTCCATATGGCCATAATAGAAAGAACAAAGAAGAGACGATAGTAAACCACCCTGAGGAATTCCAACTTTTTGCAGGAAATATCCATCACTTAATTGTATTATATTGCGTTTGACATGCTCTTCAAGAAGCTGGTGAAGTCCATTTTGCTTCAATGTTCTGCTTGTTCCCTAAAACACAAATAAGTTTGTTAATTTAGCTCAGACATTCTATCAAAGTGCTGGAAACACAAAAAACCGTAGTCCCCAACTTAACGAAAACCTACTTGAAGCTATCAAACCAGCCAAGAAGAATGAAATTTATAAGGATTACAAAAAATCCACAAGTATGTTAGGCCAATTTACGAAAAAATGCCAGCAAACAATAGCCAAGATTGTAACAGGTCTAGATTTAGATACTTCTTTTGACAATAAAACTGCAAATAAATATAAATATATATGGGTTCAATGGGGCTACCGTTGGCTGACCCCACCCCCATTTTCCAGTGATTTTTTTTTATTTATTCAAAAATACCATCACGTATTTTCATCATTACATCCCTCCAATATGTCATTTCAATTTCATCCGAAATAGAGACTCCTATACCCTCCATGTAGAACATGTCGATTATAGCAATTCGAAGACCGGTAAAATTAGCTTTTCTAGATGAAGGTATGGGAGTCTTTGTTTCTGACGAAATTGGAATGGCATATTAGAGGGATATAGAGATATAAATACATGGCAGTATTTTAAAAAAAATCGCCGGAAAATGGGGCGGGGCAGCCCCATTTTTCCCGTATGTATGTACGTGCATGAATGCATGCATGGATGGATGGCTGTGTGGTGCGTGTGTGTGTGTGTGTGCATGTGGTGCATATGTGTGTGTGTGTGTGCGCGCGAGCGTGCGGGCGGGCAGGTGTGTGCGTGAGCGCGTGTGTGTGTTTGTGCGTGGAAGCTATTTTTCTGTAAATTTAAATGTATGCATCAAAACAGCAATGGGTTTAACCAAATAAATGAATTATATCAAAGGTCTGTATTCAACTCCTCGCAAAGAAGATTAATCGGCAGGGTACGCAAATCCAGAACAGTTTAAATGATATTTGCAAGAATATATTTTCACTGAAAAATGATTACAGATAATATACAAAAGACATCAATCACGTCCTGAAGTTCTGACGTAATAGGAAACTTTAACATGCACCATTGTGACATCAACCAAACAAGACATATGGTAAAAGAATAAAGCTAAGTGCATAGTTGATGGATATAAAAAGTAGGGTGAATTTATTTTCGTTTTACATGATAGCAACTTGGAAAATGCACAAAAGCTAGACAGTAAAATTTCATCAATCATTACATCTGAAAAAGAAGGATCATAGGGAATTTTAACAATTTTCCATAACTACTATAGAAAATAACATTTATGCATTTATTATTTCCTTTCTTTGTAAATTTTCCATTAGTTTCGTGTTCTCTAGGGGTTTCTCCTATATATAAAGGAGTCATGTGACCTCAAAATAAATAAGTCATGTTTCTTTCTGTAAGGTATAAGAGCGGCGGTTCTGGACCAAAGCTTTGGTATCCCGTTGATACCCTAATCCCCACCCATCCGCTTCTTTTTCTTCATGTCTCACGTGCGTGCCAAGCCCTGCTGCCAACCTCAGTTTTCACACCCTAACGGACCACAAAGCAGTGCAGCACGCCCCTCCTCACTCCCCACGCCCAAGCACACTTCCTCACCGGTCCCCGCACCCTAGCGAGACCGACCAGCACTGCTTGGGACCCAGCCGCACCACTGCGGGAGTGCAGCAGTGCCGAGCATTGCCGCTGGCCAGTGCTCAGCACATTGAAAAGGGTACCCAAAACCGTCGCGTAGGTTCGGGGTGACTGACGGTGCTACCCGGGTCATGTAGGCCTCTCGACACTCCTTAGTTTTGATTTTGGTGTAGCCATGGAAAGCCATATAGCGATATATCGGCGATATATCGACGATATATCGATATCGACAGGTGACCGATATATTGCCAATGTGGCCGATATTTGACCTTCCAAGGCTATTTTATTCACAAATCTATTCGATATCGGCGATATGGTGTCGATATATCGTATCGACATGGTACCGATATCGATACCGATGCCGATATGGCCTTCCCTGGGTGCAGTCCATGGTATTTTCAACTTTCTAAATCTAATTCGCCTATCCCAAAACACCAACAATGTTGGTGAAAAAGGTGTGCATTGAGTTTGCATACATACAACATAGTCCCTACATGACTGTGTAGACAAAATCAAATCATTCAACCGCCCGATCGCGTCCTTTCCCGGTCTCCACCTTCATCCTTTAAGGCATTCGAGCAACCCGTGTCAATCATCAAGATGGATGGGACCAACTAAGAACTGTGGGCAATGCAGTTCATGAGTATTGTTAATATATTTATATCTTTTTGTTCTTTCTTTTCAGTTGTTTATTTCCGTTGTCCTGTTTATGTAATTTACCCTTAGAGCTTTTCTCCTATATAAGAGAGCTCTAGGGTTATATGGAATATAACTTTTCTTTCCCATCAACATGGTATCAGAGCGACGGTCCTAGACCGGAGCCTGTGCCCTAGAATCCTGCCCCCACCAAAACCCTAACTGCCTATAGGCTCGCCGTGGCCGCCCAGCCCCTCTTGCGGGTGTCGCCCAGCCTCTCCTGTCGGCGCCGTCACCCAGACCCTCCTGCGGGTGTCGCCGCCCAACCCCTCTTGCGGGCGTTGTCGCTGCTTCCCATCCTCGTGCTCGTCGTGGGCTCCGTCGTGGCCTGTCACGCGTTCATGCATCTACCTGTGATCACGTCATCTGCCCCTTAGGATTCTCGCGTGTTCACACAACCACGCGATATTGCCCAGCCCTGTGGTTGCTGCATCTAGTCGCTACCGCACAACCTACCTCATCCTCATGCGTGGTTGCCTTCCTGCAGATTCCTCCTTTGGGTATCTAGGGTGTCACGTGAAACCCTAGAAACATCCTAGCGACCCAAGGGACTCTTCAAGGAATGGAAGGGGTTGTCGTATGAGTCTGCACCTACAACCATCTTCCTGTATGTTAGTGTAGACGCCAGTATCTCTTGTCTACATCCCAATCTTGAAGATAGTTGTTGTCATCATGTCCGACAACAAAGTGGAAGTTCCATCCCTAGGTACCTTCAAAGGTCCGACACCCATTGTCAAAATGGATGGAACCAACTATGAACAGTGGGCCATGCAGTTCATGAGTTTGATGCAGTGTAATGGCAAAAAGCACATCCTCACGATTGAGGAGCCACGTGATAAGACTGGGACGAATGCCTCGTGGGAGGCAGATGATGCCTATGCTCGCGTATGGCTATTTGGGACTGTATCCACAGAGATAGCTAATGACATTTTGAGCCAGCCTACTGCAAAGGCTATATGGGACATTCTTGCGCGACATACTCTACGGCAAAGAATGAGACGAAGATACTACAGCTTCAGCACGATATCTTCACATCGAAGCAGAATGGTCGCCCTCTTCACGCCCTCTATACTTCTTTAAGGGGTATGTTTGAGAAGCTACATGGCTACATACCCTTGACTGCTACACCAGAGCAGCTCAAGGCATACAGAGACTCTATGATGACTGGAGTGTTTCTAGCAACCCTAGATCCAGAGTATGATGCAGCTCGTGCCCAGATCCTCACTGATGCGACGATACCTCCAATGGAGGAGGCGTATCGTAGACTGAGTAGACTATCTATATCTTCCAGTAGTCCTCTTCAGTCCCAGACTTCTTCAGCTATGGCGGCATCACGTGGTAGAGGCAGTCATATACCATATCGTGGCAGGGGGAGTTCCAACCGTAGCAGAGGAGGAGGTGGTCGATCTCGTCAGCCGTGCACCTACTGGCACAGGATAGGTCATTCTGAGGAAACATGCTATTCTAAGCATGTGTTTCCTGTGTCAGCCAGAGTTGTAGAGCAGACGCAACAGGCTGGGACTCCATCACTGGCATCTGATCAGAGATTTGACGAACTTGTAGCACGACTGAGAGAGATCATGCCCGACACATCTGAATCTACTAGTTCTCCTTCAGGATCCTCAGAGGTTGCTACCTCAACATATGCATCTACATCAGGTATAGACTATGCTTTTACTAGTTGCTACAGAGCAGACTTCTCAGAATGAATAATGGATTCAGGTGCATCTCATCATCTCTATGATGACAGAGGTCAGTTTAGTGTTTTTCGTCCTGTTCAGTCTGGACAATCAATTGTGATAGCAGATGGTACACATTCTCCCATCACTGGTCAAGGGGAGGTGCATCTGACTTCTATATTGAGACTTCCTAATGTTCTCTATGCTCCTGAATTTTCTATGAATTTATTATTAATTAGTCAAATCACCAGAGATTTACATTGTCATGCCATATTTACTCCATGTGCTCTTGTGTTTCAGGACATACTCACAGACAGAGTGATTGGAACTGGCCGTGAGCAAGGGGGCCTTTACAGACTTGTGCAGTCACCGTATGCTAGTGTCTCGTCTTCTCTTCGCACTGGGTTTGTTTCTCCGTACAAGTGGCATCTGCGATTTGGTCTCTTCCTCTGCAAAAGCTGGTCCATGTTCTTCCACAGATTTCTCCTCGCACCACTTTCCAGTGTGAGGTCTGCCAGCTTGGGAAGTATCATCGGTCTTCTTTCCAGAGTCGTCATGGTCCAAGTAGTCATAGTTTGTTTGAGTTGCTACATTTTGATATTTGGGGTCCTAGTCGTGTCCCGGATCATCAGGGACACATAATTTATCTTGTTGATGTTGATGAGTTTTCTAGGTTGACATGGGTGTTTCTTAAAAACAAGTATGATGCTGGTCATGTTATTCAGTCTTTTCTTAATGAAATAAAGAACATTTTCTCTGCCAGAGTCAAGTACATACGGTCTGATAATGCTCTAAAATTCTGCAGTACTCAACTCTCTCAATTTCTTAAGTCTCATGGTATTGTGCATCAGACATCTTGTGCATATACCTCCCAACAAAATGGGTGGCTGAAAGGAAACACTGACATCTTTTGGATGTTACTGGAACCCTCTTGATTCAGAGTCGTGCTCCTCATTACTATTCGGGAGATGCGGTTCTAACTGCTTATTATTTGGTGAATCGTATGCCTTCGTCGGTGTTAGGGGAGAAGATCCCATTCTTGATTGCGTTTCCCGAGACGGATCTTTTCTCACTTAGGCCTCGTGCCTTTGGGTCGATTACATTTGTTCATCAACTCTCTCCTGGTCTTGACAAGCTCTCTCTCAGAGCTGTCGAATGTGTGTTTGTTGGATATTCCAAAACCCAAAAGGGATACCATTGTTTTGATCCAGTTCGACGCAAGTACTATGTCAGTGCCAATGTCACTTTCTTTGAGTCCATTATGTATTTTTCTCCCACAGGTGACAGACTTACTCCTTCGGAGGATGGAGTAGACATTTATATGCCTCCTCCCCCGCCATTACCATGTCATATTCCAATACCGACCCCTCCACCACCTCCACCACCGCCTCCACTGCCTCCTCGTTTCTTTCCACGGGTCTATCAGCGAAGGCCACGTGCTCATGTGCCTCATCCATCATCCAACACGCCCAAGGTATGTACCGAGCATTTGAGTTCCTCTAATGGCACATGTGATTTGCATGTACAGACTGACATACAGGGTGCAGATACTGTCTCTACTACTAGTGGTGATCTAGATATGTCTATTGCACTTAGGCGGCAGAAACGAGCTTGCACTATGCACCCTATGGCTTCTCATGTTTCCTTGGAGTGTCTTTCCAAGGATTTTCAACACTTTGTTGTGGGGTTGTATGCTATAGCGATACCTCGATCATATCACGAGGCAATGCAGAGCAGTCAGTGGCGTCTGGCTATGGAGGAGGAGATGGTAGCTTTACAGTCACGAGATACGTGGAGTGTTGTCCAGGCTCCATCAGGTGCATCTGTTGTTGGAAGCAAGTAGGTCTTTATTGTGAAGCATCGGGCCCATGGTACAGTAGACAGATATAAGGCCAGGCTGGTTGCTCGTGGGTTCACCCAGACTTATGGGGTGGACTATCATGACATTTTTTCTCATGTAGCGCGTCACTCTACCTTGCGGATTCTTATTGCGGATGCAGTGGTACGTGATTGGCCCTTTTCCAATTGGATGTGAAGAATGCTTTCTTGTATGGTGATTTGCAGGAAGAGGTTTACATGCAGTAGCCACCTGGGTTTCCTGCTGAGGGGGAGTCCAGTATGGTGCGCCGTCTTCATAAGGCTATATACGGCCTTAAGCAGAGTCTGAGGGCTTGGTTTCAGAAGCTCAGAATTAATTGAATAAAAGGGATTTATCAGATCTACTGCAGATCATATTCTTTGTAAAGAGACACCACAGAGGTATTGTAGCCATCTTGGTTTATATTGATGACATTGTTATCACTGGCAGCGATGAACATGGCATTTAGGCAGCTAAGGATTTCCTTGGACAACAGTTTGTTACCAAGGATCTTGGTACACTTCGTTACTTCCTTGGACTTGAATTTGCACGAAATTAGCAGGGCCTGGTTATGACACAAAGGAAGTATGTTACTGATCTTCTATATGAGACAGGCATGACACGATGTAGACCAACTACTACAACGATGGATCCTAATGCAAAGCTCTATGATGACGGATCTAAGGAGGTGGACAAGAGACGATACAGAGAGCTGGTAGGGAAATTATTGTATGTTACTATTACCAGGCCTGATATATCTTTTGTTGTGAGTAGAGTAAGTCAGTTCATGGAGCAACCCATGCAGGTGGACATGGATGCAGTGTTCATGATCCTGAGATATCTGAAGTCATCTCCAGGTGCAGGTCTCCTGTTTAGAAGAGATACATCTTTCTCAGTTATAGGGTGTGCAGATGCAGATTATGTTGGGTGTCCTAATGACAGAAAGTCTACATCAGGCTTCATTGCGTTTGTTGGTAGCTCACTAGTCTCGTGGAAGAGTAAGAAACAATCTGTTGTTGCTCAGTTCAGTGCAGAATCAGAATATAGGGCAATGGCCCAAGGTAGCACTGAGATGATGTGGGTCAAATCTGTCTTGACTGATCTAATGGTTGAGGTATCTCTTCCTATGCATCTTAAATGCAATAATCAGGCAGCTTTGTTCATAGCTAATAATCCAACATTCCATGAAAGGACAAAGCATATTGAGGTGGATTGTCACTATACTCGTGATTTAATCCAAAAGGGGTTGATTTCGATATCTTATGTAGCATCAAGAGATCAGATTGCAGACATGTTTACCAAGGCACTGGGTAGAGGTCCTTTTCATCATTGTTGTTCCAAGTTGAGCATGAAAGATATATATGCTCCATCTTGAGGGGGAGTGTTAAGATATTTATATCTTTTTGTTCTTTCTTTTCAGTTGTTTATTTTCGTTGTGTTGTTTATGTAATTTACCCTTAGAGCTTTTCTCCTATATAAGAGAGCTCTAGGGTTAGATGGAATATAACTTTTCTTTCCCATCAACAAGTATTATGGAGAGCAAGAACAAAGAATATATCATGATGTAATCCGAGCCACCTGGCAAGATTGGAGCAAATGCTTCGTGGAAGCAAGAGAATGCATAGGCACATATTTGGCTATCCGAAACTCTTACAACGGAGATCGTTGATGATATTTTACATCAACCCATGGCTAAGACAATGTGGGACAAACTCGTCATCACATACTCTTGGGCGAAGAATGAAATGAAGATTCTCTGGCTCCAATATGACATCTTCACTATGAAGCATGATGCTCACCCTCTCCATTCTTTCTACTCATGACTGCAAGGCATGTTCGAGAGGCTTCATAGAAATGTGCCCCTGAGCGGCGTTAAATCTGAGTAGTGGAAGGTCTACAGGAAGACCACGATGGTGGGTGCTTTTCAGTATGACTCTTGATCCCAAATATGATGTCACATCAACCAGCTTCTAATAGGTGCCTTTATCCCTCTCATGGAGGAGGCTTATAATTATCTGAGTAGGATTCAGTCTCTCGTGCTTCTACTAGTCATTCCTCCTTTACTATGGTAGCATCTCACAACAGAGGAGAATCGACACATTGGTACTGCCATAATCAAAGGAGGACGGCAAACATTAGAGGTAAGGATTAGGGTTTACTAACAATAAGAGGAATTATTATTATTTTAGAAAAAAAAGAGGGAAACGTGCTAAGGTGTTCGCCCTTATATATTAAAATCAGAGTAGAAGTACAAGGATTAACTTACAGAAGCCATGACTCAAGGAGAGTTCTGGCATGGATAATTACATTATTGGTATAGTACTACCACTCATAAGCATATCCATTTCTACCTAAGCAAATAACCCAGACAATTGCTATTATGAAAAGGACCTCTTCGTTGGCGCGGTGCTTAGCCGTGTACAATGAGTCTTAAAAAGTTTCTAGGTTGTGAAGATTTGGCCAACCAATCCCAAGGTCCTGCCACACCATGGAAGTCTTTTTACAGTAGACATCTCTACCTCCTTGTCAAAAGAAGGCATGTCTGAGAAGCACCCACACAGAGCCTAGAACAAAGATCTCTCATCAGAATATGCCCTCTCTGTATCATCCATAAGAAAACGGCAATCCAACTCGGCAACTTGAGATACCAAATAAGCTTGCAGTCACGAACCAGATGATCAAGTGATGGGGTTGGTGATCTACTCATTGCTTTATATGCACGTTTCATTGAATAACCTCCATCCCTCCCAATCCATTGATCTCTACCTCCTACTCCACCTTGTATGTGGCTTAGAGAATCTAGAAGCTAAGATCCTCCATGCACTGATCTGAGAAGTCAGTCAAAAATGAGGGCATCCAACAAACATTCTCCCAACATTACGCCACTCAATTTTCCCGATCAACGGCCAAGGCAAAAACACACAGGAAGCAGACTATTAACATGTTACCATCAGTCAAATTGTCGGTCTAAAAGGAGAACGAATAATCAGATCCAAGAATAGGTCGAAAACATTTTGAAAATTATGGCATCAATGATGGAATGCCCTTGCATCAAGCCACCCTGAGCACATATGTCATAGATTTTATGTTGAGATATTAGTTATCTTTCTTATTATTTTCATATTATCTATTTCTTTATATACATCTTGTAATTTGCCCAACATATTTCTCTCCTATATACGAGAAACCTAGGGCCTCTCAATAATGCAATTCATTCTTTCTTTTTATATGGTATCAGAGCGACGGTCTTATACCGGTGTTCCCATATCTCACGAAGCCCTAACACTACTCGTGCCCCCTTCCCCGGGTCTCCACCCCCACCTGCCCAGGCCAGGCCACCGTCCAGCCAGGTCTTCGCCACCCAGGCCGCCACCTGCCCAGGCCGCTGTCTGTCGCTCCTCCCGATCACCGTCCCACCCCTTGTCACCTCCTGAGCTCCTTTTCATGCCTCCACGCTTCTCCGTGCACCTCCCTGGTACGGGTTGCAATCTGAAACTTCTGACTTTGACCAGAAAACATGATATCATACCTATAAATCATGGTTTCCGACCCTAGCACGCAGTGAAGATTGACGAGGATGGTTGTATAAGTCTACACGTACAACCAATCCTCCGTATGATCGTGTAGACTTGTTCATATCGGTTTACTCCCCAGTCGAGTTTCATTGTTTGATCGTTTTATCATGTCAGAAAACAAAGGTGATATATTTTCTTCGTCTGATGCCTTCAAGGGTATGGCTCCCATCACAAGGATGGATGGGACAAACTATGAGTTGTGGTCCATGCGGTTTCTCACCCTCATCCAGTGCAACAACAAGGAGCACATCCTGACAGATCCAGAGCCATCAGATAAGACTGGGGCAAATGCTTCTTGGAAGCAAGATGTCGCGTATGCGTGTGTTTGATTGTGTGGGATTCAAACCACGGAAATAGCCAATGATATTGTGAATCAGTCCACTGCCAAGGCAATGTGGGACACTTTGGCATCCACTTATGCTCAAGCGAAGAATGAGGCCAAGAATCTTCAGCTACAGTTCAATATCTACATGGCCAAGCAGAATGATCGTCCTCTGCACGTGTATTACTCTTCACTCTGTGGCATGTTCGAGAACATTCATAGCTATATGCCTATTACAACATCTCTAGAGCAGTAAAAGGCATATAGGAACTCCATGATGGTTGGAGTTTTCATGGCCGACCTTGATATAGAGAATGATGCAGAGCTTACAAAGCTTCTCATCGGAGCTACCATACCTTCCATGGAGGAGGCATGTAGCCATCTCAACCGGATCATCATGCCTTCTACGGTCACTCCTCCGCCCTCTTCAGCGATGACCACCTCTCATGGCCGAGGAGGGACGGCCCAGTCTAGAGGACGCACCCCTTGGGGCAGAAGGCAGTAGACCTCAGTGTGGCCCTTGCACCTACTGTCATCAGCTGGGACATACAGAGGATACGTGCTACCGGAAGCATGGATATCCTGCTTCTGGTCATGCGACAGAACAGATTGAGGCTTCAGATGCACTAACTTCCTAGGAAGATCCTCGCATGGATGATATTATCTCTACTATTCGAGAGATCATGACTACTATTACAGGAACCACCACTACAAATACCGCACTCACAGCCAGAGCCTCTTCGAGCTCCTTAGGTATCGTTTACGCTTTTACTGGTAGTAGTGATGCAGATATGACAGAGTGGATTATGGACTCTGGTGCTTCCCACCATTAGTGTGGAGACAGAATGCAACTGAGGTGCTAATGCAGACCACTTATCCATTACAAGACAGGGGGAGGTGCATTTGACATCGTCCATGCGCCTTCAAAATGTTTTATATGCTCATGCCTTTTTTGATGAATTTACTTTCCATTATTCAGATTACTAAGGATATGTATTGTCGTGCCATTTTTGAGCCCTCGTCTCTTGTGTTTCAGGACATACTAACGAGCATGGTGATTGGATGTGGCCGTGAGCAGGGTCCAACCTCCTCATGCTGGGATTTCAACTATACCTACTAGACCAATCTCACCAAATCTGTGGCACCTTCGTTTTGGCCACCTTCCTCTGCAGAAGTTGTGTCATGTTCTCCCTCATATTTCCATCAGATCCTCCTCCTAGTGTGAGGCATGCCAGCTTGGGAAGCATCACCATTCCTCCTTTTCGTCCCGTCAGAGTCAGAGCCGTTCTCAATTATTTGAGATCATTTAAATATTTGGGGTCTGAGTCGTGTCCCTGATCACAATGGACACCGTTTTTACTTGGTTGCTGTCGATGATTTCTCTAGACTTTCCTGGGTCTTTTTATTGAAGAATAAGTCTGAGGCTGCATCTCTTATGAAATATTTTATTAATGAGATAAAGAACATTTTTTCTGCCAATGCCAAATATCTTCGTTCTGATAATGCATTAGAATTCTGCACCTTACAACTTTCTGACTTTCTTAGATCTCTTAGCATTGTTCACTAGACCACATGTCATCATACTTCCCAACAGAACGGTATTGCCGAGTGCAAATACTGTCACTTACTTGATTTGACCGGAACCTTGTTGATACAGAGTCGTGCTCCTCATGCTTACTGGGGGGATACAGTCCTCACTACATGTTATCTTGTGAACCAAATGCCATCGTCTGTATTGGGAGAGAAGATTCCTTTCTCGTTTGCATTTCTTGAGAAGGATCTTTTCTCCCTTTACGTCTCATGTGTTTGGTTCTGTTGTATTTGTTCATGATTTCTCTCCAGGTCGTGACAAGTCTCTCCTAGTGTTGTCAAGTGTGTTTTTGTCGGCTACTCTCGTACCCAGAAGGGGTACCATTTCTTTGATTACTCAAGCGGAAATACTTTGTCAATGTTGACGTTACTTTCTTTGAGTCTGTCATGTATCTTCTGCTACAGATGAAAGACTAGCCCCATCAGACTTTGATGCTAAGATCTACATGCCTCCATCTCCTACTGTCATACCACCACCTCTCTCTACTACTCTACCACCACCAACACCAACACCACCACCATCTACACCTACTCCTGCTTCTACACCTGCTCATTGGCTCCAACTCCTACTGTAACAGTTTTTGCCATGTGTGTTTACTCGCGGGTCTCGCTCGGTTCCCCGTGCTCACAGGTCTTGCCCATCATCCAACATGCCTCAGGCATGTAATGAGCACATTGTTTCTACTGATGGCACTACTGAGTTGTCTGTACAGTAAGATTCCATACAAGATGAGCATGTGTCCTCTCAAGAAGGGAACTTACAGGTTCGAGACTTGGCAGATGATCTTGATGTGCCAATTGCTCTGCAAAAGCAGAGACGTGTGTGTGCTACTTATCCTCTTGTAGCCCAGGTTTCCTTGAGCAGATTGTCAGAGGATTTCAAGTGATTTACCTTGGCACTATCAACCGTAGAGATACCACAGACACATCAGGAGGCTCTTCAGGACAGTCAGTGGCGGTTAGCCTTGTTTCAGCTCCAATTGGCGCATCCGTTGTGGGGTGCAAGTGGGTGTTCACTATGAAACAATGTGCAAATGGCAATGTCGTTATAAGGAGAAGCTTATGGCACGTGGGTTCACATAGACATATAGGGTGGACTACTAGGATACTTTCTCTCCAGTTGCCAGACATTCTACTCTGTGTATTCTTCTTTCTATTGTTGTGACACGAGATTGGCCCCTTTACTAGCTTGATGTGAAGAATGCCTTCCTCTACGATGATCTACAGGAGGAGGTCTACATCCAACAACCACCTGGGTTTATTGTTGAGGGGGGGTGTCAGAAGGTTTGCAGGCTACACAAAGCTATCTATGGCCTTAAGCATATCCACAAGCATGGTTTCAAAAGCTCTCGAACTTGATAGAGTAACATGGATTTGTGCGATCGACTGCTGATCACTCTTTGTTTATGCATAAGACCCAGAGAGGTACTGTTGTTATTCTTGTTTGTGGATGACATTATTGTTACAGGGGATGATGAGCAGGGTATTCAGGTTACCAAGGACTTCCTAGGTCAGCAGTTTGTAACCAAGGATCTTGGTAATTTACGTTACTTTCTTGGACTGGAGTTTGTTGGGAACCAGCGAGGTCTTGTGATGAACCAGAGGAAGTACGTTACATATCTTATTTCAGAGACTGGAGTGGCAGATTGCAGACCTACTACTCCTATGGATCCGAGCATGAAGCTCTATGATGATTACACTGAGGAGATCGACAAGTGGAGGTACAGGGAGCTTGTCGGCAAACTCATATATGTGACTATTACCAGGCTTGACATATCCTTTGTCGTGAGCAGAGTGAGTCAGTTTATGGAGCAACACAGACAAGTACATATAGATGTAGTCCATATGATTCTAAAGTATCTGAAGACATCACCAGGTATGGGACTTCTTTTCACTAGAGGTAGATCTCTTTCAGTTACAGCATGTGCATATGCATATTATGTTGGGTGTCCAAAGGATAGGAAGTCTACTCCATGCTTCGATGTGTTCATAGGGAATTCATTTGTTTCATGGAAGAGCAAGAAGCAGACCATGGTAGCCAGATCAAGTGCTGAGTCAGAATACAGTGCCATGGCGCATGCTAGCATAGAGATGATGTGGGTCATATCTGTTCTTACTGACCTGACTATAGAGGTGCCTTTTCCCATGCACCTCCAATGTGAAAACCAGGCTACTCTTTTCAGTGCAAACAACCCAGCCTTCCATAAGAGGACTAAGCACATAGAGGTGGACTGTCACTATACTCGTGACATGACACAGAGGGGTCTTATCGCCACTACGCATGTCAAATTTGAAGACCAGACAACATATATTCTTACTAAGGCCCTAGCCAGAGGTCCTTATCAGATATGTTGTTGCAAGTTGAGCATGATCGATATCTATGCTCCAGCTTGAGGGGGAGTGTTGAGATATTAGTTATCTTTCTTATTGTTTTCATATTATCTATTTCTTTGTATTCATCTTGTAATTTGCCCACAGGTTTCTCTCCTATATAAGAGAACCCTAGGGCCTCTCAATAATGCCATTCATTCTTTCTTTCTACATTCTATATATAAGCCTACAAGATAAATCATCATTTCTGCCCCATATTCTAGCAACTCACTTTAGAAGTAGTGCCTTATTCATGGTCTCCAAACAAGAGACCCCAAGGCCACCCGCAGCTTTTGGGAGCACTACAGTGTTCGAATCAACCAAGTGAATTCCTGGCTATTCTGGTTTGATTTGCTCTAGAAAAATCTCTGCATAATCATCTCAAGGTTTTGATGAATTCCAACCATAAGGAGACACAATGACAAAAAATACATGAATCATTGTGAGAACAACCTTCACTAGCACCAACCGACGACCACGTAAGAGGATGGCTGCCTTCCAACTGGCTAGTTTTTTCTCCAACTTCTCAATGATAGGTGTAGATATATATTATTCACTTCTGTACTTTTCTTATATTTTTCTTTTCATGTTGGACTCTTTATCTATTTTACCCATAGGCTACTCTCCTATATAAGAGAGCCTAGGGCTGATGGAATAAATATGCTTTCTCATTTTCCCAACATGGTATCAGAGCGACGGTACTAGACTGGAGTTCTCGAATCAAACTCTAACCCTAGCCTCCACCTTCGAGCCCTCCGCACGCCTTCCCGCATCGCGCCGCCCCCGACCCGGCCTCGCTCGGCACCGCCTCCGACCTTGCGCCTCCTCCCCGCGAGGTGCGTTGCCTCGTGCGCGCCGTACGCTAGGGCAAGTTGTGGCGCAACAACCCTCCTCGCCTCCTGCGTGCTGCGCGCTAGGGCGTGATCCGTGTGCGCTAGTGCACGTGATCGTGCGCACCCCTGCACGTGATCTTGCGCGCCCCTGCACGTGATCTCGCGTGCTCCAGTGCACACAACTGTGCGTATAAAG
Organism: Ottelia alismoides; assembly: GCA_037367405.1. Lineage (NCBI taxonomy): Eukaryota > Viridiplantae > Streptophyta > Magnoliopsida > Alismatales > Hydrocharitaceae > Ottelia > Ottelia alismoides. Next base: position 435,014 of record JAZKJV010011528.1, on the reverse strand, counting down.
CTCTCGACCTCCGTGCGCGTGCAACCCTAAGTCAGCGCGTGTGCGTCCCCAGAACTCGTTCCGCGCGAACATCTCTAAATTAATGGGTTTGGTTGCTTGAGTCTAACATGCAACTAAACCTGTTAATGTCCGTGTAGACGATCATATCTTCAGTCTACTATCCTAGTCTTCTATTATCACTATGTCAGAAAGCGAGGAAGACATCCCATCTATAGGCGCCTCCAGAGGTCCAGCGCCTATTGTGAAGATGGATGGTTCAAATTATGAACTGTGGGCAATGCAGTTCATGAGTATGATGAAGTCAACCAGTAAGAAACACATTCTTACTGAAGAAGAGCCTGCTGAGAAGACTGGGGTCAATGCCTCATGGGAGGTAGATGATGCATATGCCAAGGTTTGGCTATCTGGAACCCTGGCAATTGAGATTGCTAATGATATTCTTCATCAGCCCACTGCAAAAGCAATGTGGGATATTCTGGCTGCTACATATTCTCAGGCTAAGAATGAGACAAAGATTCTGCATTCTAGCATGACATATTTACTGTTGGGAAAAGAGATTATTCTATTGATCCAGAAAACCCTAGGCTCTCTTATATAGGGAGAGACCGAAAGGGTAAAATACAGAGAGGTCTATATAAGATAAAGAAATAACAAAAAACTACATAAAGAGATAATGAAACTACGAACTATCTCTACACTCCCCCTCAAGGTGGAGCATAGATATCTATCATGCTCAGCTTGGATGAACATCTCTGAAGCGGTCCTCTGAGCAGTGGCTTGGTGAATATATCTGCTGTCTGATCTCCCGAGCTCACATGTGCAGTAGATATCAATCCTCTCTGGATATCAAGTCCCTCGTGTAATGGCAGTCAACTTCAATATGCTTGGTCCTTTCATGAAAAGCTGGATTGTTGGCAATAAATAATGCTGCCTGGTTGTCACACTGGAGCTTCATAGGCAGGTGCACAGGTACATGTAGATCTTCTAGTACAGAACGAACCCACATCATCTCCGTGCTGGCTTGATCCATGGCCCTATATTCAGATTCTGCACTGGACCTTGCCACGATAGTTTGTTTCTTGCTTTTCCAAGAAACCAAGGAGCCTCCAATAAACACTGCAAACCCTGAGGTTGATTTCCGGTCCTTAGGACATCCTGCATAGTCTGCATCTGCACACGCTGAGACAGATAAGTCTGTGTCCTTTCTGAATAGTAGCCCTGACCCTGGAGAAGACTTCAGATATCTCAGTATCATGTGTATAGCATCCATGTGAACCTGTCTTGGCTGCTCCATAAATTGACTCACCCTGCTAACAACAAATGTAATGTCTAGACGAGTAATGGTAATGTAGAGGAGTTTTCCCACCATTTCTTTGTATCTCCTCTTATCCACTTCATCTGTATCATCATCATACAGCTTCATGCTGGGATCCATGGGAATACTAGATGGCTTGCACCCATCCATGCCAGTCTCAATCAGGAAGTCTGTAATATACTTCTGTTGTGTCATCACCAAGCCTTGTGCATTCCTTGCAAATTCCAACCCTAGAAAATATCTTAGGGTTCCAAGATCCTTTGTAACGAACTGACTGCCTAGGAATGCCTTCGCCCTCTTTATGCCCTGAAGATCATTTCCTGTAACAAGAATATCATCCACATAGACCATAATGACCACCGTACCTGCCGATGACTTCTGGACAAACAAAGAATGATCGGCATTTGACCTCTTGAATCCCTGTTGCTCAATCAGGTTAGATAACTTCTGGAACCATGCTCTGGGACTCTGTTTGAGGCCATATATCGCCTTGTGAAGTCTACAGACCATGTGCTTCTCCCCCTCAGCAGTAAACCCAGGTGGCTGCTGCATGTAGACTTCCTCCTGTAAGTCCCCGTACAGAAAGGCATTCTTCACATCCAGTTGAGATATGCTCCAATCACGTACTACAGCAACAGATAATAGAATACGAAGCGTACAGTGCCTCGACACTGGAGAGAAAGTATCCATGTAATCCACACCGTAGGTTTGTGTAAACCCACGTGCAACCAAGCGTGCCTTGTATCTATCCAACGTGCCATCTACATGATATTTGACTGTGAAGACCCATTTACAGCTCACAACTGATGCATCAGAAGGTGCAGGGACCAAAGACCAAGTGCCACAAGACTGTAAGGCCCTCATTTCGTCCTCCATTGCTAATCTCCAGCATTCATTCTGTAAGGCTTCCTGGTATGTCCGTGGTATCTCCACGGAAGACAAGGCTGTGGCAAATCTCTGAAAATCCCCAGTGAGACGGTGAAAGGAAACCTGTGAAGCGAATGGATATGAGGCACATTGCCTCCTCTGCTTCCGAATAGCAATCGGAATATCAAGATCATCATCTGCTGTACTAGATGGGCTAGTGTCTGCCTGTACTGTAGAATCCTGCACATGTACCAAATCTGACCCGTCAGTAGTAATGTCATCTGAACATACCTGAGGCGTGATGATCGGCTGCTGCATAGTCTGAGCAGGACCTGATCGGCGTGTATAGAACATAGGTAATGGTGATATGATAAGCCGTGGAATGGGTGGAGGTGGAGGAGGTGGTGGAGGTGGTGCTGGCGTGGAGACAGACCCAGGGGACGACTCAGGGGTACTCAATGTAGGTGGTGGAGGAACATAGATATCATTAGTGGTAGTGGATGGTACCATTCTGTCACCTGCAGGAGAGAAATCCATGACAGACTCAAAGAAAGTGACATCAGCACTCACGAAGTACCTCTTAGTTGCAGGATCATAACACCGGTAGCCCTTCTGAGTCCTGGAATAACCAACAAAGACGCACTTGACTGCTCTAGGAGAGAGTTTGTCAAGTCCAGGAGATAGACGATGCACAAAAGCCGCAGTTCCAAAGACACGTGGAGTCAGTGAAAATAACTCCTTACCTGGAAAAATAATGGACATAGGTATCTTTTCACCAAGGACTGAGGATGGCATTCGGTTGACCAGATAACAAGCAGTAAGAACAGCATCGCCCCAGAAAGAAATAGGGGCACAACTCTGAATCAACAATGTACGAGTAACATCTAAGAGATGGCGATGCTTTCTTTCTGCGACACCATTTTGTTGCGAGGTATATGCACAAGTGGTTTGGTGAATAATACCCTTTGATGAAAGGAATTGTGAAAGTGAGCGTGTACAAAATTCAAGAGCATTGTCAGTCCAAACATATTTGACATTTGCAGAAAAGACATTGAGCACTTCATTAATCAAGTTCCTGATCACATTTCCTGCTTCAGATTTATTTTTCAAAAGAAAGACCCATGACACACGAGAGAAATCATCCACTACCACAAGATAAAACCTGTGTCCCTGATGATCGGGAACACGACTTGGACCCCATATATCTATATGTAACAACTCAAAAGGGGAGCTACTGCTCCGACTCAGACGACGTGGGAAGCTCGACCTGTGATGCTTTCCCAACTGATACGCTTCACATCGAAACGAAGAACTAGGAGAGATCTGAGGCAGAAGATGGCACATTTTCTGAAGTGGAAGGTGACCAAATCGGAGGTGCCAAATGTACGGAGAGACTGGTCCAGCAGAATGAGAGGAGACGCCAGCATATGAATCCCGGACCAGCCGATACAAACCATTCTGCTCAGAGCCACATCCAATCACCTTGCCCGTGAGTATGTCCTGAAAGATGAGAGAAGACGGGTCAAATATGGCACGACAATTCAAATCCTTCGTAATCTGACTAATAGATAGCAAATTCATGGAGAACTCAGGAGCATGCAGAACGTTCTGTAATTGCAAAGTGGAGGATAGAAAAACCTCCCCCTGTCCAACAAGGGGCGAATGGGTACCATCTGCTATCTGCACTGATCGACCGGGAGGAATGTCCCTGTAGGCCTGCAATCTACCTCTATCCCGGCAGAGATGATGTGTGGCTCCGGAATCAATAATCCAGTCAGATATATCATGAGATGTAGTAGATCTACCTGAGGAGCTCGCGGCTGCGGATGAACTGGCAGAGGCAGTGGCAGCAATATCTGAGGAGCCACCAGACGAATCACCAGAAGCATGTGGCATAATATCACGGAGACGGGCCACAAGTTCGTCAAATCGACTATCTACAGTAGAAGTCAGTGGAGACTGGGAGTGCTCTGCAACACGTGCCGATGCTGGAAATCCATGCTTCGAATAGCATGTCTCCTCCGAGTGTCCTGTACGGTGACAATAGGAGCATGTCTGACTGAAACGACCACCCCTCCCCTGGGGTCCACGGCCACGTCCACGACCACGGCCAGATGGTGGTCCACGTCTCCCACGCGAGACTGCCATCGCTGAAGGAGGTGGAGTAGAAGAGCTGGAGGAAACTGGAATGCGACTAAGCCTTCTGTAAACATCTTCAACTGGAGGAATAACTGCATCAGCGAGAATCTGAGATCGAGCTGCATCATACTTAGGGTCAAGAGCCGCAAGTAGAACACCAACCATGGTGGCGTTTTGAAACGCCTTCTGCTGCTCAGGAGTTGCAGTGAGAGGAATGATACTGTATAACTTCTCAAACATCCCTCTTAGGGATGTGTAAAGAGAATGGAGAGGTCTGCCGTTCTGCTTCATTGTGAATATGTCGTGCTGAAGCTGCAACATCTTCGTCTCATTTCGCACATGCGAATATGTGGCAGCAAGAATGTCCCACATTGCCTTAGCAGTGGGCTGATGGAGGACGTCGTTAGCAATCTCCATCGTCAAGGTACCGGATAACCAGACCTTCGCATAGGAATCATCAGCCTCCCATGAGGCATAGATCCCAGTCTTCTCCGCGGGCTCATCCTCGGTAAGAATGTGCTTCTTACCATTCGACTTCATGAGGCTCATGAACTGCATAGCCCAGAGCTCATAGTTAGACCCGTCCATCTTGACTATTGGCGCATGACCTTTGAATGCGTCGGTGGAGGGCATATCAACTTTTGATTCTGACATACTGCCGCTCGGAGAAGAACTAGGATATGTAGACGTGATGCTGGATGTCTACAACAACTGCATCGGATTTGAGTGTGTATGTAGACGTTACGCACTCAAATCCATAGAACGGACGAGGGAGAGACTAGGGCACGCCCTACAAGGGGTTGATAGCCCTTTCAGTGGCTGGGAGAGCCTTGCACGGCTTGCTGGGAGAGCCGGGGACCTACAGCGGTGCTTTGGACCGCCTGGGAGATAGCACAGAGCGCCTGACGGCTACTGGCGGTGCCGGGGAAGTCCGCCTGGTGCTGGCTGGCGGTGGCTGGAGCCTACTGCAGCAGTCGGGGACTGCTGGCTGCGAGTCGGAGCGCCGTGGGGGCGCTGACAGCAGCAAGGATGGCTAGGAAGACCGCCTGGGGCTAGCTGGCGGCGACTGTTAGCGCCGTGGAGGCGCTGGCAGCGGCTGGGATCGCTGGGGAAGACCGCCGGATCAAGGAGCGGCGGCGAAGATGGTGTCGAGAAGAGGGCTGCGGGTGGGGAGAGGGAGGCGGCGGGTGGAGAGCCCTAGGGTGGCTCTGATACCATGTTGGGAAAAAAGATTATTCTATTGATCCAGAAAACCCTAGGCTCTCTTATATAGGGAGAGACCTAAAGGGTAAAATACAGAGAGGTCTATATAAGATAAAGAAATAACGAAAAACTACATAAAGAGATAATGAAACTACGAACTATCTCTACATTTACTATCAAGCAGAATGAACGACCTCTGTACTCGTTGTACACATCTTTACGAGGAATGTTTGAGAAGCTTTATAGCTTCATGCCTCTCACAGCTACTCCAGAGCAACAGAAGACCTATCAGAATGCCACTATGGTGGGTGTTTTTCTTGCTGCCCTTGATCCAGAGTACGAGGCAGCATGTTCCCAGATCTTGGCGAATTCTACTATTCCGCCTATGGAGGAAGCTTTTCACATGCTGAGTCGTATCATTGTTTCTTCATCTGCTACGAATAAGACCGCCTCAGTCATGGCAGCCAATCGAGGTCGTGGAGGGCATCATCAGTTCTGTGGCTGTGGACCTCATGGCAGAGGAGGTCGTGTTCGGCCATCATGTACCTTTTGCCATCGCTCTGGACATACCGAAGACACATGCTATTCTAAGCATGGGTTTCCTGCTTCTGCACGAGTCGTTGAACAGATCGAGCCCCCATCTGCTTCATCTATGGATCAGCGCTTTGATGATCTTGTAGCCTGTCTAAGGGGCATCATTCCTCCGTCAAGTCCAGCTGCATCAGCACCTACTTCTGAGAGTCACTCCGACGTTGCCGCGTATGCATCTGCATCCACCAGTACATCAGGTAGCACCTATGCATTCACTAGCAGTAGTGGATCAGATACTTTAGAATGGATTATGGACTCTAGTACTACACATCATTTGTGTGGTGATCAAGGTCTGCTTACAGGATATAGACAGATTTCTCCAGGCCGTACAGTGGTTATTGCTAATGGAACGCATTCCCCGATTACTGGTCAGGGGGAGAATAGACTGACACCATCCATGCATCTCAAGAACGGGTTACATGCACCTGATTTTTCAATGAATTTGTTGTCCATTAGCCAACTTACAAAGGATTTACACTGCCGTGCAATTTTTTATCCATCTTCTCTTGTTTTTCAGGTCATTCTTACGAGCAACGTGATTGGGCATGGCTATGAGCAAGGCGGCCTCTATCGCCTTAGTCGGACTCCTTATGTTGGAACCTCATCTCAACCTGCTGGACCCATCTCCCCATTACTGTGGCACCTGCGCTTTGGACATCTACCGCTTCAGAAACTGCGTCATGTGTTACCTCAGGTTTCACCTCACACGTCCATTCAATGTGAGGCGTGTCAGTTGGGAAAGCATCATCGGTCTACTTTCCCCAGTCATCAGTGTCGGAGTAGTACCTCCAAGTTTGAATTGTTTCATGTCGATATCTCGGGTCCTAGTTGTGTTCCTGATCATCAGGGACACAGGTTTTATATAGTTATTGTTGACGATTTCTTTCGTGTGTCATGGGTATTTCTGTTAAAGAATAAATCTGAAGAGGGAAATATTATCATCAATTTCATCAATGAAGTTCGTAATGTTTTTCTGCATCTGTTAAAACTGTGAGAAGTGATAATGCCCTGGAATTTCGCACTCATACCCTATCCAGTTATTTTTCATCTCAAGGGATCATCCACCAAACATCATGTGCCTATACTTCCCAACATAATGGGGTTGCTGAAAGGAAACATAGTCATTTACTTGATGTCACCAGGAACCTTCTTATACAGAGTCATGCCCCCCATTCTTTCTGGGGTGATGCTGTTCTTACGGCATATTACCTCATCAATCGTATGCCGTCATCTGTCTTAGGTGAGAATATTCCTTTCTCTCTTATTTTTCCTGACAAAGAATTGTTCTCTCTTACTCCTCGTGTGTTTGGCTCGGTCGCCTTTGCCCACCAGTTTTCTCCCAGGACTGGCAAGCTCTCTCCTAGGGCCTGTTTGGTTGCAGGGTTGGGCAGGGTTGGCCCAACCCTGGTTACTATTCACAAGGGTACTTCCTCCTCACAGATTACTATTCACCCACCCGAACCCAGTCCAACCCAACCCAGTCCAACCCAGCAACCAAACAGGCCCCTAGGGTTGTCAAGTGTGTCTTTGTCGGGTACTCAAGAACACAGAAGGGGTACAAGTGTTATGATCCATTGCGCAGGAGGTATCTAGTTAGTGTTGATGTTACCTTTTTCGAATCTGTTATGTACTTCTCATCTACAGATGATCAGTTGTTACCCTCTGACACTACATATGCTATACAATATACATGCCACCACCATCACCACCACCACCATCACCACCACTACCATCACCGCTACCATCTCCTACACCTCCTGGCACTGTGCATGTTTTACCATTACCATTCCGCTATACCCGTAGGCCTGCTTCTGCTCATGGTCACCACTCATCATTTAGCTCGCCTGAGGTATGTTCTGAAAATGTTACTATTGATGGATCTGATGATTTTCCTGAGCAGGATGTGTTATAAAGGTCAGAAGAGGAGACAGATGATTTAGATGTACCTATTGCTCTACGAAAGCAGAAGCGGAGCTGTGCGTCATATCCTATAGCATCTTCTGTGCCGTTTGATCGCCTTACTGGAGAATTTCGGAACTTTATCATTGTATTGTCAGCAGTGGATATTCCACGGAATTACCAAGATGCGCTGAAGGATAATCGATGGCGTTTAGCCATGGAGGAAGAAATGACAGCACAGTTAAGCAGAATGCAGATGGCAGCATTAACAGATACAAGGCTCGCCTTGTTGCTCGTGGATTTACACAGACATATGGGGTAGATTATCTTGATACATTCTCGTCGGTTGCTCGCCATTCCACCCTACAAATTCTCCTTTATGTTGCAGTTACTCATGATTGGTTGCTATACCAATTAGATGTGAAGAATGCATTCTTATATGGTGACTTACAGGAGGAAGTCTACATGCAACATCCACCTGGTTTTGTTGTTGAGGGGGAGTGTCCTAAGGTGTGCAGACTTCATAAGGCTATCTATGGCCTTAAGTAGAGCCCCAGAGCTTGGTTCCAGAAGCTCTCAGACCTGTTTGAGAAACAGGGATACAGACGTTCTAATGTTGATCATTCCTTGTTTGTACAGAAGACACCCAGAGGTATTATTGCAATTATGGTGTATGTAGACGATATCTGATTACAGGAGATGATGAACAGGGAATCCAGGGGGAAAAGAAATGCTGGGTCGTGAATTCGTTACCAAGGACCTTGGACATCTTAGATATTTTCTGGGACTGGAGTTTGCCAGAAATCCTCATGGGTTGGTAATGACCCAGAGGAAATATGTCACTGACCTGTTGAGTAAAGCATGAATGCTTGGTTGCCGACCTGCCACTACACCTATGGATCCCAGTATGAAATTATATGATGATGACACTGATGAGGTGGATAGGAGAAGATACAGAGAACTGGTGGGCAAACTTCTTTATGTTACTATTACCAGGCCCGATATCTCCTTTGTTGTGAGCCGCAAGGTTCAGGAAAGCGGTATGCGTATGCGTTCGGACAGGTCACTGAATAGCGCTTAAGCGGTATGCGGGGGCATATGCGGGGTATATGCGGTTCTACGCGGTTTCCTAATTTTTTATTTAAAAATAAATAAATATATACAAAAGTGACTACAACAGAACTAAATTTATGTATAATTGTGGTCCAACAGAAGATCTAAGAAAAATAACTTTCATAGAATTCAAAATAATCTCTATCAATCAAATATCAATACTTCAATAGAACGGTTAGCACACAAAATAATTGACAACAACCAACAAAATAAAAAAGTTAGCGCACAAAATACCTCTATTGTTGAATATAATGTCATTTATCTATGTCGTTATATTTATAATTGATCCTCCATCAAAAGTACCGAACTTTACATATAATATATTACATTCATAATAACTATTAGTTGACTAAATTAGTTTCCTAAATTATTAGTATATTATTCTTTTTCTTCCTTGCGTGTTTACTCCAATCTCACAGTACAACTACTTTGACGATGGATATAAATGGTCATGGAATGCTTGGTTGGCATACATGCAAAAGTAAGGAAAACATGGCACAAATAACACACTAAAACATGTCACAAATTAAAAAAACAAAAAATAAATAAAAAATGGGTATGCGGCCGCACAGACCGCATATGCGGCCGCATAGCCCGCATATGCGGCCCGCATAAGCGCACAGGGCGCATAATGCGGGGTTTCAGGAAAGCGGTGCGCTGAGGGCACCGCATACGCATAAGCGGCCGCATATGCGGCCGCACGGGCCGCTTTCGTGAACACTAGTGAGCCGAGTAAGCCAGTTCATGGAGCAACCACGACAGGTACGCATGGATGCTATACATATGATACTCAGGTACCTTAAGTCATCTTCAGGTGCGGGTCTGCTATTTAAGAAAGGCAAGGAGGTTACTATCTCAGCTTGTGCAGATGCAGATTACGCAGGGTATCTCAAGGATAGGAAGTCCACCACTGGGTTTGTTGTGTATGTTGGAGATTCTCTAGTCTCATGGAGAAGCAAGAAGCAAACTGTTGTAGCAAGGTCTAGTGCTGAGTCTGAATATAGGGCTATGGCCCAGGTCAGTAAAAAAATTAAGTGGGTAAAGGTTGTGCTTACAGATCTATATATAGAAGTCCCGCTTCCTATGGCTCTAGAATGTGACAATCAGGCGGCCCTATTCATTGCAAATAATCCAGCATTTCATGAACGAACCAAGCACATTGAGGTTGACTGTCACTTTATACGTGGTATGATTCAGAAAGGGTTTATTATTACATCCCATGTTAGCTCAGCGGATCAAACTGCAGATATTTTTACCAAGGCATTACTTCGAGAGTCGTTCCAGAAGTGTTCGTCCAAGCTGAGCATGATCGATATCTATGTTCCACCTTGAGGGGGAGTGTAGAGATATATTATTCACTTCTGTACTTTTCTTATATTTTTCTTTTCCTGTTGGACTCTTTATGTATTTTACCCATAGGCTACTCTCCTATATAAGAGAGTCTAGGGCTGATGGAATAAATACGCTTTCTCATTTTCCCAACAATAGGGAGCCAATCAGTGTCTCTAAGTTTGCCACATGTCAGAGGGAGTCCAAGGTAGCAGATCGGTACGGACCCATATGTCGTGCCTAACTACTCATTATACGCTAAAACACCTGCATCGGACTAACCAAAGGGGATTACAATCGACTTGCTTAGATTAAAGTTGAGACTAGAAAGCTGGCCAAAAATCTCAAGAGTCGCAGCCATTGCTTCCTCCCTATCTCTTTCAATAAAACATGGTATCGTTCATATATTGAAGGAGAGGGACAGAGATGTCCCAGGGAGTAGTTCGTACTGAACCTCTGCTTTATCACCTATCCAACCATGCAAGCCATCACATAAACATCAATTACAAACAACATTGGAGCAAGAGGCAACCATGCCTCACACATTATTATTGTTGAAAGAGCCCTCCCCCAGACGATCATTAACAAGCACCGAATAAGATGATGTGGTGACACATCTCATCTATGTAATCTAAACATTTGGGAATCCTTGCCATCACTACCCAGAGGAACAACCGGTCCACTGTGTCCTACACCTTGGAGAAATCCACCTTACATAGAATGTCATTCAGGTGTTGCCTTTTCCAGTCCGCAATGATCTTAGTAGCAATAACCACGCTATCAACAATTTGCCTCCCTGGTATGAACATAGATCGGAGCGGAGAAATAGTATCATTCATGACCACATTCAATCTATTTATCAGGACCTTTGAAATTACTATGTAGATAGCATTTAAAAGGGCAATTGACCAGAAGTCCACCCTCTCGAATGCTTATTGATCCTGTTGAAACCAACATTACCCCCCCTACAAACTCTTCCACAACCTCCACCACCTCTCTCTACCACCTCCCAGAACTCCAGAAAAAAGAAAATGGGAAATCCACAAGGACTGGGTGCCCCATCAACATTAAAATTCCATACCACAACTTTAACCTCCTCCAACATGAAGATTTGAATTAGGTGGCTCGCATGCCGCTCAGATAACGGCACCGCCCCCAAACCTGTCCATCCCCAAGGTCTACCATCAGCTATACAGGGAAAGTGTCGGAAGTGTTAGGTAAGCGCTAACCCCATACCCCGGTCGCCTTCCACCTGCCTATCGTTCACCACCAAAGACAAAATCAAATTGTGATGATACCTTCCACTTGCAAACCTATGGAAGAACTTAGCATTCGCACCATCCACCTTAAGCCATGTTAGCCTTGATCTCTGCTTCCAGTCGGAAATGTGTTATTTGACATCTTGCAAGATTTTCTTTTGGTATTTCACCCTCTCTCTTAACTCATCCGCAACAAGATCTACTGTCCTTGATCCCATCGAACCTGGACACCTCTACCTCTGCAAGGGCCTGTCGAGCTATTCTTTTCTCCTGTATTTCCTTTCTTAAAAAAACAAAGCCTAAAATGCAAAGAGGTCAACTATAAGCCAAGCGAGTAATTACGGAGCTCGAACACACCGCAAAGACCTAATGATTAGACACCATATCTCTGAATTTTTCCTATAACAGTCAAGATCTCTCGAACCTAAAAAAAGTCTGAGGTGAAGAACCATCTCCATACTGCCAAATAAAACGGATGTGATCAGACCTAGACTGTAGCTTGGAGGATGCCAATGATAGAGGAAACATCTCCAGAAGCTTTGACGAGGCCAGAAAATAGTCAATTCTTGAACAAGAATCAGAATCTCTCCACACACACCTCGTATTTGTCGCATCTGTTAGAGTTATTATATATGGTTATAACCCTTCAGATTTCGTGACCCCCCATGACCCTTCAGGTTCTGTAACCCTTGTACTCTTTAGGGTTTTCTCTCAATATAAGAGACTCTAGCTCTACGGAATAGACATCTCATTTGTTCCTCTTCTCAACATGGTATCAGAGCGATGGTCCTAGACCGAGCCTAATACTATAAACCCCTCGCCACCACCAGCCCTCGCTCCTTACGCGGGACCCCTTGATGAGAGAAGGGGTCTCGCGCAAGGCAGTCCGGGTCCCTAGCAGCACCAGCTGCCACATCCAGCGGCACCTAATGCGTTGCTCGAGGCTCTAGCAGCCCCAGCCGCACCTCCTGTGTCACAGCACCGCCTGGAGCCCCCCTAACAGTCCCTGCTTCACCACGACTTGTTTCTCTCAACTTTTTGTTTCTCCGAACTTGATGTTCCATACTCTTTATTCTATCAAGTATGGGAGAAAAGGGGGAGTCAGAGATGATTCTTCAGGATGTTTGCTGCTCTACCACGACTAACAGACCGACACTCCACACTACTACTCAGATCATCCATCTTCACCAAGCATCGACTTCTTCGTCAGGGCATATACTTCTTCTTTTACGACTCGATTGTTATTCCATGTTGGATTTCTTCTACAGCGATTCTTCTCCAAGCACGACAGAGTATGTTTCGGTGACCTGCAAGCACGACAGAGATACGTTCCGATGACTTGATATCGCAACGACTATACATGCATGATAGAGACATGTTTTGGTGACCAGAAAGCCGCAGATTTATCCTCGAGCGATGTCTTCTACCAGCAGCGGACATATGTTCTTATGATGCATCGTGTGAAGATGTGGTGTATACTTTTTCTTTTTATTACAAGCTGCAGCTTTCTCAGCTCCAGCTTGAGGGGGAGTGTTAGAGTTATTATATATGTTTATAACCCTTCGGGTTCCGTAACCTTGTACTCTCTAGGGTTTTCTCTTTATATAAGAGAGCCTAATTCTATGGAATAGACATCTCATTTGCTCCTCTTCTCAACAGCATCAATCACCTCTAGTTGTGGGCCATTAATCAACTTTGCAAACTGGATCAACAGAACCCGAATCTTAACCCTCGCGGAGGCAAGGACGATCTGAGTATAAAAGTGACACATTAAAGTCACCCCAAACTAACCAAGCCTCAATCAAGAATACCCTTTTGCCATCATGAACCTCAGTCCCGAGATCCATCCTCTAGGAAGGCATATTAGACCCATACACACAAGAGACATCGACGAGCGATTCGATCCGAATATACTGAAGAAGAACAGTTTGTACATGTTGAGAACTACTCTATCTTTTCTTGTTTTATGTATTCTCTTTTCTTTTCATCTCGAGTACGTAATTTTCCCAATAGGTTTCTCTTTTTATATAAGAAAACCCTAATGCCTCATTATCAATACAATTCAGTATTCTATCTTCATATGATATCAAAACAACAGTCTTAACCTATAGCATGTACCCTAGATTCCATCCCTACACCTGCCTGCCTCTGAAGCCACCGCAACCACTGCCCACAGGCAATGTCGCTGCTTACGTGCGAGTAAAGGGGCATCCCACCTTGGGCATGCCCTAACGCTGGACGGGACCTAACATGCCACCACCGAAGGGCCATTGCGGTGCCTCGTGCCACCGCCAGGCCTCCACCAACATCATGTGACATCTCCTATCGTGTATAGCGGCCTTGGTGGCATCATTTTTTAGCTACTTGGTCTGATTTCGTTATCAAATGGTCTGATTTTGGGTTAGTTTTGGTGAAAGCAGTCCTTGAGACTCTTTCGTTCGCCCAAAAGCAACCCTTTGTTTGATAGGAATGGCCGTATGAGTCTACGTATACAATCAATCCCTATTTGTTCATGTAGACACATTCCGATTGGTCTACAATCACAGTTAAGTTCTATTTTGGTCCTCCTATCATCATGTCGGAAAGCAATGGTGATATCTTCTCTTTACAATGAGTGTGGTGCCTTCAAGGGCACGACGTCCATCATGAAGATGGATAGAACCAATTATGAGTTATGATCCATGTAGTTTTTGACCCTGATGCAGTGCAACAATAAAGAACACCTCGCGCAAGGCCCTCCAATCTCCTCCAGTGCAGCAGCTCGACCCCAAAGGAGCATCTCCAGCACCTACCGGTGCTGCTGGAACCACCCACGGAGGCCCGCTAGCGTCGCTAGGGGGTCCACAACCCTCTCGCTAGAGCTGCCCAGCTCTTCTAGGACCTCCTACGAAGCCCCACAGCTACACTCCACGGGTATCATAGGTTTCTTTGGAGATCAAAAACTCATCCCGGACTGCTGTCAGGAATCCAAATCTGTTGTCCGTTGAGGTTTTCAACCCTTCTTCAAGGGCAAATGTGAGTTCTAGGGAATTTTCTAGCCCTTATATGCATCCTTAGTTGATCACAAGATCTTCTTTCTATTTTAAGACTACCATGACACCTTCTACCAATACAAAGCCCTTGACGACGAATATTATGGCACAAGGCACTACTGTCAAACTCAAGGGCACAAAAAATTACATACTCTGATCTCGATCTTTTATGGTGTTCATTGGTGGTCAGAGGAAACTCTACATTCTGATTAAAGATCCTTTAGATGAAAAGGACAAAGAGTACGACAACTGGCAGACATACAACTACTTGGTTATCAACTGGATGACCAACAATGTTGAGGCAGTGGCTCACATTGCCTCAAATCTTCTTTACAAAAGTATAGCCAAGGAAATGTAGGAGGATCTCGAGCAAACATACTCCCAGAAAGAGACGAACTCACGCCTTGCATCCATTTACAGGCGAATATGCTCGGCATCTCAAGGTGATTCCACCCTCATCGAGTATTACAAGCATCTCTCCAACCTGTATGAACAACTTGCAATATTCCAACCCCATGTTGCACCAATTAGATATAAGAGTGTTTTAACTGGCAGGTATACCGCTTTCTTGATGGCATGCATTATAGATACCATACAACAAAGGAGTTATTTCTTATATCAGACACACAACCAACAATGAAGGCCATCTTTGGCCTACTTGAGGAACTCGAGACATCGGCTGTCCGGCCTCCCGTCTTACCTTCAACAGAGAAATTTGCACACATCGCCTCATCTGGGTGATGAGGCAAATACGGCTTACGAGGATGCAGTTGTGATCCAAGTCGTGGATGGGAATCTGGACGAGGCAATGACTTTGGATGTGGTCGTGGGAGAGACTCTACTGCCCCATGCACTCACTGTGGTAGGTGGAACCACCCGACGATGCTGGCATAAGTTTGATGCACCTTCTTATCACGTCAATAATGCATATGTGAATGCTTATGATGTGAAAGAGGCATCGCCTACAGCAACCTCCAGTGACAAGATTGTTCATCTTAATGACGCAGATTACTGCCGCCTGGTGTAGATCCTTCAGACTCCAGGGCCTACTACCACTAGTAACACTACCATTGCTGCTCTAGCTATTACTTCAGGTACAATGGCCAACTCTGCTATCACTCTTGCTTCAGCTTGGATTATTGATTCTGGTGTCTCTACTCATCTCACTGGAGAAGGTAGTCTTCTCATCTCTTCCGTAACATCTACCTCTATGAAGTCAGTTCGAGCCGCTAATGGGAGTCAATCACCGATTACTACTGTCGGAACTATGGAATTCTCTTCCAAGCTCCGACTTTCTGCGGTTCACTAGCGTGCTCCAGATTTTCCTCTTAGCTTGCTGTCAGTTCACAAGCTTTGTGTTGAGCTTCATTGCTGTGTGATATTTGATGAATCTTGTTTTTATTTTCTGGACATTCGAATGAGGTAGATTTTTTATGGGGGTAATGAGAAGAACGACTGATATTATCTTGACATACCTTCGGATTCCAATTTTGTTGGTTCTGTATCCAACTCCGAAGATCCGCTCCTATGGCATCTGTGCCTTGGGCATCCCTCTACCAAGGCCATCTCCATGATGCTTCCTAAACTCTTTGTTCTGAAGCCCTTTCAGTACGAGGCGTGTGAGTTCGGGAAACACCATTGATCTTCGTTTCATGTTCGTACTGATTCTCGTAGTACTGATGCTTTTCATCGTGTTCATTGTGATGTCCGAGGACCTTGTCTGATCCGCACACTAAATGGTTGTCACCATTTTATAGTTTTTATTGATGATTATAGTCGATACTCTTGGGTATATCTATTAAAAGGAGCGTTCAGAGATTAATCAAATTATCAGAATTTTCTTTCAATATGTTAAAACTTTCTTTTCTAGCATTGTTAAGATTATTCGTACTGACAATGCTCTTGATTTTACCCAACATAACATGACCTCTTTCTTTGCGTCGCAAGGAACTGTTCACCAAACATCATGCTCATATTCCTCACAACAGAATGGTACAGTTGATAGGAAACTCCGACACTTGCTAAATGTTGCCAGATCGTTTCTTAGTCAAATGAGTGTACCTAAACATTATTGGGTAGATGTTATGCTTACTACAGTTTATCTCATGAATCGTGTACTTCGTCTGTTTTGTTAGAAAATAGGAATGCGGAAGCGAAATTGATAAATAGAGCATAAAGAAAAGAAAGATAAATTTGACATGCAGATTTTTTTACATGGAACCCTACTCCCTAAGGAGCGGGATGAAATCACGGGAGAAGGCATCAAAGGGCCTGGGGCCATATGTGTCTATTGGTTTTCTCCTCTGACTACAGGGGTGTGGGGCTCTATATATAGCACCCACGAAGTCTCCATATCTCCAAACTGGTAGATGTGGGACTAAAGACTGGATGGAGTAAATGGATCCTGGAGGTATCCATTTACCCATCTACAACTCAACAGGCACCCAACCAAATACTCCAACACTCCACCTCAAGATGGAGCATGCAATGTTCAGCTTGGACAAAAAGAAAGAAGCTCAACTCACAATACACGACACTACAGACAATATCAACTCAATGCGCACAACTGCCAGTTGCTGTCGAGGACGTTGCTTCTCATGTCGTGCAGGTGAAGAGGACGAACGGGCTGGAGTGTGAGTCAACTGAATCTCCTCGTCAGAGAGCATGTGCTTTGTACTGCGCCTGTCAGAGTCATTGTAACTGGAAATGAGTCTCCTCGTAGGAGTACTTTGGCCCGCCACAACAATGTGGACAACTGTTCCATCTCTGAAAAGGGCCGAACTGAAAGGTCATGGAGTGCAATCCTCGTCGGAGTCCACGGTCGCTGGAGAATGGACTCTGAAGAAGTTTCCTCATGGAGAACTGGGTCTCTCCCATCTTGCACAGGGTACTCTACTCTGGAGTCCCTATGATACCACATGAAAACCCCTGCCCACATGGCATAGGGAATGGTCCTCTACTTTGGAGTCTACGTAGCTCACATGAAAACTCTGTCCGAAACGACAAGAATGATGGGGACCACGAATCTGAAGATCGCACACATGTACGACTGAAACTAAAGACTCGAAATCTGACGTCAAGTTTGAAAACTGATCATTCGTAGAGTCAGGAACTGGCTGGTCTGGAGAATCTGACATCTGGAGAAGACCTGTGACTCTACATATACTCCCCCTTTCTCCCATACTAGTCGGAATACATGACATCGCCTATGTTGGGAGAAGACAAGATAATAGGGAGGAAAACATAATCAAATAAGTTGTCACATTTTTCGGCTTTTCATGCAATTTTTTTCTCGCTATTTCATTTTTTTATAGCCGTCACCCTTCCCTTTTTTTAATCAGTCGTTCACAATAATTTTTTTGAAGTCATTTCATCTTTTTTTCAGCTTTTATGCGTACGGCTTTACTCGTTTTTTTTTGCGCGCCCTTTTTTTAAACAAAATCTCGTGTCCCACTTTTGGGCCTGGAAGTAATAGCCCCCTCTCTTTTTTTACACAGCCCACTAGGGCGCTTTCTTACTCCTATCATTTTTTTACAAATCACGGCCCTTTTAGGGTTCCCAATCGTGGGAACCCCTTTGTTCCCTGCGTCGCCCCCGATGGGGGGTCCTTCCTGGAGTTTCACAACCAAACAAAGAGGGGGGGGGGCTCGATCTGTTGGTCGCCTACTTAGAGCATGCGAGGAGGGTCTCCGCCTGCGCGCTCGAGCGCACAATGTCGCCTGAGACACGGCGAGGGAGATGGGGCTCGTGGGAGCTGCATGCACGGGGCCTGCTTGCGGCGGCCGGGATGTGCGCCGCCAGAGGTGGCGAGCCTTGAGGAATCGGAGGGGCCTGCCGAGCTCGATTTGGAGCGTGAAGAGGGAGGAAGGGTGCTGCTTGGATGCCGGTGCGCCGCCTAGAGGATTGAGAGAGGAGCGGCTCCGCCTGGATCGCGATTTGGGGTTGGAGGGGAAGTTATCACAGTAGAGGGAGGCGTGTGGGTCTGTGGGTGTTTGCACTAGGGGGGATGACGCCGCCTGGAGCCACGGAGAGGATCCACCTGGGACAGGTCTTACGCCTGGGAGAGCTTCTCGCATGAAGGAGGTGCCGCCAAGAACGTATGCGATCGGGAGATCGCCAGGAGTTTGGAGATGCACCATCGATGAGGCTGTTAGATGTTGGCGGCAAGGGGGAGACTCCTGCGATGGGATGCTCTGGAGCGCGAGGCAGATCAGGGATGCGCCACCTGAACCTGGAGTTCGATCTCGCACCAGGGACTCGAGTGGTGCCTCCGCCCAGGATTGGTGGAATGCCTGGAAGAGCCTGGAGAAGGAGCAAGAGCTCCTGTTTGGAGATGTCAGAGATGTGTGACGAGGCCCCCGCGTGCGATGGGGTTGCCTGAAGATGTGAAGGAGCGGTGCTTGGGGCAGATGTGCCGCCACCTGCTGGCTCTGGAGATGGCCGAAGGTGCCGCCATGCGCATGGAACTGTGGATCTAGGGTTTCGGAAACCCTAGAAGTCTTGAACCAAAACTTGTGCAGATCTCCGAACAAAAAATCGAATCTTGAAAAATAAATAATGAACATAAAACTCCTCGAGAATCGAACCCGCTCTGAGACCATGTTAAAAAATAGGAATGCGGAAGCGAAATTGATAAAAAGAGCATAAAAAAAGAAAGATAAACTTGACACACAGATTTTTTTACGTGGAACCCTACTCCCTAAGGAGCGGGATGAAACCACGGGAGAAGGCCTTAAAGGGCCATGTGTCTATTGATTTTCTCATCTGACTACATGGGTGTGGGGCTCTATATAGCACCCACGGAGTCTCTACGTCTCCAAACTGGTAGATGTGGGACTAAAGACTGAATGGGGTAAATGGATCCTGGAGGTATCCATTTAACCATCTTCAACGCAACAGGCGCACAACCAAATACTCCAACATGTTCTAGAAGGGCAACTCCATTTTCCTTACTTTAACCTACCGAGTCTTCTTTTCCCATACCTCCGAGAATTTTTGGTTGTATTGCTTTTGTTCATAACTTTCATGCAGTTGACAAATTATCCTTTCGTGCCATCAAATGTGTCTTTCTTGGGTACTCTCGTACCCAGAAATGCTATCGATGCTATGATCTTGTTGGGTGTCGATACTATGTGTCTGCTGATGTCACCTTCTTTGAGCAAACAAGTTATTTCACACAGACTGTGACTGACAATCCTCTAGACCTCCCTCCTCCACCAATCGTCTATACTCACCAGTGTACCTATGTACCTTCTACAAAGTGTCTGTACCTTTGCATGTCCCTTTTATGAAGAATGATATGACCACTTCGAGTGATCCCACCACTGTTGTCCCAGATGCACCTGACGAGCTTCCTATAGCTCTATGCAAGCAAAAAACGCAATGTACGTATCACTCCATGTTACATTTTGCTTCTACAGATGGCTTATCTAGTTGTGACAAGAGATTTGTTGATGCTCTGAATGCTATTTACGTTCTAAGAGATCATTCCAGTGCAATGCAGGATCATAGTTGGTGACAACCCATGGATGAGGAGATGGATGCACTTACCTCCCGGAGCACGTGGGATCTTGTGTAGTGTCCCCCAGGAGTTTGCCCCGTAGCTTGTCGATGGGTCTTCACGACCAAACAGTCGATCGATGGTTCTATTGACAGGTTGAGAGGCAGACTTGTTGCCAAAGATTTCACACAAACCTTTGGAGTTGATTATTGTGATACCTCGCTTGTTGCCAGAATGGCGTTGATACGTACCATTCTCTCTGTTGCTGCCAACAAGGCTTGGCCTATTTATCAACTTGATGTGAAGAACACCTTTCTTTATGGTGATCTTGAGGAGGAGGTCTACATGATGCAACCATCAAGGTACGTAGTCGCGGGGGAGCATGTATATCGACTACGCAAAGCCATTTATGGCCTCAAGCAGAGCCCCATGTCATGGTTTGACAGGCTCACTATGGAGATCAATACACTTGATTTTTAGAGGACAACATCTAACTACTCTGTCTTTGTTAGACGACGGTCTACTGGCACAACAGTTCTTGTTGTCTATGTTGATGATATGGTTGTCACAGGAGATTATGTAGATGGTATTCAAGAGACCAAGAGTCCAAGACCTTCCTCAAGAAGGTCTCTGTCACGAAAGACCTCGACCAACTTCGTTATTTTCTTAGGCATCGAGGTAATATTCACTACAGAGGGGCTCCATCTTTCACAGAGAAAGTATTGCCTCGATATTCTGATTGAGACAGGACTACTTGGATGCAAGCCATCTGGCATCCTTACAGAAGTGAGAAAATATTCATCGTTTACTGATTCAGCTTTTGAGGACGCAACACGGTACAAAAGCTTAGTGGGAAAAATACTTTATCTGACTATTACTCGGGCAGATGGATCATATGTTGTGTGTTAGAAAATAGGAATGCGGAAGTGTATCAGAATAAAGATAAAAAAATATAAAGAACACGGGATTTTAACGTGGAACCCTACTACCTAAAGGAGCGGGATGAAACCACGGGAGAACGCCTCCAAGGGCTGATAGTCTATTGTTTTTCTCCTCTGAATACAATGGGTGTGGGGGTCTATATATAACCCCCACTAAGTCTCCACATCCCACAGACGGTAGATGTGGGACTAAACTCTGGAAGAGATAAATGGATCCTGGAGTGATCCATTTACCCATCTACAACTCAAGTGATGCATAACCAAATACTCCAACACTCACCCTCAAGATGCAGCATGCAATGCTCAGCTCGGACAAATAGAAAGAAATATGAACTCACAATACAAGACACTACAAATAATATCAACTAAACGCGCACAACTATCAGCTGTTGTCGAGGGTGTTGCTTCTCATGCAGTGCACGTGAGGAGGACGAACGGGCTAGAGTGTGAGTCAACTAAACCTCCTCGTCGAAGAGCATGTGCTTTGTATTGCGCCTGTCAGAGTCATTGCAACTGAAATGAGTCTCCGCATGGAGAACTCTGGCTCGCCACAACATGTAGACAGTTCCTCAATCTCTTAAAGGATCGAAAAGAGCATCGATAATTATCCATATGTAGATCTCTGAAAATGGGTTTCTCTCATAGGGACCTCGAAGTGGGTTCTCTCTCAGAGGAAACTCGGAAGGATCTCGTACTGGAGTTCATGATCGCTTGAGAATAGAGTCTGAAGAAGTCTCCTCGTCGGAGAACTAGGTATCTCCGATCTGGCACAGAGAATGGTACTCTACTATGGAGTCCCTATGAAACCACATGAAAACCCTAGCCCACATTGGCATAGGGAATGGGATCTCTGCTCTGGAATCCCTATGGATCACACGAAAACTCTGGCCGAACATGTGCACATCTGAAAAGAAGACTGCATACATGTGCATGTCTGAAACTGAGGATTCGGAATTTGAATGTCAAGTCTGGAAAACTAACTGGTCTGGAGAATCTAAATATGAAGAATCTGGAATCTAGATCCGACCTGTGACTCTACACAATACTCCCTCTTTCTCCCAGACTGGTCAAAAACAATGACCTCTACCAAGTTGGGAGAAGATAAGATCATGGGGAGAAAACAAAAACTTTAAGTAAGCCGCTCATTCATTTTTTTACGGTTTTTCATTTTCCCTCCTTTTTTAATGACTTTTCTCACATTTTTTCTCGTACGGTTTTTTTGTACGATATCTCTTTTTTTCTCGAAGACAATCCGTCGGCCCACTTGAGCCCAACCTATCTCCCCCCTCTCCCATTTTTTTTTAAAGTGTGGCCCTTTTTTTGTCAACAAAAAACATAAGGCCCAATTGGCCCATACTAGGGTTGGGCATGGGCCGGGTTCGCCATGGCCCGGCCCAAGCCCATTTTAGAATATGGGCTAACGGGTCGGGCCTAGGCCCATTTTATTTTCAAAAATTAGGCCCAAGCCCAAACCCGGCCCAAACAAAATGGGTCGGGTTCGGGTCGGGCCGGCCCAATTTAACACCTATGTATACCAATATCATGTCTTCCATTCTTGCATTTGTGTGGTTGTTTCTTATGCATGTGTGCATGTTTAAAACTATAAAGCATACTAACTAAATTGTGATTTTAACATTAGTTGTATGTTGGAAATACAAATGTGGTAAAAATATGGCGACTTAAACCACCATTCAATTCACCATTACATATTCTATTGTAGTTGCGGGCACTATGACCCAATACAGATTGGTTACTTACAGTTGTACATGTTGTAACACTTGAGGACACAGATTCCATTCCTGCATATTAATGTAATAATCTTGTATATTAATGTAATAATATCCTCAATCCACTAATGGATATGATTATTAATGTGTCTAAGCATTTATTCTACACTCGAATAAGGATATTAAAGTTTAAACATGGTATTTGGAATGAACATGAATATGATTGATATAATTATACCGTACTAGATATGAATATACTTGCTTTAGAATGGGTCGGGCTATCGGGCTAACGGGTTTGGGCCTTCTCAGGCCCCAAACCCGACCCGATAATCTATATGGGCTCATTTTAGGGCCCACGGCCCGCCCATTAAATTTCGAGTTCGGGTTTGGGTCGGGTTATATGGGTCGGGTTTTGGGTCGGGTCGGGCCGGCCCAACCCAATGCCCAACCCTAGCCCATACTTCAACTCTCCTCCATTTTTTTTAAACGAACTGGACTGCTCTTTTTTTTAAATGCAACAGGGCCCCCTTTTATATTTGGGATGTACCCTTCCTTTTTAGCAATAACGGCCCACTTGGGCTTAAATAAGCAGGCATACCTTTTTAAAAAAAACAACCCTTTTAGGATTTCCCGGATGGGAACTCATCGTATAAGAAGCTGCCCTCCAAATCCTTGTAGATCAACACGCCGCCTCTGAGGAGGTGCGGAGGAGGATGGGAGATCGCTGTCTGCGACTCGCAATATAGGAGGCGACTTGGCATCTAATCGGTAGGTTGGGGCTTCAGGAGGTTGAGAGGTGTGGAGGAGGATGGGAGGTCGGGAGTAGTACACTATGGAGTGCAGGGCCTGGATCCGACCTGCGAGGATTCTCGCTGCCTATGTGGCTAGGAGGGTGCGGTGCCCGTCGCCGTAGGGATGATCAAGGAAGAGGCCTATCGTGACGCTGCCTGGAGCTCTTGTGCTTGTGCCTCCTCCTACGGTGGAGCTTGAGAGGCGATGGAGAGTTTGTGCCGCCTGCAGCATGGAGTACTGCCATAGTTCTTCGCATGGGATGCATAGCATTGTGCTTCTTTGGGAACCCAACAAGTGCACCTTGAAGAGCCCATTCACCGAAACCAGAAAACGCAAAAATGATTCTATCTTGGCAAGAAACACGGTGCTATCAATGAACTTTCTCCTTTGCATAATCTATGACTTTCTTCAGGTGTGAATCGAAGAAAGTGTTGATTTTCTGAAAAGGGCATTGCGTCGTGGAGAGGAACAATGATCTGGCATGCGCGATGCAGCTGGAACCATAGAGGAACAGTGATCTGGCGAACGTTGGGGAGTATTGCAGCTGCCCAAATTTTTTTGTTTCGACGCCTGGACGCGGCTGCGGCCTGATCAGATCAGGCTGGAGATGGCATGTCAGCAAGGGTTTCGCCGACAGAACATGAAGATGTAGCAGAATGACGGCGAACATGACTCATGATGAACGCTGAGCAAAAAATAGGGTTTCGATAGAAACCCTAGAACTTGAACAATCCCACGTATAACAATCTTCAAGAAAGTAACATCAAAATCGAATCTTGACCATAAAATAAAACCTTAAAACAAATCCTCGAGAATCGAACCCGCTTTGATACCATGTTAGAAAATAGGAATGTGGAAGCGTAACAGAATAAAGATAAAGAAATATAACGAACACAAGATTTTAACGTGGAACCCTACTCCCTAAAGGAGCGGGATGAAACCACGGGAGAATGCCTCAAAGGGCTGATAGTCCATTGTTTTTCTCCTCTGAATACAATGGGTGTGGGGGTCTATATATAGCCCCCACTGAGTTTCCACATCCCACAGACGGTAGATGTGGGACTAAACTCTGGATGAGATAAATGAATCTGATCCATTTACCCATCTACAACTCAAGTGACGCATAACCAAATACTCCAAAACTATTAGCAGAGCCAGTCAGTATATGAAGAAGCCTCTTTACAGTCATAGGCAGGATATTCTTTTGATCCTTCGATATTTGAAGAAATCTCCTGGACGTGGACTCTTCTATGGGGTGAATGGGCACACTAATATCTCCGCCTATACAGGTTCTGACTGTGCTTGCTCTCACAAGGACCGTCGATCCACTACAGGATACGCCATGTTTGTTGGGGATAACCTTGTCACTTAGTGAAGCAAGAAGCAGACAGTGGTCTCCAGATCCAGTGTGAAAGCAGAATACAGGACAATGGCTTAGGCCACCTGTGAGATCACATGATTTGTCTACCTAACAGAACTTGGCATGTCAGTCGCTACTCATGTATCCTTATACTGCGACAACAAGTTTGCCACGTACATCGCCACCAATCCAGTTTTCCATGAGCGGACAAAGTATATTGAAGATGATTGCCATTTCATTCGTGATGCAGTACGAGAAGGACGAATCAACACTCCACACATCTCCACAGAACTTCAACTTGCAGACATCCTCACAAAGGCTCTTCCAAGGAAGCACCTCATGTATGTATCCGAGTTGGGCATGATAGGCAGAAATGCTCCAACTTGAGGGGAGTGTTAGAGTTATTATACTTACATTTATGTTCGTAACCCTTCGGGTTCCGTAACCTTTAACCCTTCGGTTGTCGTAACCCCTTGAGGATATTTATGTATTTTTCTTTTTGTGCTCTCTAGGATTTTCTCTCTATATAAAAGACCCTGACCTATGGAATAGACATCTCATTCGTCTCTCTTCTCCACACTGGACAATCAGTATACTGGTGCCCCTTGCTCCACAACCAAAATACCATAGGCATTGAACACACGGATACACGGTTTCCCAGTGACCATGCACACCACATCTAAAGCAACGATGCCCATGTTTGCAATGAGATACAAATGTCCAGGCCTCGTCTACCTTCTCCTCTCCATGCTTGTTGATCCTCCACACGTTCTTCTCCAAGTTTGGTGGGCCTCACACATGCCTTCTCACCCTCGCGGGCTCTCCACCGCAAACGCGCTCTCTTGCTTCCCGGGCTCTCACTTACAGTTTCTCATATAGAAGGGAAAGAGCCAATTTCAAAGAAAAGCAAATATAATAGATACACTACGGAAGGACAAAAACTCTTGAAAAAGTGAAGGATCCATAACAGGTCAAGTTCTCATTTTTTCCATAATCACAGGCTAGCTCTTGTAGGTAAAAGGAAAGGAAGTTGTAAGCACATAACAACGAAAAAATGCATTTGGTTTTGTTAGAAAATAGGAAGCGGAAATGATAAACAAAGCATAATCTAGAAATATGAAACTTGAAGAACAAAGATTTAACGTGGAACCCAGCTCACTAAGGAGCGGGATGAAACCACGGGAGAAGCCCTCAAAGGGGCATATTATGCATTGCTTTTTCTCATCTGATACAGGAGGTCTGGGGCTCCTTATATAGCCTCCACAGAGCCACCAAGTCCCACCACTGGTAGATGTGGGACTAAACTCTTGGATGGGGTAAATGGATCTAGGAGAGATCCATTTACTCATCTCTCTCAAGTGACGCATACAACTAAGTACTCCAACACTCCCCCTCAAGCTGGAGCATGCAATGCTCAGCTTGGACAAAAAGAAAGAAACTCAACCCATGCTACAGGACACTATGGACAATATCAACCCAACACACACAACTGATGTTGTCGAGGACGGTACTTCTCATGCCGTGCAGGTGAGGAGGACGAACATGCTAGAGTGTAAGTCTGCTGAATCTCCTCGTCGGAGAGCATGTGCTCTGAACTGCGCATGTCAGAGTCACTGCAAATGAAATTAGTCTCCTCGTCGGAGTACTCTGGGTCTCTTCCATCTGGCACAGAGAATGGTACACTACTCTGGAGTACCTATGATACCACATGAAAACCCTTCCCAACATGGCATAGGGAATGGTCCTCTGCTCTGGAGTCCCTATGGCTCACATGAAAACTCTGGCCGACAAAATAAGAAGAATGATGGGGACCATTACAAAAGATCGCATACATCTGAAAAGAAGACAACATACTCGTGCGTGTCTGAACTGAAGACTAGAATTTGATCGTCGAGTCTGAACAACTTATGTAGAGTCTGGAAAATCTGATATGGCCTGGAATATAGAGATCTGACATCTGAATAGACCTGTGACTCTACATAATACTCCCCATTTCTCTCATACTAGTCGGAATACATGGCATCGACTATGTTGGGAGAAGACACTAAAAAATGGGAGAAACATGAAACATTCACAAGAATTTCATGCGGCTTTTCCTTTAATTTTTTTAAAGCCATCCAAAAAAATTTTAAGCCGTTCAATTTGTTTTACGGTTATTCAAATCATTCACTTTTTTTGAATTTTTTTAATTTGCGTACGATTTTTTTGCGCACCTTTTTCAAAAAAAATCTTCCCTTTTTTTAAAAAAAAAAACTTCATCTCGCCCCACTTGGGCCCAACTTCTTTCATTTTTTCCTTCTTTTTTTTGCATTCATTTTTTACTGGCTGGCGCTCCTCTCCTTTCCAATTTGTCATTTGGGCCGTACATGTCAAGATCACTTGGGCTGTTACATTATTATTTTTTAAAAAAAAACTGGAGGGTCATATTGCCGTAACCCCATTCAGGGTTTCCCATAGTGGGAACCCTCGCTCAAAGTAACGCCGCCCCTGATGGGAAAGGGGGGGTCCTTCACGATATGGCAGTGCCGATGGGAGCACGGAGCAGCGCCACGCCTGGGAAAAATGTTGCCATCGCATGGGTTTCTGCGTCTGGGAAGGGCACGCCTCGTAAGGGGAGGAGATGCGCCGGAAGGAGGCGCAGCCGCCCGAGTGGGGATGCATCTAGAGCTCCTGCGCAAATTCTGCGCTTCCTGGAGCTTGTATGGAGCGCGTCGACGAAGAAGAGATGGTGCGGCTGAAGTTTGCGCGTCGACCAGGGGGAGTGTTTGCAGCGATGGGGCGCGTGAGGAGCCCGCGCGCGGGGGTTCGCCACCGCCTTGAAGTTCTGGAGAAAGCACGCGCTTGCTAGGGTTGCGCGCATGTTGTAGTAGGTGCGGCTGGACACGCGAAGGAACTGGAGGCTTCTCCTGGGGTGCACGCCCTCGTGTCGCGCGAGAGAACTTGAATTAGGGACTGGAGGATCAATTTTTTTTAGATCTCGCGATCACGCAGGCCGGATTTGCGACGAGGAGATTCACGATGGTTGCTCTGCTGCTTGACGTAGAAGAGCCCCATGATGGGGCTGATGGGTTTCGAATGCCGACTGGACTCCCTGGATTGATGCAAGACAGAGATTTCTGGTTGGAAAATTAGGGTTTATGCGTAACCCTAAAACTTGGCTGACATTGATGACGGAAAAATTGGGTTTCAAGAAACCCTAGAAATAAGTCATGATCTTGATCAAGAACTTAAATGATCCAGAACCGAATCTCGAATCTTTGAGAACAACGGAGAAGTGGAACCCTTCTTGACGATGACAATCATGAACAACTAAACTCCACGAGTAATCTTCAACAATAATCAAGAACCAAATCTCGAAATAAAAATAACACAAAATCTCGAGAATCGACCTGCTCTGATACCATGTTAGAAAATAGGAAGCGGAAATGATAAACAGAGCATAATCTAGAAATATGAAACTTGAAGAACAAAGATTTAACGTGGAACCTTACTCTCTAAGGAGCGGGATGAAACCACGGGAGAAGCCCTCAAAGGGGCATATTATGCATTGCTTTTTCTCATCTGATACAGGAGGTCTGGGGCTCCTTATATAGCATCAACAGAACCTCCAAGTCCCACCACTGGTAGATGTGGGACTAAACTCTTGGATGGGGTAAATGGATCCTGGAGAGATCCATTTACCCATCTCTCTCAAGTGATGCATACAACTAAGTACTCCAATAGGTTTCTTTGTAGGCCTTCTGCAATTTTCTTGCTTTTTCTTTAAAATTTCTAGGTCATGTCAACCACATCACAAGCTCACAACTTGAAGACAATATAAAAAGGGATTTTATCACTTGTGCCCCTCCGAGATATCGCAATTTCAGTTATGCCCCTATCTTTTTGGTAATATCAGTCGTGCCCCTCAAAACTTGCTAATTTATCACTTGTGCCCCCTCGGGTTAGTGACCGTCCATCCACAGTGCAAACGGCCGTTAACTTTGAGGACATAGGCGGAATTACTTTAAAAAAAAGGTTAGGAGGTCATTTTAACCTTCTTCCTCATCCTCTTCTTCTTCCTCCTCTTGCCCATCCTCTTCCTCCTTCTCCTCCTCCTCCTCCCTCTCCGCCCCCGCCCATGCCACATGCCGCCCAGCTCCGCCCCGAGCTCCCCTCCCCTCCCCGGCGCCGCCCCTCCGCCCCAGCCTCGAGGCAGCCCCGACCTCCCCCATCCCCTACGGCCCCTCCGCCCTCGTCTCCCCTCCCCGGCACCGCCCCCTGTCGCCCCTCCGTCCCAGCCTCCAGGCCGCCCCGACCGCCCCTCCGCCCCCTGTGCCCTCGCCCCTCCGCCCTCGCCTCCCTCCGCCCAGACCTCCCCCGCCCCCCTGCCCTCGCCTCCCTCCACCCTCGCCTCCCTCCGCCCAGACCTCCCCCTGCCCCCCGCCCAGACCTCCCTCCGCCCCAACCTCCCTCCGCCCAGACCTCCCCCCGCCCCCTGCCCTCGCCTCCCTCCACCCTCGCCTCCCTCCGCCCAGACCTCCCCCCGCCCCCCGCCCAGACCTCCCTCCGCCCCAACCTCCCTCCGCCCAGACCTCCCCCCGCCCCCTGCCCTCGCCTCCCTCCGCCCCAACCTCCCTCCGCCCAGACCGCCCCTGCCCTGACCTCCCCCCGCACCTCCTCACCTCGCCGGTGCCGCCCCCTACTCCCCCTCCCCCTGGGTTGCACCCCCTCCCCCACACGCGCGCCCCCCTGCTCCCCCTCCCCCCTGCCCCGCACCGCCACCTCCCCTGCTCTGCACCGCGCAACCGCGCAACCATCGTCAACCCCCTGACCTCCCACAGCCACGCACTTCCCCCAGCCCCTGCCGCCAGCCCGCACCTCCTCCACAACCCCGCACCTCCTCCCCAACCCTCCTTCTCATTTGATTTTATTTTGACCATAATACCCCTCTTAACCACACCAAGGTTTGAAAAAACCATGGTTAAGTCAATTCATTGACGGTCAACCTGACAGAAGGGCACAACTGATGACGGAGAAAGTTTTGAGGGGCACAACTGATATTACCAAAAAGATAGGGGCATAACTGAAATTGCGATATCTCGGAGGGGCACAAGTGATAAAATCCCATATAAAAACGAATAGAATTTTTTTTTAAGAACTTCACCCACCAGCTGGCAGACGATTGCAGTAAATAATCCACTTAAATGGTAAGAAAGTTTTCACCTGGTCAACATGAATACCACTGGATAAACATATGCTGACAGATGGGTAAAGGAATTTGTAACTTGTAAGCACATAACGTAAAATGCATTTAGATTCTGTGTAGGCCTTATGCAATTTCATACATTTTCTTTTAGGATAATAGGTCATGTGAAACATATCACAACTTGTAGACAATAGAAAATTGAATATAAAAATGTTTTAAGAACTTCATTCACCATGTGTCAGAAAATGGCAGTAAAAAATCCACTTAAAAGGTAA
The DNA here is from genome assembly GCA_037367405.1 of Ottelia alismoides. Taxonomy (NCBI): domain Eukaryota; kingdom Viridiplantae; phylum Streptophyta; class Magnoliopsida; order Alismatales; family Hydrocharitaceae; genus Ottelia; species Ottelia alismoides. Next base: position 404,487 of record JAZKJV010011528.1, on the reverse strand, counting down.
AAAAGTTGTCACCTGGTCAACAAGAATACCATTAGATGAACATATGCTAGAAGCAGCTTCTTTGGTACTCATATTGCCATTAAGCCTGCATACTGGACCATACATAGATAGAATGGATTTTTTCGTAGAAATTACTTGCGCATGTCGTCCTAGACGATATTCTTCCTTGTGCATGATATCTTTCATGATACATAGTAACATATTCTGATCGATGGAATCAAATGCCTTGGATACATCAGAAACAATGATAAATACTTTTGGCATAGTACCATCACCATTCCTTAATCCAGACATAAAAGGACACAGGATATGATATACATCATTATAACCAAAGACTGAAGCACCTAAATACTCTGAATGTTCCGCTTTTATTCCTTTGAATATAGCAGCCATATCATAAAGGACGGAGTTCACAGGTCTAAAAGAAGCGACATGCCCTCTAGAATAAGCCTTGACAAATTTCTTGTTGGCCTCCGAACTTCTTCCCTTCTTATTAGAAGACATTTTAGAAGAGGTTTCTTTAATTGGAAGACATAATTTCGATGGTGCCTTCAAATTTAAGAGTGGCCGAAGATCCTTTTCTTTGGGAAGAAATCGCACTTTTGAAAAACCAAATGACCTCCTCCTCACGATATTCTCAACAGTTTCTTGATTTATCTCTGTTTACGTTTCTTGTTTTAAAGAAGAGATAGCATTGTCAACTAATTGACACCAAAGTGGTTTGGGAAAATAAAATAGAGCTTGTCTTCCTGCTTCCTTCTCAGTAACATAGAAATGTCCACTCACCACAGGTAAAATCATATATGAAAAAAACCAGTAAATCCATCTTTTAAATAACATGTTTCTAGCACTTATTTGGATAGAACTATATTTATCGTGTTCTGCTATGTTATTTGCTTTTGCACAAGGACACTGCGAAATCTGTGATATAGCGGGATAACCAGAAGTTTTTAAGCCATGCAAGCATTGTTCCACTGTAAATTTCTCAAACCGTCTCAAACGAATAAACTTCGAGATGTTCCGTCTCAGGGATCTCCAAGTATAAACATTTCCCAACAAATCAACTGGAATTGTACTCCTACAAACAGCCCAAAGGAAGGAAACCACTTCGTGGTGACTACAATAACTTCCATGTCCAACAAGTGAATTACGATTTCTAAATTCTGTCTTGAAAACATTCTCCACCTGTTCATCGTCATTTTCATTGGAAATGCACATGTAAGATGGAGAAAATGTGAAAGATCATATAACTTAATATGTTGGTGATCAAAAATTCAAAGATTCCGGATATTCTAAAGCAAAAAGAAAAGTCTCAAAAGTGAGAAAACCAAAACAGATAAATAAGTAGCACCTGCAGGGATGCAAGGAAATGTATTCAACCATGTTGCTAGCTAGCAAGGCTTTAAATGTCAATTTCGCTAGTATGTCCCACAATCCTCAACAAAAATGAAATAACGGCGACATGATGCATTTATTTCGTCCATTTCGGTCAAAATAATGGAGATGAAGGAAGCTCTCTAGATAATACTTCGTCTAATGGAAGCTTGAAAAAATGCAAAGAAGCTCTCTGTAGGATGGGTAGGATGTAGGAATGAGATGGCATGGAATTGGGGTGAAAAGGGTGGCATATTACCCCATTAGCCTTTAAAAAAGGAAAAACAAAATCTCACTTTTTGCGAAATATCACCAAAATGACGATATATCACTTAAATATCAGTGATATTGCAGAAAGGTGACAACGCAGTCAACGTTGAAATCCTGGTGTTCCGGAACCCACTTCGATGCATCAATTCCTACCAGAAACACCAGTCAACATAGTCATAAGCCTTTAAAAAGTTCACCTCCCATAACACCACGTCCACATTATGTCTCTCCAATCAGACAATCTTTGACAACATCACCACTCTACACATCAACTTGCCGGGCATGAAAGCAGTCTAAATAGGTGAAATAATACGGCCCAACACCCCTCTCAACCTATTTGCTAGAAACTTCGCAACAATCAAGTAAACTACATTCGACAACGCAATAGGACAAGATTCCTCCGCATTGGCCACCACATCCTTCTTAGGCAACAGAAAAATGAAAGATCTATTAGGACACTAATCTCATATATTTAGCATTTAGTAATTCTTTTGGTTCTTTCTTTTTCAGCTTGATGTACATGTAAATGAAAAAACTTTAAGACGGTAGTTATGTACTCAATAAATGTTTTATTGTGTAAACAAAATATTGCTAAGTGATATCCAAATAACATTTTCCATGATAGCAATTTTAGAACCTTAGATTTATTATTAAAAAAATTATTTCTCAGTAACAAGATCCAATAACTTAGAACCCCTCTAATGGGACTGGTGGTAGAAGTAGTGTCTCCCACTTCAAAATGATCAAGGTTCGAATCCCCCAAACCCTCCGCTTCTACCAATAAAAAAAGATCCAATAACTTAAAGGGCTCGATGACCAGAAATGGGGTTATGACAATGTCCCACTCCACCAGGCCAAAAAGAGACTGTGTAAAGTAAGTAATCGATATAGTGATAGCCCATCTATAAATTGTCAATAATTATACATGAGATGAATCAAGGACATGTCTTCAAAAACAGGATGCAAGGGTGAAACTATGGTCTTTATTCTAAGCAATAGTCAGAATAGAAAATGTTAGAAAATAGGAAGCAGAAGCAAAAATATGGAAAAAGATAAAGAACAATAAGAACAACAAGATTTACGAAGAACCCTACTCCCTAAGGAGTGGGATGAGACCACAGGAGAATGCCTCAGAGGGCTGGTGTGTCTATTGCACTTTTCTCAATGGATAAAGGAGTTCCGGGGCTCCTTATATAGCCTCCACAGAGCCTCCAAGTCCCACCACTGGTAGATGTGGGGCTAAACACTAGGATGGGGTAAATGGATCCTGGAGGTATCCATTTACCCATCTACAACTCAATAGGCGCACAACCAAATACTCCAACACTCCCCCACAAGCTGAAGCATGCAATGCTCAGCTTGGAAAAACAGAAAGAAACTCAACTCACGCTACAGGACACTACGATCAATATCAAGTCAACGCGCACAATTGTCGGTTGTTGTCGAGGACATTGCTTCTCATGTCGTGCAGGTGAGGAGAACGAACGGGCTGGAGTGTTAGTCTGTTGAATCTCCTCGTCGGAGAGCATGTGATCTGAACTGTGCCTGTTAGAGTCACTGGCAACTGGAAAATGAGTCTCCTCGTCAGAGTACTCTGGCCCGCCACAACATGTGGACAACTGCTCCATCTCTAAAAAGGGTCGAACTGAAAGGGTTGTGGAAGTGCAATCCTCGTCGAAGTCCACGATCGCTGGAGAATGGAGTCTGAAAGAAGTCTCCTCATCGGAGAACTGGGTCTCTCCCATCTAGCTCAGAGAATGGTACTCTATTCTGGAATACCTATGATACCACATGAAAACCCTTGCCAACATGGCATAGGGAATGGTCCTCTACTATGGAGTCCCTATGGCTCAAATGAAAACTTTGGCCGAAACAACAAGAATGGATGGGGACCACTGACAATGATGGTAAACATGTGCACATCTGAAAGAAGACCACATACGTGTGCGTGTCTGAAACTTGAGACTCAAAAATATCTGACATCGAGTCTGAACCTGTTGATAAAATCTGTAGAGTCTAGAAATCTGACGGGTCTGGAGAATATCTGAATCTGACATCTGAATCTGCAACAGGACCTGTGACTCTACACAATACTCCTCCTTTCTCTCATACTTATCGGAAAAAGACATCGACAAAGTTAGGAGAACACACGACAACTGGGGAGAAAATAAAATATCACTTAGCCGATCACATTTTTTCAGCTTTTCGTGCAAATTTTTTTCCTTTTTTTCTTCTTTTTTTTAAATAAGTCGTTGACACATTTTTTCTGGTTTTCATCAATTTGTTCTTTATTTTTTTGGTTCTGTGTACGGTTTAATTTAATGTACACACCTCTCTCTCTCTCTCTCTTTTTAATAAAGAACTTGTGGTCCAATTGGACCCAAAAAAATATAATAGCCCAATTGCGCTTTACAGAATTGGGCTCTCCCTCTTTCTCATTCTCTCTTCTCTCTAATTTTGATTTTTTTAACTCGACCCATACAATTGGGTCCAAAAACAGCCTCCCTTTTTTTACACATGGATGCCATTTATTTATTTTTTTAAACAAAAAAAAAGAGAAACCGTCCACACTTATTTTAGGGTTCCCCTTACCGGAACCCCTTTTTCAACGCAAGTCGTCCCCCCGGGGGATTCTCTGCTCCTGTCGCCGGGGCTTTTGGATGCCGACCGGAGGAGATCCGGATCGTGTCGCCTGCGCAAGGGCGCCGCAAGGGGAGGACGAACTTGGAGCCGTACCGCTGGAGACGTAGGCTCGCCTGATTAGTGGTACGCGCTGCTAGAGCATGCTGGAGTCGCGCAAAGACCGTCGACCTTCGAAGGTGACACGCACTGCAGATGACGCGTGCGAGGGGTTGCGTGCAGGAATGTGAAGCCGCGCAAGGGGCGGAGGTATCCTTCCCTCGAGACGCACCCCTGTAGATGATACGCAACGTGAGGATTTGCGCCGCCAGAAGAAAGGGCTCGTGCCTTGGATTCGCCTGGAGCGCCGCCCGCGTGACGGGCGATGGCGAGATCTGGGGATGCGCGAGGGCACATCGCGTGGAGAGGTGGTGATGGATCACGGTCGCTGGTGGATGCACGCGCCGTCGCCAGCGTGTTCAAGCTTCGAGATCTCCATACGATGCCGTGGGATCTAGGAGCGAGAGGAGACAACGTCGAGTCTGCTGCAGTCGCGACTTCGGCACAGATCTGTTATGTGTGGCTCCAGATTGCCGCTAAGCGGCTTCAGCGCGAGGCCAACATCAAATAGGGTTCCAAGAAAGGAACCCCCAATCTGCACCATCGCATGGACAAGGGCTCCAGGAAGGCTTCGTCATTGTCTAGACACGGGACGATTAGGGTTTGAAACCCTGGAACTCGATGTGATCTTGAACGAAACATTTCACACAAATCTTTAATGAACAAACTTCAAGACCACAAATTTCAAAGACGAAGTCTCGACCAAAAATAAAGATTAAAATCCTCGAGAATCGACCCACTCTGATACCATGTTAGAAAATAGGAAGCGGAAGCAAAAACATGGAAAAAGAGAAAGAACAATAAGAACAACGGGATTTGCGTAGAACCCTACTTCCCTAGATGAAACAACGGGAGAATGCCTCACAGGGCTAGTGTGTCTATTGCACTTTTCTCAATAGATACAGGAGGTCTGGGGCTCCTTATATTGCCTCCACAGAGCCTCCATGTCCCACCACTAGTAGATGTGGGACTAAACACTGGGATGGGGTGAATGGATCCTGGAGGTATCCATTTACCTATCTACAACTCAATAGGCGCACAACCAAATACTCCAACAGAAAATTTGGCAAGAATATTGTAACATCCAGATTCAAACGAACCCGAACTCGGCCAAAATAAGGTCCGAATAACCCAATTAGGTTATCTGACATTATTAGATAACCTAAAACGATCATTTGATCGATAATCAAAAGTCGTTTGGATGAAATCGACCAGAAATCGATCGCTTCGCAATGCACGCCGCGAAAAAGCCGCGACGCAAATTCGAAAATCGCAAAACGAACCAAGACCATCATTAGATCTGATTCGACGATACAAGACCAACGGAATCGACCGTTCGTCAATCGGAGGTCGTTTGATATTTTTAATTCGTAAAATTTAAACTTAAACAAAAATCGTATCCGGAAATTTCGGGTATTCAAAACTCTAACGGAAGTATATCAATATTATACTCATATTGATCGTCATTTAGAGACGATCAAAACGAGACATTGCGCATCAAAAACGGATGCTGGAGGCGCGTTTATGGTCAACCTTAAGAGTGACAAATAAAAAGAGTTTTATTTAAAAACTCCTAGCTACAGTAGCAGACAGCTACTGTTTTAAAAAAAAGGGTCCAGCCATTGGGTTTTTTTTCTTCCATTTTCTTAGCCACTTGTCTTAATTACTTGTTCCACTTGGCATGAACCAACACCCCTCCCTTCTTATTTATATCTCCCATTTTTATTCCAAAACCTCTCTTCTCCTCTTCCAATTCTTTCTTCCATTTCTTTCCAACGAGGGAGCAAGACCCCCATTCCTTCTTCTCTATATATCCTTCTCAAATTCCAATGTGGGAGTCCCCTTCCCAATTCCAGCTGTAACCCCTCTATTCCATTATCCTCTCATTCCTAATTTGTTCTATCCCAACAAGAGGAGCCCTGGAAATCTAATTCCAGCAACAGTTGAAGGTGTTGGAGATTCCAAATCCCTAGCCACAACATGCATGTAGATCCCATTTGGAGATCTAATTAGGTACAACTCTATTCCCCTCCTCATTGCTGCCTTGCATGTGCAACTCTCTCCTCTTCTCCTTGTTCCCATTAATGCATATAGGCTTGATTATATGTACAATATTACTCCCTAACTCATTTGCTATCATGCATGTGATTTCTATATGATCTGATCCTATATGTGATTGTGTTGTATGTCATTTCTTCCCCTCCTTATATGTGCTTATTGTATTCCACAGGTGAAGGTCGGGTTATCCATATTTCTTCTTTATGTTACTTCAAATTAACCTACAAATTCCAGTTCTTTTAGTATTAATAGAAATATTTCAGTCCTCTTTTATATTGATAATAAGGACTTTGAAGTCGAATCTGGGAATTCTGATGTATTCCATCTGTTGTTGGGGCAAAGAATAATTAATCTTTGAATGACGGGACACCTGAGCCCACGTTTTTTTATTAAATTATGGAGTCATGCAGAACTTGGAGTGCTAATAAAAGTCTGCTTAAGATCTGGACTTGGGAAAAAAATATGTATAATAAAATGATATTTCTGATTTACTGACTAATAAATACGTGTGATTCTGTTTTACATATGTCAACCTCAACACTTAAGAAATGTTTTATAGTTCATTCTTGAGTCTATAAATTTCAACTCGATAAAGATTATAGGCCACTTTCCGTCCATTTCACATATTGAAATATAATCTTTATTGTGTGTAAATTATGATTCTCACTTAGTACATGTTCTGAACATTGGGATAATTGATTGATCTAATATTACATAGACTGTTTTGAATCCACCAAACAACCAAAAAGTTCTCAAATCATAATAGAATATGCGTAGGAGTTTCTATTCAAATTACGTTCAGTAGAAAGTTCCATTTTATCATTGTTACATGTATATCCGAAAGCATTCGATTTGTATAAGAGACATTGCCTCCTTCAATTTTTAAAATGGCAGCCCATGATACATATTAATTGAACTATGGCTTAAATCTGGATTTATTGTTGACCTATCAGGTTGCCTAGACTAGAGTGCTGATAAGCAAAGGGCATATTTGACTCATATTAAATAAATAAATTTTTCAGCCTTTAAGTAAACAGTAATATAATAATAATATATCATAATTATCAGAATTTAACTTAGTGAAGCAGTTTACTCACCATCACAATTTAACATGATGAACGTAAGTGAGTCAATATAATTGTCTACCATTTCTCCATAACAATAGTGGAATCTATCTATTGCTGCTCCTCTATACATTTTCACTTGTAGATTAAAACATCATTTGGGAACTTGTTTCTAAATAAAAACTCTCACCTTAGACTTAGCATTAGTTGACCTGGTTGTCCATCTGGATATATATATATACTTCAAAATAAAAAGGTATAGCCTACAACATCACGAGAACTTTATTCCTGTTCGGATAAATTGGTTAAGGCTGCAGCATGGAACATCTCAACTTGTCATTGATTTTACTCTTGGGTAATAGTATGATTCACTTTTAAGCTAGAAGTCTTGAGAAAAGCAGTTGATCTTGATAATTGGACATAAAATCTCCACGAGAGTAATGTCATCATCATAACTTTATGGATTGGTATCACGTATTTTATATGGGATGAATAATTTGGGTTGAGAGTATGCAATTGATCAATATTCAGTGACGACAAACAATACGCCGGTTAAGGTATTCCTTACACCTGACCGTGCGAGGGCGCGGTGACCCTCAACTGGGCGGGAGAATAGGAAGCCCAGTTAGGGCAGCGGCCGCCAAGTGCGCGGGTCTAGGATCCCAGTCTTTTACACGGTTCTTACGCGAGCTCGCAGTGTTTTTACGCCTCGTTGGGATCCCGACTTTAGACCAGTTCCGCTGACCCTGTCTTTTAGGATACCCAGACGAGGGATCCTTGGTTTTCAGTTTTTCGTACGAGCTCGTTCGCCTGTACTAGTCAGGCAGGTTTCTAGAGCGACTTTCTAGGGAGTCTCTCTCACCCGTCTCAGTGGCGTAGTTTGGGAGTACACCTATCCCTCTATTGGACCGCGCTTCCAATTAGAGGGCGAGACGGAAGAGCCATTTGTAGGCTTCTTCACCGCTTGAGTTTACTTCGCCAACAGACTTGGCGATTCTATATCTAGATCATCCATATCTACATCTACATCATCTGGAGTTATATCTGAAAGAAACATTTGAAGTTATGAATTGGAGAAGTTACGATCAAAAGTCGTGTTGATAGGAAATGACAATTCACTAGACCTAAGAATCTAATTAAATCAAGAAATCTTTCCAATCTCAACTTTTCCATCATCATTCAAAAACGTGATCTCTGATGATATATATATATATATGCTTACACTCATACACTAATGAATACTCAACTACAATATAAATAGGTCATATATGGGAAATGTTGGGTTAATGGGAAATCATTACAGACGCAATACCAAAAAACTTGAAAAACCTTTTTACTTACGCAAGTAGATGTAAAATGTGCTTATTCCACCTTTCTACTTGCTCTCTTTTGCACATTAAATTACTTGTTATTTATTTTAAACTACGGGTTTGTATTCACTTTGTGACTCCTCTTCTTTCTTAACGTGTTTGGCAGGCAAACAACCTACAATTTAGTAGCAGCTCAGTAGCTATACATGCTTCCTGGATACATAGTATACACTAGACGGTATGAATTACTTTGTCGCAGTTTTTGTTCAGATGGTGATGTAAATGCTATCTCTTTTGTATCACACTTGGGATATATGTTGTAAAATGGATATGTTGTAAAATGGAAGATCCTTGTACATGTTGTAAATTGATATTAATATTAATGAAAAGAAATTTTGGTGCCATTTGTCTCTTTTACTTTGTGGTTATGTGTTGGAATTGAATGTCATAATTGCGCGAAAAATTTTCCCTATTTTTCAACACTTCTGCGATCAATGTGAATGAAATATTGCGAATTTTGTCGTAAACGGGTACCCGGATCCTGAGGGGTTCACAAATATTGTTGGAGTATTTAGTTGTGTGTCTCTTATGTTGTAGATGGGTAAAGGATACCTTCAGGATCCATTTACCCCATCTATGTGTTTAGTCCCACATCTACCAGTAGTGGGACTTGGAGGCTATGTGGAGGCTATATAAGGAGCCTCGGACCTTGTAACATCTGAAATCTGCCAAACCTGAAATTGACCCGATTAGCGTCCGATTAACCCAATAAAGTTATTTGACAATATTAGATAACATAAAACGACCAATTGGTAGTGAATCAAAAATTGTTCGGGTGAAATCGATCAAAAAAATCGGTCACCTCGTGTTGTGTGCCGCGAAAAAGCCGCAACGCAAATTCGGAAACCGCAAAACGAACCGAGAACGTCATTAGATCCGATTCGACGATACAAGACCAACGGAATCGACCGTTCGTCAATCGGAGGTCGTTTGATATTTTTAAATCGTAAAATTTAACCTTAAACAAAATCCGTATCCGAAAATTTCGGGTATTCAAAACTCGACCGAAAGTATATCAATATTGTACTCAAATTTATCGTCATCCCGAGACGATCAAATCGAGATATCGTACGTCAAAATCCGAGACTCTCCATTTGGCATCAAGACAATCTTTTCTCTTACTTAAAAAGGGACGAAGCCCCTCTTCCTTCCCACTTCCTTTCTCACTCTTTCAAAAAAAAAACCCCTCCAATTCCAGCGTAGATAACATCTCCAGCCACCCTATTTTCTGTTGAAACTTTCCCCTTTCCTTTTTACAACTCCTATATCTGCTTGAGCCCAGAATTTCATCCCAAATCCAAGGACTGGAGTCTTCAATTCTTTACAAAAGCAGCAGCAAGAACTGCTACAGCAAATAGTCACTGCATGCATGCTCTTATTCCTCCAAATTGAGGCATTCAAAGGTACATTCCCTAGCCCTTCTTTGCTGCCTTACATGAATTTCAGATACTATGAAAACTCTTCTTATGTCTACACTCATGCATGGTCATAGTGGCCTCGGTTCATCAACATTTCTATCATGAAAACAATCAAATCATAAGCATCATTCTGGGTGCATATCCTTTTCACAAAAAAAAGGAAAGATCCACCTGTGCCACCATCTTTGCTGCTATTATTGCTACTGCATCTTGTATATTGGACGATTATACTAACCTCATATAAAAGCTGAACTCTCTAATCTCTAATTATATTGATTGGAAGTTTTGATGTTGAAATGGTTATCTTTTTATATTGCTTAATCTCTGCTCTTCCATCTTTCTCATGTGACTGAATAGTCTCCTTTTGTGAACTAGATTTTTGGTGAAACAGAAATTGCAGAGTCAAGGAAAATTATTTAACCAAATCATTATCAGCACGTAGTATTTTATAAAGATGAGCTTCAAACTTTTGGAAAGCAATCAGTCAGGTTATTGAAAATTGTTAGATATTGAGTTAAAATTTGGTAAGAATACCGAAATTAATGGGAAGACTGTTATAGTAGAGGGTGGCAGTCAACTAAACAATTTAGGGAAGATCAGACATTATTAAAATTCAAAGATCACATCTAAGCTTGAGTATTAAAGAGCATTGGCAGCTAAGTCCTGCGAATTCTATTGCAGACCGAAGTGCATACTTCATTGGCCTATTTAATAATATTATAGTTATTAAAATACTGATCTATAATCAAATAATCCCAATAACTATAAATATACTGTTTACAACAGTCCTGGAATCATATTTTATTTTGCTGCATTGATAATTTCTTCAAGATTTATAATTCCAGAAAGAAGAATCATGATCTTCATGGGAAGCACTATAATTTAAACTTTTATTTCCACATCTAACTACATAAATGCTCATAGTCAGAATTAGGACCAAATCATGAAAGAAATATCTACATTTCTATTTGACTCATAATTATCATTCCAGAAAAAAAGTTATCAATTACCAATACCTATAGTATGGAGTCGACCCTGCTTCATTTACTTGTAAGAAAGAATCATCGCCAGTCATACATACTAAGAGTCAATACAAAAGGAATACATGTTCATTTCTATTAGCTCTCATTCCTTGAAGTTTCAAGGAGATCATGGGTACATGTCTGGGTAGCCTTCCAACTTTTGACTATATCTTAGTTTCGATGAAGATTTCTAAATCATATTTCAACATGTAAAATATACTAAGTAAATGTAGAGTGGTGTTGGTCTAGATTCATGCAAAAAAAAAAGACGTCACTAAGGTAAACTTTCACCTAGAACAAGAACTTACATCCACTTTGAATATCAAGATCGTCCCTATAAATATGAAGATTTTAAAAATGACTTATAATTATAGTGCCGATCATGGTAGCTTTTACGCTTGATCGTGCGAGAGCGCGGTGACTCTCACCTGGGCGGAGGAAAGGAAGCCCAGTTAGGGCAGTGGCCGCCAAGTGCGTGGGTCTAGGATCCCAGTCCCTTTTCGATTTTTACGCGAGCTCGCAGTGTTTTTCGCCTCGTTGGGATCCTGACTTTAGACCAGTTCTGTTGGCCCTGTCTTTTAGGATACCCAGGCGGGGGATCCTTGGTTTTCAGTTTTACGTACGAGCTCGTTCGCCTGTACTAGTCAGGCAGGTTTCTAGAGCGACTTTTCTAGGGAGTCTCTCTCACCTGTCTCAGTGGCGTAGTTTGGGAGTAGACCTATCCCTCTATTGGACCGCGCTTCCAATTAGAGGGCAAGACGGAAGAGCCATTTGTAGGGCTTCTTCACTGCTTGAGATTACTTCGCCAACAGACTTGGCGATTCTATATCTAGATCATCCCATATCTACATCTACATCATCTGGAGTTATATCTGAAACATTGAAGTTAAGAATTGGAGAAGTTACGATCAAAAGTTGGGATTAGTAGGAAATGACTATTCTCTCTATCTAAGAATTTAATTAAATTAAGAGATCTTTCCAATCTTATTTTTTCCATTATCACTCACCAACGTAATCTCTGAAGAAAATGATATATATGCTTACACTCATACCCTCATGAATATTCAACTACAATATAAATAGGTCATATGGGGGAAATGCCGGGTTCTGGGGAAATCATTAGAGATGCATTACAAACAACTTGAAAAACCTTTTTACTTACGCAAGTAGATGTAAACTTTACTTTCCACCTTTCTACTTGCTTGCTTTTGCACATATTAAATGTCTAGTTATTTTTATAAGTTTTTGGGAGGTACCAGCAATTGTTGACGCCTCTTCTTTCCTAACGTGTTTGGCAGGCAAACAGCCTGCAGTTTAGTAGCAGCTCAGTAGCTATACATGCTTCCTGGAGACAGAGTATACACTAGACGGTATGAATTACTTTGTCTCAGTTTTTGTTCAGATGGTAATGTAAATGCTATCTCTTTTGTATCACACTTTGGGATATATGTTGTGAAATGAAAGATCCTTGTACATGTTGTAAATTGATATGAATATTAATGAAAAGAAATTTTGGTGCCATTTGTCTCTTTTACTTTGTGGTTATGTGATGGAAATGAATGTCATAATTGCGCGAAATATTTTCCCTGTTTTTCTGCGACTTGTGTGATCTCATGTGAATAAAATATTGCGAATTTTGTCGTAAACGGGTACCCGGATCCTGAGGGGTTCACATTTTTGGTATCAGAGCAGTAGTACCCCGATACGCACATTCGCAGTATTTCAATTCCGATCGCATTATGTTCTCGAATAGCGACAGTCTTCCGACTTGTCGTGAGTTCGAGAAGGGAAATATGACATTCATATTCAATAACCACAGATGTCACCAAGTTCATTTATTTTCATCTTATATCCCAAGAAGAGAAAAGTATTTATGATAAGTATATGTCTATGACATTTTTATGACTAATTATGGTTCTCATGCAGAGCCATGGCATCTCGATCAGGTCAGGATACTTCTGATCAGCTAGCATGCATACTGAGCGCGCTTACTGATCTTCAGCAGCAGCAGGCTGCTATGAGAGGCCAGCAGGAGCAGATAGACCACTTGCAGGACCAGCTCGGAGCACGGACACAGCTACTCCATCTACTCGACCAGTCCGGTGTTACTGATGTCACGAGTGGGGACACTATCGCTCACAGTGCCCACATGTTTCTGGTGAGCCTCAGCCACAGCCTTCACAGTTACAGCCTCAGGCACAGCGCTCAGGGAGTTTCCGTGTCAGGAACTCCAACTTCAGGCGACCGCAGCAGAGACAAACACAGCGTGTGGCAGGTTCCAGTGCCGCACCAGCCAGGCAGGGGCAGATACACGCAGTTACTGAGGAGCAGGCACGTTCAGCCGCTACCGTGGTGAAAGGTATGGTCTCAGTCTTGGGCCGACCTTTCCATGTCTTATTTGATTCTGGTGCGACACACTCTTTTCTTGCTTCGAGGTTGCTTACTTCTTTAGATAAAGTCACAGAGACTCTCTCTTCCCCATATCACATCCGAGGGCCAGGTGGTCAGTTGTTCATTATTTCACTGATAGTTACATGCGGGCACGATACCCGCAGCTTTTCTGAGTTAATCATCAAAACAAGCTTTTAAAATATATATTAAAATATATGGCTTGTTTTCTCTTTGAGGTTTTTATGGGTTCAAGACCTTTTGAGGTTTTTATGGACATATGAAATTCAAATAAGACACCGAATAGCCTTAACTCGAGTCTCGAGGACGAGACTCCCTTTGAGGTTTTTATAATTGTAACATCTGAAATCCGCCAAACCTGAAATTGACCCGATTAGCGTCCGATTAACCCAATAAAGTTATTTGACAATATTAGATAACATAAAACGACCAATTTGTAGTGAATCAAAAACTGTTCGGGTGAAATCGGTCAAAAAATCGGTCACCTCGTGTTGTGTGCCGCGAAAAAGCCGCGACGCAAATTCCGAAACCGCAAAACGAACCGAGAACGTCATTAGATCCGATTTGACGATACAAGACCAACGGAATCGACTGTTCGTCAATCGGAGGTCGTTTGATATTTTTAAATCGTAAAATTTAACCTTAAACAAAATTCGTATCCGAAAATTTCGGGTATTCAAAACTCGACCAAAAGTATATCAATATTGTACTCAAATTGATCGTCATCCCGAGACGATCAAATCGAGATATCGTACGTCAAATCCGAGACTCTTTATTTGGCATCAAGACAATCTTTTCTCTTACTTAAAAAGGGACGAAGCCCCTCTTCCTTCACACTTCCTTTCTCTCTCTTTCAAAAAAAAACCCCTCCAATTCCAGCGTAGATAACATCTCCAGCCACCCTATTTTCTGTTGAAACTTTCCCCTTTCCTTTTTTCAACTCTTATATCTGTTGGAGCCTAGAATTTCATCCCCAAATCCAAGGACTGGAGTCTTCAATTCTTTGCAAAAGCAGCAGCAAGAACTGCTACAGCAAATAGTCACTGCATGCATGCTCTTGTTCCTCCAAATTGAGCCATTCAAAGGTACATTCTCTAGCCCTTCTTTGCTGCCTTACATGAATTTCAGATACTATGAAAACTCTTCTTATGTCTACACTCCTGCATGGTCATAGTGGCCTCGGTTCATCAACATTTCTCTCATGAAAACAATCAAATCATAAGCATCATTCTGGGTGCATATCCTTTTCACAAAAAAAAAAGGAAAGATCCACCTGTGCCACCATCTTTGCTGCTATTATTGCTACTGCATCTTGTATATTGGACGATTATACTAACCTCATCTAAAAGCTGAACTCTCTAATCTCTAATTATATTGATTGGAAGTTTTGATGTTGAAATGGTTATCTTTTTATATTGCTTAATCTCTGCTCTTCCATCTTTCTCATGTGACTGAATAACTAGATTTTTGGTGAAACAGAAATTGCAGAGTCAAGGAAAATTATTTAACCAAATCATTATCAGCACGTAGTATTTTATTTAGATGAGCTTCAGACTTTTGGAAAGCAATAAGTCAGGTTATTGAAAATTGTTAGATATTGAGTTAAAATTTGGTAAGAATACCGAAATTAATGGGAAGACTGTTATAGTAGAGGGTGGCAGTCAACTAAACAAAATAGGGAAGATCCGACATTATTAAAATTCAAAGACCACATCTAAGCTTGAGTATTAAAGAGCATTGGCAGCTAAGTCCTGCGAATTCAATTGCAGACCGAAGTGCATACTTCATTGGCCTATTTAATAATATTATAGTTGTTAAAATATTGATCTATAATCAAATAAACCCAAGAACTATAAACATACTGTTTACAACAGTCCTGGAATCATATTTATTTTGCTGCATTGATAATTTCTTCAAGATTTATAATTCCAGAAAGAAGAATCATGATCTTCATGGGAAGCACTATAATTTAAACTTTTATTTCCACATCTAACTACATAAATGCTCATAGTCAGGATTAGGACCAAATCATGAAAGAAATATCTACATTTCTATTTGACTCATAATTATCAATCCAGAAAAAAAGTTATCAATTACCAATACCTATAGTATGGAGTCAGCCCTGCTTCATTTACTTGTAAGAAAGAATCACCACCATTCATACATACTAAGAGTCAATACAAAAGGAATACATGTTCATTTCTATTAGCTCTCATTCCTTGAAGTTTCAAGGAGATCATGGGTACATGTCTGGGTAGCCTTCCAACTTTTGACTATATCTTAGTTTCGATGAAGATTTCTAAATCATATTTCAACATGTAAAATATACTAAGTAAATGTAGAGTGGTGTTGGTCTAGATTCATGCAAAAAAAAACGACGTCACTAAGGTAAACTTTCACCTAGAACAAGAACTTACATCCACTTTTGAATATCAAGATCGTCCCTATAAATATGAAGATTTTAAAAATGACTTATAATTATAGTGCCGATCCTGGTAGCTTTTACGCTTGAACGTGCGAGAGCGCGGTGACTCTCACCTGGGCGGAGGAAAGGAAGCCCAGTTAGGGCAGTGGCCGCCAAGTGCGTGGGTCTAGGATCCCAGTCCCTTTTCGATTTTTACGCGAGCTCGCAGTGTTTTTCGCCTCGTTGGGATCCTGACTTTAGACCAGTTCCGTTGGCCCTGTCTTTTAGGATACCCAGGCGGGGGATCCTTGGTTTTCAGTTTTACGTACGAGCTCGTTCGCCTGTACTAGTCAGGCAGGTTTCTAGAGCGACTTTTCTAGGTAGTCTCTCTCACCCGTCTCAGTGGCGTAGTTTGGGAGTAGACCTATCCCTCTATTGGACCGCGCTTCCAATTAGAGGGCGAGACGGAAGAGCCATTTGTAGGCTTCTTCACTGCTTGAGATTACTTCGCCAACAGACTTGGCGATTCTATATCTAGATCATCCATATCTACATCTACATCATCTGGAGTTATATCTGAAACATTGAAGTTAAGATTTGGAGAAGTTACGATCAAAAGTTGGGATTAGTAGGAAATGACTATTCTCTCTATCTAAGAATTTAATTAAATTAAGAGATCTTTCCAATCTTATTTTTTCCATTATCACTCACCAACGTAATCTCTGAAGAAAATGATATATATGCTCACACTCCTCATGAATATTCAACTATAATATAAATAGGTCATATGGGGGAAATGCCGGGTTCTGGGGAAATCATTAGAGATGCATTACAAACAACTTGAAAAACCTTTTTACTTACGCAAGTAGATGTAAACTTTACTTTCCACCTTTCTACTTGCTTGCTTTTGCACATATTAAATGTCTAGTTATGTTTATAAGTTTTTGGGAGGTACCAGCAATTGTTGACGCCTCTTCTTTCCTAACGTGTTTGGCAGGCAAACAACCTGCAGTTTAGTAGCAGCTCAGTAGCTATACATGCTTCCTGGAGACAGAGTATACACTAGACGGTATGAATTACTTTGTCTCAGTTTTTGTTCAGATGGTAATGTAAATGTTATCTCTTTTGTATCACACACTTTGGGATATATGTTGTGAAATGAAAGATCCTTGTACATGTTGTAAATTGATATGAATATTAATGAAAAGAAATTTTGGTGTCATTTGTCTCTTTTACTTTGTGGTTATGTGATGGAAGTGAATGTCATAATTACGCGAAATATTTTCCCTGTTTTTCTGCGACTTGTGTGATCTCATGTGAATAAAATATTGCGAATTTTGTCGTAAACGGGTACCCGGATCCTGAGGGGTTCACATTTTTGGTATCAGAGCAGTAGTACCCCGATACGCACATTCGCAGTATTTCAATTCCGATCGCATTATGTTCTCGAATAGCGACAGTCTTCCGACTTGTCGTGGGTTCGAGAAGGGAAATATGACATTCATATTCAATAACCACAGATGTCACCAAGTTCATTTATTTTCATCTTATATCCCAAGAAGAGAAAAGTATTTATGATAAGTATATGTCTATGACATTTTTATGACTAATTATGGTTCTCATGCAGAGCCATGGCATCTCGATCAGGTCAGGATACTTCTGATCAGCTAGCATGCATACTGAGCGCGCTTACTGATCTTCAGCAGCAGCAGGCTGCTATGAGAGGCCAGCAGGAGCAGATAGACCACTTGCAGGACCAGCTCGGAGCACGGACACAGCTACTCCATCTACTCGACCAGTCCGGTGTTACTGATGTCACGAGTGGGGACACTATCGCTCACAGTGCCCACATGTTTCTGGTGAGCCTCAGCCACAGCCTTCACAGTTACAGCCTCAGGCACAGCGCTCAGGGAGTTTCCGTGTCAGGAACTCCAACTTCAGGCGACCGCAGCAGAGACAGACACAGCGTGTGGCAGGTTCCAGTGCCGCACCAGCCAGGCAGGGGCAGATACACGCAGTTACTGAGGAGCAGGCACGTTCAGCCGCTACCGTGGTGAAAGGTATGGTCTCAGTCTTGGGCCGACCTTTCCATGTCTTATTTGATTCTGGTGCGACACACTCTTTTCTTACTTCGAGGTTGCTTACTTCTTTAGATAAAGTCACAGAGACTCTCTCTTCCCCATATCACATCCGAGGGTCAGGTGGTCAGTTGTTCATTATTTCACTGATAGTTACATGCGGGCACGATACCCGCAGCTTTTCTGAGTTAATCATCAAAACAAGCTTTTAAAATATATATTAAAATATATGGCTTGTTTTCTCTTTGAGGTTTTATGGGTTCAAGACCTTTTGAGGTTTTTATGGACATATGAAATTCAAATAAGACACCGAATAGCCTTAACTCGAGTCTCGAGGACGAGACTCCCTTTGAGGTTTTTATAATTGTAACATCTGAAATCCGCCAAACCTGAAATTGACCCGATTAGCGTCCAATTAACCCAATAAAGTTATTTGACAATATTAGATAACATAAAACGACCAATTGGTAGTGAATCAAAAATTGTTCGGGTGAAATCGATCAAAAAATCGGTCACCTCGTGTTGTGTGCCGCGAAAAAGCCGCGACGCAAATTCCGAAACCGCAAAACGAACCGAGAACGTCATTAGATCCGATTTAACGATACAAGACCAACGGAATCGACCGTTCGTCAATCGGAGGTCGTTTGATATTTTTAAATCGTAAAATTTAACCTTAAACAAAATTCGTATCCGAAAATTTCGGGTATTCAAAACTCGACCGAAAGTATATCAATATTGTACTCAAATTGATCGTCATCCCGAGACGATCAAATCGAGATATCGTACGTCAAATCCGAGACTCTCCATTTGGCATCAAGACAATCTTTTCTCTTACTTAAAAAGGGACGAAGCCCCTCTTCCTTCCCACTTCCTTTCTCTCTCTTTCAAAAAAAAACCCCTCCAATTCCAGCGTAGATAACATCTCCAGCCACCCTATTTTCTGTTGAAACTTTCCCCTTTCCTTTTTACAACTCTTATATCTGTTGGAGCCTAGAATTTCATCCCCAAATCCAAGGACTGGAGTCTTCAATTCTTTGCAAAAGCAGCAGCAAGAACTGCTACAGCAAATAGTCACTGCATGCATGCTCTTGTTCCTCCAAATTGAGGCATTCAAAGGTACATTCCCTAGCCCTTCTTTGCTGCCTTACATGAATTTCAGATACTATGAAAACTCTCCTTATGTCTACACTCCTGCATGGTCATAGTGGCCTCGGTTCATCAACATTCCTATCATGAAAACAATCAAATCATAAGCATCATTGTGGGTGCATATCCTTTTCACAAAAAAAGGAAAGATCCACCTGTGCCACCATCTTTGCTGCTATTATTGCTACTGCATCTTGTATATTGGACGATTATACTAACCTCATCTAAAAGCTGAACTCTCTAATCACTAATTATATTGATTGGAAGTTTTGATGTTGAAATGGTTATCTTTTTATATTGCTTAATCTCTGCTCTTCCATCTTTCTCATGTGACTGAATAACTAGATTTTTGGTGAAACAGAAATTGCAGAGTCAAGGAAAATTATTTAACCAAATCATTATCAGCACGTAGTATTTTATTTAGATGAGCTTCAGACTTTTGGAAAGCAATAAGTCAGGTTATTGAAAATTGTTAGATATTAAGTTAAAATTTGGTAAGAATACCGAAATTAATGGGAAGACTGTTATAGTAGAGGGTGGCAGTCAACTAAACAAAATAGGGAAGATCCGACATTATTAAAATTCAAAGACCACATCTAAGCTTGAGTATTAAAGAGCATTGGCAGCTAAGTCCTGCGAATTCTATTGCAGACCGAAGTGCATACTTCATTGGCCTATTTAATAATATTATAGTTGTTAAAATACTGATCTATAATCAAATAATCCCAAGAACTATAAACATACTGTTTACAACAGTCCTGGAATCATATTTATTTTGCTGCATTGATAATTTCTTCAAGATTTATAATTCCAGAAAGAAGAATCATGATCTTCATGGGAAGCACTATAATTTAAACTTTTATTTCCACATCTAACTACATAAATGCTCATAGTCAGGATTAGGACCAAATCATGAAAGAAATATCTACATTTCTATTTGACTCATAATTATCAATCCAGAAAAAAAGTTATCAATTACCAATACCTATAGTATGGAGTCAGCCCTGCTTCATTTACTTGTAAGAAAGAATCACCACCGGTCATACATACTAAGAGTCAATACAAAAGGAATACATGTTCATTTCTATTAGCTCTCATTCCTTGAAGTTTCAAGGAGATCATGGGTACATGTCTGGGTAGCCTTCCAACTTTTGACTATATCTTAGTTTCGATGAAGATTTCTAAATCATATTTCAACATGTAAAATATACTAGGTAAATGTAGAGTGGTGTTGGTCTAGATTCATGCAAAAAAAAACAACGTCCCTAAGGTAAACTTTCACCTAGAACAAGAACTTACATCCACTTTTGAATATCAAGATCGTCCCTATAAATATGAAGATATTAATAATCACTTATAATTATAGTGCCGGTCATGGTGGCTTTTACGCTTGACCGTGCGAGAGCGCGGTGACTCTCACCTGGGCGGGGGAAAGGAAGCCCAGTTAGGGCAGTGGCTGTGAACCCCATAAGATCCGGGTACCCGTTAATCACACATTTTGCATTACAACATTCATTTCTATCGCATTAAGTAACTGAAAGTACGGGGAAATTTTTCGCGAATGAAATAAATAC
Organism: Ottelia alismoides; assembly: GCA_037367405.1. NCBI lineage: Eukaryota > Viridiplantae > Streptophyta > Magnoliopsida > Alismatales > Hydrocharitaceae > Ottelia > Ottelia alismoides. The sequence continues at coordinate 383,561 of JAZKJV010011528.1, read as the reverse complement.
ATCAGACATTCATGTTAACATTCATAACCACAAGCTCATAGAACAATGGTCACCAAAATCTTATTTCGTTTCATTAACTTCCATATATTTTACATGTACAAAGTCTGACAGTACATACAATATATCCCAAAATCTGACTGAAGAGAAAGAAACATAATACATTATAAATTGAACAAAAACTGGCACAAAATAAACCATACCGTTGGGTATAAAATTTTATCTCCTGGACCCATGTATAGCTACTGAACTGCAGGCTGGTTGCCTGCCAAGCGTGCAAGGAAGAAAAGGCGTCAGCGGTTGCTGGTACCTCCCAAAAACTTATATACAAATAACAGGCATTTATTATTTACAAAAGAAAGCAAGTAAAGAGGCATGAGCAACTCAAATTTAAAATTTAATTCTACTTGCAAATGTAAAAGGTTTCCAATTTTTTTTTGTAAGAACATCTCATGATCAGCCCTTATCCCCACATTTCCCACATAAGCATATGTTTACGGTAACTCATTGATCATAAGAATGTATATTTTATTCTCATATTACTTAGAGATCATATTTGTGAATTTTAATGATGGGAAAGATGAGATGAGAAGATATAGTGATTTATTAATTTCTTAAGTCTAGTGGATAGTCTGTGGTCTTGGTTCTTGTGAAACCTCACACTATGACTCTAAGACTTGAGGAAAGTCTTAGGGTTGGGGTGCCTCCGTAGGCATGCGGTGTAGTATAATGCATCCTAACTAAGTTCCCAACACGTCCACTAGCTTAATGAGATTTCGAATTAGATTATAGTCTTTTCCATTTATTCTATCTTTAATTGTAATCCCTTAAAACCTCAAGTGCAACTGTCTCAAATGTAACTCTAGATGATGTAGATATAGGGATGGATGATCTGGACTAGACTCAATCTCTTCAAACCTCAGTGCAACAGTTTCAAATGTAACTTTAGATTATGTAGATATAGATATGGCTGATCTGGATTTAAAATCGCCAAGTCTGTTGGCGAAAGAAAAACTCAAGCGGTGAAGAAGCCAACAAAAGGGCTCTTCCGTCTCGCCCCCTAATTGGAAGGACGGTCCAATAGAGGGATAGGTCTACTCCCCAACTACGCCACTGAGACGAGTGAGAGGGACTTCCCGGAAAAGTCACTCTAGAAAAACAGCCCGACCGGTAACGGGCAACCGAGCTCGTACGTAAAACTGAAAAACCAGGATCCCCCGTCTGGGCATCCTAAAACAGGGTCAGCAGAACCGGTCTAAAGTCGGGATCCCAACGAGGCGTAAAAACACTGCAAGCTTGCATCAAAACGGAAAAGGGACTGGGATCCTAGACCCGCGCATTAAGCGGCCGCTGCCCTAACTGGGCTTCCTTTCCTCCGCCCAGTTGAGGGTCACCGCGCCCTCGCACAGTCAGGTGTAAAGATCACCATGACTGGCACAAATAACAATCAGTCATCACCGATTCACCATCACTGCTTGATTCATTATCCTCTCTCGATCTCTGATGTAGTTAACCTTACAGATCTAGGCATTTTGTCAACAATCCCCTTTTTTTTTCATAGTTTGTGATTCATACCTAAAGTAATGATTATGAAGATTTTCATTCAATGATGACAGATTTTTCTTAACTCAAACCTTTCTCATTCTCTTCTATGATTAACCTTAACGATCTTGGAATTTTATCACCACTTATCTCTATATAAATAGTAGGTTATACACAAGGATATATTGATTAAAGATTACTATTCATAATGATTTTAGCCTTCTTTACTAATTGTTGTTTCACTTTGGTCCTTCAATTTACTTTCCCATTAAACTTATACCTAAAAAAAAAATCTTATGGATGCTTGTGATTATCAAGTAATCTCCTTGAAATTTGGAAAGATGAAAAATATTTAATAGTGATTTTAAGAGAGCACTGCCATCTGGTATGGTCAACAATTATAAAGAGAAACAATACCAAGCTTACTGCCATGTCCTATGCAAATGCTCAAAGTATATTAGCAACAACCCACACGCTAATCTCCATATCTCTTGTCCAACTAGATCTTAATTATAGAAAAATGACAGTTGTTGTCGGAAGGCTTTCTTAAAATGAATTTGCTAGATAATCCAGGAAAACGAACCAGGACAATCATTGTCCAGGTCAAAATCAGTTTGGTTTGTTTTTTTTTTTTAACATATAGTTTTCTATCTAGCAGTAGTTCTGCACATGTTTTCTGAAGGTTTCATGGCTGAGATGATCAAGCTAAAAAATTTCCACAATCAATGGTTCTCTAAAAATAATAAAAGAGATTTGGCAGTCTTTTGACTAGGTGGAGTTAGGTATTCAATTATCCATGATGCTGCGAATTCACATCTTTCTAACTATTTAATATTGATTATCGATAAAAGGCTGCATCTCATGGATACTATGAGAAAATGATATAGTTATACATGTGTCAGACGATTTTACACCTTTTTTTTTGTCATTTTAATGTTCCATAACTATATTGCTGACAGAGCTCATACAAAATTTCATGTTGATCACAACAACATCTATATTAAGATGGAATAGTAGTGACATACAGTCATAAAAAAATAGCCGAGTAGATGATATACAGATATGGACTATCTAATAGCTAATCTTAGAATATCAATTTGTCCAATGAGACGATCTCTGACTGTTATTCGCATCAACACATTTGATATTCAGCATGATGATGAGGAGAAACTTTATTTATTTATTTATTTTTAACAAGGTAGCAGTTGCTGTTTATCTATCTTCAACCATGAAATTTCAATTCTTTTGTAGCATACTATTATTGATACTAGATATTGGGATTTCCATTGGTTATTGTGATTTGGTTGCACATACTGATCAAGCTAAATTAAAAGTAACTGCTCAACCCTCACTTTAAGCCGCATCTAATAACCTATATGGAGAACTATATAAAATGATAGCCCTCTTGCAGAAAATCCATAGAAAACATCAAAAGAGGGAAATTTTGCACATGCATGGCAGCAAGGAGGAAGGTATAGGATTGTACCTTATTTGATTTTCAAATGAAGATGTCTTTGCATGCTACGGTTGGGGTTTTGAAGCAGATCTTTTGTTGCTGAAACTGCAACAATTTCAGCTACCTGTTGCAATGGTTGTAGCCAATCTCAGCAAGTTCCTTGGCTGGAAGTTGGCAGCCACAAATGCTAACCAGAACAGCAGGGAACTGTTGTAAAATCAGATGTTTTTTTTTCAACAGAAAGTGAAAGGAGAAAGGAGAAAGGCAGCAAGGTGGGGGAAAAAGGATTGTACCTAAAAAAAAATCTTCAAAACTTGAAGATTTTCTTGCATGCAAGGCTTGAGCAGCAGAGGAGTTGCTGGAATTTAGCAAAGGAGCAGCAGATTTCAGAAGCTGGAAGAGGAAATGGAAGTCTCGTCTGAAATTTTGGGAAAGAGAGAAAGAGGACAGGGAAAGAAAAGAGAGAGGGGAGAATCACGTTGGAATGGGTTTATATAGGGATAGGAGGGAAGATGTTCTAGAATAAGACAAAAGAGGGAGCTTCCATGAAGCTTCCTCTTTTCCCCTTATATATATTTTTTACAATTTATGACATCATCCTCATGACATCATCCATGATGTCAAAAACTTGTATTATATATATTAATTCTAATTTAATTATATATATATACAACAGTTGTTTTGACAGGAGACAGACAACAGTTTGTACAGTTTTTTTTTAAAAAAATCTTCTTTATTTGAAATACTTAAAGTTGACCGTAATCACGCATAGATTGTCTGATTTCGATGCATAATATCTTGTTTTGACCGTCTCGGGACGACGATCAAAATGAGTATAATATTGTTATACTTTCGGTTGGGTTTTGAACCCCCGAAATTTTCGGATACAGTTTTTGTTTAAGATTAAATTTTGTGAAATTAAAGTACTAAACGACCTCCGATTGACGAACGGTCGATTTTGTTGGTCTTGTATCGTCGAATCGGATCTAATGGCGGTCTCGATTCGTTTTGGGGTTTCCGAATTTGCGTCGCGGCTTTTTCACGGCGCGCATTACGAAGTGACCGATTTTTGGTCGATTTCGCCCAAACAACTTTTGATTTACCACCAATTGGTTGTTTTAAGTTGTTTAATATTTACTGACAACGTTTTTGGGTTCATTAGACCCAAAATCGGACGAGTTCGGGTTTGCTAGAATATGGATGTTACAGTGGCCGCCAAGTGCGCGGGTCTAGCATCCCAGTCCCTTTTCGGTTTTTACGCGAGCTCGCAGTGTTTTACGCCTCGTTGGGATCCTTATTTTAGACCAGTTCCGCTGACCCTGTCTTTTAGGATACCCAGGCGGGGGATCCTTGGTTTTCAGTTTTACGTACGAGCTCGTTCGCCTGTACTAGTCAGGCAGGTTTCTAGAGCGACTTTTCTAGGGAGTCTCTCTCACCCGTCTCAGTGGCGTTGTTTGGGAGTAGACCTATCCCTCTATTTGATCGTGCTTCCAATTAGAGGGCGAGACGGAAGAGCCATTTGTAGGCGTCTTCACCGCTTGAGTTTACTTCGCCAACAGACTTGGCGATTCTATATCTAGATCATCCATATCTACATCTACATCATCTGGAGTTATATCTGAAACATTGAAGTTTAGAATTGGAGAAGTTACGATCAAAAGTTGGGATTAGTAGGAAATGACTATTCTCTCTATCTAAGAATTTAATTAAATTAAGAGATCTTTCCAATCTTATTTTTTCCATTATCACTCACCAACGTAATTTCTGAAGAAAATGATATATATGCTCACACTCATACTCTCATGAATATTCATCTACAATATAAATAGGTCATATGGGGGAAATGCCGGGTTCTTGGGAAATCATTAGAGATGCATTACAAACAACTTGAAAAACCTTTTTTACTTACGCAAGTAGATGTAAACTTTACTTTCCACCTTTCTACTTGCTTGCTTTTGCACATATTAAATGTCTAGTTATTTTTATAAGTTTTTGGGAGGTACCAGCAATTGTTGACGCCTCTTCTTTCCTAACGTGTTTGGCAGGCAAACAGCCTGCAGTTTAGTAGCAGCTCAGTAGCTATACATGCTTCCTGGAGACAGAGTATACACTAGACGGTATGAATTACTTTGTCTCAGTTTTTGTTCAGATGGTAATGTAAATACTATCTCTTTTGTATCACACTTTGGGATATATGTTGTGAAATGAAAGATCCTTGTACATGTTGTAAATTGATATGAATATTAATGAAAAGAAATTTTGGTGCCATTTGTCTCTTTTACTTTGTGGTTATGTGATGGAAATGAATGTCATAATTGCGTGAAATATTTTCCCTGTTTTTCTGCGACTTGTGTGATCTCATGTGAATAAAATATTGCGAATTTTGTCGTAAACGGGTACCCGGATCCTAAGGTGTTCACATTTTAATCGCTCAAAGCTGCAAGCGTATCTCACGTGTATAGCCAGTTCGCCGTACCCTCTGCATGCGCTCTTCTACTAAGTGCATCAGCCACTACGTTTCCCTTACTGACCTCCTGTATCCAATGAGAAAAAAGGAATGCAATATCCGCCCCTTTGAGGGCTTCTCCCGTGGTCTCATCCCGCTCCTTAGGGAGTAGGGTTCCACATAAAAATCACGTATTCCATGTTTATCTTTCTTTTCCTTATGCTTTGTTTATCATTCCGCTTCCGCTTTGCTATTTTCTAACATGGTATCAGAGCGGGTCGATTCTCGAGGATTTCAAGTTCTTATTTATGTTCGAGATTCATTTTTTTATGTTGAAGATCTGTTATTCTTGTTCGAAATCTGTTCATATCATTCTTGTTCTACGTTAACTCTCTGGTTGGATTCATGTTCTAGGGTTTCATTTTTGAAACCCTATTTTATTCACGGATGGTCAACAATATCAAGTCCCCATGCTGTGAGATCTCTCCTGCCGACCTCATGCCTGAAGCTCCAGGAGTATCCCAGGCAAAGTCCTTGCCCAAGCCGTGTCGCATCTCCAGATCTCGCGCAGGCGGCGCGAGACCTTCTCTTCCTAGCAATCTAGGACAGGCCAACCCGTTCGGCCGCCTCCACATCTACGTGGCGCGGCTTCCCTCCAGGTCGCACCTTGAAGATCTGTTATTCTTGTTCGAAATCTGTTCATATCATTCTTGTTCTACGTTAACTCTCTGGTTGGATTCATGTTCTAGGGTTTCATTTTTGAAACCCTATTTTATTCACGGATGGTCAACAATATCAAGTCCCCATGCTGTGAGATCTCTCCTGCCGACCTCATGCCTGAAGCTCCAGGAGTATCCCAGGCAAAGTCCTTGCCCAAGCCGTGTCGCATCTCCAGATCTCGCGCAGGCGGCGCGAGACCTTCTCTTCCTAGCAATCTAGGACAGGCCAACCCGTTCGGCCGCCTCCACATCTACGTGGCGCGGCTTCCCTCCAGGTCGCACCCTCCGTACCTTGCTCTTCTTCTCGCGCGAGGCTGCGCGCCGCGACTCCCATCGTTGTGCATGGCGGCACATCTCATCATCTGGCGACAACACCACCATCGACTCCCGAGCCGTGGCGACGATTTCCACGCACACGCACATGAAAATCGCCAGTCGTGCACAGTCGTGCGCACCTCCTCCAGTCGGCATGCCCTCACGCGAAGGCACCAGCCGCACCAGGCCCTTCCGCCTTCAGCCCCAGTAGGACGCAGCGCACACTCCAAGTCTAGGCGCGGGACTCCTTCCTCGCGCAATGCCCCCAGCCGAAGCCCTCTAGCGGTGCCTCCCGCTCATCGCCTCCTCCTTCCCAGGCGCAAGGCAACGCCTCCATCGAGTGCCATCAAACCCCTCGGCGCTCCATCTCTATCTTGGCGGCGTCGACTTCAGGGTAGCGGCAAGTTGCATGAACCCCAAAAGGGGGCGGTGGCATTGGAAGAGGGTTCCCAGGCCCAATTTTATTAAAAAAATTACTTTTATTGTAAAGCCCAAAGGGGCCTGCCGAGCATGCTTAAAAAAAGAAAAAAAAAGAAGAAAGAAGGGCCGATTTTGAGGCCCATATTCGGGTCGAGTGTTAAAAAAAAAGAGGCATGTACAAGAAAACGATGTACGCAAAATATTAAATATATATATATATATGATTTGCAAAATCGGAAAAAAAATTTGAACAGCTTATGTTAAAGAAAAGTGTGTCAACGGCTTATTTAAAAAAAATATTGCAAAAGCCAACTTAAAAAATTATTAAAAAAATGATAATGAGAAATCAAAAAAAAGGAAAAAATTATGAGTTCGGCTTATTGGTTCCATGCTATTTTTCCCCATTTTATTGTCTTCTCCCAACTTGGTCGATGTTGATTTTCCGACCAGTATGGGAGAAAGGGGGAGTATTGTGTAGAGTCACATGTCTCTTCAGATATCAGATTCTCCAGAGCAGTCAGTTATTCAGACTCTACAATTTTCAGATTCAGACTCGACAATTGATTCAGAGTATTCAATTCATACACACGCATGTAGGCGGTCTTTTCAGATGTACACATGTTTGCCATCTTTTGTCCGTGGTCCCCATCATCTTTTGTTGTTTGGACCAGAATTTTCATGTGAACCACAGGGACTCCAGAGTAGAGGACCATTCCCTATGCCATGTTGGCAAGGGTTTTCATGTGGTTTCATAGGGACTGTAAAGTAGAGTACAATTCTCTGTGCCAGATGGAAGAGACCCAGTTCTCCGACAAGGAGACTTTTCAGACTCCATTCTCCATCAACTGTGGACTCCGACGATGATTGCACTTCCACGGCCTTTTCAGTTCGGCCCTATTCAGAGGTGGAGCAGGTGTCCACATTATTGTGGCGGGCCAGAGTACTCCGACGAGGAGACTCATTTCCAGTTGCAGTAACTCTGACAGACGCAGTTCAGAGTACATGCTCTCCGACGAGGAGATTCAGTTGACTCACACTCCAGCTTGTTCGTCCTCCTCACCTGTAAGGTATGAGAAGCAACGTCCTCGACAGCAGCCGACAATTGTACGCGTTGAGTTGATATTGTCTGTAGTGTCCGGTATTGTGAGTTGAGTTTCTTTGAGTTGATATTGTCTGTAGTGTCAGGTATTGTGAGTTGAGTTTCTTTCTGTATGTCCAAGCTGAGCATTGCATGCTCCAGCTTGAGGGGAGTGTTGGAGTATTTAGTTGTGCGCCTCTTATGTTGTAGATGGGTAAATGGATACCTCCAAGATCCTTTTACCCCATCCATGTGTCTAGTCCCACATCTACCAGTGGTGGGACTTGGAGGCTATGTGAAGGCTATATAAGGAGCCTCAGACCACCTGTATCCATTGAGAAAAAGGACTGCAATATCCGCCCCTTTGAGGGCCTCTCCCGTGGTTTCATCCCACTCCTTAGGGAGTAGGGTTCCATGTAAAAACTTGTATTTCAAGTTTATCTTTCTTTTCCTTATGCCATGTTTATCATTCCACTTCCGCTTTCCTATTTTCTAACAGATATGTCTCCTCAACAATACCCGTGAAAGTAGAAACAATATCAATGTGACATCCGACATCCGGATCCAAATAAATCGAATATGACCCAATTAAGAGTCTGAAAATTCATTTTAGGTATCAATTAATATGGAATAACTTTAGTTTGATCTGTAGATCGCAGATCAAATCTCGTTCGGATGCAATCAACCAAAAGTCGATCGCATCATAGTGCGTGCCATTGGAAAAGTCGTAACACAAATTGGAAATTGCAAAACAAATCGAGAAATAATGAAGAATCAAGTAAGGGTTGGTGAATCGGTGATGACTAATAATTTATAGTGTTGATCATATTGACCCTTACACCTGACCGTGCGAGGGCACGATGACCCTCAGCTGGACGGGAGATAGGAAGCCCAGTTAGAGCAGCAGCCGCCAAGTGCGCGGTTCTAGGATCCCAGTCCTTTTTACGGTTTTTACACGAGCTCGCAGTGTTTTTACGCCTCGTTGGGATCTAGGTTTTTGTCCAGTTACGCTGATCCTCTGTTCTTAGGGTACCTAGGCAAGGGGGCCCTTGGTTTTAGTTTTTTTTTATGAGCTCGTTAGCCCATACTGGTCGGGCCAGTTTTTGGAGTGACTCATCTAGAGAGTCTCTCTTGCCCGTCTCAGGGACGTAGTTTGGGAGTAGGCCTAGCTCTCTACTGAACAGCACTTCCACTTAGAGGGCGAGACGGAAGAGTCTCTTAGGGGACTTCCTCACCGCTTGAGCTCTGGTTACCGTTTTGCCAATAGGTCTTAGCGAGGAGTTACAGTTGAGTTTGGCTAGAGTTGAGTTTGGTTACAGCTGAGTTAGTTACAATCGAGCTTGAGACAGAAATCATCAATCATCAATATTCGACATATGATCAGAATTTAGATCTACTACTACAGAGGTCAAAAGAAGCTAGTGGACATGTTGAGAACTTAGTTAGGATGCATTGTACTCCACCGGATGCCTACGGAGACACCCCACCCCTAAGATATTCTTCACGTCTTAGAGGCATAGTCTGAGGTCACACTCAGACCAAGACCACAAACTATTCACTAGACTTGAGAAATTAGACAAAAATAAAGATCGGATCAGGGACTCATCATCCTCAATACAAGTTCCATCAACACGACCTCTAAGTTAAAAAGATAAAAACCTACATGTGAGACATTAATAATAAATACGAAACATTATATATAGAAAGTTATGGGGTAATGGGTAATAAGGGGTTTACATACATAATAGCCTGAAAACCCATTTTTATGCAAGTAGTTGGTTAAAAAAAATTCAATACTTATCTACTAGCTTTCTTTTGAAACCACTGAATTACCTCTTATTATATATATATATGCTAGATTGTATGCAACAATTGTTGACATTCTATTGTTTCTGTTAGAGTATTTTGGAGCATGCGTCACTTATGTAATAGGTGGGTAAATGGATCCCTCCAAGATCCATTTACCACACCACTGAGTTTAGTCCCATACCGCCTAGTGGTGGGACTTGGAGGCCCTGTAGAAGCTATATAAAGAACCCCAGGCCTCCTGTAACAGATGAGAAAGTTCAATAGAATATCCGCCCCTTAGAGGGCTTCTCCCGTGGTTTCATCCCGCTCCTCACGGAGTAGGGTTCCACGTAAAATCCCGTCTTCTTTATATTTCTTTATCTTTTTCCATGTTCGCTTCCGCATGTTCATTTTCTAACATGGTATCAGAGCGGGTTCGATTCTCGAGGAATTTATGTTCGTTATTTTTTTTCGAGATTCGATTATTATATTTATTGTTCACTGTTCTTGAAGATTCATATTTGAAGATATGGTCCCGATCGTTCATGTTCCAGTTTTTAGAATCCCTAAGTTCTGCACTTTACTTGTGCACATCTCGCCCCTGCAAGAAATGACCTCCAGCCGCGCATAATGCGGCGTTGGCGGCGCTTGCTCCAGGCAATAGACCTGCGAATTCTAGGGTTCAGTCTGGAACCCCAAAGACGAAGCTTTCCATCCAATCATTCTGAAGGATCAAGGCAGGAGCCCTAGCGGCTCCAAGAGCGATGCTCCAGTTCCACAAAGAAATGTATTCTCCTTGTGCGAAACCTCCAGGAGGGAGGCGGCATTTATTTAAGCATTCTCCAACTTCAGCTGCAGATCTATGTAGGCGGAGCCTCTTCAACCTTGTCCCGAGCTCTACAGCGACGCACGACACAGCCCTTCCTCCTGCCGCAGATCCCAGCCAGGCGGCGATCCCTCCTGCAGCATCAATCAAAGAAGAAAGCCGCATATGGCGGCATCCAGAGCCCCAGAGAACCCCTGCGCGAGATTCCACTCTCCAGCCTTCACGCACTGCTCGCGCAGGCGGCGCCCTCAACCCTTCCTGGCGAGTCATCCACCGGAGCCCCTACTCCCCATTGGCCTCTTCAAATCGGGGCTCCTCGTTGGCGGCAGCCCTAGTCTCCAGCTTCAGACGCGCCGCCCTGCTCCAGGCCCGATGCTGCAGGCCCCATCTCCAAGATCCTCCAACGCCCCAGGCGCGCATCGCCCAGGCACGCGAAGACCCAGCAGGCGGCTCTCTCGAGGCGATGCGCTTCCCCGCGTTCCCACCATCGCGCCGGCATCAGATGCGCGATCTTCTTTTCCGCGCGAGGCGGCAGCAGCCAACACGCAGGAACCCGAGCGCGAGATCTCCAACGGCGGCGGCGTTGTTTCCCAGAAAGGGTTCCCACGATAGGAACCCTAGGACTGATGGCCTATTTATTTAAAAAAAATGTCTGCTACTATGGAACCCCCACATGGGCCGATGATTAAAAAAAAAGGAGATGTAAGGTTTATTGTTGCATTTGGGCCCACTGGTGGGCCAAGAGTTATTTGTTAAGAAAAAAAGGAGTGGCGCGTACAAAAAAAAAACCGTACGAGAAAAAAAAAGGAGAGAGTAGCCGTAAAAAAAAAAGGAAAAGAGGGGGCAGAGAGAGAAAGCCCTATTCAGGTATTGCATGTTTTGGGCCCAAGTGGTCCGATTATTTTAAAAAAAAAGAAAAAAAAAGAGGCGCGTACAATATAAAAAAAAACCGTACGCATTTTTTGCGAAAAAAAAGGAAAAAAAAAGAAAGAAAAAAAATGTTGCAAAAGCCGGAAAAAAAAAGTTGGAACGGCTTATATAAAAAAAAATATATTCAAAAAAAAAAGGGGACGGCTTATTACAAAAAAAAAAGCCGCAAAAGAAATTTTTTAGACTATTCATCTTTTCCCCATATTTATGTATCATCTTATCTTCTCCCAACGTGGTCAACAATGTCATTCAGACCAGTATGGGAGAAAGGGGGAGTATATGTAGAGTCACAGGTCTTGTTCTAAAATTCAGATATCAGATTTTGCAGACCGGTCAGATATTCAGACTCTACAAATTTCAGATTCAGATTCAGACTCGACGATGACGCATGCCAATCATTTGTCATTCTTGTTGGTCGGCCAGAGCTTTCATGTGAGCCATAGGGACTCCATAGCAGAGGACTATTCCCTATGCCATTAAGGGCAAGGGTTTTCATGTGGTATCATAGGGACTCCACAGTAGAGTACCATTCTCTGAGCCAGATAGACACTCCAGCCCCGTTCGTCCTCCTCACATGCACGCCATGAGAAGCAACGTCCTCGACTGCAGCAGTTGTGCGCGTTGGGTTGATATTGTCTGTAGTGTCATGTATTGTGAGTTGAGTTTCTTTCTGTTTGTCCAAGCTGAGCATTGCATGCTCCAGCTTGAGGGGGAGTGTTAGAGTATTTTGGAGCATGCGTCACTTATGTAATAGGTGGGTAAATGGATCCCTCCAAGATCCATTTACCACACCACTGAGTTTAGTCCCATACCGCCTAGTGGTGGGACTTGGAGGCCCTGTAGAAGCTATATAAAGAACCCCAGGCCTCCTGTAACAGATGAGAAAGTTCAATAGAATATCCGCCCCTTAGAGGGCTTCTCCCGTGGTTTCATCCCGCTCCTCACGGAGTAGGGTTCCACGTAAAATCCCGTCTTCTTTATATTTCTTTATCTTTTTCCATGTTCGCTTCCGCATGTTCATTTTCTAACAGTTTCCTATCATGCTTGGCACGTAAAGTGGCTGCATTGCAGTAGACTGGCTAATGATCCCGAGCGTCCACTGTTATACTCGTCGATACATATGTTGTTGTTTTTGTTCAGATAATGTATAATGCTTTTCTTTCTCTTCTGATACATTTTGGAATACATGTACATACTACAGCTTTCTTTTGTTACATGTAATTGTATATGGAAATTAATGAAATGTAAATCGGTGACACTTGTTGGTTCCATGATTGTTTACATCATTGTGAATGTCATTTCAAATCACGAAAAATTTTCCCTAAATTTCAGTAAGATAATGCGATCGGTAACAAATATAATGCTACGAATGCCGTGTAAATTCGTAACCCAAATCCGCGGGCGGGCGTTCACAGTTTGGTATCAGAGCAGTGGTACCCCGCTACACACATTCGCAGTATAAAACTCCGATCACACTAAGTTGTCGGATAGCGACAGTTCTCCGACTTGTGGCAAGTTTGAAAGGGAAACATGACATTCAAATACAATAACCACCGATGTCACTAATTTACAATTAATTTTCTCATAATATCCCAAGAAGAGAAAAGTACTAATGGAAATATCAATGAATGTCAATTATTATGGTTAATAATATTGGTTCTCATGCAGAACCATGACGTCCAGAGCTGACCAGGAGATGACGGATCGCTTGGAGTGTATCATGATCACACTTACTGACCTCCCAAAAATCCGATTCGACAAAATAAAACCAACAAATCGATCGTTCATTGATCAGAAGTCATTGATATTTTAAAATAAAAAATCTTAGTCATAAACCAAGACCGTATTTCGAGAATTTCGGGAAATTATACTCGATCCAAAGTATATGAATATTACACCGATATTGATTCTTTTTCAAAGATGGTCAAAACGAGCTTTATACATCAAAATCCAAGACTCGAGGCGTAAATATATACAACTTTGGCTTTCAAATAGATGACGAGAAAATGTAAAAAAAATAATTTTTTTTCTGTACAGCATTCAAATGTCTGGTGGCAGTGCAGTGTGTCTACCACCAGAAAGACCAGGGTTCAAATCCCCCTCTTGCAGGGGTTGCGTAAGGTAGTCGACAGCCAGCGTAAAAAATAGTCGAATCTTTCAACATGGATTTGAGCAAGAATCCATGTAGCCGACCCTACTCATAGTGGGAGAAGGCTTAGAACTTTTTTTACAACAGACTGTTGTACAAATCAGTAGCCCACTTGGCTCCTTCTTTGCCCAACACTTGGCCACAAACTTTTCCCACCACCTGTCAACAACCAATACTCTTCTCCATGTTTATGTAAACCACATGCTTTTCTTTTAATTCCCAATTCCTCTCCAAATATTCCAGCCGTAGGAAGCTGTCCATCCTCCATTTTTTGTGTTTTGTTGCACAGCAGCTACAAGAGTTGTTCCAATCTACGGAATTGCCTCCTGCTGCAGCACAAGTGCTGCTCTTGTTCCTCCAAGAACTACAAGTAGCCATGCAACAGCTGCTCCGACAACCCTGCAATTGTTGTCCATGCTAGCAGCTGGAGACTGACACATACAAGAGCCATTCATTTCTTGCTAGAGATGTTTCTAATCAAGCTATTGTTGCCGCTCTTGCTGCCAAACAGCCACTGATTCGAGTCTTGTTGCTGCTCCAGAGCAGCAACTCTCTATTGCTTCCATTAGCATAACTGCATGCATGTTTTAATCTCCCAAATAGGAGATCCAAGAGGTACAATCTTATCCCCACTCCTTGTTGCCATGCATGTACTCCACCGCATGCCTACGGAGGCACCCCAACCCTAAGATATTCTCCATGCCTTAGAATCATAATATGAAGTCATACTTAGACCAAGACCAAAGACTATTAACTAGACTTGGTAAATTAGACAGAAATAAAGATCAGATTGTGACTCATCATCCTCAATACCAAGTTACATCAACACGATCTCTAAGTTAAAAAGATAGTACCCTACATGTGGGACATTAAAAATAAATATGGAACGTTATATATAGAAAGTTATGGGGTGATGGGTAATCAGGGGTTTACAGACATAATAGCTTGAAAACCCATTTTATCCAAGTAATTGGTTAAATTTAAATTCCAATACTTATCTACTTACTTCCTTTTGAAACCATCGAATTACATATTATTATGTGTGTGTATGTGTGCTGGATTGTATACAATAATTGTTGACATTCTATTGTCTCCTACCATGCTCGACAGACAAAGCACCTACATCGTAGTAGACTGGTTGACAATCCCGAGCTTCTGATGTTATACTCGTCGGTACATAGGTTGTTTTTATTCACATAATGTATAATGATTTTCTTTCTCTTCTGATACATTTTGGAATACATGTACATTGCAGCTTTCTTTTGTTACATGTAACTGTATAAGAAAAATTACTGAAATGTGAATTGGTGACACTTGTTAGCTCTGTGATTGTTTACATTATTGTGAATGTCATTTGAATAGCGAAAAAATTTCCCTAAATTTCAGTAACCTAATGCAACCGGTAAGAAATATAATGCTACGAATGTCGTATAGACGAGTAACCCAGATCCGTGGGCGAGCGTTCACAATCAATCTATACAAACTCTCAGGTAAAGACTTGATTTATGGTTCAGAAGGAGGGCTACAACGTTTACATTGGATCATGAACCCACTATTTTTGGATGCTAGAAGATCTCTAATTTATCGAAGCAATGGATACATGAGACATTAGAGATGTTATGTCATGGGCATCCTTAATAGGATCAATTGAAGCACTAACATATAGTAAAGAAGAATGGACACGCCCCTGAAAAAGTCATCTCTACACTGAGACAAATACGGCAAGTACTGACGACCAAATGTGGATCGAATTCTATAACAATGTGGAATTCCCTACAAATTACAAATATTAAGATAATTATCGCAACTGTTATATCAACCAAGTAAAGATAATCATCAAGAAACAATCACCAACACACACCCAAATATTATAAGAAAAGCCAATCAGATATCTCAACCAAAGTCTTCCCAACTTAGGATTTCAACATTCAGATCCCACGAATCTATTCTTAAGTTACTTTTATATGGACAACTCAACTTTGGTATATCGTACACATATGGAAGAAAGGCTTGCGCAATCTAGGTACCTCGTACAGTAAAGTAAACAAAGTATTCAACCAAGTTGCAATACGAGGTATGAAACGGTCTTATTGATCACACTATTACGCATACAAAGTTGAATCAAATGTACTGATTTGCCTTTTTCTCTCAAAGATCAGATTGAGAAAAGTGGGAAATCTCTCTAGTGATTGTTTAATACTTTGAATGGTATGTAATTGGTATGTCGAAAATAAGAGAAAAACAAACATTTCCCCAAGGACACATTGGTTCAAAAGAGCGGGCGGGAACTACTCAACATTAGTCGACAGAGTAAGCTAGTTAGTTAACACTCTCCTCAATCAACTAATAGTAGGACTTAGTCAACAAAAGCATTCCGTCAAAAGCATTCGGTCAAATTTTAACAGTGAACTTCATGATCTAATTAGTCAACTAGATCATGAAATAGTTGACTAGTTTGGCAAATTACTAATCAATTAAAAGAGAGAATAACTTTTTGAACGTGGAAATTAGTCTATTGAAATAATGGTGTCACCTGAACCAGAAGTTAGTCGACTGATAGAAATGCTTAATTGGATACACAATTGCTAAAAGTAGCCATTAGCCATTTATAAATAGAAAATGGCCATTATCTTAAGATATAGATGGCATAACAAAATGGCATAATCACCTGAAAGAGGCTAGTCGAATTCAATATTCGACTCAAAAGGACCATTAATAGACGTGAAATCATATTAATGGACTGAAATGTTCTCAAATCCTATAAGACAGGAGAGATGAATGTCATGCATTGGTATATATGTCTTTTCTACTTACATAATATAAGAACTCAGACTCTTCTTTATCTTGATCTCTTCTTGGTTAGTATCGCCATCTTCATCCATTCATCATTTTTCTAAAAAAATCTCACGTCTTGATTTAGATGTAGCATGAACTTCATAGAAGCTTTATATATTGTCGAAGTTTGATCATTGTAGTTATGAGTGGTTTTTTTCTCTATGTTGTCGTAATCTTCATCAAATAGTCATAAGGCATCCTTAGCTTACTTACAATATCTAAACGCAAGCTCATATAAGATCTTTTGTAATCATGCATTGATGTGCATGTTCCAACAAGTGCTGAAATAAAAACAATAATACCCTTTTTTATTTATATTATAGCCTAAGAAACACATTTGACTGTGCACTTGGGGCAAGCTCATCCCTCCCAATATCCAGTTTTGCACAAAAACAACACATCTAAACAACCTAAAAGACATAGCAAAGACTTGATAGACATGAAGTTTCTGATTAAGGAGGGAATGCTAAGATGAGAGCATGGAATCTCCCTAATATGATAAGGGAACCTCGTTTGGATAAGTAGAGTCCTGATAACATCAACTATATCATGGTGTTTATGTTCAGCAGAACCATTTTATTGCAAGGTAAGTGCGCATGAGGTCTAACGGTTGAGAGTTATTTTATATTTCCATTTTTTTATGAATTCGTTTTTCTTTTGTCTCTAAAATGTAATTTGCCCAACAAGGTTTCTCCTCTATATATAAGAGAACCCTAGGGTCTCATGAAAAAGTAATTCATTTTGTTCGCATCCACATGGTATCAAAGCGACGGTCCTAGACCGGAGCCCTATTGCCCTAGGACTCTCCCCACCGGCCGGCCTTCTCCCATCGTCACAGCCACGTCATTAGCACCGCCGCACATCACCACAACCCCCACCCTATTTTGTGGCATCATATGCACAACTAACAGGCCCTAGCAGAGTTGTCGCCTCTCCAGCAAGGCACGACAGTCACCCAACGGTGCCACCATCTTGGTTGCGAGCCCCTTGCAGCTTCGCCAGCCCCTCCAGCACCTACGGTCCGACTTGCATGCCTCTTCTTGCAACCTGCAAGCTTCCACCAACGGTGGTAGCCACTGCTAATGCTTCCGACATCCGCCACCACCATTAGGGTTCACCCTCGCAGCATTCATCAGCTGTTGGACCCTTCAAGTGGTCTGATTTTGGGGCTTTTGGTGAAATCAGACCTCTTTATTCACTTTTGTGCCCTATAGCATCCTCTCAGTTGATGGGAACGGTTGTGGCATGAATCTGCACACACAACCGATTCCTCGGATAATAGTGTAGAGGCTTTCTGATCGGTCTACAACCTCAGTCACATTCTAGAGCGGCCTTCTTATCATCATGTCAGAAATCAAGGGTGGCATTTTGTCTTCATCTGGTGCTCTCAAGAGCTTGACGCCCATCATGAAGAGGATGGGAACAATTAGGAGTTATGGTCTATGCAGTTTGATCCTAATGTAGTGCAATACCAAGGAGCACATTCTGACGCGGTCAGAGCCGACCGATAAGGTTGGGGCGAATGCTTAATGGAAGCAAGATGACATATACACACGTATCTCGCTCTTCGAGACTCTCACCATGAATATAGACAATGATATTTTTCATCAGCCCATTGCAAAGGCAATGTGGGATATATTGGTTGCCATCTACGATCAGGCAAATAATGAGACCAAGATTCTCCACTTACAGTTTGACATCTTAACGACCAAACAGAATGGTCGTCCTTTGCACAACTTCTATTCTTTGTTTCGAGGGATGTTCGAGAAGCAGCACAACTTCATGCATGTGACCACATCTACTAAGCAGTAAATGGCATACAAGAATGCCATGATGCTTGGAGTTTTTTCGGCAGCCCTTGACCCAGCATGTAATGATGCATCCACCTAGCTTCTCACGGGTGTAGATATACCTCTGATGGAGGAGGCTTACAGCCGTCTGGGTAGGATCACGATCCCATCCACTGCCACTATAAAGACGTCCTCAGCGATGGATGCATCCCGCACCAGGGGAGGTACATCTCACAGTTCAAAGGGTGTGGTGCCCATGGCAAAGGAGGTAGACGTCAATGTGGTCCATGCATGCATTGTCATCGGCTTGATCATCATGAGGAGACATACTATTTGAAGCATAGAAACCTCGCATCTACTCGAGTGGCCGAGCAGGTCGAGCCTATAGCCACTTCTACTCCTACTACAGATCAAAAGTTGGATGATATAGTCTCTTGTCTGAGGAAGATGATGACTCCTACTGCCACAACGGCTAGCGCACCTACATGTCCTTCAGATGTTGTAGCCATTGTCAAAGCCTCTTCTAGCACCCCAGGCATATCCTATGTTTTTATCAGTTGTCACCGGGCATATATGACAGAGCGGATCATAGATTCTTATGCATCACACCATTTGCGTGGAGACAAGGCTTCCTCTATGCAGATCATTTGTCATTGCAAACGAGACTCACTCCCCCTATTATCGAATAGAGGGAGGTATATGTGTCTACAGAATGTGCTACATGCATCAGATTTTTGATGAATTTATGATCTATTAGTCAAATCATTAAACTTGCATTTTCATTCCTTTTTTGACCCCTCCTCTCTTGTGCTTCAAGACATAATCCCGAACAAGGTGATTAGATGTGATTGTGAGCAAGGAGGTCTCTATAGACTGTTCTAGTCTCCATATACTAGTGATTCTTCCATTCCTACAGGATCAATCTCTCTGTACAAGTGGCATCTACATTTTGGCCACCTTCCTTTGTTGAATGTGTGTTATGTCATCTCGCAGATATCCTCAGCCCACATTCTAGTGAGAGGATTGCCAGCTTGGGAAGCATCATCGATGTACTTTTCCCAGTCATCATAGTCGTCATAGCATAAGTTTATTTGAGTTACTTCATTTTGACATTTAGGGTCCTAATCATGCACCTGGCCTTCAAGGACACAGGTTTTATGTAGTAGTCATGGATGATTTTTTTAGACTGTCATGGGATATTCTTTAGAAAAACAAGTCTGAGGCAGATCCATTATCTGATCAATCATTAATGAAATAAAGATTACTTTTTCTACTACTGTCAAATATGTTCGCTCTAATAATGCCTTGGAATTTTGCACTTCATAGCTTTCTGAAGTCTTCAGGTCCCTAGCCATTATACACCAGACTTCGTGCGCGTAAAATTCCCAGCAGAATGGTGTTGTTAAACGCAAGTGTCGTCATTCACTTGATGTGACCAGGTTCCTCCTAATTCAGAGCGGTACACCCTCCTCTTTCTGGGGTGATGTGGTTCTCATTGTTTGTTACTTGGTGAACCGTACATCATCGTTTGTGTTAGGAGAGAAAAGTCATTTCTCTATTGCGTCTTTCAAGAAGATCTTTTCTATCTTACACCGCGTGTCTTTAGCTTTATGGCATTCATCCACCATCTAACTCTTAGTCAGGACAAGCTCTCTCCGAGAGCTGCCAAGTATGTTTTTCTGGGCTACTTCAAAACCTAGAAGGGTAACGATGTTTTGTCCCTGTTCAACGAAAATACTGCATCAGTGCTTATGTCACCCTTTTTGAGTCTGTCATGTATTTTTCTTCTACAGGTGATAGGTTCACTCTGTCTGACTTTGAAGTAAATGCTTCCTCCTCCTAGACCACCACCACTTCCAGCTCCACATGCTCCCCTCTGCCACCGCCACCTCCTATTATGGTTGCTCCTCGTCCCCGCCTCCTAGTACTTTAGCCCAGTTTTTGCCACATTTTTACATTCATAGGCCACATTATGTAGCCCCTGCTCATGGGCCTTCGCCATCATCCAGTACGCCCCAAGTATAATCTTAGCACTTTGTTTCTATTGATGGTATCGGTTATTTGTTTATACAACATACTTTACAAGACGAGCAGGTGTCTTCTCATGAGGTTACTTTACAGGTTACAAAAGGTAGACGTACATATGATCTTGATGTGCCCATTTTGTATGTGTTGAGGTGATATTGTCTGTAGTGTCTTGTATTTTCAGTGAGTCATTTCTTTTTATTTGTCGAATCTGAGTATTGCATGCTCCATCTTAAGGGCGAGTGTTTTTTAGAGGAAATAGGGTGGAATCCCAATTTGGGGCCCACCTCTCGTATATGTGTATAAATATAAATAAGGTAAAAGTTAAAACATACTACATTTGCCAAGATACAGAAAGCGCCCTACAATGCCCGAGTACATTTTCAGCACTAAACAATTGTCCCAAAAAAAACCATGTTCCTGGCACACCAAACCGACCACAATAAAGCAAAGGGGAGCGAACTATCCTCATGCCTGAAGCCGCAGACCACTCTAACATCCCTCCAAAAATTGTCGCAATCCAGCCGCGCCATCCACACGATGTTGGCCCGGTTTCACACCCCAGCTAAGCATGGATACGAGAAAAATAAATGATCCATATCTTCCACTGCCAATCCATACCTATCACAAGCAACATCCTCCACCCCCAACAGCTGCCCCCAACGGTCCTTGGTTAGGATCCTCTCAAGTCTAAACAGCCAGAGGAAGACCTTAACCTACTTTAGCACCCTACACCACCAAATCAACCCCGTGTCCACTCTAACGCCTCTCGAACCTCCATCCCATCCTCGATCAAAAACGGTATGCCTTCTTCATCAAGAACATGCCAACTCCCCAGGCAACATGATCTCTGCCTGATGTCGGACCCTTGTGCTGTAACAGCTCCGTCTGAAGAGCAAGGAACTCCTCCATCCTCTGATCCAAAAGGGGTGATGCGAACACCGGAGACCAAGCCCCATGGTCCCACACCAATTGAACACTTGCCTCGCACTCCCTCATCAACCTCATGAGGTGCAGGTAACGGTCTCCCACCACCCCATCTCCCATCCAATGATCTCTCCAAAACCGAAAACCTGCTCTGATCCCCAACATCAGTTTCAACTTGATGACGATCTCCAGAACAATAGCGGTAATCCCCTTCCAGAATGATGACGACAAACATCATGGGCTGACTTACAGCAACATGGTGACACCATAGATCTTCCTCGGCAATCGACACACCAAATCCTCGGATTTCCCCTACAATCGAACCACCTACTTTGTCATAAATACCTTATTCATTCCCTCCATCTGCAACACTCCCAAGCCGCAATTCCTCTTCGACAATGTCACCCTATCCAGATCCACTAGTGGAAGCCCTTCTTGCTATGACTGTCATTCGCTCAAAAAAATGTCTACATGATGGTCTCAATCTTTCCACGCACTCCAGCAGGCAACGTCTACATGAAACATAAGAAAATCAGGATAGTCGAGAGAACATGCTTCAGAAGCACCAACTTCCCACCCCTCGAGAGCATCGGTGCCTTCCAACCCTCCATCCTCCCCTCCAGTTGCTCCAACAGTGTCCTTCAATCCTCAGACCTTGGCTTCCTCGCCACCGATGGAATCCTGTAACATCCATATCCTAATAAACCCGAACTCGTCCGATTTTGGGACCGATGAACCCAACATTGTTGTTGGTCTATACTAAACAACCTAAAACGACCAAGTAATCATCAATCAAAAGTCGTTCGGGCAAAATCGACCAAAAATCGGTTGTTTCATAATGCGTGTCGCGAAAAGCCGCGACGCAAATTCGGAAACCACGAAACGAACCGAGACCGTCATTAGATTCGATTTGATAATACGAGACCAACGGAATCGACCGGTCGTCAATCGGAGGTCGTTTTATATTTTTAAATCGTAAAATTTAACCTTAAATAAAAACCGTATCCGAAAATTTCGGGTATTCAAAACTCGACCGAAAGTATATCAATATTATACTCAAATCGATCGTCGTCCCGATACGATCAATTCAAGATATCGCGAGTCAAAATCCGACAATCTATGCGCAAATACGGACAACTTAAAGTATAGAAATAAATGGAGATGTTGGTTTAAAAAAAAACAATAATAAATAAAAGTTTGTTTAACTGTAGCAGCTGTACTGTAAAATAAATAAATAAAAATAAAAATTCCAGCCCACGTTGGCATCTTAATCCAACGCAAGTGGTTCTTTCCTTCCCCCACTTGTCAATACCCAAGTTTAGCCCTTCTCTTATAAATATCAATCAAACCTCCCCCTATCTCTTCTCCTAATCTCCAGCCGTGAGATCCAAACCCCACCTCTCTTCCATTTTCCTCTTCTCTTTAAAATCCCAACTCTTCTCCTCTTCTTTTCTTCAGCATTTCTTTCCTTTCTCTCAATTAGAACATGTTGTCCAGTAGTTCTTTGAAGGAAAATTGTTGCTCTTTTCCCCAGCCGATGGAGCTATTGCTGCTCCAATTCTTCAGCCAAGCGTAAACTGCTGAAATCCTCTCCCTGGAGCCTCCAATCAGCTTCCATAACTCTTGCTTCTGGAGCTGCATGCAAGTTTTTGATCTCTATTCTTAGAGATCCAAATTGGTACACTCCCTAACCTCCTAATTGTTGCCATGCATATGTTTTATCTATGTTGATTCCCTTTTTATGCCCTTTCAAATTTCTCTAGAGATCAGCTCCTCAAAGTATTCTAAAAGAAATATTGGTATTGAAAATTTATTTTCCAAAAACTGTAATTGTACTTATATATACTGAGAATGAAAAATATGTTGGGGATGTTTAGTCATAAAGAAGGATGTGATTCGTAATGAGACTATCGGAAAAAAAAGGGGTTGGTGTGTTACTGATTAATTTGTAGAGGTACAAAGGTTATATGATGCTCTGTTTATGATAAGAAGTTGGAAGGAAAGACTTGCAAAAGGATTGTAAATATCAAAGGAATTTCGGATAGATCCTATTGAGAAGGATGAAAAATTTTTGAATCAAAGACTGGACATTATCAACATTTGATCTGAATTCGAAAGCAAAAAAAATTATGTACCAACCTCACTTTGAAGTAGGAAAAGGGTCAACTATTTCCATGGTCTGAAAAAAGGAATTAATCTTTCCGGTCTTTTCAACTTAGCTCAAATAATGTGTTCAATATCTTATTACACATATTTTTATCATATATCCAGAAAAAAAATGTTTTGAATTCAAAGTTGATATTCATTATGCCTGGGAGATGTTTGCCACTTTTTAGATGTCATAATACTCTTTAGTCACGATTGTGGCAAATGGGATTCAAGTAGTGATCTTGGCTACAAAATTGAAATTATGCGCACAAAAATTTTAGTCAAGAAACCTTGGAACTGTCATAAATTTCATGATTCCAGGATCATGGAGCGACCAGGATGATTGATTTATAGATGGCCTGATTAGTTATTAAAATCTGAGTTGTCAGTCTGTTATTATCCTTATCGGTTCAAGATCTTATTCCCGTTAAAACTTTACTTAAGAGATTGGCCCATAATTAATTCTTCAAAATCCCTCAATATATCTTGCAAACTGTGTTATTATATCTGGACGATAATTTCAGTATTATGCATGGCCAGTAATGCAGTTTCAATACAAAATGAGATATTTAAGATGAAGGTGGCATAATTCTTTTCAAATTATGAAAATAAAAGTATACCGAGTTCTATTCATAAAACTTAATTTGATTCAAGAAGTCAAATATCTCTTTATCATAAAAAGTTCTGGTGTTGATTACAATGGAGTTTGGTTAGAAATTAGAAGTTGAAGGTATAATGTTGTCGTAGATATCCTATGATCTATATCATGGTTTAGCTTACATTGAGCCCTCACAAAACCTTAGCATGAAACACTGATATACTTAATAAAGTCTATCAAAAGATCTAGATCATTACAATTGACCAGAGAAAAGATTGAGAAAAAGAATGGATGGTTAAGTAAGCAAAGATGGCACTGAATAAATGATAGCAATTAATAGTGCCGGTCATGGTGATAATTATACCTGACCGTGCGAGGGCGCGGTGACCCTCAACTGGGCGGAGGAAAGGAAGCCCAGTTAGGGCAGCGGCCGCTTAATGCGCAGGTCTAGGATCCCAGTCTTCTTCACGGTTTTTTTTACGCGAGCTCGCAGTGTTTTTACGCCTCGTTGGGTTCCTGACTTTGACCAGTTCCGCTGACCCTGTCTTTTAGGATACCCAGGCGGGGGATCCTTGGTTTTCAGTTTTACGTACGAGCTCGTTAGCCTGTACTAGTCAGGCAGGTTTCTAGAGTGACTTTTCTAGGGAGTCTCTCTCACCCGTCTCAGTGGCGTAGTTGGGGAATAGACCTATCCCTCTATTGGACCGCGCTTCCAATTAGAGGGCGAGACGGAAGAGCCATTTGTAGGCTTCTTCACCGCTTGAGTTTACCTTCGCCAAACAGAATTGGCGATTCTATATCTAGATCATCTATATCTACATCTACATCATCTGGAGTTATATCTGAAATATTGAAGTTAAGAATTGGAGAATTTACGATCAAAAGTCAGGATTAGTAGGAAATGATTATTCTCTCTATCTAAGAAAATAAGTCAAATTAAGAGATCTTTCCAATCTTAACTCTTCCATCATCATTCACAAATATGATCTCTGAAACAATTAATATATATATGCTCACACTCATACCCTCATGAATATTCAACAACCAAATAAATAGGTCATAGTGGGAAAATGTTGGGTTCTGGGGAAGTCATTAGAAATGCATTACACACAACTCGAAACCTCTTTTTACTTACGCAAGTAGATGTAGATTTTACTTATACCACCTTTCTACTTGCCTGCTTTTGCACATATTAAATGTCTAGTTATTTTTATAAGTTTTTAGGAGGTACCAGCAATGGCTGACGCCTCTTCTTTCCTAATATGTTTGGCAGGCAAACAGCCTGCAGTTCAGTAGCCGCTCAGTAGCTATACATGCTTCCTGGAGACAGAGTTTACACTAGACGATATGAAGTACTTTGTCTCAGTTTTTGTCTAGTTGAGGATGTATATGCTATCTCTTTTGTATCACTTGGGATATATGTTGTAATATGGAAGATGCTTGTGCAAGTTGTAAATTAATGTGAATATTAATGAAAAAAAATTTGGTGTCAATTGTATCTCTTTTACTTTATGGTTATGTTGTGAATGTGAATGTCATGTGGATAATTAGCCGCGCGAAAAATTTTCCCTGTTTTTTGGTAACTTCATGCGATCTCATGTGAATAATAGTGTGATTGTGTGATTAACGGGTACCCGTATCCTGAGGGGTTCACAGTTTGGTATCAGAGCAGTGGTACCCCGATACACGCATTTGCAGTATTACAATTCCGATCGCATTAAGTTCTCGGATAGCGACAGTCTTCCGACTTGTCGTGAGTTCGAAAAGGGAAATATGACATTCATATTCAATAACCACAAATGTCACCAAGTTCATTAATTTTCATATTATATCCCAAGAAGAGAAAGCATTTATGATAAATATCTGTCTAGGGTATCTTTATGACTAATTATGGTTCTCATGCAGAGCCACGGCATCTCGACCAGGTCAGTATACTTCTGATCAGCTGGCACGCATACTGAGCGCACTTACTGATCTTCAGCAGCAACAGGCTGCTATGAGAGGCCAGCAGGAGCAGATATTGGCCCAGCAGACCGAGATTGCTGACAAGCAGACGGACATAGAGATGAGATTTGAGGACATGTCTGATTTCACGTACCATCCATCCCAGGATGGGATACGGCAGGACCAGCACCAGTCCGTTGAGGTGGAGCAGCCTCATCCTGATGATCCACTAGAGGGCATACCAGAGCATGGAGCTGAGGAGGATGCAGACTTAGACAGGGAGCAGGACCCTGTTGACTTCGCTGGTGAGGATGCACACGATTATTCAGCCATTCACAGACACCAGTCAGTCTTCACTTCTTATCAGCGGGCCAACATACCCCTGTTTGAGGGCACAGGTCCACCAGATGATGTTGAGCAATGGCTGAAGAGAGTGATGAAGGTGCTCAGGGTGATTCATGCGCCACGAAACACGTGGCTATCTTTCATAGAATACTCACTGACAGACTTCGCCAAGCAATGGTGGGAGGCTGTAGTATCCGAGTTAGGCCGAGAGCCTACTTGGAACGATTTCGAGACGAAGTTCCGAGGCCACTTCTTTTCTGCGAAGTGGAAGGAGTCCCAGCGCCAACTTTTTGCAGAGCTTCGTCAGGGACAGATGACCGCCAGAGATTATTTCATCCGATACACAGAGCAATCACGACATACCCGAGCAGCTGGCGCATTTCCAGAGGAGAATCTGGAAAAGTTCATTGGCGGCATGCGCGAGGAGGTGCAGGAGAAGCTGGCAGGATTACATATCACTTCTATCTCCGAGGCTACCGATGCTACGGAGAAGTTCGAGGACATCAGGGGGAGACGTTTCGGGAGCTCGTCTGGAGCAGCACCTAGACCGCGGCGATATTTTGGACCGATACGTCGACCGTTCCAGCAGCAGAGGTCAGACAGACGATTCCGACCCACAGGTTCGTCCTTCACAGGCAGTGTTCGCTCTTCTCCATCGACTACTCTAGGAGGAGCACTTGCCGGACGTGGCACAGAGTCCGCTCGACCATCTGGGTCGCAGCGAGTAGACCGACCACCAGCCGGACCAGCTCGGAGCACAGGCACAGCTACTCCACCTACCAGGCCAGTCAGATGCTATCGATGTCACGAGTGGGGACATTACCGAGCACAGTGCCCACAGGCTTCTGGCGAGCCTCAGCCACAGCCTTCACAGGCACAGCCTCAGGCACAACGTTCAGGGAGTTTCCGTGGCAGGAACTCCAACTTTAGGCGGCAGCAGCAGAGACAGACGCAGAGTGTGGCAGGTTCTAGTGCTGCATCAGCCAGGCAGGGACAGTTACATGCCGTTACTGAGGAGCAGGCGCGTTCAGCGGCTACTGTGGTGAAAGGTATGGTCTCAGTCTTGGGCCGACCTTTCCATGTTCTATTTGATTCTGGCGCGACGCATTCATTTCTTGCTTCGAGGTTACTTGTTTCTTTAGATAGGGTTGCAGAGATGTTATCGTCTCCATGTCACATCCGAGGGCCAGGTGGCCAGTTATTTGTCATATCTCTCATAGTCAGGCACTTGCCCATACTGATTAGCGGTCATGAGATGATCGCAGACTGTCTACTCCTACAGCTTGATGAGTTCGACTTGATTTTAGGCATGGATTGGCTATCCGCTCATCATGCACTTGTTGATTGCTTTAGGAAGACGGTTGTCTTCAGGATTCCAGATCTACCCGAGTTCACTTTTGAGGGTACTACACATGACTCCACCATGGAGTACATTTCAGTATTGCGAGCCCAGCGACTTGTTGACCAGGGTTGCGATTCATATCTTGCTTTTGTTCGGGAGGTGTCTGATCAGGAGCCGATGATACAGGATATTCGAGTAGTATCAGAATACCCTGACGTATTTCCTGATGAGCTACCAGGGCTAGCTCCTGAGAGGGAGATCGAGTTCGAGATCACATTGTTGCCAGATACACAGCCGATCTCTATGGCACCATATCGCATGGCACCAGCCGAGTTGAGGGAGCTGAAGGTGCAGTTACAGGAATTACTTGATTTGGGATTTCTGAGGCCGAGCACTTCACCTTGGGTGCTCCGGTTCTATTTGTCAAGAAGAAGGATGGATCCATGAGACTGTGCATCGATTATCGGCAGCTGAACAAGAGAACGGTGAAGAACCGTTATCCTTTGCCACGCATCGATGATTTGTTTGACCAGCTCCAGGGATCTTCGGTTTTCTCGAAGATCGATCTTCGCTCAGGCTACCATCAACTGAGGATTCGCGAGTCGGATATTCCGAAGACAGCCTTCAGGACTCGCTATGGACACTACGAGTTTGTGGTGATGCCGTTTGGGCTCACCAATGCACCTGCGGCTTTCATGGATATGATGAACCGTATCTTCCGTCCATACTTGGACAAGTTTGTAGTGGTGTTCATCGATGATGTGCTCATCTATTCACGGAATGAATGGGATCATGCAAATGATCTACGGATTGTCCTAGATACATTGCGGAAGCACAAGCTATATGCCAAGTTGAGCAAGTGCGAGTTCTGGTTATCCCAGGTCTCATTTCTCGGGCATATCATTTCTGGAGCAGGCATTGCAGTTGATCCTGCAAAGATAGATGCAGTTATGTCTTGGGAGCAGCCCAAGACAGTTACGCAGATTCGGAGCTTCCTCGGATTAGCGGGATATTACAGACGCTTCGTCAGTGGATTTTCACGCATTGTTCGCCCTTTGACACGACTGACGCAGAAGGGAGTTCAATTTATTTGGGACGATTCATGTGAGCAGGCCTTCCAGACACTGAAGGAGAGGTTGACTACAGCGCCTATTCTCGCTCTTCCTTCAGGCACTCAGGACTATGCGGTCTACACAGATGCATCTGGAGAAGGTCTAGGAGCAGTGTTGATGCAGAGAGGACAGGTGATTGCTTACGCATCACGGCAGTTGAGACCGCACGAGCGAAACTACCCCACACATGACTTGGAGTTGGCGGCAGTTGTCTTCGCCTTGAAAATCTGGCGCCACTATCTATATGGGGTGAACTTCGAGATTTTCACAGATCATAAGAGCCTAAAGTACATCTTTGATCAGAAGGAGTTGAATATGAGACAGCGCAGATGGCTCGAGCTGCTGAAGGATTATGATTGTACGATCTCTTACCATCCCGGTAAGGGAAATGTGGTGGCTGATGCACTTAGCAGGAGAGCGCATGCTGATGGTACGGCGAACAGGCTATACACGTGGGATACGCTTGCAGCTTTGACTGATTGGCATCCTCAGGAGAGCGCATCCATTTCTACCGCCGTGCCTCCACGATACAGCAGTCTTTGGGATCGTATTGTAGATGGACAGAAGACAGATCCTTGGATCCGAGATAGATACATGCGCGCCATCAAGGATGAATTTGATGATTTTGTCGTGACAGAGTCTATTTTATGGAAGGCAGGACGGGTCGTTGTACCCAATGACGAGCAGCTTCGCAGAGACATTTTGGACGAGGCACACAGTTCACGGTTATCTATCCATCCAGGCAGTACGAAGATGTACCGTGATCTGCGTCGACATTTCTGGTGGGATGGAATGAAGCGCGATGTGGCGCTACATGTTAGCAGATGCATGACCTGTCAGATGGTCAAGGCTGAGCACAGGAGACCGCCAGGATTATTGCAGTCTCTCCCCATTCCCGAATGGAAATGGGAGAGCATTTCTATGGATTTTGTCACAGGTCTGCCGAAGACGCCAGGAGGCCATGATTCTATTTGGGTCATTGTTGATAGGTTGACCAAGTCAGCCCATTTCATACCTGTCAACACGACTTATACTCCATCCAGATTGGCCAAGCTCTATGTGCAGAACATTATCAGGCTGCATGGTATACCACGTGAGGTGGTGTCTGACAGGGATTCGAGATTTACATCTCATTATTGGCATCAATTCATGTCAGCACTACAGACAGAGCTGAAGATTAGTTCTGCATATCATCCACAAACTGACGGTCAGAGTGAGCGCACCATTCAGACGCTTGAGGATCTACTTCGCGCATGCACTTTAGAGTGGAAAGGGTCTTGGAAGGACCATTTGCCTTTGGTGGAATTCACGTACAACAACAGCTATCACTCAAGTATTGGCATGGCACCATTCGAAGCCCTATACGGGCGGAGATGCCTCACGCCTCTCAGTTGGCGTGAGGTAGGTGATCATGCTTTATATTCCGTGGATCTCTTAGAGGAGACTGCGAGAGCTGTTGATCTTGTGAGACGAAGGCTTCTGACGGCACAGAGTCGCCAGAAGAGTTATGCAGACCGTCGGAGAAGAGATTTGGAATTCCAGTTATCCAATCTTCTTCTCTTCCTTTATTACAAATTAACTTAACCTCATATTAATGGCATTCCTATAAATTATAGGTTGGAGATTGGGTATTTTTGCGAGTATCTCCCATGAAGGGAGTGCAGAGATTCGGTGTTCGTGGCAAGTTGGCGCCACGATATGTTGGACCGTTCGAGATTCTTGCTCGAGTGGGGAAGGTTGCATACCGAGTAGCCCTTCCTCCACATCTTTCAGCTATTCATGATGTTTTTCATATATCCAACCTGAGGAAGTATGTGCACGATCCTCGGCACATCATCAGTTACGAGAATCTCGATGTAGAGCCGGATCTGACTTATGAAGAGAAGCCAGTCCAGATACTTGACCGCGCTGAGAAGAAGCTTCGCAACAAGGAGATTTCTTTGGTTAAGGTTTTATGGCACCGACACGGCGTCAAAGAGGCGACGTGGGAGACCGAAGCTGACATACGGACACGATACCCGTAGCTTTTCTGATGTAAGCATCAAAACAAACTTTTGTAATTAAATACATGATTAATATATAGCTTGTTTTCTCTTTGAAGTTTTTATGGGTTCAAAACCCTTTGAGGTTTTTATGGTCATATGAGATTCAAACAAGACACCTAATAACCTTAACTCGAGTCTCGAGGACGAGACTCCCTTTGAGGTTTTTATAATTGTAACATCCATATCCTAATAAACCCGAACTCGTCCGATTTTGGGACCGATGAACCCAACATTGTTGTCGGTCTATACTAAACAACCTAAAACGACCAAGTAATCATGAATCAAAAGTCGTTCGGGCAAAATCGACCAAAAATCGGTTGTTTCGTAATGCGTGCCGCGAAAAGCCGCGACGCAAATTCGGAAACCACGAAACGAACCGAGACCGTCATTAGATTCGATTTGATGATACGAAACCAACGGAATCGACCGTTCGTCAATCGGAGGTCGTTTGATATTTTTAAATCATAAAATTTAACCTTAAATAAAAACCGTATCCGAAAATTTCGGGTATTCAAAACTCGACCGAAAGTATATCAATATTATACTCAAATCGACCGTCGTCCCGATACGATAAATTCAAGATATCGCGAGTCAAAATCCGACAATCTATGCGCAAATACGGGCAACTTAAAGTATAGAAATAAATGGAGATGTTGGTTTAAAAAAAACAATAATAAATAAAAGTCTGTTTAACTGTAGCAGCTGTACTGTAAAAAAAATAAAAATAAAAATAAAAATTCCAGCCCACGTTGGCATCTTAATCCAACGCAAGTGGCTTCTTTCCTTCCCCCACTTGTCAATACCCAAGTTTAGCCCTTCTCTTATAAATATCAATCAAACCTCCCCCTATCTCCTCTCCTAATCTCCAGCCGTGAGATCCAAACCCTACCTCTCTTCCATTTTCCTCTTCTCTTTAAAATCCCAACTCTTCTCCTCTTCTTTTCTTCAGCATTTCTTTCCTTTCTCTCAATTAGAACATGCTGTCCAGTAGTTCTTTGAAGGAAAATTGTTGCTCTTTTCCCAGCCGATGGAGCTATTGCTGCTCCAATTCTTCAGCCAAGCATAAACTGCTGAAATCCTCTCCCTGGAGCCTCCAATCAGCTTCCATAACTCTTGCTTCTGGAGTTGCATGCAAGTTTTTGATCTCTATTCTTAGAGATCCAAATTGGTACACTCCCTAACCTCCTAATTGCTTCCATGCATATGTTTTATCTATGTTGATTCCCTTTTTATGCCCTTTCAAATTTCTCTAGAGATCAGCTCCTCAAAGTATTCTAAAAGAAATATTGGTATTGAAAATTTATTTTCCAAAAACTGTAATTGTACTTATATATACTGAGAATGAAAAATATGTTGGGGATGTTTAGTCATAAAGAAGGATGTGATTCGTAATGAGACTATCGGAAAAAAAAGGGGTTGGTGTGTTACTGATTAATTTGTAGAGGTACAAAGGTTATATGATGCTCTGTTTATGATAAGAAGTTGGAAGGAAAGACTTGCAAAAGGATTGTAAATATCAAAGGAATTTCGGATAGATCCTATTGAGAAGGATGCACAATTTTTGAATCAAAGACTGGACATTATCAACATTTGATCTGAATTCGAAAGCAAAAAAAATTATGTACCAACCTCACTTTGAAGTAGGAAAAGGGTCAACTATTTCCATGGTCTTAAAAAAGGAATTAATCTTTCCGATCTTTTCAACTTAGCTCAAATAATGTGTTCAATATCTTATT
This sequence comes from Ottelia alismoides, assembly GCA_037367405.1. Taxonomy (NCBI): domain Eukaryota; kingdom Viridiplantae; phylum Streptophyta; class Magnoliopsida; order Alismatales; family Hydrocharitaceae; genus Ottelia; species Ottelia alismoides. The sequence continues at coordinate 351,048 of JAZKJV010011528.1, read as the reverse complement.
ACACATATTTTTATCATATATCCAGAAAAAAAAATGTTTTGAATTCAAAGTTGATATTCATTATGCCTGGGAGATGTTTGCCACTTTTTAGATGTCATAATACTCTTTAGTCACGATTGTGGCAAATGGGATTCAAGTAGTGATTTTGGCTACAAAATTGAAATTATGCGCACAAAAATTTTAGTCAAGAAACCTTGGAACTGTCATAAATTTCATGATTCCAGGATCATGGAGCGACCAGGATGATTGATTTATAGATGGCCTGATTAGTTATTAAAATCTGAGTTGTCAGTCTGTTATTATCCTTATCGGTTCAAGATCTTATTCCCATTAAATCTTTACTTAAGAGATTGGCCCATAATTAATTCTTCAAAATCCCTCAATATATCTTGCAAACTGTGTTATTATATCTGGACGATAATTTCAGTATTATGCATGGCCAGTAATGCAGTTTCAATACAAAATGAGATATTTAAGATGAAGGTGGCATAATTCTTTTCAAATTATGAAAATAAAAGTATACCGAGTTCTATTCATAAAACTTAATTTGATTCAAGAAGTCAAATATCTCTTTATCATAAAAAGTTCTGGTGTTGATTACAATGGAGTTTGGTTAGAAATTAGAAGTTGAAGGTATAATGTTGTCGTAGATATCCTATGATCTATATCATGGTTTAGCTTACATTGAGCCCTCACAAAACCTTAGCATGAAACACTGATATACTTAATAAAGTCTATCAAAAGATCTAGATCATTACAATTGACCAGAGAAAAGATTGAGAAAAAGAATGAATGGTTAAGTAAGCAAAGATGGCACTGAATAAATGATAGCAATTAATAGTGCCGGTCATGGTGATAATTATACCTGACCGTGCGAGGGCGCGGTGACCCTCAACTGGGCGGAGGAAAGGAAGCACAGTTAGGGCAGCGGCCGCTTAATGCGCAGGTCTAGGATCCTAGTCTTCTTCACGGTTTTTTTTACGCGAGCTCGCAGTGTTTTTACGCCTCGTTGGGTTCCTGACTTTGACCAGTTCCGCTGACCCTGTCTTTTAGGATACCCAGGCGGGGGATCCTTGGTTTTCAGTTTTACGTACGAGCTCGTTAGCCTGTACTAGTCAGGCAGGTTTCTAGAGTGACTTTTCTAGGGAGTCTCTCTCACCCGTCTCAGTGGCGTAGTTGGGGAATAGACCTATCCCTCTATTGGACCGCGCTTCCAATTAGAGGGCGAGACGGAAGAGCCATTTGTAGGCTTCTTCACCGCTTGAGTTTACCTTCGCCAAACAGAATTGGCGATTCTATATCTAGATCATCTATATCTACATCTACATCATCTGAAGTTATATCTGAAATATTGAAGTTAAGAATTGGAGAATTTACGATCAAAAGTCAGGATTAGTAGGAAATGATTATTCTCTCTATCTAAGAAAATAAGTCAAATTAAGAGATCTTTCCAATCTTAACTCTTCCATCATCATTCACAAATATGATCTCTGAAACAATTAATATATATATGCTCACACTCATACCCTCATGAATATTCAACAACCAAATAAATAGGTCATAGTGGGAAAATGTTGGGTTCTGGGGAAGTCATTAGAAATGCATTACACACAACTCGAAACCTCTTTTTACTTACGCAAGTAGATGTAGATTTTACTTATACCACCTTTCTACTTGCCTGCTTTTGCACATATTAAATGTCTAGTTATTTTTATAAGTTTTTAGGAGGTACCAGCAATGGCTGACGCCTCTTCTTTCCTAATATGTTTGGCAGGCAAACAGCCTGCAGTTCAGTAGCCGCTCAGTAGCTATACATGCTTCCTGGAGACAGAGTTTACACTAGACGGTATGAAGTACTTTGTCTCAGTTTTTGTCTAGTTGAGGATGTATATGCTATCTCTTTTGTATCACTTGGGATATATGTTGTAATATGGAAGATGCTTGTGCAAGTTGTAAATTAATGTGAATATTAATGAAAAAAAATTTGGTGCCAATTGTATCTCTTTTACTTTATGGTTATGTTGTGAATGTGAATGTCATGTGGATAATTAGCCGCGCGAAAAATTTTCCCTGCTTTTTGGTAACTTCATGCGATCTCATGTGAATAATAGTGTGATTGTGTGATTAACGGGTACCCGGATCCTGAGGGGTTCACAGTTTGGTATCAGAGCAGTGGTACCCCGATACACACATTTGCAGTATTACAATTCCGATCGCATTAAGTTCTCGGATAGCGACAGTCTTCCGACTTGTCGTGAGTTCGAAAAGGGAAATATGACATTCATATTCAATAACCACAGATGTCACCAAGTTCATTAATTTTCATATTATATCCCAAGAAGAGAAAGCATTTATGATAAATATCTGTCTAGGGTATCTTTATGACTAATTATGGTTCTCATGCAGAGCCATGGCATCTCGACCAGGTCAGTATACTTCTGATCAGCTGGCACGCATACTGAGCGCACTTACTGATCTTCAGCAGCAACAGACTGCTATGAGAGGCCAGCAGGAGCAGATATTGGCCCAGCAGACCGAGATTGCTGACAGGCAGACGGACATAGAGATGAGATTTGAGGACCTGTCTGATTTCACGTACCATCCATCCCAGGATGGGATACGGCAGGACCAGCACCAGTCCGTTGAGGTGGAGCAGCCTCATCCTGATGATCCACTAGAGGGCATACCAGAGCATGGAGCTGAGGAGGATGCAGACTTAGACAGGGAGCAGGACCCTGTTGACTTCGCTGGTGAGGAGGCACACGATTATTCAGCCATTCACAGACACCAGTCAGTCTTCACTTCTTATCAGCGGGCCAACATACCCCTGTTTGAGGGCACAGGTCCACCAGATGATGCTGAGCAATGGCTGAAGAGAGTGATGAAGGTGCTCAGGGCGATTCATGCGCCACGAAACACGTGGCTATCTTTCATAGAATACTCACTGACAGACTTCGCCAAGCGATGGTGGGAGGCTGTAGTATCCGAGTTAGGCCGAGAGCCTACTTGGAACGATTTCGAGACGAAGTTCCGAGGCCACTTCTTTTCTGCGAAGTGGAAGGAGTCCCAGCGCCGACTTTTTGCAGAGCTTCGTCAGGGACAGATGACCGCCAGAGATTATTTCATCCGATACACAGAGCAATCACGACATACCCGAGCAGCTGGCGCATTTCCAGAGGAGAATCTGGAAAAGTTCATTGGCGGCATGCGCGAGGAGGTGCAGGAGAAGCTGGCAGGATTACATATCACTTCTATCTCCGAGGCTACCGATGCTACGGAGAAGTTCGAGGACATCAGGGGGAGACGTTTCGGGAGCTCGTCTGGAGCAGCACCTAGACCGCGGCGGTATTTTGGACCGATACGTCGACCGTTCCAGCAGCAGAGGTCAGACAGACGATTCCGACCCACAGGTTCGTCCTTCACAGGCAGTGTTCGCTCTTCTCCATCGACTACTCTGGGAGGAGCACTTGCCGGACGTGGCACAGAGTCCGCTCGACCATCTGGGTCGCAGCGAGTAGACCGACCACCAGCCGGACCAGCTCGGAGCACAGGCACAGCTACTCCACCTACCAGGCCAGTCAGATGCTATCGATGTCACGAGTGGGGACATTACCGAGCACAGTGCCCACAGGCTTCTGGCGAGCCTCAGCCACAGCCTTCACAGGCACAGCCTCAGGCACAACGTTCAGGGAGTTTCCGTGGCAGGAACTCCAACTTTAGGCGGCAGCAGCAAAGACAGACGCAGAGTGTGGCAGGTTCTAGTGCTGCATCAGCCAGGCAGGGACAGTTACATGCCGTTACTGAGGAGCAGGCGCGTTCAGCGGCTACTGTGGTGAAAGGTATGGTCTCAGTCTTGGGCCGACCTTTCCATGTTCTATTTGATTCTGGCGCGACGCATTCATTTCTTGCTTCGAGGTTACTTGTTTCTTTAGATAGGGTTGCAGAGATGTTATCGTCTCCATGTCACATCCGAGGGCCAGGTGGCCAGTTATTTGTCATATCTCTCATAGTCAGGCACTTGCCCATACTGATTAGCGGTCATGAGATGATCGCAGACTGTCTACTCCTACAGCTTGATGAGTTCGACTTGATTTTAGGCATGGATTGGCTATCCGCTCATCATGCACTTGTTGATTGCTTTAGGAAGACGGTTGTCTTCAGGATTCCAGATCTACCCGAGTTCACTTTTGAGGGTACTACACATGACTCCACCATGGAGTACATTTCAGTATTGCGAGCCCAGCGACTTGTTGACCAGGGTTGCGATTCATATCTTGCTTTTGTTCGGGAGGTGTCTGATCAGGAGCCGATGATACAGGATATTCGAGTAGTATCAGAATACCCTGACGTATTTCCTGATGAGCTACCAGGGCTAGCTCCTGAGAGGGAGATCGAGTTCGAGATCACATTGTTGCCAGATACACAGCCGATCTCTATGGCACCATATCGCATGGCACCAGCCGAGTTGAGGGAGCTGAAGGTGCAGTTACAGGAATTACTTGATTTGGGATTTCTGAGGCCGAGCACTTCACCTTGGGTGCTCCGGTTCTATTTGTCAAGAAGAAGGATGGATCCATGAGACTGTGCATCGATTATCGGCAGCTGAACAAGAGAACGGTGAAGAACCGTTATCCTTTGCCACGCATCGATGATTTGTTTGACCAGCTCCAGGGATCTTCGGTTTTCTCGAAGATCGATCTTCGCTCAGGCTACCATCAACTGAGGATTCGCGAGTCGGATATTCCGAAGACAGCCTTCAGGACTCGCTATGGACACTACGAGTTTGTGGTGATGCCGTTTGGGCTCACCAATGCACCTGCGGCTTTCATGGATATGATGAACCGTATCTTCCGTCCATACTTGGACAAGTTTGTAGTGGTGTTCATCGATGATGTGCTCATCTATTCACGGAATGAATGGGATCATGCAAATGATCTACGGATTGTCCTAGATACATTGCGGAAGCACAAGCTATATGCCAAGTTGAGCAAGTGCGAGTTCTGGTTATCCCAGGTCTCATTTCTCGGGCATATCATTTCTGGAGCAGGCATTGCAGTTGATCCTGCAAAGATAGATGCAGTTATGTCTTGGGAGCAGCCCAAGACAGTTACGCAGATTCGGAGCTTCCTCGGATTAGCGGGATATTACAGACACTTCGTCAGTGGATTTTCACGCATTGTTCGCCCTTTGACACGACTGACGCAGAAGGGAGTTCAATTTATTTGGGACGATTCATGTGAGCAGGCCTTCCAGACACTGAAGGAGAGGTTGACTACAGCGCCTATTCTCGCTCTTCCTTCAGGCACTCAGGACTATGCGGTCTACACAGATGCATCTGGAGAAGGTCTAGGAGCAGTGTTGATGCAGAGAGGACAGGTGATTGCTTACGCATCACGGCAGTTGAGACCGCACGAGCGAAACTACCCCACACATGACTTGGAGTTGGCGGCAGTTGTCTTCGCCTTGAAAATCTGGCGCCACTATCTATATGGGGTGAACTTCGAGATTTTCACAGATCATAAGAGCCTAAAGTACATCTTTGATCAGAAGGAGTTGAATATGAGACAGCGCAGATGGCTCGAGCTGCTGAAGGATTATGATTGTACGATCTCTTACCATCCCGGTAAGGGAAATGTGGTGGCTGATGCACTTAGCAGGAGAGCGCATGCTGATGGTACGGCGAACAGGCTATACACGTGGGATACGCTTGCAGCTTTGACTGATTGGCATCCTCAGGAGAGCGCATCCATTTCTACCGCCGTGCCTCCACGATACAACAGTCTTTGGGATCGTATTGTAGATGGACAGAAGACAGATCCTTGGATCCGAGATAGATACATGCGCGCCATCAAGGATGAATTTGATGATTTTGTCGTGACAGAGTCTATTTTATGGAAGGCAGGACGGGGCGTTGTACCCAATGACGAGCAGCTTCGCAGAGACATTTTGGACGAGGCACACAGTTCACGGTTATCTATCCATCCAGGCAGTACGAAGATGTACCGTGATCTGCGTCGACATTTCTGGTGGGATGGAATGAAACGCGATGTGGCGCTACATGTTAGCAGATGCATGACCTGTCAGATGGTCAAGGCTGAGCACAGGAGACCGCCAGGATTATTGCAGTCTCTCCCCATTCCCGAATGGAAATGGGATAGCATTTCTATGGATTTTGTCACAGGTCTGCCGAAGACGCCAGGAGGCCATGATTCTATTTGGGTCATTGTTGATAGGTTGACCAAGTCAGCCCATTTCATACCTGTCAACACGACTTATACTCCATCCAGATTGGCCAAGCTCTATGTGCAGAACATTATCAGGCTGCATGGTATACCACGTGAGGTGGTGTCTGACAGGGATTCGAGATTTACATCTCATTATTGGCATCAATTCATGTCAGCACTACAGACAGAGCTGAAGATTAGTTCTGCATATCATCCACAAACTGACGGTCAGAGTGAGCGCACCATTCAGACGCTTGAGGATCTACTTCGCGCATGCACTTTAGAGTGGAAAGGGTCTTGGAAGGACCATTTGCCTTTGGTGGAATTCACGTACAACAACAGCTATCACTCAAGTATTGGCATGGCACCATTCGAAGCCCTATACGGGCGGAGATGCCTCACGCCTCTCAGTTGGCGTGAGGTAGGTGATCATGCTTTATATTCCGTGGATCTCTTAGAGGAGACTGCGAGAGCTGTTGATCTTGTGAGACGAAGGCTTCTGACGGCACAGAGTCGCCAGAAGAGTTATGCAGACCGTCGGAGAAGAGATTTGGAATTCCAGGTATCCAATCTTCTTCTCTTCCTTTATTACAAATTAACTTAACCTCATATTAATGGCATTCCTATAAATTATAGGTTGGAGATTGGGTATTTTTGCGAGTATCTCCCATGAAGGGAGTGCAGAGATTCGGTGTTCGTGGCAAGTTGGCGCCACGATATGTTGGACCGTTCGAGATTCTTGCTCGAGTGGGGAAGGTTGCATACCGAGTAGCCCTTCCTCCACATCTTTCAGCTATTCATGATGTTTTTCATATATCCAACCTGAGGAAGTATGTGCACGATCCTCGGCACATCATCAGTTACGAGAATCTCGATGTAGAGCCGGATCTGACTTATGAAGAGAAGCCAGTCCAGATACTTGACCGCGCTGAGAAGAAGCTTCGCAACAAGGAGATTTCTTTGGTTAAGGTTTTATGGCACCGACACGGCGTCAAAGAGGCGACGTGGGAGACCGAAGCTGACATACGGGCACGATACCCGTAGCTTTTCTGATGTAAGCATCAAAACAAACTTTTGTAATTAAATACATGATTAATATATAGCTTGTTTTCTCTTTGAAGTTTTTATGGGTTCAAAACCCTTTGAGGTTTTTATGGTCATATGAGATTCAAACAAGACACCTAATAACCTTAACTCGAGTCTCGAGGACGAGACTCCCTTTGAGGTTTTTATAATTGTAACATCCATATCCTAATAAACCCGAACTCGTCCGATTTTGGGACCGATGAACCCAACATTGTTGTCGGTCTATACTAAACAACCTAAAACGACCAAGTAATCATGAATCAAAAGTCGTTCGGGCAAAATAGACCAAAAATCGGTTGTTTCGTAATGCGTGCCGCGAAAAGCCGCGACGCAAATTCGGAAACCACGAAACGAACCGAGACCGTCATTAGATTCGATTTGATGATACGAAACCAACGGAATCGACCGTTCGTCAATCGGAGGTCGTTTGATATTTTTAAATCATAAAATTTAACCTTAAATAAAAACCGTATCCGAAAATTTCGGGTATTCAAAACTCGACCGAAAGTATATCAATATTATACTCAAATCGACCGTCGTCCCGATACGATAAATTCAAGATATCGCGAGTCAAAATCCGACAATCTATGCGCAAATACGGACAACTTAAAGTATAGAAATAAATGGAGATGTTGGTTTAAAAAAAACAATAATAAATAAAAGTCTGTTTAACTGTAGCAGCTGTACTGTAAAAAAAATAAAAATAAAAATAAAAATTCCAGCCCACGTTGGCATCTTAATCCAACGCAAGTGGCTTCTTTCCTTCCCCCACTTGTCAATACCCAAGTTTAGCCCTTCTCTTATAAATATCAATCAAACCTCCCCCTATCTCCTCTCCTAATCTCCAGCCGTGAGATCCAAACCCTACCTCTCTTCCATTTTCCTCTTCTCTTTAAAATCCCAACTCTTCTCCTCTTCTTTTCTTCAGCATTTCTTTCCTTTCTCTCAATTAGAACATGCTGTCCAGTAGTTCTTTGAAGGAAAATTGTTGCTCTTTTCCCAGCCGATGGAGCTATTGCTGCTCCAATTCTTCAGCCAAGCATAAACTGCTGAAATCCTCTCCCTGGAGCCTCCAATCAGCTTCCATAACTCTTGCTTCTGGAGTTGCATGCAAGTTTTTGATCTCTATTCTTAGAGATCCAAATTGGTACACTCCCTAACCTCCTAATTGCTTCCATGCATATGTTTTATCTATGTTGATTCCCTTTTTATGCCCTTTCAAATTTCACTAGAGATCAGCTCCTCAAAGTATTCTAAAAGAAATATTGGTATTGAAAATTTATTTTCCAAAAACTGTAATTGTACTTATATATACTGAGAATGAAAAATATGTTGGGGATGTTTAGTCATAAAGAAGGATGTGATTCGTAATGAGACTATCGGAAAAAAAAGGGGTTGGTGTGTTACTGATTAATTTGTAGAGGTACAAAGGTTATATGATGCTCTGTTTATGATAAGAAGTTGGAAGGAAAGACTTGCAAAAGGATTGTAAATATCAAAGGAATTTCGGATAGATCCTATTGAGAAGGATGCACAATTTTTGAATCAAAGACTGGACATTATCAACATTTGATCTGAATTCGAAAGCAAAAAAAATTATGTACCAACCTCACTTTGAAGTAGGAAAAGGGTCAACTATTTCCATGGTCTTAAAAAAGGAATTAATCTTTCCGGTCTTTTCAACTTAGCTCAAATAATGTGTTCAATATCTTATTACACATATTTTTATCATATATCCAGAAAAAAAAATGTTTTGAATTCAAAGTTGATATTCATTATGCCTGGGAGATGTTTGCCACTTTTTAGATGTCATAATACTCTTTAGTCACGATTGTGGCAAATGGGATTCAAGTAGTGATTTTGGCTACAAAATTGAAATTATGCGCACAAAAATTTTAGTCAAGAAACCTTGGAACTGTCATAAATTTCATGATTCCAGGATCATGGAGCGACCAGGATGATTGATTTATAGATGGCCTGATTAGTTATTAAAATCTGAGTTGTCAGTCTGTTATTATCCTTATCGGTTCAAGATCTTATTCCCATTAAATCTTTACTTAAGAGATTGGCCCATAATTAATTCTTCAAAATCCCTCAATATATCTTGCAAACTGTGTTATTATATCTGGACGATAATTTCAGTATTATGCATGGCCAGTAATGCAGTTTCAATACAAAATGAGATATTTAAGATGAAGGTGGCATAATTCTTTTCAAATTATGAAAATAAAAGTATACCGAGTTCTATTCATAAAACTTAATTTGATTCAAGAAGTCAAATATCTCTTTATCATAAAAAGTTCTGGTGTTGATTACAATGGAGTTTGGTTAGAAATTAGAAGTTGAAGGTATAATGTTGTCGTAGATATCCTATGATCTATATCATGGTTTAGCTTACATTGAGCCCTCACAAAACCTTAGCATGAAACACTGATATACTTAATAAAGTCTATCAAAAGATCTAGATCATTACAATTGACCAGAGAAAAGATTGAGAAAAAGAATGGATGGTTAAGTAAGCAAAGATGGCACTGAATAAATGATAGCAATTAATAGTGCCGGTCATGGTGATAATTATACCTGACCGTGCGAGGGCGCGGTGACCCTCAACTGGGCGGAGGAAAGGAAGCACAGTTAGGGCAGCGGCCGCTTAATGCGCAGGTCTAGGATCCTAGTCTTCTTCACGGTTTTTTTTACGCGAGCTCGCAGTGTTTTTACGCCTCGTTGGGTTCCTGACTTTGACCAGTTCCGCTGACCCTGTCTTTTAGGATACCCAGGCGGGGGATCCTTGGTTTTCAGTTTTACGTACGAGCTCGTTAGCCTGTACTAGTCAGGCAGGTTTCTAGAGTGACTTTTCTAGGGAGTCTCTCTCACCCGTCTCAGTGGCGTAGTTGGGGAATAGACCTATCCCTCTATTGGACCGCGCTTTCAATTAGAGGGCGAGACGGAAGAGCCATTTGTAGGCTTCTTCACCGCTTGAGTTTACCTTCGCCAAACAGAATTGGCGATTCTATATCTAGATCATCTATATCTACATCTACATCATCTGGAGTTATATCTGAAATATTGAAGTTAAGAATTGGAGAATTTACGATCAAAAGTCAGGATTAGTAGGAAATGATTATTCTCTCTATCTAAGAAAATAAGTCAAATTAAGAGATCTTTCCAATCTTAACTCTTCCATCATCATTCACAAATATGATCTCTGAAACAATTAATATATATATGCTCACACTCATACCCTCATGAATATTCAACAACCAAATAAATAGGTCATAGTGGGAAAATGTTGGGTTCTGGGGAAGTCATTAGAAATGCATTACACACAACTCGAAACCTCTTTTTACTTACGCAAGTAGATGTAGATTTTACTTATACCACCTTTCTACTTGCCTGCTTTTGCACATATTAAATGTCTAGTTATTTTTATAAGTTTTTAGGAGGTACCAGCAATGGCTGACGCCTCTTCTTTCCTAATATGTTTGGCAGGCAAACAGCCTGCAGTTCAGTAGCCGCTCAGTAGCTATACATGCTTCCTGGAGACAGAGTTTACACTAGACGGTATGAAGTACTTTGTCTCAGTTTTTGTCTAGTTGAGGATGTATATGCTATCTCTTTTGTATCACTTGGGATATATGTTGTAATATGGAAGATGCTTGTGCAAGTTGTAAATTAATGTGAATATTAATGAAAAAAAAATTTGGTGCCAATTGTATCTCTTTTACTTTATGGTTATGTTGTGAATGTGAATGTCATGTGGATAATTAGCCGCGCGAAAAATTTTCCCTGCTTTTTGGTAACTTCATGCGATCTCATGTGAATAATAGTGTGATTGTGTGATTAACGGGTACCCGGATCCTGAGGGGTTCACAGTTTGGTATCAGAGCAGTGGTACCCCGATACACACATTTGCAGTATTACAATTCCGATCGCATTAAGTTCTCGGATAGCGACAGTCTTCCGACTTGTCGTGAGTTCGAAAAGGGAAATATGACATTCATATTCAATAACCACAGATGTCACCAAGTTCATTAATTTTCATATTATATCCCAAGAAGAGAAAGCATTTATGATAAATATCTGTCTAGGGTATCTTTATGACTAATTATGGTTCTCATGCAGAGCCATGGCATCTCGACCAGGTCAGTATACTTCTGATCAGCTGGCACGCATACTGAGCGCACTTACTGATCTTCAGCAGCAACAGACTGCTATGAGAGGCCAGCAGGAGCAGATATTGGCCCAGCAGACCGAGATTGCTGACAGGCAGACGGACATAGAGATGAGATTTGAGGACCTGTCTGATTTCACGTACCATCCATCCCAGGATGGGATACGGCAGGACCAGCACCAGTCCGTTGAGGTGGAGCAGCCTCATCTTGATGATCCACTAGAGGGCATACCAGAGCATGGAGCTGAGGAGGATGCAGACTTAGACAGGGAGCAGGACCCTGTTGACTTCGCTGGTGAGGAGGCACACGATTATTCAGCCATTCACAGACACCAGTCAGTCTTCACTTCTTATCAGCGGGCCAACATACCCCTGTTTGAGGGCACAGGTCCACCAGATGATGCTGAGCAATGGCTGAAGAGAGTGATGAAGGTGCTCAGGGCGATTCATGCGCCACGAAACACGTGGCTATCTTTCATAGAATACTCACTGACAGACTTCGCCAAGCGATGGTGGGAGGCTGTAGTATCCGAGTTAGGCCGAGAGCCTACTTGGAACGATTTCGAGACGAAGTTCCGAGGCCACTTCTTTTCTGCGAAGTGGAAGGAGTCCCAGCGCCGACTTTTTGCAGAGCTTCGTCAGGGACAGATGACCGCCAGAGATTATTTCATCCGATACACAGAGCAATCACGACATACCCGAGCAGCTGGCGCATTTCCAGAGGAGAATCTGGAAAAGTTCATTGGCGGCATGCGCGAGGAGGTGCAGGAGAAGCTGGCAGGATTACATATCACTTCTATCTCCGAGGCTACCGATGCTACGGAGAAGTTCGAGGACATCAGGGGGAGACGTTTCGGGAGCTCGTCTGGAGCAGCACCTAGACCGCGGCGGTATTTTGGACCGATACGTCGACCGTTCCAGCAGCAGAGGTCAGACAGACGATTCCGACCCACAGGTTCGTCCTTCACAGGCAGTGTTCGCTCTTCTCCATCGACTACTCTGGGAGGAGCACTTGCCGGACGTGGCACAGAGTCCGCTCGACCATCTGGGTCGCAGCGAGTAGACCGACCACCAGCCGGACCAGCTCGGAGCACAGGCACAGCTACTCCACCTACCAGGCCAGTCAGATGCTATCGATGTCACGAGTGGGGACATTACCGAGCACAGTGCCCACAGGCTTCTGGCGAGCCTCAGCCACAGCCTTCACAGGCACAGCCTCAGGCACAACGTTCAGGGAGTTTCCGTGGCAGGAACTCCAACTTTAGGCGGCAGCAGCAAAGACAGACGCAGAGTGTGGCAGGTTCTAGTGCTGCATCAGCCAGGCAGGGACAGTTACATGCCGTTACTGAGGAGCAGGCGCGTTCAGCGGCTACTGTGGTGAAAGGTATGGTCTCAGTCTTGGGCCGACCTTTCCATGTTCTATTTGATTCTGGCGCGACGCATTCATTTCTTGCTTCGAGGTTACTTGTTTCTTTAGATAGGGTTGCAGAGATGTTATCGTCTCCATGTCACATCCGAGGGCCAGGTGGCCAGTTATTTGTCATATCTCTAATAGTCAGGCACTTGCCCATACTGATTAGCGGTCATGAGATGATCGCAGACTGTCTACTCCTACAGCTTGATGAGTTCGACTTGATTTTAGGCATGGATTGGCTATCCGCTCATCATGCACTTGTTGATTGCTTTAGGAAGACGGTTGTCTTCAGGATTCCAGATCTACCCGAGTTCACTTTTGAGGGTACTACACATGACTCCACCATGGAGTACATTTCAGTATTGCGAGCCCAGCGACTTGTTGACCAGGGTTGCGATTCATATCTTGCTTTTGTTCGGGAGGTGTCTGATCAGGAGCCGATGATACAGGATATTCGAGTAGTATCAGAATACCCTGACGTATTTCCTGATGAGCTACCAGGGCTAGCTCCTGAGAGGGAGATCGAGTTCGAGATCACATTGTTGCCAGATACACAGCCGATCTCTATGGCACCATATCGCATGGCACCAGCCGAGTTGAGGGAGCTGAAGGTGCAGTTACAGGAATTACTTGATTTGGGATTTCTGAGGCCGAGCACTTCACCTTGGGTGCTCCGGTTCTATTTGTCAAGAAGAAGGATGGATCCATGAGACTGTGCATCGATTATCGGCAGCTGAACAAGAGAACGGTGAAGAACCGTTATCCTTTGCCACGCATCGATGATTTGTTTGACCAACTCCAGGGATCTTCGGTTTTCTCGAAGATCGATCTTCGCTCAGGCTACCATCAACTGAGGATTCGCGAGTCGGATATTCCGAAGACAGCCTTCAGGACTCGCTATGGACACTACGAGTTTGTGGTGATGCTGTTTGGGCTCACCAATGCACCTGCGGCTTTCATGGATATGATGAACCGTATCTTCCGTCCATACTTGGACAAGTTTGTAGTGGTGTTCATCGATGATGTGCTCATCTATTCACGGAATGAATGGGATCATGCAAATGATCTACGGATTGTCCTAGATACATTGCGGAAGCACAAGCTATATGCCAAGTTGAGCAAGTGCGAGTTCTGGTTATCCTAGGTCTCATTTCTCGGGCATATCATTTCTGGAGCAGGCATTGCAGTTGATCCTGCAAAGATAGATGCAGTTATGTCTTGGGAGCAGCCCAAGACAGTTACGCAGATTCGGAGCTTCCTCGGATTAGCGGGATATTACAGACGCTTCGTCAGTGGATTTTCACGCATTGTTCGCCCTTTGACACGACTGACGCAGAAGGGAGTTCAATTTATTTGGGACGATTCATGTGAGCAGGCCTTCCAGACACTGAAGGAGAGGTTGACTACAGCGCCTATTCTCGCTCTTCCTTCAGGCACTCAGGACTATGCGGTCTACACAGATGCATCTGGAGAAGGTCTAGGAGCAGTGTTGATGCAGAGAGGACAGGTGATTGCTTACGCATCACGGCAGTTGAGACCGCACGAGCGAAACTACCCCACACATGACTTGGAGTTGGCGGCAGTTGTCTTCGCCTTGAAGATCTGGCGCCACTATCTATATGGGGTGAACTTCGAGATTTTCACAGATCATAAGAGCCTAAAGTACATCTTTGATCAGAAGGAGTTGAATATGAGACAGCGCAGATGGCTCGAGCTGTTGAAGGATTATGATTGTACGATCTCTTACCATCCCGGTAAGGGAAATGTGGTGGCTGATGCACTTAGCAGGAGAGCGCATGCTGATGGTACGACGAACTGGCTATACACGTGGGATACGCTTGCAGCTTTGACTGATTGGCATCCTCAGGAGAGCGCATCCATTTCTACCGCCGTGCCTCCACGATACAGCAGTCTTTGGGATCGTATTGTAGATGGACAGAAGACAGATCCTTGGATCCGAGATAGATACATGCGCGCCATCAAGGATGAATTTGATAATTTTGTCGTGACAGAGTCTATTTTATGGAAGGCAGGACGGGTCGTTGTACCCAATGACGAGCAGCTTCGCAGAGACATTTTGGACGAGGCACACAGTTCACGGTTATCTATCCATCCAGGCAGTACGAAGATGTACCGTGATCTGCGTCGACATTTCTGGTGGGATGGAATGAAGCGCGATGTGGCGCTACATGTTAGCAGATGCATGACCTGTCAGATGGTCAAGGCTGAGCACAGGAGACCGCCAGGATTATTGCAGTCTCTCCCCATTCCCGAATGGAAATGGGAGAGCATTTCTATGGATTTTGTCACAGGTCTGCCGAAGACGCCAGGAGGCCATGATTCTATTTGGGTCATTGTTGATAGGTTGACCAAGTCAGCCCATTTCATACCTGTCAACACGACTTATACTCCATCCAGATTGGCCAAGCTCTATGTGCAGAACATTATCAGGCTGCATGGTATACCACGTGAGGTGGTGTCTGACAGGGATTCGAGATTTACATCTTATTATTGGCATCAATTCATGTCAGCACTACAGACAGAGCTGAAGATGAGTTCTGCATATCATCCACAAACTGACGGTCAGAGTGAGCGCACCATTCAGACGCTTGAGGATCTACTTCGCGCATGCACTTTAGAGTGGAAAGGGTCTTGGAAGGACCATTTGCCTTTGGTGGAATTCACGTACAACAACAGCTATCACTCAAGTATTGGCATGGCACCATTCGAAGCCCTATACGGGCGGAGATGCCTCACGCCTCTCAGTTGGCGTGAGGTAGGTGATCATGCTTTATATTCCGTGGATCTCTTAGAGGAGACTGCGAGAGCTGTTGATCTTGTGAGACGGAGGCTTCTGACGGCACAGAGTCGCCAGAAGAGTTATGCAGACCGTCGGAGAAGAGATTTGGAATTCCAGGTATCCAATCTTCTTCTCTTCCTTTATTACAAATTAACTTAACCTCATATTAATGGCATTCCTATAAATTATAGGTTGGAGATTGGGTATTTTTACGAGTATCTCCCATGAAGGGAGTGCAGAGATTCGGTGTTCGTGGCAAGTTGGCGCCACGATATGTTGGACCGTTCGAGATTCTTGCTCGAGTGGGGAAGGTTGCATACCGAGTAGCCCTTCCTCCACATCTTTCAGCTATTCATGATGTTTTTCATATATCCAACCTGAGGAAGTATGTGCACGATCCTCGGCACATCATCAGTTACGAGAATCTCGATGTAGAGCCGGATCTGACTTATGAAGAGAAGCCAGTCCAGATACTTGACCGCGCTGAGAAGAAGCTTCGCAACAAGGAGATTTCTTTGGTTAAGGTTTTGTGGCACCGACACGGCGTCAAAGAGGCGACGTGGGAGACCGAAGCTGACATACGGGCACGATACCCGTAGCTTTTCTTATGTAAGCATCAAAACAAACTTTTGTAATTAAATACATGATTAATATATAGCTTGTTTTCTCTTTGAAGTTTTTATGGGTTCAAAACCCTTTGAGGTTTTTATGGTCATATGAGATTCAAACAAGACACCTAATAACCTTAACTCGAGTCTCGAGGACGAGACTCCCTTTGAGGTTTTTATAATTGTAACATCCATATCCTAATAAACCCGAACTCGTCCGATTTTGGGACCGATGAACCCAACATTGTTGTCGGTCTATACTAAACAACCTAAAACGACCAAGTAATCATGAATCAAAAGTCGTTCGGGCAAAATCGACCAAAAATCGGTTGTTTCGTAATGCGTGCCGCGAAAAGCCGCGACGCAAATTCGGAAACCACGAAACGAACCGAGACCGTCATTAGATTCGATTTGATGATACGAAACCAACGGAATCGACCGTTCGTCAATCGGAGGTCGTTTGATATTTTTAAATCATAAAATTTAACCTTAAATAAAAACCGTATCCGAAAATTTCGGGTATTCAAAACTCGACCGAAAGTATATCAATATTATACTCAAATCGACCGTCGTCCCGATACGATAAATTCAAGATATCGCGAGTCAAAATCCGACAATCTATGCGCAAATACGGACAACTTAAAGTATAGAAATAAATGGAGATGTTGGTTTAAAAAAAAACAATAATAAATAAAAGTCTGTTTAACTGTAGCAGCTGTACTGTAAAAAAAATAAAAATAAAAATAAAAATTCCAGCCCACGTTGGCATCTTAATCCAACGCAAGTGGCTTCTTTCCTTCCCCCACTTGTCAATACCCAAGTTTAGCCCTTCTCTTATAAATATCAATCAAACCTCCCCCTATCTCCTCTCCTAATCTCCAGCCGTGAGATCCAAACCCTACCTCTCTTCCATTTTCCTCTTCTCTTTAAAATCCCAACTCTTCTCCTCTTCTTTTCTTCAGCATTTCTTTCCTTTCTCTCAATTAGAACATGCTGTCCAGTAGTTCTTTGAAGGAAAATTGTTGCTCTTTTCCCAGCCGATGGAGCTATTGCTGCTCCAATTCTTCAGCCAAGCATAAACTGCTGAAATCCTCTCCCTGGAGCCTCCAATCAGCTTCCATAACTCTTGCTTCTGGAGTTGCATGCAAGTTTTTGATCTTTATTCTTAGAGATCCAAATTGGTACACTCCCTAACCTCCTAATTGCTTCCATGCATATGTTTTATCTATGTTGATTCCCTTTTTATGCCCTTTCAAATTTCTCTAGAGATCAGCTCCTCAAAGTATTCTAAAAGAAATATTGGTATTGAAAATTTATTTTCCAAAAACTGTAATTGTACTTATATATACTGAGAATGAAAAATATGTTGGGGATGTTTAGTCATAAAGAAGGATGAACAATTTTTGAATCAAAGACTGGACATTATCAACATTTGATCTGAATTCGAAAGCAAAAAAAATTATGTACCAACCTCACTTTGAAGTAGGAAAAGGGTCAACTATTTCCATGGTCTTAAAAAAGGAATTAATCTTTCCGATCTTTTCAACTTAGCTCAAATAATGTGTTCAATATCTTATTACACATATTTTTATCATATATCCAGAAAAAAAAATGTTTTGAATTCAAAGTTGATATTCATTATGCCTGGGAGATGTTTGCCACTTTTTAGATGTCATAATACTCTTTAGTCACGATTGTGGCAAATGGGATTCAAGTAGTGATTTTGGCTACAAAATTGAAATTATGCGCACAAAAATTTTAGTCAAGAAACCTTGGAACTGTCATAAATTTCATGATTCCAGGATCATGGAGCGACCAGGATGATTGATTTATAGATGGCCTGATTAGTTATTAAAATCTGAGTTGTCAGTCTGTTATTATCCTTATCGGTTCAAGATCTTATTCCCATTAAATCTTTACTTAAGAGATTGGCCCATAATTAATTCTTCAAAATCCCTCAATATATCTTGCAAACTGTGTTATTATATCTGGACGATAATTTCAGTATTATGCATGGCCAGTAATGCAGTTTCAATACAAAATGAGATATTTAAGATGAAGGTGGCATAATTCTTTTCAAATTATGAAAATAAAAGTATACCGAGTTCTATTCATAAAACTTAATTCGATTCAAGAAGTCAAATATCTCTTTATCATAAAAAGTTCTGGTGTTGATTACAATGGAGTTTGGTTAGAAATTAGAAGTTGAAGGTATAATGTTGTCGTAGATATCCTATGATCTATATCATGGTTTAGCTTACATTGAGCCCTCACAAAACCTTAGCATGAAACACTGATATACTTAATAAAGTCTATCGAAAGATCTAGATCATTACAATTGACCAGAGAAAAGATTGAGAAAAAGAATGGATGGTTAAGTAAGCAAAGATGGCACTGAATAAATGATAGCAATTAATAGTGTCGGTCATGGTGATAATTATACCTGACCGTGCGAGGGCGCGGTGACCCTCAACTGGGCGGAGGAAAGGAAGCCCAGTTAGGCCAGCGGCCGCTTAATGCGCGGGTCTAGGATCTCAGTCTTCTTCACGTTTTTTTTACGCGAGCTCGCAGTGTTTTTACGCCTCGTTGGGATCCTGACTTTGACCAGTTCCGCTGACCCTGTCTTTTAGGATACCCAGGCGGGGGATCCTTGGTTTTCAGTTTTACGTACGAGCTCGTTAGCCTGTACTAGTCAGGCAGGTTTCTAGAGTGACTTTTCTAGGGAGTTTCTCTCACCCGTCTCAGTGGCGTAGTTGGGGAATAGACCTATCCCTCTATTGGACCGCGCTTCCAATTAGAGGGCGAGACGGAAGAGCCATTTGTAGGCTTCTTCACCGCTTGAGTTTACCTTCGCCAAACAGAATTGGCGATTCTATATCTAGATCATCTATATCTACATCTACATCATCTGGAGTTATATCTGAAATATTGAAGTTAAGAATTGGAGAAGTTACGATCAAAAGTCAGGATTAGTAGGAAATGATTATTCTCTCTATCTAAGAAAATAAGTCAAATTAAGAGATCTTTCCAATCTTAACTCTTCCATCATCATTCACAAATATGATCTCTGAAACAATTAATATATATATGCTCACACTCATACCCTCATGAATATTCAACAACCAAATAAATAGGTCATAGTGGGAAAATGTTGGGTTCTGGGGAAGTCATTAGAAGTGCATTACACACAACTCGAAACCTCTTTTTACTTACGCAAGTAGATGTAGATTTTACTTATACCACCTTTCTACTTGCCTGCTTTTGCACATATTAAATGTCTAGTTATTTTTATAAGTTTTTAGGAGGTACCAGCAATGGCTGACGCCTCTTCTTTCCTAATATGTTTGGCAGGCAAACAGCCTGCAGTTCAGTAGCCGCTCAGTAGCTATACATGCTTCCTGGAGACAGAGTTTACACTAGACGGTATGAAGTACTTTGTCTCAGTTTTTGTCTAGTTGAGGATGTATATGCTATCTCTTTTGTATCACTTGGGATATATGTTGTAATATGGAAGATGTTTGTGCAAGTTGTAAATGAATGTGAATATTAATGGAAAAAAATTTTGGTGCCAATTGTATCTCTTTTACTTTATGGTTATGTTGTGAATGTGAATGTCATGTGGATAATTAGCCGCGCGAAAAATTTTCCCTGCTTTTTGGTAACTTCATGCGATCTCATGTGAATAATAGTGTGATTGTGTGATTAACGGGTACCCGGATCCTGAGGGGTTCACAAATCCCCAAGTACAAAATAGGCAGAGCAGCAATAGGGCATCCCAGCACCCCGATCGCATGTCGCAAGTCCTCCTTTGAAATGTCAAATGGGACAACCACTGATTTCTCCCTAATGATCTGAAGCCCGGAAATATCCCCAAAAAAGCCCATGATAAGACATGTTTGTATGATCATCTCCGCCTCAACCCCAAGAAACACCATTGTATCATGATCATACTACAGTATTGGTATAGATATCTCCTTCCTCGTGTACCCAGAACAGCAATCTTCATCAGTTGCTAACCTCATCATCATCACTGCTAATGCATCAGCCACAATCACAAAAGAGAAGTATTGCCAGCAGACAACCATGGCTAATTCCCCTTTGCGGTTGAAAGAAACCCCCTTCTAGTCTACCATTGATGAGCACCGCATGGGACGTCGTGGTAACACATCGCTTGATCCAAGTAATCCATAACTTCGAGAATCCTCTTTTCTCCAACGAAGCCCATAAGAATATCCAGTCCACGTAATAGTATGCTTTGCGAAAATTAACCTTCTACAGCACCCCTTTGGTCTTGCTTCTCCTCCAGCCTGTCACCATCTTCGCTGCCATCACCAAACCATCTGCCATAGCTCCAGGTACAAATGCTGACTGTTCAGGCGAAATAATTTCGTGCAACACATATCTCAACCAGTTATCCAGAACCTTTGCAACCAAGAGATAGATAGCATTCGTTAATGTAATAGGCATGTAGTCTTCCACCCGAATCGGCGTATCCTTCTTTGGTAGCAGGAAAATATGCGCCTTGTTCAACCTCTTGAGACCCTTGTTTCCCGTAGAAAATCCTCCAACACCTCAAAAACATTCCCTTTGACAGTCTCCCATAATTCCCTGTAGAAACAAACTGAGAATCCATCTGGCCCTTGCACCCCTTCCGCATTAAGCTGAAAAAGTGTCCGCCTAGCCTCAGTCTTCATCACCAACGCACTCACATTCGAGTTAGACACCTGTGAAACTTCCCTCCCCTGCCAACCCCACCCCGACCGGGCTCTCCTCCTGGTGAAGGCCTGGAAATGCGCCCTGAGTGCGACCCCAACAACTATGTCCCCCTCAACCACTTCTCCCCCAACAATGATCGAATGTATTAGATTCATGCTCCTTCTCCCGCTAGCCAATGCATGAAAAAACTTAATGTTTGTGTCTCCCTCCCTCGGCCAATGTTGCTTGGATCTCTGCCTGTAATCCACCTCGTCCTTTTTGTCTTCATTAAAATCTACTCCAAATGACTGCTTCTCATCACCACCTCCTCTGCTATCAAAGACCTCTCATCCTCCAGTTTATCCAACCTACTCGCCTCATCTTGTGCCCTGACTCTCCTGTCTCGGCGTTGAGCCCAGTTGACTCTTCTGAACTCCATCAGATACCTCCCTAGCAATGCCAACTTGCTAGCCATCCTACAAGTAGCAGACCCATCAGGCCTGCACCAATCCCAGAACGTTGCCACGAACCCCTGAAAGCCATCCTCCGGAAGCCAAGCCTGTTCAAAGCGGAACAACGTCCAAGGTATCGCCTCCTCCCCCGAGGACCATAGAAGCAGAGTATGATCCAAGTGCGCCCTCGGTAACGCCCATGCATCAACCAATGGGAAGGCCATAAATGCCTCCGGAGACATCAGAAATCTATCAATACGGGACATGGATCTTGCATTCTGCCAAGTGTACAAACATCCCGCCGCATTGACCACCTGTAGTCCAAGCTCCACCACGCCCAACAACTGTGGCGAACCAACGTCTCTTCCCCCATGACCTCCAGGGTGATCCTCTGATAGCAACGTGACATTGAAATCTCCGGCGATGATCCAAACTGTATCATGCACCATAGCCCAAGCCAAGACCAAATGCTCCACGAGATAAGCCACGCCAATGCCATTGCAAGGGTCCTATACGTTTGTAGCCAAGATCCTTACCCCATATGCCTTCTGTTAAAACATTGTCGTGAGAATATGCCTTCCCCACCATTCAAACCCCTCCAACTGGAGCCTATCTGCATCACACATTTTATAACACCACCGGAAGCCCCTTCAAATTCCACAACTCTACAGGCTTGCAACCGCTCCCCCCAATGTCCCTCTACATCCTCTCAACCTCTTGTGAAACCTTCGTTTCCTGGAGCATCACCAAATCCCCCTGTGATCGAGAATCGTCTGTCGTACTAACGCCCTCTTCTCCAACATGCCCAAACAACGAACATTCCAAGAAAAAAGATTCATTTATGAACTGCGAGGACCTCATTTGGTCGCACAACACCAATGCACTTCAGCACCTCCTCCTCTAGGCCAACCCTTTGCTTGTCCCCTTCCTCCTGCACCCCAACCCCACCTCCTCCAACCATTGCTTCGACCACCTTCCGACACCGCTCCATCGCGCACACTTGACCTATGTAGAGTATGCATCACATGTAAAGATGGGTAATTGGATCTCTCCAAGGTCCAATTACCACATACATAGGTTTAGTCTCATATCAACTATAAGTGGGACTTGGTTTTATTGGTGGGGATAGATAAGAAACCCTACAACACCTATAACAGATGAGAGAGAAAGAAAAGAATAATAGAATGCTCGGCCCTTGAGGGGCCTTCTCCCATGGTTTCATCATGTTCATCGTGGAGTAAGGTTCCACGTTAAATCCCAATGTTCTTTCATGTTTATATTTATTTATCCCTGATTACTCTTCCACGCTATTATTTTCTACATTGATTGCATAAAGAAATTAACAAAAAAACTTTGTACATATTTGTTTCTCCGCATTTAATTTAGCAACTTTTTTACTAAAAAACCAAATAACAAATTGTAAAATCACAAAAGCACAAAAATATATATGCAATGCAACTTTGATTTCTATATATTTTTTGACATAAAAGTTATCATCTCAAATAATACAACAACAACAAAGCCTTTTCCCACAATTAAGTAGGGTCGACTACATGGATTCTTCGCCTTCATTCAGATCTATCTTGGGTCAATCTCGGACTTATATCCAAAAGGCTAAGATCCCTTCGTATAGTCTCTTTCCAACACTTCTTGGGCCGTCCTCGCCCTCTCTTAGCCGGCTCAACATCCCAACAC
The DNA here is from genome assembly GCA_037367405.1 of Ottelia alismoides. NCBI lineage: Eukaryota > Viridiplantae > Streptophyta > Magnoliopsida > Alismatales > Hydrocharitaceae > Ottelia > Ottelia alismoides. Next base: position 327,903 of record JAZKJV010011528.1, on the reverse strand, counting down.
TCGCATCTCCTAACCGGTGCATCAGTTGACCTTCTTTGCAAATGACCAAACCATCTTAAGCGGTTTTCTCGCATCTTATCCTCGATCGGAGCTACACCAACTTTCTTTCTAATTGCACCATTTTGAATCCGATCTTTACGTGTATGTCCACACATCTATCTTAGCATTTTCATTTCTGCTACAGCCATTCTCTGCACATGTCTATGGTTCACAAGCCAACATTCAGAACCATAAAGCATAGCAGGTCTCACGGCTGCTTTGTAAAACTTTCCTTTAATTTTTTAATTTAATTTTAATTTGAATACATAAAATAATTTGAATCATGCAACTAGAGATTACCAGATCCCTGTATTCGACTTTGGTATACTGACCAAGTAAAAATTGACACACTTGATTTTCAAATTCTATGAACTTTGATAATCCATTTTCAATCTCGATATACTACAATTCCACAAAATTAAGAGAGGTAGAACTCAAGTTATCACATGGCACCAAAGAGCTCTCTATATACCATCGTTGTAAAAGTCATCCAACTAGGCCAACTAGTCAGCCTGACTAGTCGAGTCAAGGGGGTAGCCAACTCGACTAGGCCTAGTCGGTCAACCCGACCAATCGAGCCAATTACTTGGCCGACTTTCACATAGATTACTTTTATTTTTTTTACTTTTTTTTAAAAGCAAACTTAATCCAATATGCTAATGTAATATTTAAAGTCAATTAATTCTTTTGTTTCATCAAATCTATGCAAATATATAAGAACATATGTATAAAAATGATTTATATATTTAAAATGATTAAAAAATTCAAAACCGACTAATGGTCGACTGAATCTGATTAGTCGCTCGACTGTCGATTATTCCTTAGTCAGTGATCCTGCCGACCGAGTACTGAGTACTGATTTCTACAACCTTGTTATAAACAGAGGAAAACCACAGGTAGATTTCATGTCCTTGGGGCATCAGTTTTGGTATGCATATGCACATGATGTGATGGCAAGTTATGTCCCTCTGTTCAAAAGTAATCCAGCATATGGAGCAGACTTCAGATACATCAAAATCATGTGAACGGCATCCATATATGCATGTCATGGATGCTTCATAAATGAATTAACTTTGCTCACTGCAAAATAGATGGCTAACCTAGTGATGGTCATATAGAGGAACTTCGCAACGAGCTTCATGTATCTCCTTTTGTCAACCTTGTATCATAATCACACAACTTCATGTAAGGGTCTATGGGAGTAGTGGCAGGCAAACAATCTACCATGCATGTCTTAAAGAGGAGATTAGTAACATACTTCCTCTGAGTCATTAAAAGACCCCGTTATAACGTAAATCGCCAAGGTCCTTGGTGAAAAATTATTGTCCAAGGAACTCGGTCAGTCGGGTACTCGGTCAGTCGGGTCACTGACTAATACGCTGCACATCATCCCCTGTAACCAAGGTTGCAAAAATCACTAGTCGGTACTCGGTCAGTCGGGTCACTGACTAATGATTAATCGACAGTCAGATGACTAATCGTAATTAGTTGGACTTTAATCGGCTATGATTTTTTAATTATTTTAAATATACAAGCCACGAAAACTTCCTTTTGCTCAAAACACGTCTTAAACCTAAAGAAGCCAAGATCTTGTTGCCTATCCTCTTCGACATATCTTGTCTGAAGGAAAAATGGCGTGCGGTGGTAGCTCTCACCTCTCAACTTTTGACTGACTTGACGGTCTCAACACGGGGTATAGCATGTGAGTTCCCTTTGTGTAATGCCTACCACATTGCCTGCTTCAAATGTGGAGATCATGGGCACATCGCAGCTACTTGTCGTAATGCGAAAGGGTTGTGTTTGTGGTGGTTTTGGCCATCAGGAGAAGGTTTGTCAGAAATGACAGGCTAGACGGGTTGCTGTCGATCAAGCTGCAAAATCTGGCGGTCGAGAGGTTCCTAAAAGCATGTTGGATTCTGTCCTGGTGGGGATTTACGCGTTCGGTATCGGGTCCCTACATCAAGCAATAAGGGACATCACCGAGAGGTGCGGGCCAAAGTTTGGTGGGGACGTTATTCGCTTGGATGGTAGTTTGGTGTTAGAGAGAGGGCTTTCTTCTTTTGAGATGCAAGCTCTATTGGATGGTTCTGCACCAAGTCGTGGTATGTGTGAGTCGGGAGGCGTTCATTGGCAAAGATCGATTTGGGATGGGTCATCACTCCACAGCTCTTAAAAAGTTTTTTAGCTGAAAGGGGTGCCCCTCAATGCTCGTGGCGTTGCCTCCTTAGAGAAGGTATTCCTTGGTTTCGACAAGGTGATCTTCATCTGCTCTGATGGTCTCAAAAAGGGTTAGGGTTTGCACGTGGTTGTTAAAGTTGTTCTCTGAAGCCCTTTGTCGCCCCCTCTTCTGAGCCTATATATTGGCTCGACACTGTTTGTGATTGAGGTTGAGGAGGTTTCTAGTGGCTTCGTCGGGTTTGTTGTAGATAGCTATGTCATTGGTGGTTTTGTACAAGTTTTGAATTCGTAGGACTCCGAGTTGATGCCAATCGTTGCATGTTGCCTCCAGACCGTTCGGTGCTCCTCCATGGCTGTGGGGTTTGGTTGTCAGTCATACATGGATGCTTTGCTTGAATAGCAAGTTTCGTTGAGGGAAGGCCGACCGAATCTTGTGGGATACGACGACGTTTGGATGGATCCATTTCTAATGGATGTGTTGCTTCTGGATATCATTTGGGTTGTTCGGAGCCCCAACTTGGAGTTACGGAGTCATGGGTCGGTTAGCACTCGAATCCCAGTTGGAGTGGTTCCGATTGCGCCTCTGCATCTTTATGATCCGAGTCCGAGCTGTTGGAATTGGAATAGGTTCGGCAACGGATCATGAAATCTTCTGTTGTATCTAATGAATGAGGAGTCCGTTTTGAAATTGTCAGCCCTGCAAAGCCCCCCCTCGAGTACGAGTATATGATTCATGTTGGATCATACAAAGTGGATCTTCTATAATTTCACACAAGAGGGGTTATTTCTTGGTTTCATCCGCTAGTAACTTGATTATTTTTAGATAATAGTAGATAGAAACTGCTCGTAAGGAGCCCTATTGAAACCAAAAATTTTACTCACATTTAAATTGATGGTCGGATGCGAATTGAAAGCTAAGCAGTGTATAAGGACCCCCCGGGGAAAAATAGAGATGTCTCCTATGTTACCTGTAAGTGAAAGTATCGACGTAATTTCATAGTCATTCGATCCGAATGCTACATGAAGAACATAAGCCAGACGATGGAATGAGGAGACCTAAGATGTAGAAGATCATAACATGAGTGATGGCCTCTGAATGAGACGGGGGCTTAGGGAAAACCTATCGAAAAGAGAAAAGCCCTATTTTGATAGTTATATATAATACAACAGCACTAAATTTAGAGCCAGGACTCGACAGTCAAGGAAAAGAGCCTAAATGTACCGCAAATAGCCTCAGCTTTCAGGAAGGTTCTGGTTCCGCTTCAGTTTCAGGCCCATATTCCGGATCTGGATGTTTTGAACGCGAAGGCCCCCTCTTCCTCTTTTTTGGATGACGCAAAAGGAGACCTCTTCTTGCCGGAACAGAGAGGTGGGGATGTGACTGAAACAGCCAAGGAGTCAGAGGAGAGAGTCATGTGTTCTCACAATGCGAGCTACACAGTCGCTTAGGTGACCTCTCACAGAGATCCCAAGCTAAATTCAACAATTAACCCATTGTCAATAGAATAGTCAAGCAATCAAAGCAGATGAAGTGGATCAAAATTTATTATAACCCTACAATAAATGTGTGTATAGTGACAAGCAGATTAGGGTGTCGAACTCAAGGAACAAGTCGGTGTAGCAGGTATATTACTTATAAATAAATAACAACGTGTAGATGTACATTATTCACTCACTTGTTTATTCAATGTTTTTTTGTGTTTTTATCTTTAATTAATTATATATATTTTTTATTTATATATTTTCTGATTTTAATTTTATTTTATTTTCTTTATAAATTTTTTATTTTCGATTTCTTTTTTAATATATTATAAAGGTACGTATATATCAATATATATATGTATAATATGTAATATGGGTAATATAGACGATATACAATACAATATATATAATAAATGTACAAAAATCAGAAAATGCCTAAAAGAACATACCTTTTTATTTTTAAGGTTTTAAGAAATTATTTAAGTATTTATAATAACTAATAATGATATATATTATATATAGTAATGTATAGGTCTATATAAGCTATATAGAGTAGTATAATTATATATATAAAAAGTCAAAAAAATCAAAATAAAATATTTTTGGGTTTCTAAAATATTTCTCAATTTTTGTGAATTTTCAGGGGATTTTTGCAAATTTTTTGTATTTTTAAAAATGGAAATAAGGCAAACAGGAACTTTTTTAAATAGGCCGAATTGGTTTGAGATTTAAAAATACCAAAAAGGTTCAAAATTTCTCAAAACCAATTTTAATACATAGTAATATGTATAAATAAAAATATGGAACAAAAACTAGTATTTTTGGGATTTTAGAAATATTTTGCAATTTTTTAGGGTTGGCACGGGTTTGCTGATTTTTAGAGTTTCTTTTAAGATTTTTTTAGTGATTTTTGGTCTGGAGTAAGAAAATAGGCTAATAAACAGCGGGTAATTTTTTGAGATTTTTAGAAAAGGTTTTATAATATTTTTTTGTATTCCTAAGTCGAACAGGAAATAAAATAGCACTATTTGAATATTAATAAATAGTAAATGCAAGCAAAATGGAAAATAAAATACGTAGTGTGAACAAGCAGCCAATCATGCATTTTCTCCTATTTTTGCAAATTTTTTAGAGTGTAGGAGCTATTTTTAATAAAAAGAAATGCATAAATAAAAATAAATCAAGCTGGCAGGGGCATATTTGTAAATAAAATAAACGGAAGGGGCTCACATGCAAAATAACCAGAAAGGTAACACTGCAACTTTATTTTTAAGTACTAAATATTAAATGCAAAAGCCGCAAGAGTTCGTTTGCAAAATTCCCAACTCACGTGGAGGTCTACTTGAGCTGAGCTGGCAAGGACTTAAAAGTAATACGTGGAAAGAACAGGGGTTCGCTTGAAAATATTGCACACAATATTTCGTTGAAATAAAATATTACAGGACCAAGCAGTAAAGCCAAAAGGTAGAGGGATGTCTACAAAATACCCAATATATCTGCGTTGACGGACGATCGGATGATGCTACTTATCCATGTGTCGCCTATCGGACGGTCGGTACCTCTTCGCCGTGGACGCTCGAGACTAAATCCTCGCTAAGGATCCGATGGTCGATGATGGGTCCATCCAACGGCTGCTACTCCACCTGGAGCCTTGTTCGTGATCGAATGGTACGCGAGGCACCTGGACGAACTGATGAAGAACTCGCCCCCAGGCGAGCTTAAATCTAATGGATCTCGAGTCTCTGGGCACCTGGAGCTCAGCTAAGCAGCTCCTCATGTTCCTGCAACCATTCCTTACCTCTTAGATGTGTCTGGGACCCACTGATCGGGTCTTGGAGCACAAGGGTTCGAAGGGGGTCTGGACCTTCTTCCTGGGATAGTTGAACCTCCAGATGAGGCGCTAATGCTCTGTACCAGCACGGGAAACACAGGGGTACGAAAGCGAAAGCTTTCGACCCCTGAGATGGCACAAAAATGGGAGAAAAGGGATGGGTCGAGGAGCTCCTTGAGATTACGAAGGAGATAGAGCTCCGGTCCTCGATTCCTGTGGAATCAAAGGGGGTCAGACTTCAAAGAAGAGAGGGAAAGCGTAGGGGAAGAAGATAGGATGATGAACGGGGCGGATCGACGGGCAGATGTTACTGATTTGGCACAGAGCTCAAAATCCAGGTCAAATGGGATTTTCTAATTAAACCTAAATTACAAGCTAAAAACAAAAATTAAACGCACGAATGAAACATAGCAACCGACGATTACCAAAAATAGAAGGGAAATGCCTCGATTTGACATGATGGACAAAGAAGCAGGATCGCTGGCGAAGGTGGTCGAAGATGATAGATCCGCTCCTCCGCTCCTCCTCGTTGCAGAGCCTCGGTTCTACCTCCTGCCACTAAGTAGACGTTGATGTGGATGGTCTGAGGGGCTAAGAAACACGAAGGATAGATCAAAAACAAAAAGATGGAGAATGGGGAAGATTTATAGGGTGGTGGAGCAGACACTTCGAGGCACGATGGCGTGAACGGGAAGGGGAGATGGTGAGGAAGGGATGGTCGACGAGGGTGTTAGATGAGTGGGTTGCACAAAGGGCGAAGCTCGAGGGGGAGATCAAGCATGGAGATAGCGTGAGAAAATGAAGAAAGTGGCTCGCCCGTGAGTTTTAACAAGGTGGTGGGGGTGGGCCAGTATTTTTATCTACAATATTCATGTCGAGGGTTTTATTTGAAGTGTAAAAATAATAAAATAAAATAAAATAGGTCCCAAAAAGCACTATTTGGGCAATTAAATTATTATATAGTTTTCTGTGTATTTCTGTACAGTATTTCTGCCCTATCTCCCCCTACTTTATTCATTGTCGACCAAGTGATCATGATGATTGGGTCTCGAGGTCTAGGGTCACTCATTGTCTTTGACACTTCATTCTTTTTCTTTTCTTTCCTTTAATCTTTTATTTTGGATTTAATTACCATATTTATACAACATTTTGTACAGTGTTTTATATAATTTACAGAGTGTTTATTTTGATAAATTGATGATTTATACATGCATTTAGTTAGGGATTTAAGGCGAAAATGAAAGAATAAAGGTGATGAAGTGAGGATTCATCAGTGACGTAGATACTTCCCTCTCCAGACTAGATGCCTCCCGCTCCGAGTCAGGTGCTCCACTCCTCGAACCAGCGGCTCCCACCCTCTCTTCGTTGAAGGTTTAGCAAGCACCTTGGCACGTAAAGCTCTCGCTCGAGAAGATGGGTAGGGAAGATCTACTTGCGAAAAAGGTTCGGGTGCTTTCTTTCTAATCGCCAGGAATCTTCATGGCAGCAAAGTAAGCTGAACACGGTCCTGGAAGAAGAAGTTTTGGATTTTCTAGAGGATCACGAGGCTGCTCATACATAGGGATGTGATTTATCCCACTCTGACAATTTGTCGATGCATTTGATTGAGGAGCTGCCCCAACCTTCTGGCTAGCCTGTGCCTTTGGAAGGAGAGGTAGATTGTGGTGGTAGGGGTCCACAGTCATGGCCGATGTAGATATCTCAGGTATGACAAATGGCATTAGATTGTAGAGGCTTCAACCGATATCTGTTGGAGTGTGTCGGTGTTATGCTGCCTTTAGGGATTGTCTCGACGTCGGCTTGTCCAGGATCTTATGGAGTACAAGGTTGATGTGGCCATGCTTCAGGAATCAAAGATATCTCATGACTTGGATACTACTTGGCAGGAACTAGGTTGTGCTCAATTATGTCAATTCAGGGCCACTGCATCGAACGGAGATTCGGGTGGCCTAATGTTGGGTTGGAATGGCGACCATTTAACTTTGTTCATGAGGAGGTGTGGGGTAGTCATTCGGTATTTGTGCTTTTACAAAGAATTATAGACATGACACTTTTCATGCTTACGAATGCTTATGGACCACTTGATGCTTCCTTAATTCACTTTTATTGATGAACTTCATCGCACACGAGAGAAGTTCAGTGATGTGCGGTCAAGATGATTGGAGGGGACCTAAACACAACTCTGGTCGGATAACCGACCAAGGCGGCGACAGGTCTGGATGCAGGGACAGTGGATCACAATATTTTCATTTCTGATCTTCAACTCGAGACCATTGATGCATATGGATGTCGGTTTGCGTGGAGGAACTCTAGGTCGAAATCGAGGTTAGATCGTTTTGTAGTATCTACGGAGGCGTTACAAGCGCCCCCATTAGCAAATGTGAGGGCGCTGCTATAGGCTCATTCAAACCATATTCTACTACTCTTAGATTTTAGGGAAGGAGCGAGGTCGTGTAACTTTTTATGATTTGAGCATTCATGGCTCATAGAGGAAGGTTTTAGGGAGATGGTGGAGGGATTCTTGAGGAGTTACCGAGCAGCTGGGTTGGTCGCGACTCATCTTTTTGGTAAGCTGAAGGAACATAGATAGATCTAGCTGGAGTACAACAGGGTATTATAGCACACCGGAAGGCCAGAAGATCTGTGGCACAGGAGGAGGTGTCTAGAATCGACAAAGATGAGGATGTGAGGGAGTTGACAGCAGCGGAGCTTTCAGCTAGGGCGTCCCAGCTTCAGATATTAGTGAGGAGGACAGGAAGGCAGAGATATATTGGAGACAGAGATCCTGAAGGGTATGCAAATGCCCATTTTTCCCACGCCATGGGTAATGGGAGGCGGAGGCGGTACTTTATTCCATCCCTGGAGATTGATGATTGTCAGTTTCAGGGCGAGCGTGAGATTGGAAACAATTTGGTCAAGCACTTCAAATCAGTTAGCAGAAGAATCCCTAGGGGAGGGTGGGGATGGCTGGAAAAAGGGGTGACACGGCTGACACAAGATCAAGCTAATAGGTTGAAGGTCGACTTCGAGATGTAGTAGGTCCAAGATGTCATTTTTCAGTTGCATGTGGATGGGGCATAGGGGTCAGATGGATTTCATGTTTTCTTTTACAGGGAAATCTGGGATTTACTGAAGGAGGATGTCATGAAAGTGGTTCGAGAATACGGTTCAGGGAACTTTGGGTTCGAACGTCTTAAAAAAGTGCTTCTTTTCCTACTACCCAAGAAAGAGGGAGCCGCAACTGTAGAGAACTTCCAACATATAGCCATATCCAACGTTGTTTATATTCAACTATTATCATGTGGGCTATCCATAAGAAACAAAGTGACATTTAAGTCACGACCCACAATCTAAACCGAATCATGAAAATGAGACAGCATCAGACGAAGCTTGTTCCACATCTCAGACAATGTCAGCACCTTTGCAAGGGCATAAATCGTGGAGACCACTAAAAGAAAACCATCGGAGCTCCTTCGAAGCAGAACAGATAGGACATGAATAAAACATACAAGTCAACCAACTCCGTCACATCGCCATTCGAACCAACAAACATGCCACCCAAAACACCCACTAACGACATCGCCCTAAAATCAGAAAATTGAGATGTCTCTAACTAATGCTACATGAATCTATCACACACATCCATCTCCATCTCCTATAAACATACGATATCTGCCTTTCAAGGCTCAAATAAAAGCCCAACTATCATCCACTTGTCTGATTGCCCCAGGCATTGGACATTCCACGAGACAAGCTTCAACCAGCTTTACGCCCACACAGTCCACGACCATTTTCAACTTCTCCGCAGTCTTATCGATATTGGCACTCCAGCCAGAGTCATCACCCACATTGTTAGCTTCATCAAACAACACTATTGTAACCACGTCACCAACATGTATGCCCATAACTGACGACTTCCCCATATGCAGCTTTGGAACCAAGGGCTAACAACGGTATCGTCCAATAAAAATCTTCAAATGGTCCAACTTGCATATGTAAAAAGCAAGCAGTGAGAGGCAATTGAAGCCATAAACAAATTGCTTGCAGTCCTTGAAATGCACCACATTAGAACCAAGTTTATCCAAAGTAAAAATCGCAACCTATATCGAAGTGTTGAATGCTCAACACTCCGTAAAGTAAGAATACTAATACGCTGACATGACGGGGAACCCGAATCGCAATGATCCAAATTCGAGATGAAACCAAAATCCACTGAGTGGGTGCATTAAGGACGGATGGATCCAAATAGAGGGTGCACAATGATATGAAGTTCCATATCGAAAACATTAAACGTCACATCCTGGCAATCTTGAGAATAAGAGTCAGGTAGATCAACATCGAGGATCGTACCCACCAGATCCACCAGCATCGGTGGCAGCCCAGGAGCATTAGATGCAAGAAGACACTAAACTATCTAGAGGAGGAACACCATCTTAACAACCACAAGCACATCCTCAAACACCTGACCAAAGTAGCACCCCTCCAAAGCAACCATTGTGTCAATGTCCTCATCTCGCAACAAACCATTAGAGATGATCTCCACCTCATGCCCTCACCTAGCCAGAGTACCTGGATGGAGTCCAACCAACGAGACGTAAAGGGCTTACATATGACATGGAAAAGGTTACGAGGTCCATAGGGCACAATACCATCCCCCAACCGAGGTTGCCTCCACATGACACCAAAGTCCACAACATCCACAATTAAAAACATGGCCTCCTGCAGAGGGGTTAGCCCATGCACTAACCGAAAATGGCTAAGGCAAGGAAAGGTTCCCTTTTGTTCTAAGGGTACTCCCAAGAAAAGATCCAATGGAGACGGGGTGGGGCATGTAGCTCAGATGATTAGAGCACGTGCCAATGAACCACGGTATCGAGGGTTCAAATCCCTCCTCGCCCCAACCGGTCCCAAAAGGAAGGACATTTACGTCTGGGGTAAATAATCAAGATCGAGGTCGCGAACACAAACTTGGGTATGGATCTTTTGTCGAAATAGAATGGCCTTACTTTTTATTTCTCGTGAATGGTACCATAATTACATATAGTGTGCACAGACAAATGTAGAGTCCTACAAGACCATACCCCTGCTCAAAAACCATCGAGAGAAAATGCCAAAGGTACCTTCCACAACCTCACCTCACAACACTAGGGAAACAATCAGAACATGAGGATACAAATCCATCAGCACATCAAAAGCAAACTCTAGCAGATGCAGATAGGTCAACTCAGCATGCTATGGCTAACAAGGAGGGCCCTATGTAGCATCAGAATTATATAATCACTTCACTGGGACCTTCTCAATCCTTGAGGAGAGCTCGAAAGGACACCACACCCTCCATAACTTGCACTCAGGTCACCTGTGAACCCCAAACATCACATTTGAAGCATCGAAGCTCTTCCTCCGGAGCATGCCATGAGCTACGTCCATGACGTCACACCATCTCGCAAACCTCACCATTATCAACAACAGCAACCTCACCCATAACACCGCTAGCAACACTGACTCGACATTAATAACCTCCAAAACCATGTTGTCATCCACAGGATCCTTCTTAGAGGCCCCAAGAATGACCTGCACAATAGCATTAGAGATCGGAGAGTCATAAGCTCTGACCTTATGACCATGTTGCACAATGGTGGAGACAACAAACATAGATGAGTCTCTAGACCCATGCTGAAGCACCCTTAGCAAAGGTTCAAACCTTTGTTGCACCGTAGGCGGGTGTACTAGCAGGCGTAAGGCGTCGGCCCATGAGCGACAAAGCTCCGAGGAGAGGAGCCATGCTGCCGGAGAATCCCCCCCTCCAATCACCCTATCATCGCCCAACCCTCTGTCGAACAACTACATTACTCTCAATACGATGTCTATAGTTAGCAGGCATAAATACCAACTTATATATTTGTGGAAAAATATGAGAAAACACAATGACTCTTTTTATTCAGGAGATCTAGGGGTCCTTATATAGGATGGAACCCTAGAATTCTCGTAACTGGAAAAATACATAAATACCCCAGAGGGATTACAATGAAATAAGATAAGCATAAACACATCACTAACACTCCCCTCAGGTAAGAGCATATCTATCGAACATGTCCAACTTGGAAGTTATCCACGAGAGGCGCTTCTTTGGTAAGGCCTTTGTGAATATATATGTAAGATGAAGATCCGTCATGATGTGCGAAGTAGCATTCTTCCCTCCTCATACGGCATCACAAACAAAATGGTAGTCAATCTCTATGTACATGGTCCGCTCATTAAACACGGGATTCATAGCAATGTATGTAGTGAATTTGTTGTTACAGTATAGAGGAATGGGAGTAGTGACAACAATATAGGTTCCGGTACAAAGGTTGGTAGCCAAGTAATCCCGTAGGTAGCCAGAGCCACGGCCATGTATCATGCCTCTGCACTAGATCAGGAGACAACAGTCTACTTCTTGCTCCTTCAAGTAACAAGATTTCCTCCAACCACCATAGCATATTATGTAGTGGAGCAACGATCCTCAAGTGAACTCGCATAATCGGCATCAGCATATGCAGTAACACCAGTATAGCCATTTGCCCTATAGAAGAGGTCACGACCTAGTAATTCCTTCAAGTAGTGCAGGATCTGAAGAACATCATGCCAGTGATTGTAACGTGGTTGCTCAAAGTGTTGGTTGGCTATGCTCACAGCATAAGATATATATGGCCTAGTGACAGTAAGCTAAAGAAGTTTTCCCACCAAGCTTATGTAGCGTGCAGTATCTTCGAAGATAGGATTAGTGGAAGTGGAGTGTTTCCTCAGGTATGCAGGAATACTGGAGGGCATACATCCAAGTAATCCAGCCTCGATTAGGATGTCCATGCAATACTTCCTCTATGAGAGATGAAGTCTCTCTGCAGTGTGTAATACTTCTATGCCAAGAAAGTAGCGAAGTTGACCAAGGTCCTTGTTGACGAAGAGCTTTTGATGGAAAGCATTGGTCTCTAGCACACATTCATCATCATCACATGTGATAACCATATCATCAACATAACAGCAAGTATGACAGTAATAGTTGACCGTCTTCTGAAAAGGACAAAGTAGTCAGAGCTTTTCTATGAAAGCTAAGAGTGTTGATCTCAATAGTAAGTTTGTCAAACCATGCCCTCGGGCTCTGCTTTAGGTTGTAGATTGCCTTGCGAAGTCGACATATACACTCCCCCTCGACTTCGTAACCAAGAGGCTGCGTCATGTAAACCTCCTCCTCAAGATCGCCATACAAGAATGCATTCTTCACATCGATTTGAAAGATAGGTCAGCCCTTGTTTGTTACCATTGAAAGAATAGTTTGTATAGAGCTCATACGTGCAACAAGAAAAAAATGTCTCGAAGTAATCAACCCCATATGTCTGTGTAAAACCTTTAGCCACAAGTCTTGCTTTCAGTCTGTCAATGGACCCGTCTGGTGATTATCTAGTCGTGAAGACGCATCTGCGAGCCACGGGTCTAGTCCTTGTGGGACATCGTACAAGAACCCATGTCCCTCTAGAAGTAAGAGCATACATCTCCTCATTCATTGTCTGTCGCCAGCCATAATCATGCATGGCACTATGATGGTCTCCGGGAACAGAAATAGTCATGAGAGCATTTGCATAGCTTCTTCTAGAGCATAAAAAGCTAGCAGTAGAAGTGAAATGAGACATGCGATGAAAATACATTGCCTCTTAGTTCTGTAAAGAGTGATGAGAAACTCTTGAGGATCATCCGAGACATCACTGATGGGGGGCACTTAAAGATGGCATATCATCCTGTAACAAAGGAACGAGTGTTGGTGTAGAAGTATGCTTGCGCTACGATGGGTAGAGGAGGAAGATCGAAAGGTATATCCGTAACAGACAGAGTCAAGAAGCTAGTTTATTCAAAATGGTCACATCTGCAAAGATATAGTATCGATGCCCAGCTAAATCAAAGAACTTGTAACCCTTCTGTGTACAAGAATAACAAAAGAAGACACATTTGATAATAAAAGTAGATAGTTTGTCAACAGTATGAAAATTATGGACAAACACTATATACCCAAAAATTCTCAGAGGTAGAGGAGAGGGTGACTCACTGGGATATAGTAACACATAAGGGTGCACCCATTTAGAGGCGTAGAGGAGACCATGTTGATAAGATGGACAGTAGTAAGTACTGCATTTCCTCAGTAGGTTTTAGGAACTTTCATCTACGTGAGAAGGGGGGAAGCAATGTTAAGGAGACGCCTAAGTTTCAGTTCCATATCCCATTTTGCTGAGAGATATACGGATAAGAGGTTTGATGGATAGCATCCTGGGAAGCAAAGAAGGTTGTCAAGGCATATTGAATGAATTCCAATGCATTATCAGAATGAAATATTTGAACACTAAAGGCAAAATATTTTTGGTATACTGAAAGAATTTTTGACAATATTATTAATCTCCGAACGTTTCTTTAACAAATAAACCCAAGATGATGGATTGTAATCATCAACAAAAACAGCAAAATACTTATATCCACTCAAAGTACGGAAAGGACAAGGTCCCCATATGTTGCAATGGACTAGAGAAAATAAACCTTCACAACAAGGCCCAGTACGTGTAGGAAAAGACGATCGATGATGATTCCCAAACTGACACAACTCGCACTCAAAAGGCTTGAGCATAGAAAATTCAGGGAACATCATGCAGATAGCCTTGGTAAAAGGGTATCCAATGAGAAGGTGCTAGAGAAGGGGATCATCGAAGATAGATGATGCGCCACCAAAACTGGAATCAGATGGGATGTCGAGATAATAGAGGATGTTCTTCTCATGTCCCTCACAAAAAATCTGTCTCGTCCGGATGTCATGAAAATAATAATAGAACTCATCAAAAATAACCTTACAGTTAAACTCAGTACATAACTTCCGAACAGAAAGCAAGAGCACAATGAACTCCAGTCAGTCGGAGTTTGGAGGAAAACTCTACATTATCAATAGCAGTAACTGGGGACACCACACCCTTCGGCAACCCGAACGGTCCTCGTAGAGGAAGACGACTATGAAAAGGTAAGAAGACTACCTTCTCCTGTCAGATGTGTAGATGCTCCTGAGTCAATAATCCAAGCAGGGCTGGAGGCAAAGACAGAGTTGGCTAGTGTACCTAACGTAATAGCCAGACTAGCAGTAGGAGCAGAAGTAGTATTGTCACTGGTAGAGGGGCTAGAGCCTAGAATTCTGTAGTAGCTAGAGCTGTCAGAAAAATCTCAGGCTCGATATTCGTTTAGGTTCGATTCGATAAAAGTCTGATACGAATTCGATTCGAACATAAACAAACCGAACTTTAACATAACTTTGGGCTTGTTTATATAAACGAACCAAACCTTGAAATGGTAGGTTCGCTCAAGTCCAGTTCGTTAATAGTTCTGTATAAATACATATATATATAATAATATCATTTGACAATTGGGAACTCATAGATAAATACAAATATAAAAATCCACAACCCTTGTATCTTGTTGTATGTTCAATTCTCAAAAAATCGAAGGACCGTTTTTCCCCAATTTTATGGAGGGATATAGTATGAAAATTTTTTGATTTCTTTACAAATAATCCTTATTTTTTTATAAATAATCCTTACTTACAAGTTGCAATTGCAAACCCTAGGGTCCTTACCCTAACCCACACAATCGACACATCTCTCGCCATCCGTCCTTTCCAAAACCCAACCACAGGTGGTCGTGGCAGTTGCACCTCTTGGCCCTCTCCATCACCCAACGAGCACTGACCCATGTCCTCCATTCTATCAAGCAGCAGCAACATCCCGTGTGTGGTCGCTTCCACCTACCAGCAGTGACTGTCGGCGCACCACCCCCTTCTCCTCCTTTCAATATCGTCGGCATCCCTTTCCACCTCCCCTTCCATGCTAGGACCTCCTAGCGGGTCGTGACCCCCCCTTCCACCTCCCAACAGCGATCGCCTCCCTCTTCTCCTCCATCTAGCATGAGCGGCCACTGCCCTCTTCTCCTCCATCCAGCAGGAGCATACGCTCCCCCTCCTTCCCAGCAGTGGTCGATGGTCGCCGCATCTCTCCTTCTTGCAGCAGCTACTTAATCGTCGCCCCCCCCCTTTACCCCTTCCAGTAAGCAGCAGTAACGGGCTCCATCCTTCGAGCAACAGCAACGATGATGATTCCCAAGGTTTGCGTTGAATATATCTCATTCTCTAGGTTTGCGATCTTATAATTACATTCAGAACAGCTCAATAGTATATGTTGCTTAATGATTTATCAAATTTAAAAACTGTTATGTTGTTTGTTTAGTGTATATATAATGATGAATGTGGTGTGAATAATCATTAAATATTGAATCATACACTTAATATTTATTGTAGATACACCATCCTCCCAACAATCTATTGATCAAATAGTGTTAGGGAACTGTTAACATATATATTAGTTTCCCTTGTATCTCTCTGTTATTTTTATTTTCAGTCGTATGCTTTATGTAATTTACCCATATGCTACTCTCCTATATAAGAGAGCCTAGGGCTGATGGAATAAACAACTCTTCTATTTTTCCCACCATGGTATCAGAGCGACGGTCCTAGACCGGAGTTCTCGAAACCCTAACCCTATCCCTACCCCCCACCCGCGTGCCTGTCTCTCTCCTTGCCGCCGTCGGCACACATCCTCGGCTGCGCGTCTCTCCGCCGTCGAGCGCCTGCGCGTGCGCCTGCGAGCCTCTCCGCCGTCGCCTGCGTGGTCTCGACCTCGTGCCTGCGCGCCCGTGCCTTGTGCACCCGCGCTCTAGCGCCTGTGCGCTTGTGTATCAGTGCCTGCGCGCTATAGCACCTCAGCGCGACTGCGCCTCTCGTGCGTCTTAGCGCGACTGCACCTTAGCGCGCATGCGCCTGTGCTCTTGTGCCTTAGCGCAACTGCGCCTTAGCGCCCAGCGGTCCGTGCGCGCAGCCCCAGTCATCCAGCGCTAGCGCCAAGACATCCACGCGCACCTTTGTCGCCTACAGAGGGCACCTTAGTGCCCTGTTCGTGTGCCCTTGAATCACATATCTAGAGCGCACACCGTCAACTAAATGGGTTTGGTTGCTTGAAGTCTACACATGCAACTAAACCCATCTATGTCCGTGTATACGATCTTCTCACCAGTCTATCGCTCCAGTCTTCTGTTTCCAGTATGTCAGAAAGCAAGGCGGATATTCCATCTATAGGCGCCTTTCGTGGTCCAGCGCCTATCGTGAAGATGGACGGTACAAACTATGAACTGTGGGCGATGCAGTTCATGAGTATGATGAAGTCAACAGGTAAGAAGCACATTCTTACCGAAGTAGAGCCTGCTGAGAAGACTGGAGCCAATGCCTCTTGGGAGGCCGATGACGCATACGCCAAAGTTTGGTTATCTGGAACATTGGCGATCGAGATTGCTAATGACATTCTACATCAGCCCACGTCCAAAGACATGTGGGACATTCTGGCGGCCACATACTCTCAGGCGAAGAATGAGACGAAGATTCTGCAACTCCAGCATGATATATTCACTATAAAGCAGAATGGTCGCCCTCTACATTCACACTACACATCCCTGCGAGGGATGTTCGAGAAGCTTTACAGCTTCATGCCCCTGACAGCCACGCCAGAACAACAGAAGACGTATCGGAATGCGACTATGGTGGGCGTGTTCCTTGCTACACTTGATCCAGAGTATGAGGCGGCACGATCCCAGATCTTGGCTGATTCTACTATTCCTCCCATGGAGGAAGCTTTTCATAGACTGAGTCGTATCACCGTTCCTTCCACGGCCACGAATCAGAATGCTTCAGCCTTGGCCGCCAACAGGGGTCGTGGATTTCATCATCAGACCCGTGGACGTGGACCTAGTGGCAGAGGAGGCCACAATCGGCCAACATGTACCTATTGTCATCGCGTCGGACACAATGAAGACACATGCTACTCTAAGCATGGATTTCCTGCATTTGTACGAGTCACAGAACAGATAGAGCCTCCATCTGTTGCCACTTTGGATCAGCGGTTCGATAATCTAGTTGCCCGTCTAAGGGGCATTATTCCCCCATCTGGCCCAGCACCTACTACTGAGAGTCAATCTGATGTTACTGCATCTGCCTCTGCGTCTACCAGTGCTTCAGGTAGCATACTTGCATTTACCAGTAGTAGATCAGATACATTACCTTGGATTATGGACTCGGGCGCTACACATCATCTATGTGACGATCAGAGTTTACTTACAGGATATTCTCAGATTCCTCCAGGCCGAACTGTGGTCATTGCCAATGGTACAGATTCCCCTATCACCGGTCAGGGGGAGATTAGACTGATATCTTCTATGTAGCTCAAGAATGTGTTACATGCACCTGATTTTTCAATGAATTTATTATCAATCAGTCAGGTTACGAAGGATTTACAATGTCGGGCAATTTTTGATCCATCTTCTTTTATTTTTCAGGACATCTGTCACGACCCGTCCCGCTAACCAGGACATGCCGCGATAGAGATTCTTTCTTCTTCTATTTCCTCAAGTAAACATGTGGCAATCTCAAATCAATAACATCTTTGTATTTCAAGTTCACAACACAAAGAAGTGTATTACACAAGTTCTATCTATTACAACTTTTCACAAAATAACACAGACAGTACAAAAACAACGAAAAGCAAAAGACACTTCCTCCAAGTGTATCAGCGGTCCTTTCCCCTACTAGTCGTGATTCTGTTGATCTGTACATAATTATTATATAAAGGGATGAGTCTAAACCCATTTATGAGCTTAGACCCAGTGAAAGGATCTCAAACTTTTTACATATAGCTAAAAATCTGAAATATGGGCATCATGATAAGAAACTTATGCTGAATACTGTGAAATAGCTTGAAAGAGAATATATAACAGAAATTACATATAACAACATGCTAGTTTTGCAATTGAAAACTGAAATCACTTCAAAAGCAGATAAACTGAAACATAATCATCACTATCAAGCTGTTTGTACTAATCACTACTGTGGCTAATTTATTGACTCATGAACGCTGAAACAAAGCTAAGTCATACGCGCAGACGGTCCCAAAGACCAAAAACACCCTGCATACGGCCCAAAGCCTATATGTATACAGAATGCGGACCCAAAGTCCTATTGATACCATATCTAATGGTTTGCCATATCTAATGGTGGTTTCAGGGTCATATCTAATGACATCACCATATCTAATGGCTAGTTCATGATTTGTATAAAAGAGCTACTGTGGTGCTTATCTTCTGATTCTGATTCTTTTCTTGCCACTAATAAACCGTAAACTTGCTATTTCATGCTCATAACAGCTAATTCATGAACTTAAAACACTCTTGACATAACATACATGTTCGGACAACTAGAACTTATTAAGAACTTGAAAATCGATTCATAATGCATAGTAACCGTGCAAAACATAATTCTTCACATAAAAACTCATATCTAAGTAGTGAAACTTATGTCTCGTGTTCCATCAAGAACAAAATGCTTAAAAATGTGTTATCATGATAAAACTCTTAAAACGACGTCTGAAATACAATCTAAAGCCCTGATTTCATCTCAACAGTATGGTACTTGTAATTCATGCGTAAAAACTTTAGAAAACACGATTTCATACTAACTATTCAAACCACGCATAAAAGCTAAAGACTAGTGCTTTAAAATAGCGCTTGAGAATCCCTCACCTGAACGCTATCTAACTTGAGTCCGAATCACCTTCTTTAGTGAAATCCCCCCCTATAGCCGTCTTAGATTGAATACTACGGCTTGGTGCGGACAGAACTTTGTTACGGCTTCAAAAACGCTCTCGATTACCGACAGGGCTTCGTCGTGGCTCCTCTCGTGCTCCTCCCGCAACCTCGGCGGCCTTGCGGCTCTAAGGTGGAGAGATAGGCGTGGGATGAAGTGAGGAGGACTATGGGGGGGTCATGGGTATTTATAGGCCTCCAACCCCTTTACATGTGTCAACATGTAAGGGAGGTTCATGT
Organism: Ottelia alismoides; assembly: GCA_037367405.1. Taxonomy (NCBI): domain Eukaryota; kingdom Viridiplantae; phylum Streptophyta; class Magnoliopsida; order Alismatales; family Hydrocharitaceae; genus Ottelia; species Ottelia alismoides. Next base: position 308,393 of record JAZKJV010011528.1, on the reverse strand, counting down.
GTCTCTTATCCATGTATGAAGACACATGGCATGGCACATGGCAAAATCATAAGGAAACTTGTTGCCCAAGTAAGCGACTAGTCTTATCCACGAGATAACTTGTTGCCCAAGCAAGCGGCTTCGCCATGACACGTGTTAGACTTAGGATGATGACACATGGCACTATTGTGTTTTTGACACTTGTCCTGACTATGTAACGACACGTGTCCCGTGATTTCCTCTCCATGTGTCCTACTTTTGCTAATGACGCTTAATTATCACTAATGACGGGTAATTAGCACTAATCATGCTTAATTAGTCTTAATGATGTGATTTTGGCTAATGAGGGTAAATCTATACTAATGACGCTTAATTATCACTAATGACGGACAATTAGCACTAATCATGCTTAATTAGTCTTAATGATGTGATTATGGCTAATGAGTATAAATCTATAACATTATGGTCACTATGCAAGTAGTGGCTTCTACTACTTATAAGGTACTACCAAAATTCCAGATTAGTAGATGTGGTACTATATTTTGAGATGCTACACAATTCAGAGAACCTTTTGAAGTCTATTTTTATACATGATGGTCTCTGATATAAATACAACGAGTTTCAATGAAATTATTGCATCAAGGCGAATCTATTGACTATGGTATCTGTAAAGTGTGAACACTATCAATCCAAAATTTCCTTGAAACAACACTTGATAACATTCAAAGGCATAGTGTACAAAACACGTATTACAACATCCTTACGGGCAACGTGATTGGTCGTGGCTATGAGCAAGGAGGCCTCTATCGCCTAAATCAGACTCCGTTTGCTGGAACCTCATCCCTTCCTACTGGACCAGTATCTCCTCTGTTGTGGCATCTGCGCTTTGGACATCTACCGCTTCAGAAGTTGCGTCGTGTGTTACCCCAGGGTCTGCCTCACACATCTATCCAATGTGAGGCTTGTCAGTTGGGAAAGCATCACCGGTCTACCTTTCCCAGTCGTCCGGGTCGGAGTAGTACCTCCAAGTTTGAGTTACTTCATATTGATATCTTGGGTCCGAGTCGTGTACCTGATCATCAGAGATACAGATTTTATATAGTTATTGTGGATGACTTCTCTCGTGTGTCATAGGTTTTTTTGTTGAAAAATAAATCTGAAGCAGGAAATATTATTATCCATTTTCTTAATGAAATTCAAAATGTTTTCTCCACATCTGTGAAATTTGTGAGAAGTGATAATGCCCAATAACTGTGTACTCATGTCCTACCCAATTACTACTCATCAAAAGGGATTATCCATCAAACATCCTGTGCTTATATCTCTCAACAAAATGGGATCGCTGAAAGGAAACATCGCCACCTACTAGATGTCACAAGATCACTTCTTATACAGAGTCATGTTCCTTATTCTTACTGGGGTGACGCGGTTCTCACAGCATGTTACCTAATTAACCGTATGCCGTCCTTTGTCCTAGATGAACAGATTCCTTTCTCCCTTATCTACCCTGGTAAGGATCTGTTTTCCCTTACTCGTGTGTTTGGCTTCGTTGCCTTTGTCCACCAATTGTCTCCTGGTACTGACAAGCTCTCTCCTAGGGCTGTCAAGTGTGTATTTGTTGGGTACTCCAGAACTCAAAAGGGGTACAAGTGCTTTGATCCTTTGCGTAGGCGGTATATGGTCAGTGCAGATGTTACATTTTTTGAATCCGTAATGTATTTTTCATCCTCAGGTGATCAGCACCTACCTCCAGTGACTACCGATGTCATATATATGACACCACCACCACCAGTACCATTACCACCAACACCACCACCACCACTACCACCACCAGCTCCACGTATTATCCCCGTTTCACCACTACCATTCCATTATACCCGCAGGCCTCCTCCAGCTCATGGTCATGACTCATCTCCTAGCTCGCCTAAGGTATGTACTGAAGATACTACTCTTGATGGATCTAATGATATTTCTGAGCAGGATTTGTTGCAGGGGACAAATGAGGACACAACTGATTTAGATGTTCCTATTGCTATACGCAAATCGAAGAGGGGTTGCGCTACATATCCTTTATCAGCTTCTGTGGCATTTGAGCGACTATCTGGGGATTTCAGGACCTTTGTGGTTGCCTTGTCAGCTGTAGATATTCCACGGAATTATCAAGATGCTCTGCAGGATAGTAGATGGCGTCTAGCAATGGAGGAAGAAATGGCAGCACTTTAATCTAGGGGAACTTGGAGTCTAGTTCCTATACCTGCAGGTGTGACTCCAGTGAGCTGCAAGTGGGTATTTACAGTAAAGCAAAATGCAGATGGCAGTATTGACAGATACAAGGCCCGCCTTGTTGCACGTGGCTTTACACAGACATACGGGGTGGATTACCTTGATACGTTCTCACCAGTAGCCCGCCATTCTACCCAACGGATCTTGCTGTCAGTCGCGGTTACTCGAGAGTGGCCGCTATATCAGTTGGATGTGAAGAATGCATTCTTATATGGAGACCTACAGGAGGAAGTCTACATGCAACAGCCACCCGGTTTTGCTGTTGAGGGGGAGTGTTCCAAGGTGTGTAGACTTCATAAGGGTATCTATGGCCTTAAGCAGAGCCCCAGAGCATGGTTTCAGAAGCTCTCAGACCTCTTTGAAAAACAGGGATACAAACGCTCTAATGCTGATCATTCCTTGTTTGTACAGAAGACTTCAAGAGGTATTATTGCAATTATGGTTTACGTAGATGACATCTTGATTACAGGAGATGATGAGCAAGGCATAAATCAGGCGAAAGAGAAGCTGGGTAGCGAATTTGTCACTAAGGACCTTGGAGTCTTTAGATATTTTCTGGGGCTGGAATTTGTTAGAAATCCGTATGGGTTAGTAATGTCGCAGAGAAAATATGTTACGGACCTGTTGAGTGAAACAGGTATGCTTGGGTGTCGGCCTGCTACAACACCAATGGACCCCAGCATGAAGCTATATGATGATGACACAGAGGAGGTGGACAGGAGAAGATATAGAGAACTGGTAGGCAAACTGTTGTATGTCACGATCACTAGGCCCGATATATCCTTTGTAGTGAGTCGTGTGAGCCAGTTCATGGAGCAACCACGTCAGGTTCATATGGATGCCATACATATGATATTCAGGTACCTCAAATCATCTCCAGGTGCAAGTTTGCTATTCAAGAAGGGCAAGGAGATTTCTATCTCAGCATGTGCGGATGCAGACTATGCAGGTTGCCCCAAGGACAGGAAGTCCACCTCTGGGTTTGCAGTCTACGTTGGAGATTCTCTAATCTCATGGAGGAGCAAGAAACAAACGGTGGTAGCCAGATCTAGTGCTGAATCTGAATATAGGCTATGGCCCAGGCTAGCACAGAGATGATGTGGGTAAAGGTTGTGTTTACAGATATATGTATAGATGTACCACTTCCTATGAACTTAGAATGTGACAATCAGGCAGCCTTGTTCATTGCAAACAATCCAGCATTCCATGAGCGGACCAAGCACATTGAGGTTGACTGTCACTTCATACGTGACATGATTCAGAAGGGATTCATTACTACATCTCATGTTACTTCAGAAAATCAAACTGCCGATATATTCACCAAGGCATTACTACGAGGCCCATTCCAGAAGTGTGCGTCCAAGCTGAGCATGATTGATATCTATGCTCCATCTTGAGGGGGAGTGTTAACATATATATTAGTTTCCCTTGTATCTCTCTGTTATTTTTATTTTCAGCCGTATGCTTTATGTAATTTACCTATAGGCTACTCTCCTATATAAGAGAGCCTAGGGCTGATGGAATAAACAACTCTTCTATTTTTCCCAACAGGAACGAAAAATCCTTTTGGATTATTAATGAACCAAATCAAACCTTAAACGAACTTCTTAGATTCCGAGAAGTTTCTTTGTTAATTAAACCTTAAATGAACCGAACCGAACCTTTACAAATAAGGGTCGAGCCGAACCGAAACTAAACACCATTTTCGTCTTATCGAAACGAACTGAACCTCTAAAAATGCTAAACGAACAGAACCGAACCTGAGTAGGTTTTCAGGTTCGATTTGTTTACACCCCTAGCAGTAGCTTCCTAAGACGAGCGTCTTCATAAGCCGTAAAGGATGCATGTACTCCACCAGGGTGTTGATCAGGCGTGTCCTCAAAGAAGCCAAAGGATGCCTCATACAAAGATGTCTCATAGGCACCAGTGTTGCAGAAGACGGTATTTGGTATTCAATTGGAGGTGTCATTGAATAGAGAATAATCGGTATTCGGGCGACTATTGGGAATTATTCGGTTTTGCTTTTTTACTATAAAAATGATTTGTAATACATATATTCTTATATTTTTATACATATATGGTCATTAGTTAACATGAATCCAAGATAAAAGTACCAATCAATATAATAGATATATAGAATTTGACATTTATTGCGATATTGTGGTAAAATGTAACCCATAAAAACTGAAAATTGAAAATAAAAATATATATCAAAAGTTAAACTCCAGTCAGCCTAATAGTCAGGCCAGTCGGCCGAATAGTCGGGTGACTATTCGGTCGGGCCGACTATTGACCGATTGGACGTATGTTCAGTCAGGGACCCCCCCATATGGCATAGTCGGACCAACTATTCAGGATAGTCGGCCCACTATTGCAACATTGATAGGCACTGTTGGCATTAGGTTGTATGTCAAACTTCGCCCAACAACGTTCAAACAGACGGTTCCAACATCCATAATGTATGCACGCTGGATAACGAGCAGTAGTAGGATCATGTCCACGTCTACAACCAAAGTCACGGCCACGTCTGGACCCACGGCTACGACCAAAGTCACGACCTCATCCTTCCTGGTAACATTGTTGTCCTATGTTCCCTAACGAGGAATAGTAGGATGTAGTCTCCAACTCTCCACAAATGGTATGGTAGGAGGACGCTTCACAGGTGTCTCAAGTTCCTCCAAATGACCAAATATGGTCTCAATGGTGGGAAGTATATCAACCATCAGAAACTGGTCCTTTACATGCTTGTATCATGGATTGAATTCAAAAAGAAATTGATACCCGCCATTCCGTACACTCTCTCACCTTTTGATCAGAACATGACGGCTAAAAAATGAGGAGCTCCTCAAATAGGCTAGTGAGCATCTGGTAGTACTCGATAAGACTTCAATCTCCCTGAGTAGCTTGTATATAACGAACACTCAAGACTCGGTTATCTTATGGGATTATGTACGCTCAAGATTCTCCAACATCGCCTTTGCAGTATCCTTATAAAGAAGATTTGCAGCAATATTTGGATCGACGTTGTTGGTCATCCAAGTGATAACATGGCAGCTGTCAACATACCAGGTGTCGTAGTTCTTGTCTGTCTCCTTGGGCAGATCCTTAATAAGAATGTAGTTCTTGCACGGGCCACCGATGAACACTTTGAAGGATCGAGATCATAGCATATAGTTCTTTGAGCCTTTCAAATTGATAATAGTGCTCTATACCATCACAGAAGAAGTCGAGTACACAAACTTGGTCTAAGTGGATGTCATGGTGATCGGGCAGGTCAAGAAAAAGTGACCTAGAAGATATATGTTGTATTAATCAAACATGAAGGTGACCTAGATCACCGTTTCAGCCCTCTTCCGGGCTTCGGTAATAGTGAACTATTGCAGGAACGTCACGATTCAGACCCTAGAAGGGGCCAAACATAGCTCGAATTTCGTATGGAAGGTGCTAGAGTGCCTGGGCCACGGCGCAGAATGTCGCAGGTTGGCGCAAGGTGTTGCAGCAACCTGGTGGTGCCGCTGGAGCACTTGGGCAGCGACGTGGAATGATGTTGGGGGTTCGGTGGGCCGCTGGAGTGCCTGGAAAGCGGCTCAGGTTGCCGTTGCGACCGCGGTGCCGCTGGAGTGCTTGGGCGACAGTGCGGGGTACCGTTAGGGGTTGGGTGGCGTCGTTGGAGTGCTTGGACAGCGATGCATGGTGCCGATGGGGCCTGGCGATGCTGCCAGAGCCCCTGGGCAATGTCAAATGAAGGTTGAGGGAGGTTGCTAGGTGGTGTCAAGTAACGTCGGAGGATTGCGGAGGCGAGGGGCTGGTTGGCGGCGGTGGGATTTAGGTCAGAACACTGGTATAGGACCGTTGCCCTCATACCATATGGAAAAAGGTGAAAAACATACAATGACTTGTTTTATTCAGAAGGTCTGGGTCCTTATGTACGACGGAATCTTAGAGTGTTCATAACCGAGAAAATACATAAATATCCCCAGATGGGTTACAATGAAATAAGTAAACATAAACACATCAATGACAATATCCAATATATAATTTTCAATAAATGCCATGTGATATTAAACATTCATGACAACAGATATTATCATCACATACAGGTTTGTGGTCATCGTCGAGATGGCGTGCAGATAATGGATCGAGGCAATGTTTATGAAGCAACTTCAAATACTGACAATGTTGCACATTCTGTATCATAACTTTGAGCATACTCAGAAGAGAATGATACCTGGGAGACCAACATAGAAAACAACATCCATTAAAAAAACAAAGGAGATAACAAAAAAAGACTAACCTTGAATAAGTTCTCCATAATGAGAATAACAGGATATAAAGGATAAAAACATTATTCGAGGAATTGTATAAAATGATAATAAACTGATTTTCAAATAAATAAAGAAAATTATAACAAGTCATCTATAAACATGTGAAATTAAAGGCTACACTAAGTAGAGGTGTGAATTACTAGTCAACAAGATGTTATTAGTTGTTACAGTCAACTACCAGTAACTAGATAGAGTTGGCAATAAATACAGCCTTCAGGATTTTGAGTATCAATCGGATGAATAAAAATAACTAGAAATATGAGTGCGATGAAGAGCCCGTCAAGACATCATCAGAGATAATTTGTTAAAAATATCAAAGTGAAATGAAGAGCAGTGAGAAACTAGGCAGTACCTTTTCATAGAGAATATAGTAATAACCTAATACCACGAATGTTCTAGGGTAAACGAGGCAACATTTTGTTTTATCTTAACACAGTAAAAGGTCACTTACAAGCACCCTTGCTTGATACATACACCCCTACTGCTTGAGCAAGGCAGCACCAGGGCTCCTGGAAGTTCTTCCGATATGCCAAAGATGTGCTTCAAAAGAACCAGAGCACCAGATGTATTAGGTTTTAATCTGTTCAGCAAGTCTTGGAAATTTAGGAATAGAACACCTCAAGAGTGACTTTCAACTGACTGCTAAACCAAGTAATACACATGAATTTCCAGATTTATTTGATAGTAAATGGTGTATTTTACCAAAATATGGACGCTGTTTAGTTTAGATATGATTGCTGCTATAACTACATTGTGCAAAATGTATCCAATATAACAACAATGTCGATCATTTTCAAAAAAGGAAATCTCAAATTTATTCGAATGGATCTAAATTGGGTGAATTTCAAAAAAAAAAGGCCACATATATGCCTCGATTCAGAATTACAAACTTCATCTTTGAAATGAAACAAAGAGGGCTCCGATCTTTTTTTGTTTCAAATACAAGATTCTGCGACCCTTTTATTTGTTATACCCTAAAATTGAAAGTTTAGTTTCTTTTCTCTTATATTTCAAAAATGAGGCCTGCAATTTGAAATCAAGGCATCATTCAAACCTTTTTTTTTGTAATTTACCCTAAATAAATACATGGCAAAGCCTTCTCCTACTTCAGTCGATCCTACTTAAAGTGGGAGACGGCTTTATCAGTTATTTATCATAAATTCTATAAATGAACATGTTCGACAAAATCCAATTAATAGAGTATGTAATGGGTAATTAGATCTCTCCAAGATCCAATTACCCCCACTCATATTTAGTCCAAAATCGCATATCTATGATACTCTCTATCTGTAAGGCTATATAAGGAGCCATGCATCCCTAGTATTCATTGAGAAATTCAATATAAAAAATCTGCCCATTCAAGGACTTCTCCCGTAGTATCAGCCCGCTCCTCATGGAGTAGAGTTCCACATAAAATCTAAGTATTTTATATTTGTACTTCTTTATTTTATTGTTCATATTATCAATTCGCTTCCGCGTTTTTTATTTTCAACAAGATATCAGAGAAGTTCCATTCTATGGATTATTTATGAAGATTTATGTTTGATGTTTGTCATTATTGAATATCGCATGTTCATGATTTGTTCAAGTTCGATGGAACATCTAGGATTCATGATGGAACCCTAATTCTGCAGGGAAGCACAGCAGCAGCAACTAGGGTTTCAATAGACCCTACAGGTCGCTCACCTCCAGCCATGTCTCCAGGTGGCGGTGCTAGGCATCTCCAGCCAATGTCCTCACCATACCTTCACGCAGCCAGACCCCTCTACAAGCCCAAGGTAGAAGGAACGGTTTTTGTCATGCCCCTGAGCTCTTCCTCTCCAATGTGTGTATGTGCACAAAAGCCCTAGAGGGCAATGCCTCCCAGACGTCTCCAGCAATGACTACACGCATATCAACGATCAACTTCTCCTCCCTCCGCATACCTCCTCCAAGTAACCCTCCTAAAGCATCGTGATGATCATGTGCACGGTCTCATATCATCCAACATGAATTGAGAAGAAAAGGGGAGAAGGTTGTCTGATTGTTAACTCCAAGAAGCTTCTTCTCTCGCAAGCTTCCGATGTTGGCTCTAGGAAGATCCCCCCAACCCCACGTGATAACGGCATTGCCCTATACGGTGGTGATGGCTAACTCCTCAAGCGATCAGGCCCCAGGATCCGTGGACCTCCTACGAGAACAATCTGGCAGTGGCGTTTCGCTCCAAGATAAGGTTCCCTTTGGGGGAACCCTAAGCTTCATGGGTGTGAACCCCTTAGGATCCGGGTACCTGTTTACGACACATTTCACAATATTCCATTCACTAGAGATCGAATAATTTATAGAAAAACAGGGAATTTTTTTTTGTTGCAATCATTGGCATCTGACATTCACATTTATATTCATAACCACAAGTTAATAGAGACAATTGGCACCAAAATCTTATTTCATTAATTTCCATATGATTTTACAATGTGTACAATGTCTGTCAGTACATACAACATCCCAAAAATTTGACTGAAGAGAAGAAGCATTTTACAATATCAATTGAACTAAAAACTGTAACAAAAACCACATACCGTTTGGTATAGACCTTGTCTCCTGGAACCATGTATAGCTACTAAACAGCAGACTGTTTGCCTGCCAAACATGATAGGAAAGAAGAGGCGTCAGCAGGCGTTGGTACTTCCCAAAAACTTATAAACATAAACAAGGATTTAATATGTTCAAAAGTAACAAGTAGAAAGGTGGAACAACTCAATTTAATTTTATTTCTACTTGCAAATGTAAAAGGTTTCCAAACTTCTTGTAAGCACCTCTCATGATTAGCCATTAACCCAACATTTCCCACATACGCATATTTGTATTGTAACTAATTGATCAGAAGTAAGTATATTTTATTCTCATATTACTTAGAGATCATATTTGTGGATTTTGATGATGGGAAAGATGAGATAAGAAGATATAATGATTTATTAAATTCTTAAGTCTAGTGGATAGTCTGTGGTCTTGGTTCGTGTGAAACCTCACACCATGACTCTAAGACTTGGGAAAAGTCTTAGGGTTGGGGTGCCTCCGTAGGCATGCGGTGTAGTATAATGCACCCTAACTAAGTTCCCAACACGTCCACTAGCTTAATGAGATTTCGAATCAGATTATCGTCTTTTTTCCATTTACTCAACTTTAATTATAATCCCTTAAAACCTTAAGTGCAACTGTCTCAGATGTAACTCTAGATGATGTGGATATAGAGATGGATAATCTGGATGTAGAATCAATCCCTTCAAACCTCAGTGCAACAGTCTCAAATGTAACTCTAGATGATGTAGATATAGATATGGATAATCTGGATGTAGAATCGCCAAGTCTGTTGACGAAAGAAAAACTCAAGCGGTGAAGAAGCCTACAAATGGCTCTTCTGTCTCGCCCTCTAGTTGGAAGGACGGTCCAATAGAGGGATAGGTCTACTCCCAAACTACGCCACTGAGACGGGTGAGAGAGACTTCCCGGAAAAGTCTCTCTAAAAAAACAGCCCGACCGGTAACGGGCAACCGAGCTCGTACGTAAAACTGAAAACCAAGGATCCCCCGCCTGGGTATCCTAAAACAGAGGGTCGGCGGAATGGTCTAAAGTCGGGATCCCAACGAGGCGTAAAAACACTGCGAGCTCGCGTAAAAACCGAAAAGGTACTGGGATCCTAGACCCACGCACTTGGCGGCCGCTTCCCTAACTGAGCTTCCTTTCCTTCGCTCAGTTGAGGGTCACCGCGCCCTCGCACAGTCAGGTATAAGGGTCACCATGACTGGCACTCAAATTTATAAGTCATCACTGACTCTTCATCATACCGTCATATTTGTTTACATAATCCTTTCTTAATATCTCACGGGTGTATTTATAGATCTAGATATCAAGGTTCAGGAAAGCGGTATGCGTATGCGTTCGGACAGGTCACTGAATAGCGCTTAAGCGGTATGCGGGGGCATATGCGGGGTATATGCGGTTCTACGCGGTTTCCTAATTTTTTATTTAAAAATAAATAAATATATACAAAAGTGACTACAACAGAACTGAATTTATGTATAATTGTGGTCCAACAGAAGATCTAAGAAAAATAACTTTCATAGAGTTCAAAACAATCTCTATCAATCAAATATCAATACTTCAATAGAACGGTTAGCACATAAAATAATTGACAACAATCAACAAATAAAAAAAAGTTAGCGCAAAAAATGCCTCTATTGTTGAATATAATGCCATTTATCTATGTCGTTGTATTTATAATTGATCTTCATCAAAAGTACCGAACTTTACATATTACATTCATAATAACTATTAGTTGACTAATTTAGTTTCGTAAATTATTAGTATATTATTCTTTTTCTTCCTTGCGTGTTTACTCCAATCTCGCAGTACAACTACTTTGACGATGGATATAAATAGTCATGGAATGCTTGGTTGGCATACATGCATAAGGAAAACATGGCACAAATAACACAACAAAACAGGGCACAAATTAAAAAAATAAATAAATAAATAAATGTATATGCGGCCGCACAGACCGCATATGTGGCCGCATAGCCCGCATATACGGCCCGCATAAGCGCACATGGCGCATAATGCGGTGCTTCAGGAAAGCGGTGCGCTGAGGGCACCGCATACGCATATGCGGCCGCATATGCGGCCGCACGGGCCGCTTTCGTGAACACTGCTAGATATTTATCTTAACCTATCCATAGTGATATAAAATATTACTAAAGGATTAGTTTGTTCGATTTACCACTTTTGTATGTATGAATAAGTCACCCAGGCTCCGATCATGATTTCTGTTGTTTGACTGCAATACTTTTGACTTGATTGGGTGGGTATTCTATAATAGATATATTATGAAGTTATTCCATTTATAAAACGTGAAATCACGAATTGAAATTTTCATTGAGTTATAATACAGCTAGGAAGAGATAATAGGCAAACAAATATATATATATATAATCAGTTGAAGTCTTATTCTGTTGATCCCAATTATCTATATATAACCTCCGTGCTTTGTCAAAAATTATTATAAGCGAGTAACCAAAAAAAATCGCATAACCTTCATTTAATCATAGTCCCTTCCAGAACCATAATTATAACTACAGACTGTCACGAAATTTCAAAACAGAACCTTTTTCTAATGGAATTAACTTACTGTATATTTATTCACGAATACTCAGGACCCAACTAAGAATATTGATCTTAGTTTATGCTAGTGGTGCATGCTTGTTTATGTAGCTAATTATCAATTAAAACAATATTAACATGCCCCAGGACCTAAAATTTAGCACCTTGCTAATATTTCCTTGCTTCGAGTTTTCAATAATAAACATAAAAAGCAATATTATTGTGGTATTTATGTTAAGTAAAATAGAGGAAAGACTAATAAAATCACAACAGGCTGGAATGTTCTTTAAGTGGAAACCCAAAGATCATCAGTAGGGTCTTAGTTTATGATACTTTCTTTTTGACTCACATGAGATAGGTTAACAGAGCAACAGAGCATAAGATCCTGACATTTATCTTTCGAGTGTTTCTGGTGTGTCAAATCAATTTAGCAGATTCATCTAAAGAATGAGTATTATTTAATGAAATTTCAGGGTTATCTATTGCTTTGAATTCTTCACCAAAAATCCCAAAGTCTATTGATCAACGTTTGAGGTGCAACAGGAATTTGCATCTCTGGTATTGAAAGCTATATTTTTTTGCATTTGTAACAAATTTTCAAGAATTATTCTTATTCAACTCAAGGGGCTTTCAGGTTTCTGCACTTTATAATTGCACTTTATAATTTCCTGTATAGATGAAATCCAGAGAAGCCCCAAAATGGAATAAAATTATATCAACAATGTCCTTATTATAGAGATGTGGAACCTGAGCCTAAGAGCTCTAATTGAGCAGAACGATCCAAGGAAAGGAGAATCCTCAAATGGATTCAAAATATAGATTGTTTGTAAAACATAATAGTAGTTAGATAGATTTGGATGTATTATGAACAAGTATAATATCCATGCATGGCAGCAAGGAGGAAGGGAGAAGGGATTGTACCTTGAATTGTCTCATATTTGAGGTAGACTAACATGCAGGAGCAGTCCCAAGAGGGTCTTCCAGCAGTTGTAGAGAGCAAGGAGAAGACTGGAGGTTGGTGGACATCAGCAGTAGGAGTGGCTTCAAAGAATCGGGAGTGATTCCAAGAAGCAACAACTTGTTTCTGGCAATTGGAGCAGCAGGGGCTACTTGGAAAGAGAGCTTGAGGTTTCCCTTCTCGTTGGAAATTTGAGCAGAGAAAGAGGAAAGGCTTTGGGGGTATAAATAAGGGAAAAGAGATATTATATCTTGCCAAGTGTAAAGATATGGAAAGCCAAATGGTTCTCCAGGAGATTACTGAAAAAATACTTTAATTTTTTTTTTTACAACAGTCCGCTGCTATCTGCTACTGTGCTTTAAGTTTATTTTTTTATTTTTTTTAAACTATTTTATTTATTTGTGTAAAAAAATACTAAAGTTTTCGTTTTCGCGTCTCGGATGTCGGATTTTGACGAGTAATATCTCGTTTTGACCGTCTCTAAACGATGATCAATATGAGTATAATATTGATATACTTCCGGTCGGGTTTTGAATACCCGAAATTTTCGAATACGTTTTTTGTTTAACATTAAATATTGTGGATTTAAAATATCAAACGACTTCCGATTGGCGAACGGTCAATTCCGTTGGTCTTGTATCGTCGAATCGGATCTAATGACGGTCTCGGTTCGTTTTGCGGTTCCCGAATTTGCATCGCGGCTTTTCACGACGCGCATTACGATGCGACCGATTTTCGGTCGATTTTGCCCGAACGACTTTTGATTCATGATCAGTTGATTGTTTTAGGTTATCTAATATTGTCAGATAACTTATTGGGTTATTCGGACCTTATTCGGGTCGAGTTCGGGTTTACGCGGATCCGGATGTTACAATGGGAGAAAGGGGCACCCGATTACCCCTTCCTAATAGGCTCCACTATATTAAATGGAAAAGCCTTATCGGTTGGCTACATGGATTCTTCCTCAAATCCATGTTGAAAGATCCGACTATTTTTTACGATGGTTGTTGGCTACTTAACGCAACCCCCAAAAGGGAGGATTTGAACTCTGGTCTTTTGGGTGGTAGGCACACTACACTACCACCAGAACATTGAAGTGGGTACTACTATGTGGGGGAGTTATGCCCAAGTGGGTTGCCTATTGAAAAAAAGCAAGAGAGAAGGTTGTGGGGTACTTTAGGGCCCAAAGTTGGGTCACATCAAAAAAAAGGAAGACCTAATTTGAAAAGAAGAAGAAGGTTGATTTGAAAAGAAGGGGGAAGATCAAAGAAAAAAAGAGAGGGAAGTCGATAAAAAAGGAAAGTTGAACAAAAGGGCGAACATCTTTTTAAAAAATGCATGTTTTATGTTGATTCTCCCAACTTGATCACCTATGTTCCTATTCTATAAATATGAGAGAAATGGAGAGTGAGAGAGGGCATATTCTTCTAATTGAGATGTATCTACCAAGGTTTGAAAAAACTAAAAACGAAACGAGGCAGTTTCCTCCTCAACAGCAAAACCAAGAGGTTGTTGCATGTAGACTTCATCCTGCAAGTCACCGTAAAAGAATGCATTCTTGACATCTAATTGGTATAGTGGCCAGTCACGAGTAACCGCAACAAAGAGGAGGATCCGTAGGGTGTAATGGCGAGCAACTGGCGAGAATGTATCAAGATAATCCACCCCATATGTCTGTGTAAATCACGAGCAACCAGGCATGCCTTGTATCTGTCAATGCTGCCATCTGCATTCTGCTTAACTGTAAAGACCCACTTGCAGCTCACTGTAGACGCATTAGTAGGTGCAGTAACAAGGCTCCAGGTACCTCTTGAATGAAGAGCAGTCATTTCTTTTTCCACGGCTAAACGCCATCGACTATCCTTCAACGCATCTTGGTAATTTCGTGGAATATCCACCGTCGATAGTGCAATGACAAAGCTCTTGAAATTTCCAGTTAAGCGATCAAAAGACACAGTAAATGCTATTGGATATGATGCGCAGCTGCGCTTCTGCTTTCGAAGAGCAATAGGTAGATCCAAATCACCTGCCTCCTCATCTGGCCTCTGTAACACATCCTGCTCAGGGAAATTGTCAGATCCATCAATATTGATTATATTCTCAGAACATACCTCAAGCGAGCTCGATGATGAGCGGTGACCATGAGCAGAAGCAGGCCTACGGGTTTAGTAGAATGGCAACGGGGAAATAGGAACGGTAACAGGAGGTGTAGGGGATGGTAGTGGGGGAGATGGTAATGGTTGAGGTGATGGTGGTGGTGGCATGTATATAGCTTCAGTAGTGCCAGAGGATACCAACTGATCACCTGTAGATGAGAAGTACATAACAGACTCGAAAAATGTAACATCAGCACTGACGAGATACCTCATGCGCAATGGATCATAACATTTGTACCCCTTCTGTGTTATGGAGTACCCGACGAAAACACACTTGACAGCCCTAAGAGAGAGCTTGTCAATCCCTGGAGACAACTGGTGGACAAAGGCAACCGAGCCAAACACACGAGGAGTGAGGGAGAATAAATTTTTGTCAGGAAAAACAAGGGAGAAAGGAATCTTCTCACCTAAGACAGATGACGGCATATGATTAATGAGATAACATGCCGTAAGAACATCATCGGCCCAGAAAGAATGAGGGGCATGACACTGTATGAGAAGCGACATGGTAACATCAAGTAAATGACGATGTTTCCTTTCTGCAACCCCATTTTGTTGGGAAGTATAGGCACAGGATGTTTGGTGGATAATCCCTTGAGCTGAAAAATATTTGGAAAGAGTATGAGTACAAAATTCCAAGGCATTATCACTTCTCACAATTTTTACAGATGTAGAAAAAACATTACGAACTTCATTGATGAAATTTATGATAATATTCCTCGCTTCAGATTTATTCTTTAACAGAAAGACCCAAGACACACGAAAGAAATCATCCACAATAACCATATAGAACATGTGTCCCTGATGATCAGGAACACGACTGGGACCCCAGATATCGACATAAAACAACTCAAACTTGGAGGTACTACTCCGACACTGACGACTGGGAAAGGTAGACTGATGGTGCTTTCCCAACTAACAAGCCTCACATTGGATGGACGTGTGAGGTGAAACCTGGGGTAACACATGATGCAGTTTCTGAAGTGGTAGATGTCCAAACCGCAAGTGCCACAGTAATGGGGAGATGGATCCAGCAGGTAGAGAGGAGGCTCCAGGGTCCGACTAAGACAATATAGGCCGCCTTGCTCATAGCCACTCCCAATCACGTTGCACGTAAGGATGTCCTGAAAAATGAGAAGATGGATCAAAAATTGCTCGACAATGTAAATCCTTTATAAGTTGGCTAATGGAAAATAAATTCATAGAGAAATCCGGTGTATGCAGCACGTTCTTGAGGTGCATAGAAGGTGTCAGGCTAATCTCTCCCTGACCAGTGATAGGAGAATGCGTCCCATTGGCAATAACCACAGTACGGCCTGGAGGGACCTGTCAGTAGGCTGTAAGTAGGTCCTGATCACCACACAGATGATGTGTAGCACCAGAGTCCATAATCAACTCTAAAGTATCTAATCCACTACTGCTAGTAAATGCATAAGTGTTACCTGAGGTACTGGTGGATGCAGAAGCAGCAACATCAGGGTGACTATCAGAAGAAGGTATTGATGCAACTGGGCCAGATGGACGAATAATGCCCCTCAGATGGGCTACAAGATCATCAAAGCGTTGATCTAGAGATGAAGCAGATGGAGGCTCAATCTGTTCAGCGACTCGTGCGGAAGCAGGAAATCCATGTTTGGAGTAGCACGTGCCTTCAGTATGCCCAGAACGGTGGCAAAAAGTGCAGGATGGCCGAACACGACCCCCTCTACCCCGAGGTCCACGACCACGGGACTGATGATGACCTCCACGACCTCGATTCGCTGCCATGGTTGAGGCGGTCTGATTTGCAGTGGATGAAGGAACAGTAATGCGGCTCAGTCTATGAAATGCTTCATCCATCGGAGGAATAGTGGAGTCCGCCAAGATCTGGGAGCGTGCAGCCTCGTACTCTGGATCTAGAGCCGCCAGAAATACACCTACCATAGTGGCATTCCGGTAGGTCTTCTATTGCTCAGGAGTTGCTATGAGAGGCATGAAGCTGTAAAGCTTCTCAAACATTCCTCGTAAAGATGTATACAATGAGTGTAGAGGTCGTCCATTGTGCTTGATAGTAAAGATGTCATGCTGAAGATGCAGAATATTCGTCTCATTCTTTGCATGGGAATATGTAGCAGTCAGAATGCCCCACGTTACTTTTGCAGGGGGCCGATGAAGGATATCATTAGCAATCTCAATTGCCAAGGTTCCTGATAGCCAAACCTTGACATATACATCATCTGCCTCCCATGAGGCATTGACTCCAGTCTTCTCAGCAGGCTCTTCTTCGGTAAGAATGTGCTTCTTACCAGTTGACTTCATCATACTCATGAACTGCATTGCCCACAGTTCGTAATTTGAACCATCCATCTTCACAATAAGCGTTGGACCTCTGAAGGAGCATGTAGATGGGATGTTTGTCTTGCTTTCTGACATTATGATAATGGAATACTAGAGTGGTAGACTGAAGATATGATCATCTACATGGACATTAACGGGTTTAGTTGCATGTGTAGACTCAAGCAACCAACCCATTAATTTGGAAACGCGGGTGCGGAACAAGTGCTGGAGTCGCACGTGCGTTGGCCTAGGGTTGCACACGCACGGAAGTCAGGAGCTTCACGCGCACAGATATGCGCACAGGAGCGTGCACAGACGGCTTACAGGGACGCGCACAGGTGCACCGTTGCACAGACGCACAAGGCGCACAAATGTGCAGGCGTGCAGGGGTGCGCACAGACGCACAGGGGTGCGCAGGAATGCGCACAGACGCACAGGAGCACGCGTCGGTGCAGCACAAGACCGAGCGACGTCGAGGCAGAAGCGGTGAGGTGTGCGCGCACGCGGAGGCGGCGCGAGACCGAGCCCAGCGAGTCCTGGGGCGGCGCGAGACGGAGGCGGCGAGGCACATGCGCTGAGAGGTGGAGAGGCATGCGCGCGGAGGGCTCGAGGGTGGAGGCTAGGGTTAGGGGTTAGGTTCGAGAAATTCGGTCTAGGACCGTCGCTCTAATACCATGTTCGGAAAAATGAGAAACTTGTTTATTCCATACGCCCTAGGCTCTCTTATATAGGAGAGTAGCCTATGGGTAAAATACATAAAGAGTCCAACAGGAAAAAGAAAATACGAAAAGGTACAGAAGAAAGTAACATATATCTCTACAGCAGTAGCTACATTTGGCATTTTTAGACCCACTTGGCTCCCCTTTTCTTCCTCCACTTGGCTCCAAAAACATATCCACTTGTCAACAATTAAAAGCATTTCCTCCTTATTTTTATAACGCCAAAATCCTTCCCATTTTTCCAATTAAACTTCAAACGAAGAGGGCTCTAGCCTTTTGCTGCTTCCTCCGGAGCCAAGTTGATGCTTATGTTCCTCAAGAGTTGTTGGGAGCTCTCAACTGTTGCAGCCTTCCAATCAGCAGTTGTTATTGATGCCTTCTACAGCAGTTCATGATGTTATCTCCTCTAGCAGCTGCTTCTTCCAGCTGGAGCTGATCTTACTACTCCCTCCTCCATTTGGGGTTGTTACTACATGCAATTGATCTCTAATCCTTAGATATCAAAAGGTACAATTATCCCATCATCTCTTGCTGCCTTTTATGAGCGGTTCGATCTCCTAATTTGCCTTTGAAATTTAATGAAAATGTGAAGTTATATGAAAATGAGTATCTTTCTCCATACCTTGAGTTGTAGTAATTAAATTACGATGCGTGTTGTTTATTTTTCTCTCTCTCTCTCTTCTATAAATTATCAATCACACCTTTTATCAGAAGGAGATTTTGGTATATTGAATGTACGGAATCTATCTTGGTGATGTATTAGTCATGTATATCATAAATGAGATTCAAAATTTACTCTGCCTTAACATCATTATTAAGCATACACTTTGATTTATGCATACCGCGGTTATACTCATTTTTTACCATCTGAACTAATGAATACACAACCATTGCCATGAATGGCATATTCGACTGTCTTTTTCTGTTAAACATGTTTATGGAAAAATTATGTGTGCTAGTAATAACAATGTTTGAGATCTTGTCTTCATTTCCCTCTCTTTGGAATTTAGTAAGGAATGGTGAACTATAGATCATGTGATTGCAGGAAAGACCATTGTTCAAAGATCGTAGAAAATTTGCATAGATGAAAGACCTTTTTTGAGACCAAAAGAGGGGAAGCATGCTTTGGTGCCCACCTCAAAATATTATTTATTAAAGAAGAAAAGAGAGATACAAGGAAATTACAAGAGCCACGAGGCTACCAGCTGTTTGTAGTGCAAGCTTACATTCTCACAGTAAAAACGGTGCCTAGAAAAAAAACGCGTTGTTACGGGCCAGCCAAATAGCCCACAAAACCACCACCGGAGCAATACTCTCGTTTCTTTGGCGATCACACGCCCCAAGAAACGAGGACCAGAAGGAATCAAGATCGTGCAAATTAATCCAGTTCAGATCCACCTCATTCCAGATAGACGAGGAGACCCGGCAGTGGAGAAAGAGATGTTTGGTCGTCTCAATAGCGGTGTCACAAAGAATGCATCTGTCAGACAACTGTTCGAAAAGTCTAGCACAACGATCAAGAGTCATTAGTCGCTTCCGTCTCAAAAAGCCAAAGAAAGAAACCCACACTCTCGGGGACCCCTAACGACCAAATAAGATCGCAATCACGCAACAATCCTGCGGAAATGGAGGGTGGAGGCCTACAAATGGCATTGTAACTTGTAAGCCTTCCGAACCGATAGCGGTGCACGCCTCCAAACCCAGTGATCTGCGCCAGAGGACGGATGCCCTACCTGGCTCAAGGAGTCTAACATGCGGAGGAAATCCTCCAAGCGTTGGTCTGAGAAAGAAGCCTTGAACAACGGCATCCAATTCTCATTATCCCAACAATCCAAGATCCGAGCCTCTGAAGAGTCCGCTAAAGCAAAGTCTTGGGAATCAGTCACAAAGAGCTCCACCATCGGTCCAATTAGTCTTCTAAAATCTGAACGTGGCTCCATCACCCAAAACAGGGCTGAACAGCTCATGAAATCTCAGTATGACCTTCAGAACTCCCTTCCAAAAAGCAGATTGGTAAGGACCGTGGTGTAACGTACCAGGGCACTCGAGGGACACATCATAGAGATATTGAATCAATCGGCAGCAAACACTATCACCCTTGCCCCAAATTATGCTGACCCATTTCAGCAATAGAGCCTCATTGCTATTCTCCAAGCTCTTAATCCCGAGACTGCCCTTCTGCTTTGGTTGAATGACAGACTCTTGGTCGACAAGATGAATGTCGTGCCCCTCTTTTCCGGATTTACTCCATAAGAACCTTCTCATCAGACGTTCCATCCTTCTCTAATCCCCACTGGCGTAATCCAGGTTCCAATGAAGAACACTGGTATCGCAGCAAGAACAGCTTTAATCAGAACCACCCTGCCACACCGCAAAAGCAAAGCTGCCTTCCATCCGGACAGCTTTTTTTCCATCTTCTCCACCACAGGCAGCCAGTCTGAGAGCTTAAGTTTGCCGCCCGAGAGAGGGAGGCCAAGGTAACGAATAGGGAGAGATCCGCTAGCCGTGTGTAACTCCGCAGCACAAGCAGCAGCTTCCTCGCCAGTTATGCCAAAATGGACGACAATAGATTTGCTAAAGTTAATCTCCATGTCGGACATCTCGCCAAAAATCTCCAGGATGATAGCCAGGCCACTCGCTTCATCCTTGCTGCCCTCCACGAAAAGAATTGTGTCATCGCATATAGCAACAGCGGGATCTGAATATCCCTACACGAGTATCCCTTTATAATCCCACTCCTTGAGCCCGATCGATCATGCAATCAAGGACATCCACCGCAATAATAAATAGAAGAGGGGCAAGAGGGCAGCCCTGTCTGACTCCATATTGAGGCTGAAAATAGCCCCCCTCCGGACGGCCGTTGATCAAGACAGAGAAGCTCGAAGTGGTGACGCATCTTTTGATTCAAGAAACCCATAGCTCTGGGAAACCACATCGATGAAGAGCGGACCAAAGAAAACACCAATCCAAAGTGCCAAATGCCTTGACAAAATTCACCTTCCATAGCAGCGCCCTAGTGACGTTTCGCTTGCAATCAGAAATGATCTCCGAAGCCATCACAATACTATCGTCGATCTGACGCCCAGGAATAAAAGCAGAATGAACAGGAGAGATCAGATGGTTAAGTACACTACTCAAACGAATAGCGAAAACCTTCGCCGCAATCGTGTAAATCCCATTGGAGATGGAGATCGGTCTGTATTCCTCGATTCTCTCCGCTGCCCCACTACTTTGGGAGAAGAAAAATCAAGACTCTGTTAAGTCTTTCAAATCATGCGTTGCAACGACAAAACTCCTTCATAATCTCCAGGATCTCGTCTCCCCCTACACTCCATAATTCTTTACAGAAAAAAATCGAGAACCCATCCGGTCCCGGCACGCTATCTGCATTTAAGCTCCAAACCGTCGATTTAATCTCTTCCTTCGTCACCGGGGATGTCAGAAGACCTGCCTGTGATCCAGAAAGCCTGGACGCCCCTGCACCATTTCATCTCCATATTCTAGACTCGGCTCTCCTAGAGAAAACACGAAAATGATCCACAATCGCGGCTCCCAATTCTCTGTAGCCCTAAATCCTGTTGTCGTTCACGATCATTGAGTGAAAGGTGTTAACCTGGCGTCTCCCGCTGGCCATCCTGTGAAAAAAAACCATGTTCGCATCTCCCTCCTTAAGCCAAGAGATGCGCGACTTCTGCCTTCATTCTGTAACCAGTTTTGTATCTTCATGACCAATTACCTTAAGAGCGGCAGCGCGATGACTCATCTCAGCCGCATCGAGCTCCCCGTCCTCCTCCACCCTATCTAGCCTTTGGATCTCCAGCTCAGCGGCCACCTTTGTAGCAATCCTACCCTCTCTCGTTTCCTTTTTGAAAACACACAGTTTCTGGTGCAAATACTTGAGCTTTTCCGTGAAACGAGTCGTTGCGGATCCAGTTACAATGAAGGAGTTCCAGAGCGATGTCACGAGCTCCTTGAATGAGTCCTCCAAAAGCCAACTCCGGTCAAAATGAAAAAAACCTCTCGGTGGAGAAAGGGAACTAGAGTCCCAGACCCACGGAACATGATCAGAGCGAGAGCGAGGCCTATACAAGACGAAAGAGCCAAGGAAAGACTCCATGACTCAGTCGAAACCAGGAAACGATTGATACAAGAACGGGATCAAGTGTTCCGCCACGTAAATTTGACATCCGCAGCATCAAGAACCTCCAGCTACAGGTCCCCAATCATATCCGCAAAATCAGAAGACCCCGGATCCTGGCCGCCACGTTGTTACGGTCGGTCCGAGGACAGCAAAGAGACGTTGAAATCACCCCCAAGCAACCAAGCCCCATCGGGAAATGCCGCTCTCGTCGCGCGGATGTCCGCCCATAACTCATGACGCTCGACAGGTAAGCATGGCCCGTAGACGCACGTTAAGATCAACAGAGACGAAGAAGCACTGCATTCCAAGAGGATAGAGAGCACCCGAGATCCCCTTAACTCCGCCCGAAGGGTAAAAGAAAGCTCCTTCCACGCAATTAACAGACCATCGGAGCTTCCCGATGCATTCAATGTTCGAAATCCGAGCATCAAAGAGAGCCCAAAAGAGTTCCATATTGCCTGACCACCTGATTCCAGTTTTGTTTCTTGCAGCATGATGATGTCGCATCCCCAGTCTAACACCCTTGATCCTATAGCTCTCCTCTTATCAGGGTCACTCAGACCTCTAACATTCCAGGTTAGAATCTACATTTAGACATCCTTTTACTCACCCTCGAAGTCATCCTTTTGGTTACCATCAATGTTAACCGCACCTACAACTGCGGTAATCTACGTTTTCTGCTGGGCATGTATCCCTGCTTCTCCAATTGAGGCCTTCTTGAATCGTCTTCGCCTATATCTCTTGCATTTGCCGCTTCCATTCCCTACCGACGAGGATAAACCGGCACTGGTCGTACCACCTATTGTTTCCCCCCCTTTGGTAGAGCAGGCTGAAAGATGAGGTTCGGTTTGTCCCATGCCTTCTCCGAAGCCCTGGACATCAAGATTGGAATTGAAGCAGTAATTGCTCGGAGTCACCTGGCACAGATACTGATCCTGTGAATCGTAACGCCCAATAGCCAAGGACCCGATGCACGGCAGAAGAGAGTTGGAAGTGGAGAGAACGGTGGTCGGCACTGTCAAAGCGAGGCACGCGTGTCCGATCCGATTTCAGGAAGAAGTTCGACCCAATAGGGGACCCGAGCTACCCCGAATCGAGAAGGGGCTGGTACACCCGATTCGGTCCGGGTAGGCACAAAGGTGGGCCCATGCAATCGGGTCCGCCCGGAGTCCGTCAAGAGACAGAAATAAACGGGTCGGAGCACCCAACCGAGTCGGCACATAGTGAGAGGTCGACGTGACAACAGTTTGCTTGGTGTAGTTCTCAAGGACGATAGTCTACGTCGAATCGTCCGCCATCTCGATCGGGTTGGGAGACGAGGAGTCAGGTAGGGACTCTTCGGGTTCCATGGAGTCCTCGAGAATCGAACCCCCGTCGAGAGCACGTGTTGCCGGCTCCGATGAACCCTCTTTCGCCGTTGTACCCACTGTGAGCGGCGGCGGCGACGGTGCCAAGAACCAAGCAAAAATCTGAAACGATGCTCGGTCAATCGTTAGCGTCAGCGGCAAAGAGGGCGATGAGTATAGATTATAAAAGTCCAGGAGAGCGATGCAGATCCTTGGGTCAGATCCAGGAAGGGATCCATCAGCCAGAATCTTTCTAACAACCCCTACTCCTCTAAGCAGCAGGCGAAGAACCTCCAGGTTTCTGGAAAGAAACGGGACTCCTCTAAGTTCAATCACCTTCATGGTTAGCGGCACCTCCCCCCTCCATCGGCAAACCGGGGGAGTCTCCATAAGATATCGCTCCTACCCTGTGGATTAAGAAGAAGATGCGTTTGAGTGGCAGAAAGTCCTCGCAGAGCGCATTTGTTCGCTCCGAGCATAGCCACGTCCACTTGAAAACTGCTCCCAAGGAGCAACAGCACTCCTTCCCAGACCGAGTTCATCGTCGAGTTCGGTTTTCTCCACGATCCCAACAGCATCGTTGAACATGGTTCAACGTCGCCTCCCTTCCTCCAGTCCAGACCGAGTTCATAGTCGCCTCCCTTTCCCGCCACAACGTCTGCAAAAGAGGGAGTCAGAGCTCTGATGTCGGCTAGGATAGATGGTCCTCGCAACCCTTCACCGCCAACTTCTCCCGGCATCGCGAAGGAGGACAGCAGAGCCGGGCATGAAGCACGACGATGATCAGTCCTCCCGCAG
Source organism: Ottelia alismoides (assembly GCA_037367405.1). NCBI lineage: Eukaryota > Viridiplantae > Streptophyta > Magnoliopsida > Alismatales > Hydrocharitaceae > Ottelia > Ottelia alismoides. The sequence continues at coordinate 284,236 of JAZKJV010011528.1, read as the reverse complement.
GTGAAGCAACGTGGAGGTAGAGAGCATCTCGAAGCAATATGACCCGGAACCCCGCATCGAAAGCACTTCCGTCCCTTCTTGCGATGTGATACCTGGACCCAACCACTCTCGGTTTGGGTGTCACTTTGTCTGCTACTGGCCGCCAATGACGAATCCCCGCTTCGGCCTGCCGAGAGAGGGCTCCCTTCGGAAGTGCGGCGACTCCTTTCTCCATCTGCTACCCATTAAAGACGATCCAGACCTTCTCTGAACCCATAATTCCAAGAAGTGCATTCTAGTTGCCAGATCTGATACAAAAGCTGAATATAAGCTTATGGCACAGATTCTTCTGAATCGATTAGTCGGTTTACTTTCTTCATGAACTTGGATTTTCAGTGGATGCTCATGTTTAACAAGTCAGCTATTTGTATTGCTTCAAACCCTGTAGATGGCAGACCTTATGCTTCAGGGTCAGTATAGTACTCACTTAGGTGGTAATTAAAAGAAGAGAATTTCACTAAGGTTAAGACCTCTATACAGAATAATGATGAAGTATTTTCCGATTTGGATTTAACCTGTTGAGCTGCAAAATATCCTCTCCTTCAATTATATATATAATAGGAGAGACAAATATGTTACCAGTTGTCTCAATTTTGGATCATCTTAAATCGAACCTATATGTCTTGTTGAATAGTTGCCTTGATTGGACCTATTAAGTCTCCCCAAATGTATATTTATCCTCGACTGGATGACCGATGTAACTTCAACAAACAAATAACTATAGTTTTGTTATGGCTAGTCTAGCAAATTACAGCTCATACCAATTCCACATCATCTTTGCAATGAATTAATGGCTCAGATGCCTCGAGGGATGTGCAAGACCAGTTCGATTCTGGTTTAACCCATTTTCATAAATCAAACTGATTACAGTTCAAACTCAAAATTTGTTGTCTCAAATTTAAATCAATTACAAATAGATTGCTCCAGAAGATAAAGGATTTAAGTGGATTGCTCAATTATGTTATGAGTGAAAACATGCAAATTGAGATTTAAATTCAGATCTAACGAGTAGATCAAAATCTCATGATATAAAGATAAAGAGATTTGGGGGAAACTTCATAGAATTAAACTTAAATATAAATCCATATTTTAACAACTTAAAATTTGGTGTTTTTTAATGAATTTGATCTTGATTAATAACTAAGCCGCTAAATTTATATGTTAAGTAAGTTATTCTAAGTATAGCTACTATACCTTCTCAAAGAAGCCAATAAAAAGTTGGCCCATATGGAATCACTATCTAAGGATAGCATTGATAAAAGATTAGGGGTTAATATCTAGGAGGTCTCGTATTCCTAAATAAACAATTCGGATATAATTGGATCAATATATGATTTCTTCATATCACTATGACTAAAAATCTTCATCAATTAATCCTTTGGTAAATTTACATCACTATGGTTAAGTTGTGATAAAATACCTAGATTTGTAAAGACAACCACGCGAGATATTGTGAAAGGAATGTATAACCAGTATGGTTAAATGATCGTGAATCAGTAATGACTGATATTAGTGCCAGTCATGGTGACCCTTACACCTAACCGTGCGAGGGCGCGGTGACCTTCAGTTAGGCGGGAAATAGGAAGACCAGTTAGGACAGCGACTACCTAGTGCGCGAGTCTAGGATCCCAGTCCTTTGTACGATTTTTACGTGAACTCGCAGTGTTTTTACGCTTCGTTGGGATCCAGGTGTTTGACCAATTCCGCTGACCCTCTGCTTTAGGATACCTCGGTTGGGGGGCCTTCAGCTTTAGTTTTTCTCACGAGCTTGTTTGCCCGTAACGGTAAGGCCGATTATTGTAGTGATTCTTCCTGAGAGTCTCTCCCACCCGTCTCAGGGGTGTAGTTTTGGAGTAAGCCTAGCCCTCTACTGGCCCGCACTTCCACTTAGAGGGAGAGACGGAAGAGTCTCTTTGGAGACTTCCTCACTGCTTGACTTTTTTGTTTTTGTTTCGTCAATAGGCTTGGCGATGTGTTACAGTTGAGAGTTCGGTTACAGTTGAGTTGGCTACATTTGAATTTGGTTACAGTTGAGTTAGTTACAGTTGAGTTTGGTGTAGAATTGATCAATCATCGTCAATCATCAATCATCGACATTTAATCAGATCTTAGAACTACTACTACAAATGTCAGGAGAAGCTAGTAGATGTGTTGGGAACTTAGTTAAGATGCAATATACTCCACCGCATGCCGTCGGAGGGACCCCAACCTTAAGGTATTCTTCACACCTTAGAGTCATAATGTGAGGTCACACTCAAACCAAAACCACATACTATCTACTAGACTTGAGAAATTAGACAGAAATGAAGACAAGATCAGAGACTCATCACACTCAATACCAAGATCCATCAACATGATCTCTAAGTGATAAAAAGATAATAACATACATATGGGACATTAATTAAAATATGAAATTATTATATACGAAAAGTTATGGGATGATGGGTGATCTAGGGATTTACATACATAATACCTTGAAAGCTAAATTTTCACGCAAGTAGTTCGTCAATTTAAATATCAAAATCTATCTACTTGCTTCCTTTTAAAACAATGAAATATCTGTTATTTTATATGCTTTATTGTATTCAATAATTGTTGGCATCCTCTTGTCCCTTACATATGTGGCAAGCAAAATGCATGCATCGCAGTAGACTGGCAGATGATCCTGAGCTTTTACTGTTACACTTGTCAGTACACATGTTATAGTTTATGTACAAAATAATGTTCTTCCTCTCTTTTTTATTATATTTTGCGATACATTTACATATTGCAATTTCTTTTGTTATATGTAACTACATATGGAAATTAACGAAATGTGAGTTGGTGACACTTGTTTTTGTTTTTGTGGGTGTTTATATCATTGTGAATTTTCATTTCGAAACGCGAAAAAAATTTCCCTAAATTTCAGTGACCTAATGCGATCGGTAGCGAATATAATGCTGTAAATGACGTATAAACGGATAACACGGATCCGCAGGCGAGAGTTCACACAGATACACATTCTATCTCCATACAAGATGGCACATGCCAAGCAGAGATAGCTCAAGGTGCAGTTCTAGGAGTTGTTAGAAAAAGAATTCATCTGCCCCAGTACCTCACCATGGGGAGCACCCATTCTCTTCATTAAGAAGGATGGATCCATGAGGGTTTGCATTGATTACAGACAGTTGAACAAGCGGACGATCAAGAACTGTTATCCTCTCCCACAGATTGATGATCTTTTGATAATTTGCATAGAGTAGCATTTTTTAAAATTGATTTCGAATCCAGATATCACCAGTTGAGGATCAGAGATTCAGATGTGATGAAGTCTATATTTCGTACGAGATATGGTCACTATGAGTTCGTGATGATGCCCATCGGACTCATGAATGCGCATGTTGCATACATGGACTTGATGAACCAAGTCTTTCATCCTTACTTGGATAGGTTTGTGATTTCGTTCATTAGCGATGTTTTAGTCTATTCCCATGATGAGCACGAGCACGAGTCCCATTTTCGCACAGTGCTAGAGATACTTCGAGAGCATCAGTTGTATGTAAAATTCAGCAAGTGGGAGTTCTGGTTTTCTGATGTGACGCTTTTGGGCCACGTGATTTCAAGAGCAGGGGTGGCACTACCAAGATAGAGGCTATTATATAATGGGAGTAGCCTAAGATGATTAGAGAGATTCATAGTTTCCTTGACCTAGTCGGGTATTACAAATGTTTTGTCAGGGGATTCTCTCAGTTAGCACTACCCCTCACAAGGCTGACACAGAAGGAAGTACCATTTGTTTGGAGCGACAAATGTAAGCTGAGCTTCCATACATTCAAGGAGCAGTCGACTATTGCTCTCATTCTTACCCATCCTTCTTGTACTTTGGATTTCACGATTTATAATGATGCTTCCAAGGAAGTTTTGGGTGCCGAACTTATGCAGCGAGGACATGTCATAGCTTATGCGTCATGGCAATTAAAGAGACATGAGCGTAACTACCCTACTCATAAGGAAGACTGTTTTGCGTACCTGACGACTAGAAGTTGAGGATAGACATCTCACGTAAGGCACATAGTTCGAGACTTTCTATTCATCCAAGTAGTACCACGATGTACAAGGACCTCCGCCAACATTTTTGATGGGAGGGAACGAATAGAGATGTAGCAGAGCATGTCAGTCGGTGCCTCTTCTATCAGATGGTGAAGGCAGAGCACCAGAGACTACCTAGTTTACTAGAGCATCTTTGTGAGCCCCCGAGGATCCGGATACCCGTTTAAGCTACTTTCGCAGCATTTCATTCACATGAGATCGCACAAGCTACAGACAAACAGGGAAATTTTTCGCGCTACTATATTTGCATATGACATTCACATCCGCATTCATAACCACAAGCTAATAGAGACAAATATCACCAAAATTTTATCTCATTAACTTCCATTTATTTTAAACATGTACAATGTCTGACAGTACATACAATATTCCCAAAAAAATCTGACTGAACAGAAGAGAAGCATATTACATTATCAACCGAATCAAAAACCGAAACAAAATAACAACATACCATCTAGTATATATCCTGTCTCCTGGAAGCATCAATAGCTACTGAGAAGCAGGCTGTTTCTCTGCCAAAACATGTTTAGGAAAGAAACGGAGTCATTCTGAATACAATCCGTAGTTTAAAATAAATAACAAGTAATTTATTATGTGCAAAAGAGAGCAAGTAGAAAGGTGGAACAAGTACAATATACATCTACTTGCGTAAGTAAAAAGGTTTTCAATTGTTTGGTATGTAGTTCACATGTTCACCCTTTTTTCCCATTCTTCCCATATATATTTATATAAAGTTCAGATGACAAACCCTAACATATAATAATTTCCTGCATTTTAAAGATCATGATTTTGGGTCTTGAAGATCATGTTGTGTACCTTATATATATAAAGTTGATGGCACATGTAAATGATAATTTCTTATCATTGAGATTATGTCATGGTTTTTGATAATGGACCGATATGATGATAATTGATTTGATCCTTAATTCTATTTACTCTTTTAATTTAGTAGATAGTTTGTGGTCTTGGTCTGTGTGTAACCTCATACTATCACTCTAAGGTATTAAAAGTACCTTAGGTTATGCATCCAAACTAAGTTCCCCACACACTCCCACTAACTTATAGGGATTTCGAATCATATTATAGTCACATCCAATCAACTTAATTTTAATTGTAATTTTCTCCAACCTTAACTGCAATTTCTCATATGTGATTCTAAAGGATTTAGATGGAGATGTGGATGATCTGGATGTAGAATCGCCAAGTCTGTTCGCGAAAGTAAAACTCAAGCGGTGAGGAAGCCTACAAATGGCTCTTCCGTCTCGCCCTCTAGTTGGAATTGCGGTCTAATAAAGGGATAGGTCTACTCCTAAACTACGCCACTGAGACGGGTGAGAGAGACTTTCCGGAAAAGACACTCTAAAAAATGGCCCGACTAGTACGGGCAATCGAGCTCGTACGTAAAACTAAAAAACCGAGGATCCCCCGCCTGGGTATTGATGAGTACCCATTCATCACTCTTTATTCTTTTATTTTAGCTACAAAACCCTTGCAAAACATCATGTATATATGTGTAAAAAGAATAATTTATCAACTTGCATGCATCTTGTAAATATGCATATTTAGCATGTTTTCGTGCATAAATAAAAGAATAAAGAAATAAAAGAAAAAGAGAGAAATATTTAGAATAAATATTGAGTGACCTAATCCCAAGGGAGGGCTCGGCATGGGCCTGACCGCAAAAGAATCCAAGTAGAGGGAGATAGGGTCAATCTCATGTGTGTACATGTACCTATGTATATAAATAAAAATTATTTTCCTCTTAATAAAAATAAAAATAAAAATGTGTGTTTATTAATTTGTACATATTTGTAAAGATAAAATTAAAATAAAAATTAGAAAAATAAAAATAAAATAAAAAGAAATAAAATAAAAACCAAAAGCCACCTTGTACGTATACCATGTAAATATGTATATAAAAGTATTTATCTAACCTATGTAAATAAATAATAAAAATAAAATAAAAATACCCTTTTATTCCAAATTTTATGTTATAAATAAATATAATATAAAATTAGAATAATTATATAAAAAATCATTAAAAATAAAAATAAAAAATAAATACATGTATATACCTGTATATAATAATATAATGTAAATACATAAATTATTTTTCAAAAAAATAAATAAAATCACTAAAAAATAATTTGAAAATAAATAAACATTTTTCATTTTTAAGTTTTTCGAAATAAGGTCATTTATTATTTTTTATTTAATTTCCAAATATTTAATAAGTGGCTGATTCTGATTGGTCCACGGGGGATGTTGACCCCCGATCAACTCCCCCCTGGACCATTTCCCTCGCGGATCTTGCATCCGACCCGATATCTCCAATTTTGCTGACGCGGTCCGAGCTCCAAATATCCAAACCCCAGGCTCCATTTTATCCCTGCACATCCGAGACCCTCGCCGGAGCATCCGCCTAGGGATCCGTGCTTTACGGAACCCTGCCTGATCCCATCTTCTCGGACTTGTGTTGTTATTTAGCTGAACCTCCGCCATACTTTCCCCGCTATCTTTGGCGTTGCTACTTCGTCCCAGGACCTCCATCTCCTTCCCTAGAGTGACAGCTTCGCGAGGGAGGTGTCGAAGAGAGGAGAGGAAGCCTTCAGCCACTGATCCGGCGACTCTTGCCGTCGTGCTCTGCCGCGAGGAGCGCCAGAGCCTCGGGACCCGACGACCCTTCGAGGCTACGACCCAGAGCTCCGCGAGCTCGTCCCTAGTCGAATCCAGCCATCAGGGTAGACCCTATTCTTTCTAGTTTCCTTTAATTTCAAAGTACGCCCAAATCCATCCTCCGCTGTCGCCGATCAATTCATCTCGCTCCGATTACCCACTCGCTCATCCGACCCGACCATCATCTCCGTGAGAGCCCTCTCCACCTTCTGCACCCACGCACCCACCTTGGTTCGCCTAGGAAAAAAGGCTCGACCTCCACCGTCGTCACCACGCCGGAGGTCGTCCATCTCAACTCGCCCGACCACCATTCCACCTTTAACCGGGTCGAGGCAATTTGCCCTCGACCCAGGAAGCTTCTGGTGATCTTTTGCAGGTCAATGCGACCCATCTGGGGGTCCCTTCGTTCGAGCCCAGAAGCTTCCCCCCTCCGACGTCGCCGGGCCGGCTCCGGGGGTCCCCGGCCTCATCGGAGGCATCTAGCAGCTGCGGACTATCGAGGCGGAGTTGTTCTACATTCCAGCAGCGTCATCGTAGCTCCTACCGCGCGTACTGAGCCGTCAAACTTCGCCGGCGGCTTGTTCTTGGAGGAGCCCCAGTTGCCGTCCGATCGTTCCTTCTCCGCCAGATGAGATCGTGACCCTTCCTTTGTGGAGCGCTACCAGCCGTCGATCTGACAGAGGAGCTGATCTGGGCGTCCACTTAGCTGAGGAGGCGTGTGTGCACTACAGTCGTCGATCATCCACGTGGCACGTCTCCATCCCTCCAATAATAAGAGGGGTAAATATTCCTTAGGCCCCTGTCTGTTTAGTTATTTCTAGTTAGTCATGTAAATAATTAATATAGTTGTTTTTATTTTGGGATATTTGCACTCTGACCTCGATGTTTATTTTATTTGCCATAAGTCCCTGTGTGTGTAGACCACGTGCTTCGACACGTGAGGACTTGGAGATTTTGCATTTTCTACCTTGTATTTCTTCTGTGTTACTGATTGACATTTTATAAATAGAATTTACACCTATACCCCTATGTGTCTGGATCACGTGTGTTGCGCGTGCACTTTGGGCTTTTTGCATGTTGGGCCCCTGAGCTTTGTACACGTGTTACATTTGGTCCCTAAAGATTGTTTTCTTACATTTAGGTCCCTGTGCACTGTGAGCCTCTATTTTATTTAAATAAAATAGCAAATCAAATCCAAATTTCGTGAAATTTGGATACGTGGCTCCTGCCACTATGTAAAAATTTCACTAAAAATTTGGTACAATTTTGAGGCCTTTTGATATTTTTAAAAAATCAAAAACTATTGTTTTTGCTTCTGTCTGATTTAGAAAATCATAAAAAAATATAAAAACTATTTTAAAATTCTCAAAAAATTAGGATTTGTTAGTTTTTGTGTGTTTGATTATCTGTGCAATTTTGGTTATTTTTGGATATATAAAAACCCTAAAAATTAAAAAACCATTAAAAACTTATAAAAATTCTAAAAAATTGTAGAAAACTCAAAAAAATCTAAAACTCTTTTTCTGAATTTTCCTTGTTGTTTATATTTGTCATAAAAATTACCTCCAGGCTGTGAAAGATCTATTGATATTTTTCATGGGTCTTTGAAGTCTGGCTGGACATATTGCTCATATTTTTGCTTATTTTGATTTTTAGAAAATTGTATAAAAATTAGAAAAATCTCAAAAATTCACCAAAAACACTAAAAACCCTAAAAAACATAAAAATATTTTTGTTTGAATTTTCGTAGCATTTTTGAGTGCTTTTATTATTTGTTGTGTTTGCTTGACTTTTCCTTTTTCTTATTTTTCACCTTTATTATAAATCAAAAAAATATAAAAATAATTAAAAACCATCAAAAATATTTGTTTTTCTTTTGTTTTATTTTTGGACTACTTCGTAGGCCGCGAGGCCAATTCGTGCTCCCTGAGACCGACCATGGGTGCTATGCCAGGCTAATCTCATAGTCAGGACCGCTATTTTGTTTTGATTATTTTTATCTCTTTTGATTGGTGGTCTGATATTCATTTTTCTTGATTGATCGATTCTCCGAGTGACTGAGGTCGCAACGATCTTAGTTATCTATCTGCCTTAGTCGTTCGGGGATTTTTCGGTCATCAGAATGGCGCCATTGCCGGGGAGCACGGCTAAGTAGTCGTCTTTCCTTTCATTTTTATTTGATTTTGTTTTTCGCGGTTTTCCGCGGCTTTTCTTTCGGTCGCGGCTTTTCGCGGCTTTTGTTTACTTTTTGTTTTCTTTTCATTTTTGTTTTCTTTTATTTTATTTTGTTTTGTTTTTGTTTGCCTTGTGTGTTTATTTCCATTTTTGTGCATATACCCTATTTTAGTTTATTTTTATAATAATTTGTTCTTGACACCCCTGTTTGTTTGCTTGCGAGGGCCCGAGTACCGAGACGACTCTTCTCGAAGAGCCGGCGCAACCGCGGGAGTCGGAGGCGTCTGTCTTCTCTACAGAGCCGCAGGAGGACGCGAGGAGCCGAACAGGAGGCCGGGAGCCGCGGAATAGCCGCATAGTAGCTAGATTAGTTTAGTTTCCTTTTTCAGCACATTTATAAACTTGTAATAATACAAGGACCAGAGACAGAGACTTAGACTTTCGGGGTCTGTTTCGCCGAGCACCGGTGTGCTCCGGGGAACCCACCGGATTTTCGTGGCTTTTTACGTGGTTTTTTCTACCGTTTATTTACTGCTTTATTGATTCTTGCGGATTTCAACTCTAGCTTAGGATTTTTGCTTGATTGCACCGTAATAAGTAGGATCCACACACCTAATAATTTACCTGTACCTATAGACCGTAATTGGACCAAGATAAAAATTAATAAAAAAGACTACGTGGTCACTTGAGGGGTCCCGCGCCTCTAGAGATCGTATACAGCGCTGGCAGGCCCCGTTGTGGCGGGAACCGATCGGCATCCGAGACAGGACACCGACCACTCCTGTTGACCATTTAGCCATTGTTCTTTCGAGTAGAACTGCTTCGTTTAGGGCCGGTTTTCCGCTTGCATCATATAGGTAGTTTACTTTCTATCTTTATTTTATGCGCGGATCATATTGCATGTAGACTGCTGGAGTCAGGTACGCCTTCTATCTCATGCGTGCATCATTGATTTCCCGCGCATCGGCTTTTTCGACTTCTCCCTCGTTTTTGGATTTAAAAAAAATAGGAGAACCGAAAAATTCATTAGGCGTTGTGTGTTATTGAAAAATATCTAAAAATCAAAACTATAAAATTGGGACTGCTAAACAAACTTGACCCTAAAAGACACTCACCATAAAAATCTGTCTTGGGGAGAGCAACCCCCTCATTGTCTGGTTTGCATGTGCGAGCGAGTGACCTGCACCCTAGGCTAGAGCCATATCTGAACCCCTTTCAGACTACTGCTTCTGGGCTAGTCGTTCTCCAGTGAGGATCGCTTCGGTCTCCGGTAAAGCGGGCCGCGATATCCTTAACAGAACGAGCCGATCGGGTAGTCGGTAAACGGTCCGCGGCTCGTACTGGCTGGGAAAGATCTAATTCGGGATCGGGACAGTCTCCTGGGGGAGTCGGATTCCCAACAGGTCACGTAATCACTCTGCTATCTTGACATGATCACCTAATAAAAACTGACAAGATAATTGACCGAACTCTTACGATCTTCAGCTCGCGTGAGTAGGTGAATCCGGGGTTTGTTTGCTCATCATAGTTGTTTCCAGATCCCATCCGCCCGACTCGCCAGATCAAGATGATGGGCAGGAGGTCCCTTAGGCAGCCTCTGGCTGCACCGCTTTTCAGCACTTCAGCCCGTTCATCTAGGTTGGTTCGCGAGAACAGAGACCCGCTCTCTGAACCCGATTTCGATTCCGCCCTTTTCCCCCTTGACCACCATTCTACCAGTCCAGAGATACCAGTGTCAGATGCTAGACAGCAGACAGATGATTTACCGGCACCTGAGTTTGGATCTTTTGCCTTTGCAGAGATCATGGCCGGCAGTAGCGACGATCGCACCGGATGTCCCCGAACAGAGCAGACATTTATCATGGAATAGGGTGCGATCAACACCACCCCGATCGCCTCTCTAGAGACAGTGCAGCAGCAGCTTAGGGATCAGGGTGCGTTCATGATTGACATGAGGAGAGAGATGGAGCAGATGAGAGCCGACCGCGACCAGCGCGGGCCCGGAGACGGACCGAGGAGACCCGACGATGCAGCAGCAGCAGACGCAGCAACTGCAGCCGCAGCAGCCGCTGCCGCAGCAGCGGCAGCACCAGATCAGACGAGACCGATGCGGGAGTTGCACAACCCCGGATCGACACTGACGCACCATTGGGTAGTACTACCAGCTATCGTGGGGGACTTCAAGTTCCCCCGAACACACTTCAGCTCCCACCCCGTTTCCATGGGCTCGCCACGGAGGAGCCCCATCTACATCTCCAGGAGTCCTTGATGATCTGCAGCACCGTCCACGACCGTCAGGTGGACGAGGAAACCATTCGCATGATTGCCTTCCCCCTTTCACAAGCAGATAGAGCAGCCACCTGGCTGAAGCATCTGGGGAAGTTCGTGTACACCTAGGAGCAGCTCCGCACCGAGTACTTGAACAAGTACTATCCACTCGGGCGGACGAACGCAGCGAAGGCCCTGATCAGCAACTTCTCCATGCTCCCCAACGAGCAGTTCCATGAGGCATGGGAGAGGTTCCATGTGCTTACCGACAGATGCCCGCATCACGAGATCTCGAAGCCCAACTTAGTTCAGAGTTTCTTCTGCAGGCTGACACCAGAGCTGCAGGGCCTGGTGAACGCTTCTTGTGGCGGTTCCTATTTCGCCAAGGATGAGGACCAGGTCTGCGCCATCTACGAGGAGATGGTCGAGAACTATACTGTGATGTCCCAGACCCGTCTTTACACCCAGGGACGCCCCCAGCCACAGATCGTGCAGTACTAGAGGATCACACGGGTCGACGCCGGTCCTTCCACTTCGTCAGCAGCAGCCGCACAAGCCGAGTCTACAGCCGCCGACATGGGCATTATCAGCGAGAAGCTGGACCGGATGGAGCTGATCGAGAAGAAGCAATGCCAGGGCATATCGCAGATGGAGCAGATGGCACAGTTGTTGAGTGACCTGAAGACACATGACATGTGTCTCCAGGAGGCACAGACGGCTTCCCAATCCCATCTTCAGTCACGAGGAGATCCGAGCAGCAGCGGCAGTTCATCCCAGCGCTCCACGCAGCCTAGACAGGTTCACCTTGTACAGGCGGAGCCGTACCAGCAGTCGCAGCCGTCCTACCAGACACCACCATCCCCAGATACTCAGATGGTGGTCTACCAGCCGGATCAACCTCTGGAAGTACTCCTGCCACCCCCTTACGAGCCGGAGCCGTTGATGGATGTCAACGGGATTTGGTACGACCGACCCTAGCCCGGTATCCGACGAGACCATCTCGGATTCCGTTGGTCAGCCGGAGGGGCCAGTTCCCAGCAGCAGCCTCCAGTTCAGGGTGGCCAGTACGGCCATCAGCGAGATCACCAGCAGCAGCAGCCCCCAGTGTACCAGCAACAGCAGCAGCAGTCATCCCCGTATGGTCCTCGTCCCTATCAGCAGGGACATTCTTGGAGGCGTGATCAGCCTCAGCAACAGCATCAGCAGTACCCCTCTCACCCGCACCCGCCACAGCAGCAGCCTCGCTACCAGAGAGGCCACCCGTCAGGTTCTCATGGGCCGACCTATGAGAACCCCGCCTTAGACGATCTAGCCCGCCTCTTGACTGACCAGCAGGCTACATTCAGACGGGAAATGGATGAGTTCCGCCAGGAGATGCGGGAGATTGTGAGAGGGAAGGCCGTCATACCTGCCCAGAGTAAGCCGAACCCGAACAACCTGAAGAGGAAGTCTGAGCAGGTAGATTTCACAGAGTATGCCACTCCTAGTGATGCATTTGGTGATATGTCTGCATATCTATTTGATACAGACTTTGTCACACTTAAGAGCGGTAGGATGCCAGCAGACGGCGCCTCGTCTGAGCGACGCCCCCATGCCACTTCCAGAGCGCCAGGCGATGAGGAGCGCGGTACTGATGCCGCGAGAGATGATGACGGTGGTGTTGACGCCACCAAGGATCCTGATCCAGCCGACGGTACTGAGGCTGTCGCCTCACCAGATGGAGGAGGTGATACTGACGCCACCATAATTGTCGAGCCAGAGCGCGGTGTTGATGTCGCGAGTCGACATGCCGAGGGTGGTGCTGAGGCCACCATTTCTTCTTCTGTTAGTCCTGTAGTCTTTCCATCTGTACATGTATCTCAGGACTTATCTGGAAATAAAGGAAATGATTTATTTTATCCTGATCCACCTGTGGTGCATGATGATGTATGTGTGGATTCTGTCGTGCTTGATCAGCCTAAACCCTCTCCTAGTCCTTCATCTGAGAAGGACCCTGTGATCACCTTTCTTAGAGCACTCCATTTGGGTAAGGGGAAGAAAATAGAAAATCCGAAAAATAACCAGCAGGTAGAGTTCAGCCAGCAGATGATCGACAGATTCAATATCCAACTGACTCTCCAGGAGGCCATGGAGCACATCCCTCTACTCAAGAGATCACTCAGAGACAGGACCACAGTTAAGAGGAAGAGGAGGAACCATCAGTCTGAGATCTATGTGCTTAACCGGGCCACGTGTTTCGCGATTCAGAACCGTCTGTCGGCCAAGAGGTCAGATTCAGGAGCCCCGTATGTCAGATGTCATATCCATGAGCAGAGGTTCGACCGCACTCTATTAGACAGCGGTTCTTCGATCAATCTACTTCCGGCAGCCCTTCTCGACCGATTCGAGTTGGGCACTCTACGACAGAGAAGGACAATCCTTCAGTTTGCTGATCGATCTGTCAAGAGGCGAAGGGGTTGCTGAGGGACGTTGTCGTCATGATTCAGGGCCTGCAATTCCCTTGGACTTCGTTGTGTTGGACATGGAGATCCCTGAGTCTGTAACCGATACCCCCATCAGTCTAGGTCGTCCGTTCTTAGCCACAGCCAAGGCAGTGACCGACCATGATAGCGGGAAGGTATACTTTCGCATCGAGAACGAGAGTGTACAAATAGAGACGGTCGAGGATATCAGAGCCAGAGAGTCAGATTGCTCGGAGCCGACCACAGATACAAAGTAGATGACAGAGTCAGGGCGAGACATCCACCAGGACTGCGATTTTGTGATCACAGATGACGAGGCAGTTTGGGCAGATCCAGTCGCACAGGCCATCCTCTCACCTTCAGAGTCCGCTGATGTAGAGACGCCAGCAGAGGAGAGCTTGGAGAGCGCATTCCTGGTCCAAGATACTTTTCAGGCAGCAGAGCCGGTTCCCGACCGCGAGACAGAATTAGTTTGTGAGTATGATACAGATCCCTCGGAGTCAGATGTTGACTGGCAGAGTTTGATGATCTTATACCATGTCTGACTTCCACTGAGCCTGCAGCTAGGGTGGAGGTAGATGCCATGCAGAGCAGAGACAGTACAGTAGAGCAGCCTTCTCCAGATACTGATTGTGAGCGACAGTTTCCGTTCTCCCATGCAGATTTGGCAGCATTCACTCAGAGCTTTCAGATGCCAGATCCGCCAGCACCTACTTGTCCAGAGCAGAAGTCACTTCCTGCGTTGCTGAAGTATAGGTTCATTGCGGGTGAGCATGAGATGTACCCAGTCATTATTTCAGCAGATTTGACTGGAGAGCAGGAATCCCGTCTGATGGAGGTTCTTGAAAAGAACCGCAAGACGATAGGATGGAGCGTAGCCGATCTCCAGGGGATAAGTCCGGCCCTGTGCTCCCACCATATCTATCTCGAGGATGAGGCGAAGCCGTCGCGTGAGTTCCAGCGGCGGCTGAACCCGAATCTTCGGGAGGTTTTCATGAAGGAGATCTCGAAATGGTGGAGCGTCGATTTTATCTACCCCATCTCCGACTCCAAGTGGGTCAGTCCGTTACATGCGGTGCCCAAGAAGACGGGCATCACTACAGTTGTCAGCGAGTCTGGAGAGGAGATCGCTACCCGGGTACCCACTTCTTGGAGGGTCTGCGTAGATTACAGACGACTCAACCAGGCCACCAAGAAGGATCATTTCCCCCTTCTCTTTATAGATAATATCATTGAGAGACTGGCAGGGAAGAGCCACTACTGCTTCTTGGATGGGTACTCCGACTACAATCAGGTGGCCATCGCGCCCGAGGACCAGGACAAGACCACCTTCACCGCGAAGGCCAAGTTCTACCACTGGGAGGATTCCATCCTTTACCATGAAGGAGGGGATAGCGCCTGGCGTAAGTGCATTCCTCAGGAGGAGCATCATAGCGTCCTTACTTACTGCCACAAGCTGGAGGCAGGAGGACATCACTCTGGGAGGAGAACGGCACAGAAAGTGCTCCAATCCGGCCTATGGTGGCCTACTCTCTTCAAGGACTCTGATGAGTTCGTGAAGAGGTGTACTGACTGTCAGAGGATGGGCACTGTGGACAGCGTGATATGATGCCGATGCAGCCCATTCACATCTGTGAGGCTTTTGACGCATGCGGCATCGATTTCATGGGTCCATTCCCTAGGAGTCAGGGATTCGAGTACATTCTGTTGGCCGTGGATTATGTTAGTCGTTGGGTTGAGGCCATCCCCGCCCGAACCGCAGATGCTAGGACTGCTTGCCGATTTTTGAGGAAGCATATCATTTCACGGTTCGGGGTACCTCGAGTGTTGATATCTGACGGGGGGTCTCATTTCGTCAACGACAAGGTGAAGGCCCTTGCTAGCGAGTTCGGCATAGACCATCGAGTTGCCACTCCATACCATCCTCAGACGAATGGTCTTGCTGAAGTGTCGAACAGGGAGATCAAGACTATATTGCAGAAAGTCGTCCGCCCTGACCGAAAGGATTGGTCATAGCTTTTGGACTCGGTCTTGTGAGCATATAGGACGTCTTTCAAGACTTCTTTGGTTACGTCTCCCTTTCGTCTTGTTTATGGCAAGCCGTGCCATTTACCTGTTGAGATGAGACATATGTCACTTTGGGTTGTTACTGAGATACTTTTGGATACAGAGAGTGTAGGAGATCAGAGGAGGGCAGAGTTAGCAGCCTTGGAGGAGCTTCGTGATACCGCCTTTTCAAACAGCCTACAGTACAAGGAGAGAGTGAAGGAGTGGCATGATTCTCATATCAGCCACAAGCATTTTGAGCATGGAAAGAGAGTATGGCTGTTTGATGCTAGGCTCCGTCTATTTCCAGGGAAGCTACAGAGCAAGTGAAAGGGACCGTATTTGGTGAGAAAGGTACACGACAATGGGAGTATCGACATATCTGAGTTATCTTCTGAGAGTACCTTTCGAGTGAACGGCCAGCGGCTCAAGCCATATCTAGATCATGAGCCATGGGTCGTTGATGTTGCCCCGATTCACTTTGCGTGAGATGTGGTCTCTTGACTCACATCCATTGCATCTCACGCCTGATTATCACTGCTCTTCCGACTTGTATAGATCCAGATGTTCATATCACTCTATTCTTTAGTCCCACATCCCTTTTTCTCATCTTATTATTATGTTATACTTAGGGTGCACTTTACCCTAAGTATAGGGGGGATGTAGGACTCTCGGGTATTCTTTTGATTCATTTCTACCTCTGTTTTGATGCCTATACTTAGGGATATTTTACCCTAAGTATAGGGGGCATAGACCATGTACATTCTTCACTCGGCTTTCCCTTCGTGTACAGCCTACTATACTTAGGATTATTTGATCCTAAGTATAGAGGAAATGCCGAGACCCTCTTGGATTTCTATTCTTTCATTCGTCTTTCTATATAGCCTTCCTTTTCACTTCCCTATACTAAGCACGAGCTATGTCTTCTTCATCGCTCTTGACTCTGAGGACATCGTTCGAGCTAAGTATAGGGGGGTGTGTATATATTTCATATATACTTTAACCATAACTCGTACTTTGTGTGAGTGTGTTAATAAATAAAAATGGCTAAAAACCCAAAAATCCATAAAAATAAAAAAAATCCTTGTAAATACACATTCTTTTATTGCACATACATAGCTATTCTACAAATTATTTTTGTAAAAATGTTTGTAAAAACTTTTTGTGTAAATAGTGTGTAAATATTTTCTTGTCAAAACCTATGTATATAGTACAAAATTTTTTCAAAATATTTTGAAAATCAAAAGTTTGCAAAAACCTTGTGTAAATTTGTGTAAATATTTTGCAAAACTTGCATTCATGCATACATCCATGGTTTCAAAACATTTTTCAAAAATTTTGCACATGTGTAAATATTCGTAAAATTGCATCTTTGTAAATACTTATATAGTTTTTCCTGGATTATAGTTGACATTTAAACTAGCCTGGAATTAAATTGGAAAATGGAGCTTGGTTAAGATCTTAATCCACCTAATTATAAGAGGAACCTTATAGGGCTTAGGGTTGAGACTTTTCAGGTCTATGATGACTCCACTAGGCTATGATCATATGTCATCTCAATGAGCCTAAGTAGAGCACTTAACAATACACACATGACTCATATAGGCAATGGCTTGACTTGGACCCGCACTTTACACCAAGCTCTCTACGGATGAGGTGGTGAGGAGGCAGTCTTCCTTGACTTGAGGTAGCATATGAGGGTAGTACTTCTAGGTGGAACCTCTCTTCTTCTTATAGTGAAGGAAGTGCGTCTCAACTTGGTCTGGTTGCCATCAAGGCCTTAAATGTCGGTTTCGGTCACCCATTCGGTGATGACCAAAATAGAATTTCGATGGAATTTCGGTCAAATTTCGATCAAAATTTTCGATTATCTCGGTCATTTCTTGTACTAGGACCCCCATATTTCGGTCATTTCGGTCGAATTTCGATTTCGACTGGATATCGATATTCGACAAAAATTCGATCGAATTTCGCTGAAATTTGAGGCCATGGTTGCCATGAGGTCTAACGAGGGAGTTGTGGGTTGCAAATAAAGCTTCAAAAGAGGGATAGTCTACTGGCTCAAGAGGAAAAACACCTTATGTATATATGATGCACCTTGTAAATATGTTTGTACAGATGCACTTGAAAAAAAAGCAAAAAAGAAAATAACTCCAAAAAGTGGTGGGTCTGATAGAAAATGAAAATCCCACCGGAATATGTGTATAGTGCAATAAGCAAAGCTTGAGACTCATGTTCCATCTTATGTAGCTTGCAGCAGGGAGACTTAGCTACACTGGTTGAGCTCCCAAGGGATACATGGCCTACACTGGCCATGGTCCATTCTCTTCTTCCCCCTCTTCTTGAGCCGGTTGAACTTGAACTTAGAAGGGAATATCCCGCTCCTCGAGGAAAGAGTGGCCAGATTGGGGTCATAGAGTTACCTTGTTGAGGAGGGTTGTCATCTTGCTACTTCTGAGGTGGAGAGCTATACCTCACTTACACTGTGCAAGGAAAGATTCATGTTCTTCAGGGTTTGTGTATGTAGCCTTGTTTCTGATCTAGATTATTGGGGAGTCTTGACTATAGATTAGTGGATCTTAGAGGTTGTTGAGTTTTTAAACTTAAGTCCAAATAAGGTTCCGACACATTAATACTCCAGAGATCTGATCGAGCTCCATATTTCAATTTAATGAAGGCAAGTTTAATAATCAACATTGATCCATGCATTTTCTCCTCTTTTTCTTTTTCCTTTTCTTTTTCACTTCTTTTTCAAATAAGTGTTTGCTAAGGGACTAGCAAAGTTAAGTATAGGGGGTGATGAATACCCATTCATCACTCTTTATTCTTTTATTTTAGCTACAAAAACCTTGCAAAACATCATGTATATATGTGTAAAAAGAATAATTTATCAACTTGCATGCATATTGTAAATATGCACATTTAGCATGTTTTTATGCAAAATAAAGAATAAAGAAATAAAAGAAAAAGAGGGAAATATTTAGAATAAATATTGAGTGACCTAATCCCAAGGGAGGGCTCAGCATGGGCTTGACTGCAAAAGAATCCAAGTAGAGGGAGATAGGGTCAATCTCATGTGTGTACATGTACCTATGTATATAAATAAAATTATTTTCCTCTTGATAAAAATAAAAATAAAAATGTGTGTTTATTAATTTGTACATATTTGTAAAGATAAAATTAAAATAAAATTAAAAAATAAAAAGAAATAAAAAGAAATAAAATAAAAACCAAAAGCCACCTTGTACATATACCATGTGAATACGTATATAAAAGTATTTATTTAACCTATGGAAATAAATAATAAAAATAAAATAAAAATACCCTTTTATTCCAAATTTTATGTTATAAAATAAATAAAATTTAAAATTGAAATAATTGTATAAAAATAAATCATTAAAAATAAAAATCAAAAATAAATGCATGTATATACCTGTATATAATAATAATATAATGTAAATACATAAATTATTTTTCAAAAAGTAAATAAAATTCACTAAAAAATAATTTGAAATAAATAAACATTTTCATTTTTAAATTTTTCGAAATAAGGTCATTTATTTTTTTTATTGAATTCCAAATATTTATAAGTGGTTGATTCTGATTGGCCACGGGGGATGTTGACCCCCGGTCAACTCCCACCCTGGACCATATCCCCCGCGGATCTTGCGTCCGACCCGATATCTCCAAATTTTGCTGACGCGATCCGAGTTCCAAATATCCAAACCCCGGGCTCCATTTGATCCCTGCACATCCGAGACCCTTGCCGGAGCATCCGCCTAGGGATCCGTGCTTCACGGAACCCTGCCCGATCCCATCTTCTCGGACCTGTACTGCTATTTAGCTGAACCTCCGCCGTACTTTCCCCGTTATCTTTGGCGTTGCTCATTCGTCCCCAAGGACCTCCATCTCCATCCCTAGAGTGACAGCTTCGCAAGGGAGGTGTCGAAGAGAGGAGAGGAAGCCTTCAGCCACTAATCCGGCGACTCTTGCCGCCGTGCGCCGCCGCGAGGAGCGCCAGAGCCTCGGGACCCGACGACCCTTCGAGGCTACGACCCAGAGCTCCGCGAGCTCATCCCCAGTCGAATCCAGCCATCAGGTAGACCCTATTCTTTCTAGTTTCCTTTAATTTCAAAGTACGCCCAAATCCATCCTCCGCCGTCGCCGATCGATTCATCTCGCTCCGATCACCACTCGCTCATCGCTCATCCGACCGACATCATCTCCGTGAGACCCTCTCTACCTTCTGCACCCACGCACCCACCTTGGTTCGCCCAAGGAACCAAGGCTCGACCACCACCGTCGTCACCTCGCCGGAGGACGCCCATCTCGACTCGCCCGACCATCATTCCACCTCTAACCGGTCGAGGCAATTTGCCCTCGACCCAGGAAGCTTCTGGTGATCTTTTGCAGGTCAATGCGACCCATCTAAGGGTCCTTTCGTTCGAGCCCAGAAGCTTCCTCCCTCCGACGTCGCCGGGCCGCTCCGGGGGTCTCCAGCCTCATCGGAGGCATCTAGCAGCTGCGGACTATCGAGGCGGAGCTGTTCCACACTCCAGCAGCGTCATCGGAGCTTCCCACCGCGCATAATGAGCCGCCAAACTTCGTCGGCGGCTTGTTCTTGGAGGAGCCCCAGTTGTCGTCCGATCGCTCCTCCGCCAGATGAGATCGTGACCCTTCCTTTGCGGAGCGCTACCAGCCGTCGATCTGACAGAGAAGCTGATCCGGACCGTCCACTTAGCTGAGGAGGCGTGCGTGCACCACAACCGTCGATCATCCACGTGGCATGCCTCCATCCTTCCGATAATAAGAGGGGTAAATATTCCTTAGGCCCTGTCTGTTTAGTTATTTCTAGTTAGTCCTGTAAATAGTTAATATATGGTATTTTTTATTTTGGGATATATGCACTCTGGACCTCGATGTTTATTTTATTTTCCATATAGTCCCTGTGTGTAGACCACGTGCTTCGACACGTGAGGACTTGGAGATTTTGCATTTTCTACCTTGTGTTTCTTCTGTGTTACTGATTGACATTTTATAAATAGAATTTGCACCTATACCCCTCTATGTCTGGATCACGTGTGTTGCGCGTGCACTTTGGGCTTTTTGCATGTTGGGCCCCTGAGCTTTGTATACGTGTTACTATTTGGTCCCTAAAGATTGTTTTCATACATTTAGGTCCATGTGCACTGTGAGCCTCTATTTTATTTAAATAAAATAGCAAATCAAATCCAAATTTCGTGAAATTTGGACACGTGGCTCCTGCCATTGTGTAAAAATTTCACTAAAATTTGGTACAATTTTGAGGCCTTTTGATATTTTTAAAAAATCAAAAACTATTATTTTGCTTCTGTCTGATTTAGAAAATTATAAAAAAATATATAAAACCATTTTAAAAATTCTTAAAAAATTAGGATTTGTTAGTTTTTGTGTGTTTGATTTTCTGTGCAATTTTGGTTATTTTTGGATATATAAAAACCCTAAAAATTAAAAAACTGTTAAAAACTTATAAAAATTCTAAAAAATTGTAGAAAACTCAAAAAAAATCTAAACTCTTTTTCTAAATTTTCTATGTTGTTTATATTTGTCATAAAAATTACCTTCAGGCTGTGAAAGATCTATTTGATATTTTTCACGGGTCTTTTGAAGTCTGGCTGGAAAGATTGCTCATGTTTTTGCTTATTTTGATTTTTAGAAAACTGTATAAAAATTAGAAAAATCTCAAAATTCACCAAAAACACTAAAAAACATAAAAAAACATAAAAATATTTTTGTTTGAATTTTTATAGCATTTTTAAGTGATTTTATTATTTGTTGTGTTTGCTTGACTTTTCCTTTTTCTTATTTTTCACCTTTATTAAAAATCAAAAAATAGAAAAATAATTAAAAACCACCAAAAATATTTGTTTTTGTTCTGTTTTATTTTAGGACTACTTCGTAGGCCGCGAGGCCAATTCGTGCTCCCTGAGACCGACCCTGGGTGCTATGCCAGGCTAATCCCATAGCCAGGACCGCTATTTTGTTTTGATTATTTTTATCTCTTTTGATTGGTGGTCTGATATTCATTTTTCTTGATTGATCGATTCTCCGAGTGACTGAGGTCGCAATGACCTTAGTTATCTATCTGCCTTAGTCGTTCGGGGATTTTTCGGTCATCAGGTATCCTAAAACAAAGGGTCAGCAGAACTAATCTAAAGTCAGGATCCCAAAGGCGAACTCGTGCAAAACCGTGAGAGGGACTGGGATCCTAGACCCGCGCAGTTAGCGACCGCTGCCCTAACTGGGCTTCCTATCTCCCGCCCAGCTGAGGGTCACCGTACCCTCGCTCGGTCAGGTGTAACGGTCACCGAGACCGGCACTAATATCAATTGTCACTTGATTCTTATTAACCACCTAGGTTCATTGACTATACAATCATACATTCATATCTGGTATGATTGGCTTTTTGGATAGTAGTAGAGGGAGATTGGTGAACAAAGGTTAAACATGAGGTAACGGTTTCCTAATTTTTATATATGAGTCCCATCTATGGTCACAAAGAGGCTTACATGGATCATGTTTTCTTTAGTTGCGTCTTTAGAAAGAGATCTGGAAGGATCGAGATTTCTTTGAAGGACCATCCTAATTCAATTCTTTTTTATGCAACTTAAATGAAGATAGAAGAATGGAACTAGGTCGATCTCAATATTAGAAGAGAGAAATGTTGCAATGACTTGGCTTAACATTAGGGTATATGATTACATATAAATGAGGTACACTTTTCACCATTTGCAAAATAATCACATGCATAATGAAATCTCTTCTGGAAAATTTTATTGTGGCGTGGATGAGAGATAATAAATGAAAGCAACTATTGCAGTTTCACTGTATCTAAAAGCAGACATATTATTCTGAGATAAAAGTATAAGAGGTTGGAGATATGATATGATAGACAAAATCCATGGAAGATTATTGAATAATGGAATGAAACAATGTAGTAAACTAGTTCTTTTGAGACTGAAGGTGAGAAACACTTGGATCCAATTATGCAACAATTTATTTCCAAAACTCTTTCGATTGCAAAGTCCACTAAATCATCATATAGGCAACAATAGAGACATTCGAGGGCCCTGACTGGGCCTAAAATCTTAACATAGATATTGTATTCAATAGTGAGAGAGTTGGTGCTATTGATATTATACCATTCTAAACATAAATGCATGCAAGAGGGTGCCAAATATTCCCGAACAGAGAAAATCTGTGACTTTTGAAATATAATAAATATATTGTTTATATAAGGAGTAATCAGATACGGCACTTCAACATATACTCTTAATTCTCCTTGAAATAATTTTTTTTCTGTCAGGAAACTTAGCATCTGCATATTGAATGGACTTAAGCTTAAGATTAGGGGGATATGAAAATTCTGATTTATGTACTCAAGCTTACTGTGGACATTAATTGCACAACAATATAACAAAATGTTATTACTCATGCATAAGGAGCAGTATTATACACAACCTTTCTGGGATTTGTCTCTTTTCTCCAAACCAAGAAAAGTTGGAATATATCATGTGCTAGATATCTCAGTCAAAGTGATTAGATTTCCTTTATTGCAGCTTTACTAAAAAAACATATTGATACAGCACCCCAATATCAGCTAGAGAAAACTTTCCAAATTCTAAATTTTATCTTCTAAAATCAAGAGCTTTTTTTTTGAATAAAAACAAGGGGGTGCACTCCCAAGATGGGAGTCACCACACCGCAAATTTCATTGATATGCAAAAAGATACATCATCCGGATACCCAGAAGTTGTACAAAGCGTTACACTGTGCCACCACATTTTCATAGTAAAAACGTTGCCCCTTGAAAATGACATCATTTCTACCAAGCCATATAGCCACAAATACCGCAAAAACTCTGGAAACATCACCGGTGGAGCAGGCTCCCACCGCCCGAATAGATCCCCAAAAAAGCTCCTCATAGGAAGATTGAACCCAAGGCAGCCCCAAGGACTCCCATACGTCCACCGACAACCTGCAACCGAAGATGATGTGATTCGCGTCCTCCACGCCATCAGTGCATCTGTCACAATGAACGTCCGTCACGCCCAACAACCTCCCCCTTCTGACCTTGTCACACAGACGAGCCCGCCGCAGACACCAGAGGAACACCTTAACCCTGGTAGGAATCTTTGCCGCCCAAATAATCTTCAGGTCCACACAGAGGTCCTCGTCATGCTCCATCCCTCCAGCACACAACCTCCGGTACGCCTTCTTAACCGAGAACTTACCCTCCACCCACTCAAAACAGTCCGGCTCCCCCGATAACTCCCTGGCAGAGGGAATCTCCGAAAGCAACTGCAAAAAATCATGCATCCTATGCTCAGACAGAACCGCAGTGAACCTCGGAGCCCAAGTACCAGAGTCCACCACCTCTGCCACCCGCGCCTCCTTGTCCACAGCCAACGCCACCAACCTCGGGAAACAGAGCCCCAAGGGCCCCTCTCCCGTCCAGTCATCATGCCAAAATCTGAAGAGAAGCCCATCTCCCAGCTGCGGGCGAAGAAGAGGCCTCGTAGCTGGCAGGACCGCCCGGACCCCACTCCACAGCGAAAACTCATGACGCCGCCTTGCTGCCACCAACTCGCCCGAGACCCCATAAATCTTCCTCAGCAGCCGCACCACGAGTAAGTCCGACGGGCCCCAGATGCGCACGACCCACTTCGCAAGCAATGCCCTGTTCATACATTCCACATCCCTGACCCCCAACCCGCCCTCGGAAACGGGTAGAGTAAGATCCCTCCAAGCCACCAGGTGCAGCCCCTTCTTATCCTGCTTTCCACTAGACCAGAAGAAAGATCTCATCAAACCCTCCACCTTCTTTCTGACCCCAACAGGCATCAAGCGGGTAGAGAAGAAAATCGGAATCGCAGAAAGAACATGCTTTAGCAAGGTAAGCTTCCCGCCCTTGGACAAAGTGACAGCCTTCCACCCCTCCATCCGCTCCTCCAACCTTCGAAGAACACAGACCGGATCCTCTCGTCCTCCTGCATTCCCAGAGTTACCAGAACAGACTTCTGCCTGTTGATCTGCAAGCCAGAAAGACATCCAAACACGTCCACCAGGACAGCAGCATTGTGATTCTGAGCCTCCGTCCCCCCCCCCCAAAAAATCAGCGTGTCGTCCGCATACTGCAAAACCGGGACGGAGATGTCCCCCAACGTGAACCCCTCACACCAACCTTCCTCCACTGCCCGCCGAAATAAAATCGCAAGACAGTCCGCAACCAAAACAAACAAAAGGGGAGCAAGAGGGCATCCCTGGCGCACCCCCCTCTGGGGTTGGAACCAGCCTCCCTCCTGACTACCATTGACCAGCACCGAGCAGGAGCACGTAGTGACACACCTCTTAAACCAGTCCACCCAAAGAGGAGGAAACCCCTTCTTCTCAAGCGACGTCCACAGGAACTTCCAGCTGACACAATCATATGCCTTCGCATAGTCAATCTTCCAAATCGCACCTCTCTTCCTAGATCTCTTCCATTCACGGCATACCTCCGACGCAGTCACAATACCATCCGCCATACAACGCCCAGGAATGAATGCGGACTGAGAAGGACGAACCACACTTGAGAGAACAGCTCTAAGCCTGCTCGCCAAGACCTTTGCCACAATGAGATAGATGACGTTAGAGATTGAAATAGACCGATAGTCTCCAACACCCACTGGAGTCTCTTTCTTAGGTAATAGAAAAATCAAGGCCCTGTTGACCTTCTCAAAGCCGTAGTTGCCAACCCTGAACTCATTCAGAACCTCCAAAATTTCTCCCTTCAACAGCTCCCAGAACTCCCTGTAAAAACAAATAGAGAAACCATCCAGGCCAGGAGCCCCATCCACATTCAAATCCCAGACCGCCCGGCGAACCTCGGCCTCCGAAAAGTTGGCCACCAACAAACTCGCCTGCTGACCGGTCAACGACCCCGACCCCCGCCCGGTCAACCCCCAACCAGCCTCCCCCCTCACCCTCCTCGAGGCCCCTACAAAATGCTCCCGCAAGGCAACACCAATGCTCCTTTCCCCCGAAACCCTTCGGCCCCCCACCTCCACCTCATGCAAGAAGCTCCGCTTCCTCCTTCTCGAAGCAACCGAATGGAAGAAGCGAGTGTTAGCATCACCCTCCCTCAACCACTTCTGACGTGATCGTTGCCTCCAATGAACCTCTTCCTTCCTGCCCTCCTGGTAGACCACCTCCAACCATGCAGCCCTCTCCTCCACCTCCTCCGGAGTCAAACCCCGGTCATCATCCAGCCCATCCAGCCTGCTAATCCCTGCCTCCGCCTCAGCCCTGCTGGCCCTCCTCCTAATGGCGACCTCCTTCCTATACGACAGCAAGACCCTCCTGAGTGCGGCCAGCTTCGCCGCAAAATGCGACACCGCCGAACCGGAGACGGAGAACGCCCGCCACTGCTCGGAAACCAGATCCCGAAAGCCCTCCTCCAACAGCCACTTCTTCTCAAACCGGAAAGACAACCTAACCACGCGCTCCTCGTCGGAAAACCAAAGAACCGGGGTATGATCAGACAACGTCCTCGGAAGAGCCCAAGCCCTCGTCAAAGGGAATAGCTCCCCCGCCTCAACTAACACCGTGAACCTGTCGAGCCTGGACCTGGACCTCGCATTCCTCCACGTGAACCTACAACCTGCCGCGTCCACCACTGACAAGCCCAACGATCGGACCACCTGCCTCAAGTCCACAGAACCAGCATCCAAGCCCCCGCCAACCCCGGCCGGTCCTCCGGGAACAAGGTGACGTTCAGATCCCCACCAATAATACAGGCTCCATCCCCCACCTCAGGCGCTATATCGTCCAAGTCAGCAGCCAATCTGCCATCCTCCTGACGGCACGGGCCGTAGACGTTAGTGATGAACAGGCAAAGACCATCCGCCCTACGCCGAAGCCTCACCGACAAAGCAAAACGGGAGGCGGAAGTCCCCAACAGGTCAAAAGAATCGGACCGCCAGCCTGTAAGAAGCCCCCCGGAAGCACCCGCAGCCTCTTTCACCGCCACCTGAAAGAAGCCACCCCTACACTCCTCCCTTCGTTGCTGATCATCCAACGACTGCAGCTTTGTCTCCTGAAGAATAAAGATATCTGCCCCAGCCTCTCTCAGCAAATTCTGCACCCTGAGCCTCTTGTCGGGCCGGCCCAAGCCCCTCACATTAAGAGACAGCAGCTTCATTTAGGCAACCGATCAACCATCTTCAATGGAGGAATAACCCCCAACTGTCGCGCCATTCCCCGATCCAGAGCAGCAAAGCGGTTCCTCACCTCAATGAGACTTCCGCCCCCTGCGCCAGCAGCCTCACTTGCAACTCCCGCGACCAACGTCGCCCGCAACGACGCCCTTACCAACCTCCCCTCCCTTCTCCTTCCGCCACTCGCCCTCTCATAGGCCAAACCGAACCGGCGGTCAGAGCCCTCTCCACTAACCTCAACACCAGCCCCCAGAGGTGAGATAAGAGCCTCCACCACGCTTCCCAGGCCGGCAGCGACACCCGCACGAGCCAACGACGCCCCCCCCCCACCACCACCACCGACCCACCTGCCGCCACCGCCTCGGCCACCAGGACCGGCCCCTCCCCCAACTGCTCACCCTCAAGCGGCACCCCGACAGCCAAATCCCTCCCCCTGGGACCGGCGAACCTCCAACCGCCCCATCCAGCCCCATGGACACAGCTACCACATCCCCCACACCACTACCCCCAACCACATCACCCACATGGCCCCACGGCAGAGAACCCACCCTCTGACTCCCCACCTCAGAAAAGAACCAAAGCGAACCACCGACTTAGCAAGAAGAAGCCCGTCGGAGGGTCGACCCCCCCCACAAGAAATCCCCCCCTCCACGGGCCGCCCCCCCCCTCGGGTCATGCGCGGCACAAAGGCGAGCCGCCTCACCACCGCCAACCGCCGACCCAGACTCCGCCACCGAGATGCCCCCCTTACGCACCCCGGCCGCTTACAATGCCGCACAGACATCAGCGGCCACCAGCTCAACCAAGACCTTCCTGCCGTCCAGAACCACCACCCACCAGCCCATCTTCTCCTCGCCAATCGGCCTTACCCGAAGCAGAACGTCCATGGGTTGCCCCGGGTCACAGCCCGCCGCCTCGACAGAGTCCACCACCAGAACACCCTGCAGCAAGCTCGAGATGCGGTCCTTCGACCTCGCCCTCATTGACAGCCCTCTGAGCACAACTCTCTCCACCCGAGCCGGCACCACCGCGACATCCGAGTCGCGGACCCTCCGCCACTTCATCTGCAAAGCTCGCACAGCCGACCCACTCAGCAATGCATGCTCCTCCTGCGCCTGAAGCCCTCTCGCCAACGCCCGCCACGGAGAGATCAGCCCCACATCACCCTTGAAAAGCGCCTTCGACACGAACCCCACATCTGAAGTTGCCAAGAACAGGGCCCCATCCCCAGCGCCCTCAACAACCAACATGCTTCCAGGCCGAATCAGCAACGGGCAGGACCGCCTAGAGTGACCGAACCCACGGCAAGAGAAGCAGCGAAGCGGCCCGCGGCAAGCCCTCGCCCAGTGATCCAATGCACCACACCGGAAACAACCCCTGTCGAACGGAGAAACCAGCAGGGGGCCCCGAGCTCGCACAGAAGCCCTAGCCTCGCGCCGCCTGCGCCGACCTTCCACCACACACCACTCCCCCGGACATCCCTCAGCAGCCAGACCTGCCCCCATCTCCAGACCGGCGACCCCAGAGCCGGAACTCCCCCCTGCGGCAACTGCAGATGAGAGAAGATCGTCCAAACAGCCCCGACCATAACCCCCCGGATGCCGGCGAGCACTATCGGACCCCCAGCCAAGCCTTGGGGGCAGACCTGCTCCATCAGAACCTCTCGGAGGGCCCTCGACCACGGCCGTGGAGGCCCCGCTCCCTGAAAAGCCTACCGCGCAGGTTGGGGAACCCCGCCAGAGGCAACCCCAACGCCGCCGAGCAACGCCACGCGGCTGTTAGCGTGGAGGCGGGAAGCCCTCGCAAGCACCTGACGCCCACCACCGCCAGACCTCGCCTCGCGACACCAGCCCTCGCGGAAGGCCCCGCCAACCCTCGCTTCGCGCGCCGCATAGACCTCGCTTTGCGCGCCGTAGACCTCACCATGCTTCTCCTCGCATCGCCCGACCCCGCTTCGCGCCTCCAGCACTCGCCGCAGACCCCACTCGCCGTAAACCACGCGCGCCTCCGACTGACCACGAGCGCCCAGGTGCAAGCCATCGCGCGTCGCGTTCTCGCGAGAAACCCTAGAGCGCGCCTCGCGAAGCGACATGGGTGCAACCAAATCAAGAGCTTTTTATACTGGAAGTTAATTTTATGGTAAATTCCATAGATGGCAGCAAGAGAAGGGATTGGATGTACATGCATCGCAGCAAAGAATGGGTGAGGATTGTACCTTAAAAGCCTCAAATTTTGAGGATTAACTTTGCATGCAATAGCAGCTACAGCTGCAAGCTTCTTGGAGTAGCAGTTCTTTTGAGTAGCAGTTCTTTTGATTGGAGAAGACAAAAATCTCCAACACTGCAGTTATTCTCCAGCATCCATGGAAAGAAGAGGGGCAGAAAATGGTGGGTTTTGGGCTCCCACGGCTAAGGTTGATTGGGATTTTGGGGAAAAAGAAAGAGCATTTGGCTCTATACGTTGGAGGATATTTAAAGAATAAAGAGAAAGAGAGGAAAGGGGGGAGGAAACTTCCTCCTTCATGATGGCAGCCATGACACTAGCAGGCTGACATCAACCTGCTGATGTCATAAATCTCTCTTTTTTTATATTCATATATATTATTTTATTATATATATCACAGTTGTAACACCGTCTGTTAAGAAAGAAAAAGAAAATTATTTATATATATTTTTTTGAACACATACGTCTATAGTTACTGTTATAGAATTTATTATTATTTTTAAAAAAACTCAATTTTTTCTCAATTATTTGAGATGTTAAAATTGTCCGTATGCGCACCTCAAGCATTCAATTTCGATGCGTAATATTTCGGTGTGATCGTCTCTGAACACCGATCAATATGAGTATAATATTGATATACATCCGATCGGGTTTTGAATACCATAAATTTTCGGATACGGTTTTTGTTTAAGATTAAATTTTGTGATTTAAAAATATCAAATGACCTCCGATTGACGAACGGTCGATTCCGTTGGTCTTGTTTCGTCGAATCGGATCTAATAGCGATCTCGGTTCGTTTTGCGGTTTCTGAATTTGCATCGTGGCTTTTTCGGACACACATTACGGTGTGACCGATTTTTGGTCGATTTTCCCCGAACGGCTTTTGATTCATAATCAATTGATCGTTTTAAGTTGTTTGGCATTGACCAACAACTTTATTGGGTTAATCGAGTCCTAATCAGGTCAGGTTCGAGTTTAATTGGAACCCGGATGTTACAATCTTCCCATTCCGATGTGGAAATGAGAGAGCATCTCCATGGATTTTGTCATGTCATTGCCACGTACCCCAAGCGGGCAGGACACGATATGGGAGATCGGTTGTCCAAGTCAGTCTATTTTCTTCCGATCAACATCACATACTCCAGTTGAGCTTGCCAGATTATACATCCAACAAGTCATTCGGTTGCACGAGATACCCAATGAGGTAGTGTCAGACAGAAATTCACGGTTTACTTCACATTACTGGAGAGGGTTCATGAGAGCCTTGAGGACAAAGTTGCATCTTAGTTCAGCTTACTAACCACAGACAGACGGGTCGTTTGAGAGGGCTATACAGACATTAGAGGATTTGATGTGGGCTTATGCTGTTGATTGGAAGGGATCCTGGAAGGATTACATTTCCCTTGTTGAGTTCACGCACAACGACTATCACACCAGTACATCATGGCGCCTTTTGAGGGCTTGTATGGGAGGAGATGTGTACCACTCCCTTATGTTGGCAGCAGGTGGGAGACAATGCCTTGTATATCCCGTAAATCATTGAGGAGACATCCAGAGCAGTAGAGACTACTAGGAAGAGATTGCTAACAGCTTAGAGACGTCAGAGGAGCTATGCCGACCAGAAGAATAGAGACCTTGAGTTTCAGGTTGGGGATTTTGTGTTTTTACGAGTAACCCTGACGAAGAAAGTGCGAAGGTTAGGCGCAAGAGGCAAGTTGGCCTCGTGATTTGTGGGACCATTTGAGATTTTGACTAGAGTTGGAAAGGTGGCTTACAGGGTAGCCATTCCCCCACAACTGGAGGGCATACATGATGTGGTCCATGTATCAAATTTGTGGAAGTATGTCTGAAATCTCAGGCATATCACTAGCTACGATTACTTGATGGTGGAGCACAACCTATCTTTCCTTGAGGAGCATGCCCTGATACTAGACCATGCGAACTAGAGGCTTAAGCGAAAAGAGATACATTAGTCAAGGTCATGTGGCAAAGTTAGGACGTTGAGGAGGCAACATGGGAGCCTCGGGTTGATATAAGGGAGAAGTACCCTCATCTTTTCACAAGTAATGATCGAAACCCTAGTTCAATCCCTTTAAGTTTTCATGGGATTCACCCTTTTTGAGATTTTTATGGGTTCAGTTGAGCGAGGATGGGACATAGGGGGATAAGGTTCCGATTAGAGGATACACCTATGTCTCGGGGACGAGAGTTCCTTTGAGATTTTTATAATGTAAGAACTTTAAGTATAGGAAATCACAAATTCTGATGTTAGGCTTGATCCAGAACGAGACAAGTAACCCTTTATCTTGTAGGACTCGTCGAGGCCTTTCCATAGAGCCCAAGAACATCAAAATGGGAATTCATATAAGGAAGTTACGAGCAAAATGCAATCGGTTTACGGCATGATCCAAACCCGAATCCGATTAGGCTCAAGCCTATATAAGGAGGTGCACCCTAAGTGGTCTGGCTAACCATACAACTTAGCCTCACCAGAGTTCCGCCCGTGGAGATATTTTCGACATCCGATCAAAGATCTGAGGGCGTCGTTCAAAGATCTCAACATGAGGAGTCATGTTATGAGTGTGAATTCAATCTAAATGACACGGAATAGCCGTTCCGGGTGAAGAACTGTCGTGGAGGGTGACCCCGATGTACTATTTTTGACCCTCCTCTTGCTGTCGGATTCGTGATGTTTTTCTACCATTCGGTTACGAGGGTTACGAGCTATATGTTGCCAGTGTTTTCGTCGCGTTTCATTGTCGTTCGTGATGGGTAACTTATCACATCATGTTTTTAGAATTTCCAACCAATTCGTGATTTGCATATATGATCCAAGCATGTTTTCATAATGTGGGTGTTAGCAGCAACACAATGGTATAGTTGGATGGTCAAGCGAAGCGAGCCCATAGGACGTCGCCGAAGTGGTTCCTATTACTATCCCATGTATGATCGAGCATACTTTTTTGTTGATCGGTCTTGTTTGACCGATCATGCCTTTAAGGTTGATCGATCATTTTGACCCAAAAGAATAGATCATGATTGGCTTTACGATCGATCAATGTTGATCGATCATTAAAGTTGAATGATCGATCATTTTGGGACTGTGGACCCATTTGAACCTTAAAATTTATGAATTTTGATTCTGAAAATGATGTAAACCTTATAAGACATATATATATATATATTAAATATCTGAATTATAGAAATAAATTGATAATTAAGTAAAATGGACCTGGTTTAATCTAAATTGAAATCAAATGAGCTGATGGATTCGGTGAGGTCTAGTGAGGAAGATATTTGAGCACCATACATGCACCTTCGAATCTGAGTTTCGGTTGCAGTCGAGTTTCCCGTTGTAATTTTGATTTCATGCCATGGTGTCAGACTTTCAGTGGCATGGTGATAGCTAGGAGTAGCGTTGCCAAGGGAGGGGCAGGCACCCTTAAACCTCGAGTAGAAGCTTAGTTGATCGTGATCCCCGCAGGTCGTTAATCAGGGTATATACTACTTGGCACACTTTTGTGTCCTTTTTGCATGTTATATCATCCCAGCTTCAGATGTGTGGTGCCAAGTAGTTGTGGTCAGTTGTTTGTGCTTCATTTCTTTCACTTAGGGAGCATTCGGTTCGGGAAAAAGTAGGAATAAGGGTGGGGAATAAGCATTATTCATGTTTGGATGGAAGCATAAGGGGAATAAGGTGGAATAATGGTAGGTAAGTGCTATTCTTCGTTCGATTGGCACACGAGAGATAAGGAATAAGGGTTATAAGTTAGCTAATAGGGAGGAATAAGGGAAGAGGCAAGGGAGAATAAGGGAGTGGATAAGGAGGAATAAGGGAATAGGAGAATTAAGGAATGGGAATAAGCGAGTGGAATAATAGGGCTTATTCTGATCCCTATTCCCCTACCAAACATATCTTCAGGGTTGACACTCGTGTGTTGGCTAGTGTAGGCCACATTGGTCGGTATTCTGGGAGGAAGCTTTAAGCGGGGAGTTCCGCAAGTTGTGTAATATTTGGAGGAGAAGATTCAGGATAGTTTCAAGACTAGACTTCTAGGGGTCAGTTATAGACTAGTGGTGAGGCTTGGCACACATTGAAGTGTGGGGTTTGAATTAGCACGCGGTAAAATGTGGGTTGAACTTGGCACACAGTAAAGTGTGGGATTACATGATTTTTAAATCAAGGTTGGTATCTCAAGGATAAGGACAGTGATAAGGATAAGGATCAAGGATCTGGGTTTTCTGATCAATTACAATGTGATCTAGGTTTTTACACAGTTACTCGCCTTTGTATACTTCTAGCCTCTAGTGGTAACATTTACCTCTAATGTTTGTGAGGGGCATCAACCCTGAGCCTCCACAAGGGGAGGCAAACATGTTCTCCCCTAGAGCCCTCCCTAAGCTCATTAATCAGGCCACCAACGATGGGGGGGCCACACAACGGGATATGCAATGTATCAATAAGAGGGTTAGGATTCCATGTATATCAACATTGAGATTTAGGGTAAAGATATAATCGTAAGGAACATTTAAAACGTGTTCCTAGAAATGGGAAAGAAAATTAAACCAGAAACCGTAGAAGGGAATTGAAGAATAAAATTTTTGAATATGAGAATCTTAAGTCAAGAAAATTATGTTAATAATGAAACTTCTAAAATTAGATAAAGAATACAAATGATATATTCATATTGGCCAAAGCAAGAGAAAGAAAGATCAAAGATCTTTCTCAAGTGAGATGCATCAAAGATGAGGAAGGACATGTGTTTGATACTCAAAAAGATATGGAGACTAGATGCATCAAAGAAGAGGAAGGACATGTGTTTGATACTCAAAAGGATATGGAGACTAGATGGAAGCAGTATTTCCATAAGCTTTTCATTAGGGAAGTGAATAAAGAGATTACTTTGAGAGATCTTGCAGGTAGTGAATGTTACCTGAATCGTAATCTATAGATGGATACAAAGGAAGGAAGTAGATGAGGCTTTAAAGGTTATGAAACTTGGGCAAGGGATAGGACATGATGACATTCAAATAGAAGTTTGGAAGGTTCTATGTAAACGGGATTTGACTTGGCTCACAAATTTATTCAATGTTATTTGGCCACGCAAGAAAATGCCTGAAGAATGGAGGAGAAGCATTGTGGTGCCTCTTTATACGAATAAATGAGACATTCAAAATTGTTCGAATTATAGATGTATCAAATTGATAAGACATTCTATGAAAATTTGGGAGCATGTGATCGAAAGGAGGTTGAGGCAAGTTTTCAAAGTAACTGAAAACCAATTTCGATTCATGCCAAGTGCTCAACTATTAAAGCTATCCACTTGTTGAGGAGAACAATGGATATTTATAGATATAAAAAGAAGAACCTCCATATGATTTTTATTGATTCGGAGAAGGCTTATAATTCAGTAATAATGGAGATTTTGTGGAGAGTTTTGGAGAAGAGACAAGTACGTGTCCTATACATTAACCTTATAAAGGATATGTATGATGAGGCTTCACCTTGTGTAAGGATCCAATCTGAGAAGACTGACTATTTTAACATCAACATCGGTCTGCATCAAGGTTCAGCTTTGATTCCATTCCTTTTTACTTTGATTATGGACGACTTGACTAGTCACATTCAAGATGAGATACCTTGGTGTACGTTGTTTTCGATGATATTTGAGTGATGAAACAAGAGATGGAGTAAATGAGAAGCTGGAGGTTTGGAGACATGCCTTAGAGACTAACGGATTTCATATAAGTAGGGCTATGGAGTGCACATTTGATGGAAATAATGGTGATGACTCGAGGTGAAGATTGGAGAGGATAACATTAAGAATAAATATTCTTTGAGATAGTTGGGATCTATTTTGCAACAGGATGGGGTATTTGATAAAGATGCTACTCATAAAATAAATGTTGGCTTGCTAAAGTGGAGAGGAGTCTCTATTGTTCTTTATGATAAGAAAATCCTTTTGAAAGTCAAAGGAAAGTATTACAAAGCAGCCATGAGACATGTTATGCTCTACGAATCAGAATGTTGGCATGTAAGCCATAGACATGTGTAGAGAATGACACTAGTAGAAATGAAAATGCTAAGATGGATGTGTAGTCATACACGAAAAGATTGGATTCGGAATGATGCAATCAGAAGGAAAGTCGGTGTAGCTTTGATAGAGGATAAGATGATAGAAAACCGCTTAAGATGGCTTAGTCATTTGCAAAGAAGGTTGGTCGATGCACCAGTTATTTGAGATGTTGAGCCTGTTGAGAGGGTGAAGAAGGCCCAAGCTGTGTTGGAATGGGAGCATCCGACGGGATCTCCAAGAACGATCCAAAAATGGAGGCAAAAAAATCCATGTAACCAACCCTACTTAATTGTGGGAAAAGGCTTTGTTATTGTTGTTGTAGATGAAGAATACAAAGGCTCAATGCAACTGGTGTACATAATACCATAAGGAAACTGTAGTTGACATAAAGGAGAAAGCTCAGAAATGGAGTTGGATTATTCAACATAAAGAGTTCAAGTGGAGTGTTGTAGAAGTAATACAATTCGCAGATTGCATTCCTACACCACAACAACCAAGCCTTCTCCCACTTTAAGTGGGGACAGCTATATAGATTATTTGCTTCTAGACACCAAATTCCAAGGAAGTATTTACATGTATTGCAACCATAGAACATAATTCTTCATATTTGGTAAAAGTAATTTACCAATACTGTATATAAGCTGCCTCTAAATAAGAAGAGGTGGCTTAAATCTAAGAAAAGGTGGTTTTCCCTAGCTTTGGTTAGAGCCGCCTCTTCCACCTTGCTTTCAGTTTCAGCAGTGTATTGTTGTTTGTTGTTGTAGATTGCTACTGGTTGCTTCTTGAGCACCAATGGAATCATGAGTAGTGGTAGCAACAGGAGGACGCACCAATGACGGCAGCAGAAGCTATAGAGTCAGAATTATCGAGTCAAGGGGAAGGAGGTGGTTGGTGATCAAATATTGCCATCAACGCCGCATCTTGCAGTAGCAACTTTAGTTTTAGACCAAAGCAGTCCCTTCAAGAGGCAACTTACCTACGGTATTGGCGAAAAATTTTTTGACAACCACGGAGTAGTTTCTGTGGTTCCAACACAAACAAATACCCATCCTAAGTCAATTCATGTACCTATGCAACTGCATATGTACATTTCTCGAGACTTTTCCAAACCTCTTACAAGGCTCGTTTTCCAACTTCTCATACCTTTGAGTTGGAGCATCGGATGGCCTTCTTTGTACCTATGCAAACTGTAATTAACGAGGTTATCTATTGGTGCCACACAAATTATTAGTATGATATTTAATAAGAAAATCTCCTTTTGAGTTTGTATTAATAATCAAGAATCTCATCAAGCTAAAAAATCAGATATCCATTGGGGGAAAAAATAAATAGGAACACCAAGAAAAATGACATCACAAATCACAGTTTGTAATTACGGTCCTGATTAATACACGTCCAACAGGTGGTTTCAATTTGGCATCACATTTCTCCAGTTTGGGGAATGAAATTAATATAGCATAAGCATTGAAAAGCCAAACAAGCTGGAAGGATACGATTCTTTGGGAAAGCAGAATATGACTTGCCAGAGTTATAGAACATGCATCTCCTATTGATATCCTCTTTATGGCTGACTCTAGATGCAGCTTGCACTACCAAGCAATGAAAACACTTTGAGGTTGCCTGCAATCAGGAAAAAGGACTGCATCTAAATAAACTGGAGATTTTAAAGCATAAGCCAGAAATCTTAAATATTCACATGAAAATACATAAAAGAAATATAACCAAAGGTCCAAGTCTTTGTAACAAAAAATCATAGACAAAATGGAGTTATATGAAGAAGAAATTGCAAGCAAATCATTTAATAATATATGATCCTAACCAACAATAAAATCAATGTCATTGTCACTTAAAAGTATAATGATTCACGGGTGTCCAAAATTGTTATCGACTAGAAGACACCTAAAAGCAAGTTATCACAGAAATTATCTCAAAAGAAATCGTGAATTACTCAAATTATAAAGTAAAAGAACAAAATAATGTATCACTTAGCAGGAAACATCCTGAAATTATATCTCTGAACCCCCATAAACTTATAAGGGGTCTGCATCAATAATTAATATCTCAATAAACTCGGGAAAAGCACCTGTTCTGTAGACTGGAAACAGGAGTTGACTGGTTTTATCTTGTAACTGCTGTCAAAACTGTCACCCTTCTCAAGATGATTACCCAAAAAACTTCGCCTTCTGAAATCCATTTTCATGTGTTTAGCAGAATTGTGTCTGCCAGATAATCTCTTTCTCTTGTTGAAACCTTTGACATTTAAGTAACGAAACTGACTGAGGTCACCAGAGTCTGTCGTGTACTTTTCAGGTGGTTGATTATAATGGCTGGGCAGCCTTTCCTGAGAATTTTTAGCAAAAAAGTTGCACCTGTCTACATCTTTGCTAAGCATGTTTTGCCATTGGCTGTTTAGCCTCATTTTCTTCCGGCATTGCATTTGATTAAATAATCCCATACGCTTTCTAACACTTGGTCTTAATTCTCTAAAAGAATGGACCTTCGTTCCGGAAGAATGAAAGCCAAGATCTGTGTCAAAATTAATCCTTTCATCTAAGTTAACTTCTATGGATTCGTCTAGGAAAATATTATCAACTACGAAATTTTCTGTATGTCCGGATGGATAGTCCGCAGAAGCTAGACTGTTTGCCCCTTCTAAAACATGTTTTGTGGACTCACCCTGCCTAGAAGAATCTCTATGTTCCAGAATATTAATACCGAAACTTTTCGAAAGTTTGCGCAACACTTTCGTTTCTCCGACTGCATGTCTGGCATTTTTATCATGCACCAAACACCCTGGTACTTCGGCTACATAAGCGCCTAGCGAGCGTGCCAGGCTTTTACCATTTGGCAAGTCATTTTGCTCTATATTTTTTCCTTTCTTAGTTTTCTTCTCTGTCCGTCGCCTAATGTTTCCACCTACCAAAAAATAAAAATTATTGGCATTTAATGAGAAAATATAGTTAATTATATCATCAACAAGATGAATAAAAATTACAAAACATAAATACATATCACTAATCACAAATACTACCAAAAAGGCCCATCACCATTTGATGGAGTTGCGGAGTATAACAAAACCATCCAGCTATTAAATTATGTCGATTTGTCAATAATTAACAATAAATATTGCGTGATTATTGTGTGATGTGATCATTGTCGTCAATTAGGACGGTGGCCAGATTGAATTTAAGGGACCCTTTGCTTTAAAATTTAATTGCGGATTCTGTTGCCATATTTACTATCTTTCTTATCGTTTTCTTATTATCTATTTATTTTTGTCCTCTTCTTGTAATTTATCCAATAGGTTCCTCTCCTATATAAGAGAACCTTAGGGTCTCTCAATGCAATCAATTTGTTTTCCCTCTACATGGTTCCCGCCACCCCCGGCCATCCAGGCCGTTGCCAAGCCACCGCCCGGCCCCTCCGACCATGGCCTCAAATTTTAGCAAAATTCGATCGAATTTCTGTCAAATATCGATATCCAATCGAAATCGAAATTCGATCGAAATGGCCAAAATGACCGTAATATGGGGGCCCTAGTACAAAAAATGACCGAAATTTCGGTCGAAATTTGACCGAAATTCGACCGAAATTATGTTTCGATCAGTCACCGAAATGGTGACCGAAACTGATATTTAGGGCCTTGCCTCCGACCGTCGCCCGGGGCACATCCAAGCCCCTATGGTCATTGCTCAGGGCATAGCCAAGCCCCTCCCACCAACCGGGACCCCCCCAGCCTTCTCGGGTCACCGCCGCCCCTCTTGTGTGTGATCGTGCACCTCTACGGCTCGATCTGCAATTTGAATCGGTCTGGTTTTGACCGGAAAACGTGATTTCATACCTATAAATCGTTTTTCGGCCCTAGCGAGTAGTGAAGAGTGATGAGGATTGGTGTATAAGTCTATACGTACAACCAATCCTCCGTATGATCATGTAGACTCGTTCATATCGGTCTGCTCCCCAGTTGAGTTCCGTTGTTCGGTTGTTTTTCCATCATGAAAGAGAACAAGGGTGATATTTTTTCGTCCGGAGCCTTCAAGGGTCCGGCTCTCATCGTTAAGATGGATGGGACCAACTATGAGTTGTGGTCCATGCAATTTCTCACTCTCATGCAGTGCAATAACAAGGAGCACATCCTGACAGTTCTGGAGCCTACGGATAAGACTGGGGCAAATGCTTCTTGGAAGCAAGATGACGTGCATGCACGTATTTGGCTTTATGGGATCCTCACCACAAAAATAGCCAATGACATTCTGATCAATCCACTGCCAAGCGATGTGGGACACTTTGGAATCCACATATGCTAAGCGAAGAATGAGGCCAAGACTCTTCAGCTACGGTTTGATATCTACAATGCCAAGCAGAATGGTCATCCTCTGCACGTATACTACGCTTCACTCTGTGGCATGTTCGAGAAGCTTCATAGTCGCATGCCTAGTACGACATATAATGAGCAGCAGAAGACGTATAGGAACTCCATGATGTTTGTAGTCTTCATGGTTGGACTCGATACAGAGTATGATGTTGCACGTACTCAGCTTCTTACCGGAGCTACCATACCTCCCATAGAGGAGGCCTATAGCCTTCTCAGGCGGATTATCATGCCTTCCGCAGCCACTTATCTGCCCTCTTCAGCAATGACCACTTCTCGTGGTCGAGGAGGGACGGTTCTGTCCAAAGTACGCACCCCTCATGGCAGAGGCGGTAGACGCTAGCGTGGCCCTTGCACTTACTGTCGTCAGCATGGACATGCAGAGGATAAATACTACTAGAAGCATGGATATCATGTTTATGGTCATGTAGCAGGACAGATTGCGCCTTCAGAAACTCCATTTTCCCAGGCCGATCCTCGCCTAGATGATATTATCTCTCATATTCAAGAGATCATGACTCCTACTGCTGGCACCATTACTACAGATACCGCAGACGCAGCCAGAGCCTCTTTGAGCTCCTTAGTTATCGCCTATGCTTTTACTGGTAGTACTGGTGCAAACATTGTTGGACATGCGAGCCTACGGCGAGCCATTATGCAATAAATGTTATTGCAAATATCATTCCCTGATCTGAAATGATGAATAATTAATTTGCATAATAGGTCCCTTAGTACAATTAGGGTTATGTACCATGGCCATCTTAATGATCATACAGTTGTTGATTCAATTGTTGAATCATACAGGTTGGTGCTTGGATGAATATCTAAAGAGTTAGATTGAGGACTAATCAAGCACCTTCAAATGATTAGTAAGAGATGATCTCCAGCCTGAGAAGGAGATGGCAATCCTTTCTCTAAAGGATGATATCTAACTGGCCTCTTAATGCAGGTCATCTGCATAGGAATAGAGATTCGAAGGTGTTAGATAAGTTAGGTCAAAGAATTGACTTAACGAGATCGAGATAAGCAAAGCCCTATGTCGTATGTTGTCACGATATAGGCACGCATCCTCTGAATGGAGACAAATATGTTACTGTATGTCTGAGTATTTACATTTGGAATACCAATACGTTGATGACCTAATCAAGGTCTATATACCAACGTGTTGGTGTGCATACAAGGGTATATGAGTACAGGTTCATTTACAGAACCAAGACATGAGCTCACTCATGTGATATTGGGAAAGATCAAATTCCGTATGCGGTCGTTTCGCTTTGGAAGTTTGACAGGATTTGTAGGTTTGATATATGCTTTTGGAAAGTATATGATCAACACATGGGTATGATATATGATTTTGGAAAATATATGATCGATACCAACTCCCAATGATCTAATGAGAAACTTAATGATAAAACCTTAAAGGAGACAGTATAAAAGAGATCTAAAACTTCGGGTTTATTCTAAGTCTTCCAGTATGCAGGATGTACAGGTATTAGAAACACATAAGGGTGATGTGATCATAAACGATTGTATAACCATGACGCTTCCATTTCGAGGGAGTGATGAAATATGTCTGGATTTTAGCGACTCCTCTCGATAGAGAAGTGATCTGATCTTGGTCCAAATGTTGGACATTGATCTGAATGTGATTCAAATGCAATGAGAATATTAGATGTGCAGTCTTGATTTGATCAAGCATCTATGAGAGGTCCCCAAGATCTGGATTTGAGATGTGATCTCAATATCCAAGTCACTATACGTATAACATACAATCGCCATGTCCTTATCTCCAAGTATCCGCGGAGTAAGCGCGTTATCATTGAAAGAGATCATGGATAATTTCATTGTTTATATGTATCCGAGCATTGAGAATGAATAATTAAATGTGATTTAATTTTCATGAATAATATGAATTCGATTAATATTATTTGGCCATATATAGAGAGTTATCTAAGATGATTAAATGTGATTTAAAAGATGTGAATAATGTGGATGTAATTCATATTATTTGGGCACATGAGATTTAAGATCTTAGATAATTAAATATGATTTAATTATCAAGGATATAATTAATGTGGATATCACTATCCACAATAATCATAGATATTATAAATATGATTTATAATATGATGGAGAGTTTTAATTGTAAATAGAATTTACAAATTATATGTTGTTATGAATGGGATTCACAATAAATAATTAATTGTAAATCTAATTTGCATATTATGTTAGATATATGAATGTGTTTCATATTTGTCAATGGCATGATTGAAGTTTTCACAAATTTAATTTGGAATTAATTTTGTGAAGATAAATGCAATAATTGTTATTGCAAATTAATTAATACATATATAGATAAATGAACGCATCATCTCTTTAATGGTGATCGTCCACCTTGACCTGTTCAAGGAGGGGGACAGCCACCTTATTTATAGTAAAGAGACTTTGTCTT
The DNA here is from genome assembly GCA_037367405.1 of Ottelia alismoides. Taxonomy (NCBI): domain Eukaryota; kingdom Viridiplantae; phylum Streptophyta; class Magnoliopsida; order Alismatales; family Hydrocharitaceae; genus Ottelia; species Ottelia alismoides. Next base: position 242,120 of record JAZKJV010011528.1, on the reverse strand, counting down.
CTATATTACGTATATTAATTAATTTTAAAAGGAATTACTTATTATCTTGAAAAGGATATAGTTGATTTATTTTAAACTATTTCTTGTTGCATTTTTAGAGCAACAAATCATGTCCATTGATTAATAAAACTTTAATCTACACCGTATATTAAGAGAGCACAGGGATTGAGATCCATATGCATCCAACTAGTATAAAAGGAAAGGTAACCCTTGCCTTTAAGGACATATATAATTCCAAGAGGAATTAAACTATCTCACTCTCTCTCTCTCTACACGCCAACTCTCTCTCTCATTGTGGTTGTCGAAGCCTTAGAGAGAGTCGCCATCACCGCAGCATCGTCGTTATGCTGTCGGATTATTTGCTCATGGATATCCATCTTCTTCGGTGTGACTCGCTCAAGAAGAAGACGTCGGATTTCGTGAGACGAGATCAGGAGATTCGTCGCTTGGATCATCAACATGGATTGTGAGGAGCATGTGTCTCATCATCGCACTCGTAAGCATCTCCTCTGTTGGATTGGACTTGAGATAGGATGTCTCTTCGTTTAGAGACTCGATCGCAACCACGCTTCAAGAGGTAAACGTGATACTTGTTTGTGGTTTAGATGAAACAATCCGAGAAGTGTTCTTGGATCATGTGGTTTCATCGGATTAAAAATTTTAAATTCTGCGGCCTCAAGCAACTAGTGCGACTAGTCGCTCCCGATCGCATACGATGCGATCCTCACGCTTCTGTGATGCGCTTAAGGATTTTTCCCATATCCTTCAGACATGACAGAGTGGAATATAGACTCTGGAGCTTCCCACCACCTGTATGGAGACACAACACGACTGAGGTCCTATAAGACCATACCACCATGCAGATAGGTCGTCATTGCACATGGCGACCACTTACCCGTTACAGGACAGGGGGAGGTGCATTTGACACCGTCCATGTGCCTTCAGAATGTTTTATATGCTTCTGACTTTCATATGAATTTACTTTCCATTAGTCAGATTCTAAGGATCTGCATTGTCGTGCCATTTTTTACCCTTCAACTCTTCTGTTTCAGGACATACTCATGGGCAGGGTGATTGGATATGGCCGTAAGCAGCCCGGGCTCTACAACATGCTAGTGTTTCTACTATACATACTGGACCAGTCGCTCCAAATCTATGACACCTTCGTTTTTGCCACCTTCCTCTACAGAAGTTGTGCCATATTCTCCCTCAGATTTCTACGAGATCCTCCTTTCAGTGTAAGGCATGCCACCTTAGGAAGCATCACCATTTCCTCTTTCCATCCCGTCAGAGTTGGAGCAGTTCTCAGTTATTTGAACTCCTTCATTTAGACATTTGGTGTCCGAGTCGTGTTCTTGATCACCAGGGACACTACTTTTATCTAGTTGCGGTCGATGATTTTTCTAGACTTTCCTGGGTCTTTTAATCTAGAGGTTGGATATGTAATCAAAAATTTTATTAATGAGATAAAGAATATTTTTCTGCCAATGTCAAATATCTTCGTTCTGATAATTCCTTAGAATTATGCACCTTATAGCTTTCTGAATTTCTTAGATCTCTTGGCATTGTTTACTAGACCTCATGTGCTTATACTTTCCAACAGAACGGTGTTGCCGAGCGCAGACATCATTACTTACTTGATGTGACTAGAACCTTGTTGATACAGAGTCGTACTCATCATGCTTGCTGGGGTAATGTTGTCCTTATTGCATGCCATCTGGTGAACCACATACCCTTGTCTGTGTTTGGAGAGAAGATTCTTTTCTCGATTACGTTTCTCGAGAATTAACTTTTCTCCCTTACATCTCATATGTTCGGATCTGTTGATTTTGTTCATGATGTCTTGCCAAGACGTGACAAGCTCTCTCCCAGAGCTGTCAAGTGTGTGTTTGTCGGCTACTCTCGTACCCAGAAGGCGTACCATTGCTCCGCTAAGTCGGAAATACCTTGTCAGCGTTGACGTTACTTTCTGAGTCTGTTATGTATTTTTCTCCTACAGGTGACAGATTAGCACCATCTGACTTTGACGATGAGATCTACATGCCTCCACCTCCTACTACCGTTCCTCCACCTCCCTCTATTCCTGCTCTACCACCACTTCAACCACCACCATCACCTACACCTACTCCTACCTCTACACCTGTTATTGTAGTTCCACCTCCTACAGTGACTCAGTTTTTGCCACGTGTTTTTACTCGCAGGTCTTGCTCAGTTCCCACTGCTCGCAGGTCTTGCCCATCATCCAACACGCCTCAGTTATGTAATCAGCACATTGTTTCTACTGATGGCACTATTGAGTTGTCCGTGCAGCAAGATTCCATACAGGATGAGCAGGTGCCCTCTCCAGAAGGGAACTTACAGACTCAGGACTTGACAGGTGATCTTAATGTGTCGATTGCTCTGCGAAAGCAGAAACGTAGGTGTGCTACTTATCCTTTTACAGACCAGGTTTCCTAGAGCAGATTGTCAAAGGATTTCAGGAGGTTTACCTTGGCACTATCAATCATGGAGATACCACGAACATATCAGGAGGCTCTTCAGGACAGTTAGTGGAGGTTGGCCATGGAGGAGATGGTCGCGCTACAGTCACATGATACGTGGAGTCTTGTTTCTGCTCCAGTTGATGCATCTGTTGTAGGATGTAAATGGGTGTTCACTGTTCACTGTTCACTGTGAAACATTGTGTAAATGGTAGTGTGGATTGCTATAAGGCAAGACTTGTGGCACGTGGGTTCACCCAGACATATGGGGTGGAGTATCAGGATACTTTCTCTCCAGTTGCCAGACATTCTACTATGTGTCTCTACTTTCTGTTGTTGTGACACGTGATTGGCCCCCTTTACCAGCTTGATGTGAAGAATGCCTTCCTCTATGGTGATCTACAGGAGGTGGTCTACATGCAGCAGCCACATGGGTTTGCTGCTGAGGGGGAGTGTAAGAAGGTTTGCAGGCTACATAAGGCTATCTATGGCCTTAAGCAGAGTCCAAGAGCATGGTTCCATAAGCTCTCGGACTTGATAGCGCAGCAGGGGTTTGTGCGATCGACTACCGATCGATCTTTGTTTGTACACAGGACCCATAGAGGTACTATTGTCACTCTTGTTTGCATTGATGGCATTATTGTTACAGGGGAGGACGAGGAGGGCATTAAGATTGTCAAGGACTTCCTAGGCCAGCAGTTTGTGACCAAGGACCTTAATAATTTACATTACTTCCTTGGATTGGAGTTTGCCAGGAACCAACGACGTTTTGTGATGACCCAGAGGAAGTACTTTACAGATCTTCTTTTAGAGACAGACATGGCAGATTGCAGACCTGCCACTACTCCTATTGATCAGAGCATGAAGCTCTATGATGATGACACAGAGGAGGTCGACAAGACGAGGTACAGGGAGCATGTTGGCAAGCTACTATATGTGACTATTACCAAGCCCAACATACCCTTTGTCGTGAGCAAAATGAGTCAGTTTATGGAGCAGCCCAAACAAGCACATATGGTGCATTCCATACGATTCTGAGATACCTGAAGACATCACCAGCTACGGGACTTCTTTTCAGCAGAGGCGCATCTCTTTCAGTTACAGCGTGTGTACATGCAGATTATGTTGGGTGTCCAAAGGATAGGAAGTCTACTTCAGGCTTTGATGTGTTCATAGGGAATTTCATGGTCTCATGGAAGAGCAAGAACCAGACCGTGGTTTCCAGATTGAGTGTTGAGTCAGAATATATGGACATGGCACAGGCTAGCACAGATATGATGTAGGTCAGATCTGTTCATACTGACCTGGCTATAGAGGTGCATCTTCCCATGTATTTCCAATGTGACAATCAGGATGCTCTTTTCATTGCCAACAACCCAGCCTTTCATGGGAGGACCAAGCACATAGAGGGGGACCATCACTACCCTCGTGACATGATACAGAAGGGCCTTATCGCCACTACACATGTCAGCTCTAGAGACCAGACAACAGATGTTCTTACCAAGGCCTTAGCCAGGGGGCCTTACCAGAGATGTTCCAAGCTGAGTCTGATCGATATCTACGCTCCAACTTGAGGGGGAGCGTTGAAATATTTACACTCTTTCATATTGTTTTCCATTATCTATTGTTTGTGTCCTCTTCTTGTAATTTGCCCAATAAGTTCTTCTCCTATATAAGAGAACCCTAGGGTCTCTCATTAATGCAATCAATTCTTTTTCCCTCTACATATTCCAATTATAATCAATAATTTGTCCCTCAAATATAGTTCCTAGTCCGAAAAATGGCAACCTACTTTAAAGATGATGCCACCTAATCGAGCTCAAGTAAAAGAAACGAATGACTTGTTTATTATGAGACCATAGTGATCTTTTATATAGAGGAGAAATCCTAGAGACAAAAGAGGGGGAAACATGCGAAGGTGCCCGCCCCACGTATATTAAATTATAGGAAAGATACAAAAGTTACTTCAAAGAAGCCAAGATTCAAGGAGACTCTTGGCACGAAAAATTACATTTTCAGAATAAATGCGATCAGACGAGAAAATAACTCCATTTCAATATAGCCAAAGCGCCTGGATGATAGCGACGGGCCAAAGCAACTCCGAGTCTTCTCGAGATCTAGCATGGAAGATCGAGTCCCAGACATTTACAATAGCACTATTGTCTACCCAAACAATCTCCAAATCCAGCCAGATAGCTTTTGTCCTTCACATTCGAAGAACAGGTAGTCAATTGTTCTATCATCAAAAAGAGGACCCATGTCATTCTCACAGCCGCTAAGTCTGAAGCGATCCCTCATAAGAATTCTCCCCATGTGCATCAACCACAAGAATACGCTGATACGGGTTGTCACCTTCAAACAACCAATAAATCTATAGTCTCTAACCAAAATGTCAAAGTATGTAACCTGAGGCCTGTCAACGCTTCTATAAGCCCTCTTACCGGAGAAATCTCCATCGCTCCAGGTCCGATGATCTCTCTAAGACTTAGATATTCACACTTCCCTAATTTGAAAGATATATATGCTATATTGCATACTTAATCTCTGCCTTAAAGAATATGACCCGCACCTCGCATGCACAACTGCATTGATGATGAGATGAGTTGAGCTTTCACTTGAGGAACTGAGATTTGAGATTTGAGTCTGGACCCGATTGAATGCTACTCGAGGATGGGATAAAATCGATGAAGGCTTCATGAAACCTGAGTGTCAGCAATCTTAGCCAGTATAAGAACAAGTTCTTATATTATCTGCTGATATTGACCTTAGTGTTAGGGTGTGATTAAACATAAAAAGGTGGATCAGTGTACACCAACTTGGTAAAATCAGTGGAGCTAGCCAAAAATAAAAAGAAGAGAAGAGAAAGAGAAAGAAAAGCTCTTACACTTCAAAGACAAAATACAAAGAGCTTCCACCAAAAACAAGTGCTCCCAACCTTTCAAAGTATCCACTTGGACCACAATGTTAGGCTTTTATGAGTCATGCAAGTACCCAAAAAGGGCTCTGCATCATATAGTGATATAAATTTGGGTATCGAAGGTATATTAGATACTCAAAAGAGATACATCCTGGTCAATTCCTAGGAAAAGAAGTGCAGACGACTCAGCGCTCTTTTGACGGACATCCTGATCAACACCAAAAAAATAAATGTGTTGCGTTAATAAGGCACTCGAGAGGATCATTGTTCCAATGAGAGTGAGAAGAAAAGACACAAACCAATACCCTCCATCATATGTTATTTCACCTTTACTTTCAAGTATGACAACTAAAGAGACGGTGGATTGAATGCAATAAATGATTTATTCCATAATGTTGAGGATTGGGCATGATTTATTCCCTAGCTATGAAGATGTTCAAACATGCCTCTGATATGCGAGAAGTGGGCATGAAGAAGCTGACCATTCTGCTTGGTCGAGAATATATCAAACTGCAACAACAAGATTTTGCACTCATTCTTGCCTTGCTCATATGTGGCAGCCAGGATATCCCATATAGCGTTGGTTGTGGGTTGATTGACGATGTCATTGGCAATCTCCGTGGTGAGCGTCCCAGAGAGCCAAATCCGTGCATAAGCATCATCTTGCTTCCATGAAGCATTAGCCCCAGTCTTGTCCATGGGCTCAGAATCAGTTGAAATGTGCTCTTAGTTATGGCACTGCATAAGGGTGCGAAACTGCATGGACCACAACTCATAGTTGGTCCCGTCCATCTTCACGATGGGAGACGAGCCCTTGAAGGCACCGGACGATGAAAATACATCACCCTTGTTCTCTGCCATGATGGAAAAATGCCGAAAATCCGAAACAAAACTGGGATGTAGACACTCTGAGCACGTCTACTCACACATATGAAGGATTGGTTGTACGTGTTGACTCATACAACCATCCTCTTCAACCCTTGTAGTATAAGACCGGAAAACTTGATTTAGATGTCCATAATCATAATTTCCGGACGAAATCAGACCATGTACTGCAGCGGCAAGAGGCAGACTACATTCTGCAGGAGGTGTGGCGATCTACTACCCGCAAGAGGGGCTACAGCCAACCAACAAACAGCCCGCAAAGCTGCTGTAGGCAATAGGCAGGCCGCTAGACTGCAGGTGGCGGTCTGTGGAGGTGCTGGCGGTCGGTTGGAGGGGCAGGCGGCAACCTGTGGCTATCAGCGACGGCGAGAGTGAGGGGGTGGTGGATAGGGTTAGGGTTTTGAGATACAAAAACGCCGTTCTAGGACCGTTGCTCTGATACCATGTTGGAAGAATAGAAATTTCTTATCAATGAAGAGATCCTAAGGCTCTCTTATATAGGAGAAAAGCCATGGGTTAATTACATAAGAGGTACATGAAGGAAATAGAAATAAGAAATAAATATAAAGAAATACAAATATCTCAACAGTTCCCAATGTAGATGCAATGTTTTATTCCACTGTAATTCGTTACTCCACACCCATTGTTTCCCCACTCGACGTAAATAATGTCTTAAGGCTTTATCTCTAGTTAATAGTTTTCGTGCATCAAAAGTAATGGAAGAATAGAAACCTTATCCACACTGGTTATATTATATAACATTTATACAAAATGCCTCAAATAATACAAATCTATATAATTTGATCGAGGATTGGTTTCTCATGTTTCTTCATCCTTCTTTTTTTTGAAACTCGGAAACGGGGGAGACACTCAAAGGCGTTCACCCCTGCAATGCATTAAAAAAATGAAACAAGGTAAAACAAGATACAAGAGGCACTATAAATGCTGCCAAGAGCGCAGCATACCCAAAGCTCCATGTAACATCCGGGAATTCGCGTAAACCCGAACTCGTCCGATTTTGGGTCTAATGAACCCAATAACATTGACGGTCAATACTAAACAACCTAAAACGACCAATTGATCATGAATCAAAAGTCGTTCGGGCGAAATCGACCAAAAATTGGTCGCTTCGTAATGCGCGCCGCGAAAAAGCCGCGACGCAAATTCGGAAACCGCGAAACGAACCGAGACCGTCATTAGATCCGATTCGACGACACGAGACCAACGAAATCGACCGTTCGTCAATCGGAGGTCGTTTGATAATTTTAATTCACAAAAATTTAACCTTAAACCAAAATCATATCCGAAAATTTCGGGTATTCAAAACCCGATCGGAAGTATACCAATGTTGTACTCAAAACGATCGTCGTTCCGAGACGGTCAAAACGAGATGTTTCGCGTCGAAAACGGAGGCTCGAGGTGCGTAAACGGACAATATTAACATTCAAAAACAAAATATAATAAATAAATATTAATTTATTCTGTTGTAACAGTACTATACTGTACGTACAGACGTCTGATATGATATATATAAATAAAATTTAAATTGTCTCAAAGTAAGTAATATATTACAATTATAATATATATAATATAATAGATAAATTTTATTCAATTTCCAGCTCAACAAAGAGCTGCTGCCTATCCACTTGGCCATATTTTTAAAAAAAAAGTAACGTCTCTTTTCCTTATAAATACTAAACCCCACCTTGTTATTTCTCTATTTTTTTCCACCGAGAGGGAGAGATATAGCCACTGGTTCAATCCCCTTTTCTATCCTAATTTTCCCAGGAATTTCCTCTTCCCAAATTACAAGCCCAAACACTGATTTGCTGCAGCCAACAGCTCTAGAAGGTCTGCTACAAGCCACCAATTGCTGCTATTGAAGCTTCAAATAGCAGTGGAGATCCTCCTTGTTGCATGTAAGATTCTACCATAGCTGGAGTTGCAGTTCTACAACTCTAAAATCTGCTGCATTCCAAATCAAAGCTCCACATTTTGGATCCAATTAGGTACAATTCCTATGCCCTCTTCTTTGCTGCCATGCATGCTCATTTCACTTGATTATATGAACATTTCCCTATCTCTTGCTGCCATGTATGAGTCTCTACATAATTATATTCTTATTTGTTAAGAATTCAGGACTGGAAATTATAAAATAAAATTTAGATTTCTGAAATTCAGATTTAAGATCTGCTGCCTAGTCAGTATTCATATTCCATTTATATAGAGAACTTTAGGTTTCTTTTTGCTCACCAAATATGACTGGTGATATGAAATTTAATGGTATAAGCACCGTATTTGATTTATCTGTTTCCAGTCAAGACAAATTAATTAGGTTCAGCCATTAAAATTGGATGGATAGTTTTAAATATTAAAGCCTAATCCTTGGAACTGGGTTTTAGAAGTCACATCACATTATTGTACTACGAGACCTCTACTATCATGAATATTTCTCCCCTTATATATATAAGTATATATATATGTGTGTTAAAAGCCACCATTAATTATCAACGAAGGATAGCTAATTGCATGATTGGTCATTTCTCTTGGAGTGGGATTCTCTTAAGCAAGTTGATAACCTGCGAGAAATATTAGAAAGACAAAATGCTCATACTTAATGACTCTTATCGATATAGTGAGTAGTATTAGGAGCCTTGATTTTTTTACCACCACTTAAGTTTTATATTACAGCCGAAAGCCAGACCTCACCATATCAACTGGGATGAGATGCATACACAATTTTCACCTTGATGGATATATTCTTGCTATACTTGGGATTGAATCCTATAAAATAAACAATTCTTAATGACATCAATTCAACACTTATCTTATATTCTCCAACTCCAAATACGAGACTCTTATTCCACTTATTAGACATCCTAAAAAGATTTTTTTTTCTTCTCTAGTCATGCCTAGAACCCCTAAACGATACATTGATCCCAATGCTTACAACTGAGGACATATTATAATTTTCTCACATTAGCTTTTGCACCTCAAGGTGCCTGTACCTCACATCTGATTATGTAGGGATATATACAAAGAAAAAGTCATCTCTTATCAGTTATTAATGATATTACATGATACAATGCAGTACAGATATACACTCTTATGAACCACCCTTAGAGTCAACACCCATGACTAGGACCAAGAAAGTGCATTGAAAATCCTCCTTTAGATATACTCTATTATCTATGGAGCACTATCAATAAGATCGTTGATTAAAATGTCTAGATCTGTTTGATTAACCACAAAAAGAAATGGGAAAGAGAGGAGTTGACAAGCAGTGATAATGATCGTGAATCAGTATCAAAATTATAAATTTGGATGCCGGTTGTGGTGACTTTTATACCTAACCGTGCGAGGGCGCGGTGACCCTCAACTGGGCGGAAGAAAGGAAGCCCAGTTTGGGCAGCGGCCGCCAAGTGCGCGGGTCTAGGATTCCAGTCTTTTACACGGTTTTTACGCGAGCTCGCAGTGTTTTTACGCCTCGTTGGGATCCAGACTTTAGACCAGTTCCGCTGACCCTGTTTTAGGATACCCAGGCGGGGGATCCTTGGTTTTCAGTTTTACGTACGAGCTCGGTTGCCCGTTACCGGTCGGGCTGTTTTTCTAGAGCGACTTCCCGGGAAGTCCCTCTCACCCGTCTCAGTGGCGTAGTTGGGGAATAGACCTATCCCTCTATTGGACCGTCCTTCCAACTAGAGGGCGAGACGGAAGAGCCATTTGCAGGCTTCTTCACCGCTTGAGTTTTCTTTCGCCAACAGACGGCGATTCTACATCCAGATCATTCGTATCTACATCTATATCTACATCATTGAGAGTACATCTGAGAGAGTTACAGTGAAGGTTTAGAGGAAATCACAATTAAAATTTAGTTGATTAGTAGTGACTTTAATCTGATTCAAAAACCCTATAAGTTAGTGGACGTGTTGGGAACTTAGTTAGGATGCATTATACAACACCGCATGCCTACGGAGGCACCCCAACCCTAAGGTACTTTTAAATACCTTAGAGTCATAGTGTGAGGTTACACACAGACCAAGACCACAGACTATCCACTAACTTAGAAGGAGTAAATAGAATTAAGGATCAAATTCATTATCATCATATCAGTTCATTATCGAAAACCATGACATGATCTCAATAACAAGAAAGTAGCCATCAAGTTCCACGACATGATCTCCAAGACCAAGAATCATGATCTTTATCTATATCATCTGGAGTTATATCTGAAACAATTGAAATTAAGAATTGGATGCCTACCTATTGAACTTGGGAATCAAGTAATCTATAAATATTTCATATTCCATCTTTCACATCGACAAATCCACAGATTGGATATCTGGTCAATATAATAATAGAGATATATACTTATATGCATACTCCTATAATTATAATTTATCAACATTTAATTACAAAATAAATATGGTAAATATGAAAAGTGTTTGGATAATGAGAGTTTATGAGAAATGCTTACAAGCCTGAATACCTTTTTACTCGCGCAAGTAGATGTAAATAGTGCTTATTCCACCTTTTTACTTGCTCTCTTTTGCACATTAAATTACTTGTTAATTATTTTAAACTACGGGTTTGTATTCACAATTGTGACTCCTTTTCTTCCTTGCACGCATGGCAGGAAAGGAGTCTGTTGTTCAGTAGCTATACAGGGTTCCAAGAGACAAGGTCTATACTAGACGGTATGATATTCTTTTTGTCTCAGTTTTTGTTCGGTTGTTAATGTTATATGCTTCTTTTCTCTTCAATCAGATTTTGGGATATACTGTATGCACTTTCAGACATTGTACAGGTTGAAAATGAAATGAAAGTTAATGAAATAAATTCTTGGTGACATTTATCTTTATCAGCTTGTGGTTGTGAATGTGAATGTCGAATGTCACTTACAAATATATTCATTGCGAAAAATTTCCCCATAAAACTATGCTTTTAATGCGAGGTCATAAATGGATTATTGCAAATTGTGTCGTAAACGGGTACCCGGATCCTGAGGGGTTCACATATTTGGTATCAGAGCAGTGGTACCCGATATGCACATTCGCAGTATTTCAATTTCAATTCCAATCGCATTAAGTTCGCGGATAACGACAGTCTTCCGACTTGTCGTAATTCCGAGAAGGGAAATATGGCATTCATATTCAAGCACCACAGATGTCACCGATTTCATTAATTTTCATATTATATCCCAAGAAGAGAAAAAGCATATATGATAAGTATCTGCGAATGGCCGTTCAGCAGCTACTATGGTAAAAGGCATGGTCTCAGTCTTGAGCCGACCTTTCCATGTTCTATATGATTCTGGTGCGACGCATTCTTTTCTTGCTTCGAGGCTACTAGCTTCTTTAGATAGAGTTGCATAAATACTATCTTCTTTATATCACATCCGAGGGCCAGGTGGCCAGTTGTTTGTCATTTCCCTGATAGTCAGGCACTTGCCCGTACTGATTGGCGGTCACGAGATGATCGCAGATTGTCTACTCCTACAGCTGGATGAGTTCGACTTGATTTTAGGCATGGATTGGTTATCTGCTCATCATACACTAGTTAATTTCTTTAGGAAGACAGTTATCTTCAGAATCCCATATTTACCCGAGTTTACCTTTAAGGGTACTATACATGACTCCACCATGGAGTATATCTCAGTATTACGAGCTCAGAGACTTGTTGATCAGGGTTGTGATTCATACCTTGCATTTGTGCGGGAGGTATACGATCAGGAACCGATGACTCTAGACATCCGAATATTATCAGAATATCCAGATGTATATCCTGATGAGCTACTAGGATTACCTCCTGAGAGAGAGATTGAGTTCGAGATCACATTGATGCCAGATACACAAAAGATCTCTATGGCACCATATCGTATGGCACCAGCTGAGTTGAGGGAGCTGAAGGTGCAGTTGCAGGAGTTACTTGATTTAGGATTCGTGAGACCAAGCACTTCACCTTGGGGTGCTCCGGTTCTATTTGTCAAGAAGAAGGATGGATCCATGAGACTGTGCATCGATTACCGGCAGCTGAATAAGAGAACGGTGAAAAACCGTTATCCTTTGCCGCGCATCAATGATTTATTCGATCGGTTTCAGGAATCTTCGGTTTTCTCGAAGATCGATCTTCGCTCAGGCTACCATCAGCTGAGGATTCGCGAGTCGGATATTCCGAAGACAGCCTTCAGGACTCGCTATGGACACTACGAGTTTGTGGTGATGCCGTTTGGGCTCACCAATGCACCTGCGGCTTTCATGGATATGATGAACAGGATCTTCCGTCCATACTTGGACAAGTTTGTAGTGGTATTCATAGAAGATGTGCTCATTTACTCACGGAATGAATGGGATCATGCGAATGATCTACGGATTGTTTTGGATACATTGAGAGAGCACAAGCTATATGCCAAGTTGAGCAAGTGTGAGTTCTGGTTATCCCAGGTCTCATTTCTCGGGCATATCATTTCTGGAGCAGGCATTGCAGTTGATCCTGCGAAGATAGATGCAGTTATGTCTTGGGAGCAGCCCAAGACTGTCACGCAGATTCGGAGCTTCCTTGGGCTAGCAGGTTATTACAGACGCTTTGTCAGCGGATTTTCACGCATTGTTCGTCCTCTTACACGGTTGACGCAGAAGGGAGTTCCATTCATTTGGGGGATTCATGTGAGCAGGCCTTCCAGACACTGAAGGAGAGGTTGACTACAGCGCCTATTCTTGCTCTTCCTTCAGGCACTCAGGACTATGCAGTTTACACAGATGCATCTGGGGAAGGTTTGGGAGCAGTGTTGATGCAGAGAGGGGTTCACACTCCAGTACAAACATTCTCCACGTAGAACCTATGACTCGAGAACAACACCTCGTTTCTCGTCAGCCAGATAGACCAAACCAAAGCAAGAGGGCGCAGAAGCTCCTCCCGCGGCCGCTGCCTGGCAGCCACCAGGGTCCTGAAGAAATCATCCACGCCGGCCCGCCCCACCCAGGCAAGGCCAGGATCGTCCCAGAATGGGGCCACGGAAGTGCAGTCGAAGAACAGATGCTCCAGCGTCTCGATCCCAACCTCGCAAAGCAGGCATCTGTTGGAGATCGAGCCGAGCAGCCGAGCACAACAGTCGCGGGTCAAAATCCTCATCCTTCTGAATAGCCAGAAAAAAAGGCGATCCTCGCTGGCAGCCTCAGATCCCACAGAAAGTTGCAATCACAAACCATATCCGGCGAAATGGAAGGAGGCGGCCTGCAGATCGCCGAGTAAGCCTTCTTCACTAAAAAAGATCCCCCACGCCAGACCCAATGGTCCCAACCAGAGGAAACGGCCGCGGCCCTCCGTAGCGAGTCCAGTAGAAGCAGGTACTCCTCCAAACGTTGGTCGGAGAAGTTAGAACGGAAAGCCGGCATCCAGTTGCCGTCCACCCAGCAGGAGGCCACCAGAGCGTCAGAGTCTGACGCTAAAGCGAAAAGCCAAGGGAAGCGGACGGAAAGCGCACACTCGTCCGTCCAGTCATCCTTCCAGAACCGGAAAGAGCGTCTGTCTCCCAGAGCAGGCCGGAAGAGAGACCGAAAGCTGGAAGAGAGGGACAGAAGAGCCCTCCAGAAGGGTGAGGGCCTCCCATCAGATGTAGACGCCGCCGCGACCCCCTCCGGAGCCGCCCCAACGACCCTGTAGATCCGCCGGAGGACACTGCAGCAGAGGTCATCCCGATTACCCTAAATCCTGGCCACCCACTTCAGCAACAAAGCCTTGTTTAGCTCGCCCAGACAATGGATCCCGAGCCCCCCTTCGGACTTCCTCAGGGTAATATCTTCCCAGCCAATCAGGTGCATCCCAGGTCCCTGATCGCTCTTACCCCACAGGAAACGCTTCATAAGCCCCTCCAGTCTCCTCTGGATGCCAGCAGCATAAGCCTCGTGGAAGAGTAATATACCGGCAAAGCAGATAGCACCACTTTCAGAAGCACAAGCCCCCCCCCTCGAGAGGATCGCCACCTTCCATCCCGCAAGTCTCTTCTCCACCTTCTCAATAAGAGGCTGCCAGTTCGAAGTCTTCGATCTCCCAGTGTCGAGGGGCAGCCCCAGGTAATGAATGGGCAACCCCGCGCATTCGGTGGCAAGAACGGAGCCACAAAGTGCCGCCTGCTCCAAGTCCAAAGAGAACGGGATTAGCTTGGACTTACCGCTACTCTGCTCCAATCCAGACATCTCGCTGAAGAGCTCCAACACTACCGCCATGCCCTTCGCTTCGTCTATTCCCCCCTCGATGAAGAAAAGAGTGTCGTCTGCATACTGAAGGAGAGGGACCTTAATGTCATCAATCGAGTAACCGCTCGTAAGCCCAGCCAGCTGGACTCTCTCGACCATGCAAGCAAGGACGTCCGTCGCAATGATGAAAAGCAAGGTGGGCGAGAGGGCAGCCCTGCCTCACCCCCCTCTGTGGCTGAAAGAAATCACCCTCCGAGCGCCCATTGACGAGGATCGACATCGAGGCCGTGGTCACGCACCTCTTCATCCACGAGATCCAGAGCCCAGGAAAACCCCGCCTATGAAGCGCAGCCTAAACGAAACACCAGTCCAAGGTGTCGAAAGCCTTTGAAAAGTCCACCTTCCAGAGAAGGGCCTGCCTATCACTATGCTTCCAGTCAGCAATCATCTTAGAAGCCAAAACCAAGCTGTCCGCAATCTGTCGCCCAGGCACGAAAGCCACCTGGGCAGGGGAAATGATGTGCTCCAGGACCCTGCTTAGTCTAGTTGCGAAGACCATAGCAATGATCAAGTATAAGGCGTTGATTGCAATGGGCCGAAAGTCTTCGATCCGCTCCGCCCCAGGCTTCTTTGGAAAAAGGAGTATGAGCGCCTTGTTGACCCGCTCGAAGCCCGCATTGCCTTGGCAGCACTCAGTTACCACGTCAAGTACCACCAGACCCACCAGGTCCCAGAAATCCTTGTAGAAAGAGACTGGGAAGCCGTTGGGGCCGGGCGCGCCATCATTGTTTAAGTTCCAAACCGCCGATTTCAGATCCTCCATTGTCACCGAAAGGGTCAGATTAGAAGCATGAGCGTCCGAAAGACGCACAGCTCCCTCCCCCGTCCACCTCCAACGCCAGTCCGCAGATCTCTCTGAAAAACTGTGGAAATGGTCCGCAATGGCTCTCCCAAGGTCAGCGTTACCCCGCACCACCTCCCCCTCAATGAGCATCGATCTGATGTAGTTCTCCCTCCGTCTTCCACTGGCAATCCAGTGGAAAAAGGCGGTGTTGGCATCGCCCTCCGTAATCCATCTGTGCCTGGATCTTTGTCTCCACTCGGTGACTCTCTTCCTGCCGTCATCAAAGATCAACCTTTGTGCCTCCAAACGTTGCTCGAGCTCGTGCCCCAGAAGGGGGCATTCGTCCTCCAAGGAGTCTAGCTGACCGACAACGCCCTCAGCCTCCGCCCGCGCAGCCCGGCACAACTCCCAAGACTCCCGTTTGAAAGCGTGCAACCTAGCCCTCAAAGAGCGGAGCTTCTGGACGAATCTGGAAGTAGCAGACCCGGAGACCATCGTCGAACCCCAGTGCGACTCAACGAGGCCCCGAAAAGAATCCTCAAGCATCCAAGCCTTCTCGTAGTGGAAGAAGCCGCGAGCTGGCTGTGGATCGCCATTGTCCCAGAGGATAGGTGTGTGATCAGACCTAGTGCGAGGTCGGGCAGCCACGAAAGCCAAAGGGAACAGCTCCAGGATCTCAGAAGACACTAGGAAACGGTCAAGCCGCGATCGAGAGCCGTTGTTGCGCCAAGTGTACCTCGTGCCCATCGCGTCCATCACTTCCAGCCCAAGGGAATCAATCACCTCAACAAAGGCCTTAGAGCCAGGGTCATGCCCACCCCGCAGCCTCGGCCTGTCGAACGAGAGAAGAGTGACGTTAAAGTCTCCCACCACCAATCAGGGGACGGCATGGAAAGCTTCCCTAGCAAGCTTCAAATCCACCCAAAGTTGCTGACGATCCACCGCCCGACAGAGGCCGTAAACACAGGAAAAGACAAGCTGCGTGCCCGAGCGAAGGCATTCAAGGAGAATCGAAAGAACGTGTGTGCCCCGCAGCTCCCCACGGCGCAGGAAGGCGGAACCCTTCCACGCAATGAGAAATCAACCCACCGAACCCACCGCCCTCACAGTCTCGAAATCGAAAATCGGTCCAGCACCGAAAGAGAGCCAATCAAGTTTCGAAAGCGAGGCAAGCTTGGTTTCTTGCAAGAGCACCACATCACACCCCCACTCCACAAAACGATAGCCCAACACCCTTCTCTTCTCGGAGTCACCCAGACCCCTCACGTTCCACGACAAGATCTTCATTTAGAACCAGTGTCTGCCCCTTCAGTCAGGCCCACCACGCCTGCGGCCTTTGCCACCTCCAATTTGAAGCCAGACACCGAGCTAAAGCCCGTTGTCGCCGATCTGGACCGCAAACGAGGCCGTCTCCTGTACCTCTTGCCGGACCTCATGTCAGCCCCATCAGTATCCGCTAGATCCCCAACAGCCATTGCCAACAAGGGGAGGTCGAAAATGTCGGTGATGACATTGAGGTCCCGTCCCTCCCGCAGGTCCCCGAAGGCCGGGACCGAGGACTGAGAGGCTCCAACCCCCCCCACCTGGGGGGTCGCTGCAAGAAACGCCTAAGGGGAGATGGAGGGGAGCGCAGAACTCCCGAACCTGAAGGCCTCCGACCGCTGGAGATAGGAGCCCCCCGCCAGCAGGAGAGCGGAGGTCAAGGAGCTCGAGCGCAGGCGGAGACCTGGGAGCCTCGTGCGCGGAAAAGAAGCGACCCCCTAAAGACAGATCTTCCGAGAAATGGATCATGCAGACTAGTGGGATCGAGAACCCACCAGAGGCGAAAGGGAACGAGGACCCGCCAGAGGGGGTGCAAGCTACGGATCCGTCTCACAAGTGGGTCCGAGGGAGGCTATAAGGGGTGCGCCCGGGGGGCCCACCAACAGCCGGCACCTGCGGGCCCTTCGTGGGGAGTTAGACCGACACGAAGCCAACCGACGAAGGGCGGGCACTTAAAGATGTTGGAAGCACCGCGGAAAAAGGAGGGAAATGCACCTGCGATCCCGAGGCCACGAATAAATCTTCGGAAATGGGCGACCCTCCAACTTCAGCCCCTGAAATGATGCCATCAATTAAGGCCATTGAAGAACGGAAATCGGGCCCCACTGGAGCGCCCGCTTTCGGTGCCTCAACTCCTTCCAATGCAACAGCATCGAGAAACGCGGAAGACGAGGCGCCAACCGACGCAAAAGGGGCGCTGACGAAAGCCGGATTAACGGAAGACGAAAAGTCCCCCCCTCCCCCGTGGAGGGAAGCTGGAACGTCGACCTCTAGGGTTGGTAGAGGCAAGGTTGCCTGAACGGCAGGAGCTCCGGCCGCCAGGGCCAGCGGTGGTGGCGGTGGATCGAGAATGAAGATCTGAAGCCCGAAAGCAAAGCGGCCCACAGTCAACAGGGCCTCCGACCGGCGAGGGGATCCAGGGTAACATTCAAGAAGAACGACGGCGACTGCGGGATCGCTGCCGGGAGCCATGCCATCATCCAGAACGTCGAGGACCTCTCCATGCCGCCTAAGCGCCGGTGCCAGAGCAAGAACCGTGCGCGAGAGGAAAGGCGCCCCCCGCGCGTGAGCAATCCGCATAACCGGCAGATCGAAAATGCCATCCGCGAACCTAGGGAGCCTCCAGAGAACAGCTCCGGCCGCCTTAGAATTAAGAAGCAGGTTATTCTGTGCCGCAGATAGGCCACGGACACAGGATAGCTCTCCGCCTAGCGGGACTACGTCTCCACGAAAGGAAGCACCAAGGCAACGCGAAATCTCCAACTCCACAGCTTCAGACGACAACACGCCATCATCCAACTGAGCGGCAATCAGCAGACCTCCGCCGATGGGCCACCATCTGGCCCGAGCGGCCGATTCCCCGAGCCGCTAGCATCTGCAAACTTCCAAGTCGCAGCACTCCCGACCTGAAACCCGGAGCAAAAGCCCCTTCCGGATGCTCCACTTCCCGACTCGCGTCATACAGTGTTTCTTGTAGGACTTCCAAGTCTACTCAAGAAAATTTAAACCACAGAGAAAAAAAATTAAATTTCAATCCCTTCTTCACCCTTCTTATCATGGGCATAAACTTTTATCCCTTCATATACGAATGGGAAGGAAGATACAATTTAAGAGAAAAGTATATAAAAATCATATTGACACAATTACCAAGACTAAACAAATCATGTATCATAACAAGGACTATAACCTAAAGTACATCATTCTGAATAACAGCAAAATCAGAGGGAAAGTGTGTAATAAATATTTCTCTTAACTGAAAGAAGCTTGCTTATTCAATGATACAAAATGCAGGAAACTAAAATTGAAGGTAAAAGATGATTAATTATGCCGAAATCATCTAATTATTGTTTTCAAATTACATTGAATTCCAAATCTTAATTTCTGTTCAGAGTTTTTTTTTTGAAAGCTCAAAGAAGGGGGAGACACTCGATGGTGTTCACCCCAGTATAATTTATTAAAGAGAACGAGATACTTACAACGTGAGTGGGGGAAGAAGGGAGGAAGAAGCAGAGACCAAAGTTAAAATAAGGAATGCGACAACCGGCCCCGAGGCCTAACTAGCTAGACCAATCAGTAATTAACATGGTAGCCGCGGAAGTGACATTCTCCTCGTAGAAGCGCGCGCCCGAGAAAATGGAGTCGTTGCGAGCCCTCCAGATCGACCAAAGGCGCGCCAAAGGGCCTAGCAGATGCGAGCGGGGTCTCCTTCTGTTGGCCCAAAGGATATTGCAGAAGTCTTCCGTATCGGCCGCGCGAGCCCAAGCAACCTCGTCCCAAACCCGAGACACCGATGAACAAAGGAAGAACAGGTGGTCAGCCGATTCATCAGACACCCCACAGAGCTGGCACAGCATGCTTGGAGTGTGGAGGAAGGAAGCACACCGGTCACGAGTCATCAGCCTCCTATGCCGAAAAACCCAGAAGAAGAAGGTGATCCTAGAGGGCAGGCGGAGCCCCCAAAAGAGAGCACATTCACGAACCAAGGAAGCATCCAGGGGAGGAGGAGTCGGAAGCAAAGCAAAGAAGGCCTTGCGAGAGGAGAACGGAGCATCCCTCCAAGCCCAGTGGTCCCTCCCGCCAGAGGGGGAGGTGGAAGAGGAAAGAGCCTCCAGCAGGGAGGCCAGGTCGTTGGCGCGTTGGTCCGAAAGGAACCCCGAGAAAGTGGGGCACCAGCCGTCGTTGAGCCAGTAGTCGGCTATGGTGGCCAGGCGGTTAGACGCCAAGGAGAAAAGCCGCGGGAAGCGAGACCGGAATGCGCCACACCCCGTCCAGTCGTCCAGCCAGAATTTGAAAATAAAACCCGATCCCAGCAACGGAGAGAACAAAGAGCAATTCTTTTGATAAATATCAAAGATGTAGCGCCAAAAGGGGGAAGAGTGAACAGGGCGGCTCCCGCGCATGAAGGAGTTCCAGTCCTCACCCAAAATCGCACGCAGCACGTTGCCAAGAAGGAATCATCCTTGCCCCATATCTTAATCACCCATTTCAAGAGCAGGGCCTCATTCACCCGATCCAAGGAGCGAACGCCAAGGCCGCCCAATTTCTTAGGCCGAGTAACGACATCCCATGCAACCAAACGAATCCCTCTGCCGCTGCCGTCCGCCCGACCCCACAAAAATCTTCGCATGCACTTTTCCAAACGTACCCGAACTCCCACCGGCAACTTTCGAACCGAAAGGAAGTAGATGGGAATTGCAGAGAGAACCGACTTCAGAAGAACAAGGCGACCGCCCCGGGAAAGCAAGGAAGCCTTCCATCCAGCCAAGCGCGATTCAACCCGCTCCAAGATCACCCTCCAGTCATTAAGGCGGTTCCGTCCAATCGAAAGAGGAACACCGAGGTAAGGGCGAGGGAGCTCCCCAATCCGCGAGCCAAGGATACGGCTGCAGTCGGCCTCCTCAGGCGCCGACAAACCAAAAGGCACCATACAGCATTTGTCAAGATTAATCGTCATTCCCGAAAGATCACCGAAAAGGGAGATCGTATGCGCCATCCCAGCCACCGCGTCGGAGTTCCCTTCAATGAAGCAAATGGTGTCGTCCGCGAATTGAATAATAGGCACACATAAACCTTTCTTCCGAAATCCCGCAGTGAGGCCAGCATCAATGACACCTTGCACCATCCGAGGCAAGACATCCGAGGCAAGAACAAAGAGCATAGGGGCTAAAGGGCATCCCTGGCGCACCCACCTACGAGGCTGGAAGAGGCCGCCAACCGGCCGGCCGTTGACGAGCACGGAAAGAGAGACCGTGGAAATACATCTGCGCATCCAAGAGATCCAAGCATTGGGGAAGCCCCGCCGATGAAGAACAGACCATAAGAATCGCCAGTCAATCGAGTCGTACGCTTTGGAGAAGTCGATCTTCCATAGGATACCTTTCTTTTTCTCTCTCTTCCAATCGGCCACAATTTCCGAGGCCACAAGGATACAATCCGCAATATGTCGACCTTTAATAAACGCACCTTGAACCGGTGAGGTGAGGCCGTTCAGGATCGGCGATAAACGGTTGGCCAACGTTTTAGCGATAATGAGATAGATAACGTTGGAGACGGCGATAAGGCGGAAATCGTCAAGGTGAAGAGCGGGAGATTTCTTCGGAATAAGAACGATGTGCGCCCTGTTGATACGATCGAAGCCATGGTTACCCGCGCAGAAATCAGAAGCCACCGCGAGGACGTCCCCCGAGACCACCTCCCAAAAATCCTTGTAGAAAGAGACGGGAAATCCATCCGGACCCGGGGAAGAATCCCCATTCAGGCTCCACACAGCGGACTTAAGCTCAGCCAAGGAGATAGGCCGAGTGAGAAGAGAGCAGTCAGCGTCCGAGACCCGGGGGACCCCCTCCCCGAGCCAACGCCATCGCCAAGGGGGAAGGGCAGAAGAACGACGGAATTGCTCAGTGATGGCATTACCCATCGCACGATCATCCGAAAACACTTGGTCATTGATGGAGATATTCCGAATAAAATTTAATCGACGCCGGTTGCTAGCCGCCCGATGAAAGAAGGAAGTGTTGGCATCGCCCTCCTTGAGCCATTTAACCTTAGATCTTTGGCGCAATTCAATACAACGCTTTTTGTCCTCAGCCTGAACCCGAGTAATAGCATTCGAGCGGTCAAGAAGCTCGCCCTCAGAAAGTTCACGATCGTTCTCCAAGGAGTCCATGTGCATGATAATATTCTCAGCCTCAGAACGAATAGCCTTGCGCGAATGCCTAAGGGTAGCTTTGAAATCAACAAGCACCCGACGGAGGGAGGATAACTTCTGAGATAAAATTGCCGCCGCCGATCCCGAGGCTGGATAGTGGTTCCAGTGGTTCGTAACAATGTCTTTAAAAGATGGTTCCAGAAGCCAGCTTTTTTCATATCGAAAGAGGCCACGAGGAGCAAGGCCAGATCCGTCATCCCAAATAATAGGCGAGTGGTCCGAGAAGGCACGTGGACGAGAGCCAACAGAGCAGAGAGGGAACGAGTCCATAGCCACACCATTACCAAGAAAACGGTCAATCCTGGACCTAGAGGAGATATTCCGCCACGTGTAGGAGATATCATTCGGAACCAAACTAGTAAGCGCCAAGTCATGAATTAGATCCCGAAAATCTTGAGAGTCCGGATCACGACCACCCCGACCACGAGGGCGATCAGAGGTGTCAATGGTAACGTTGAAGTCCCCGCCAATAATCCAGGGTATCGAAGAGAAGGTTTCGTTCGCAGTACGAAGGTCATCCCAAACTTCCCGTCGCAGAACGTGGCACGAAGGAGCGTAGACACAGGAGATAGCGAGCGGGGATCCCGAACGGACGTTATCCAGCACAACCGAGAGAACATGACGTCCTGCGAGCATGGATCTAAACGAGAACAAACGTGGCTGCCACGTAATCAACAAACCTCCCGCAGCACCAACCGCATTAATCGCACGGTATTCAGAGAAGGAGCCAGCACCAAAGGAACGCCAAGAATAATCGTCAAGAGTTGCGAGCTTAGTTTCTTGAATACATGCAACATCACACTCCCATTCCAAGAGCCGGGAGCCCAGAGTTCGCCGTTTTACCACGTCACCCAAGCCACGAACATTCCAGGACAGGAGCTTCATTAAAAAAACAAGAAGAACGGCCCGAGAAAGCAGACGCCACGCGCAAATCACCAACATCAATCGGAAGCAACCGACCCCGGAGGAGCCGTCCCCTCCACCTGTTCGTCCGAATGATTCGCGCCAGCCGGAATGGCACGGATGCCCGCAGCGTCCGCCACAGCCTGGCGAAGAGTCGCGCATGAAGAAACCAAAGCTTGCGAGTTGGAGTAGCATCGCCTGGAGTACGTGGAACCATATCGCCTGAAGGAGGAGGCCGTCCCTGCATCCGTAGGGAGGGCCCCCGATACCTGAGGAGAGAGAGCCAGAGAGGGGATAGGGGGGGGGGGGGGGGGCGAGGCGGAGTGGAGATCAACACCGTGGAGCAAGCATGCAACCGAAGGGGCTCAACATGAAGTACCAAAGGGGCTTGGCGGGGCAAGCGAGACCCCGAACCCGACAACCGCGACCACGATCCGCCCAAGGAGGAGTTGTCGCTCCGAAACCGAGAAGGATCCGCGATGGGGTCCGAACAACCGACCCGAACCATAGGCGAGGAACCGAATCTAATAAAAAAAGAAGGCGAATCGTTCTCGACCCCCTCCCTCTCCGCAGAGAACGAAGATTCGCGTGTCAGACGAGAGAACCGAAGAGGCGTCTCGGAACAGGTACCAACATCATTAGGGGGCGGCGTCTCCACGGAGAGAAACGGCTGCGAGTCCACGTGGCAGCCAGAAGGTGAAACGCCACGTGCCACGGGGCAACCAGAAGGTGAAGCGTCACGTGCCACGTGGATCGTGGGAGACGAAGCAGCAACGGGTTCCGGCAGCACGACATCCGCCGCGGGAGGCGGAGGAAGGTCCTCATGCAGCGACTGAGCATCCGAGTCCGATGAAGGAGGCGGGAGGATAGTGAGGACCGGACGAAAGCTCCAGGAGCCAATCTTGAGAGAGCCAAAGACGGAACGCTCATTGGACTCGCGGAGGAAGGCCGGAGAGCACTCGAATAACACCTTCACCGACTGCCAGTCGGCTCCTGGGGAGATGCCGTCATCGAAGATGGAGAGGATCGACCCCCACCGGTGGAAAGCCTTGTTGAGCACAGGAATGGATCTTGAGAGAAACGGAACCCCCGAGATGGATGCCAAACACACCTCTGTCGAAAGCGAAACACCATCAGCCACCCGCGGACGACGCCAGAAGACCGCATCATTAGAGCCATGAGAGAGCATGAAATCCCGGAGCTGAGGGGAGAGACCACGAAGGCAGCAATGGGATGCGTCCAGCAAGCAGAAGTCCCCAAGGAAGGAGTTGCCAAGCACGCGCAGAACCATCTCCTTCACCGCCTCCCAGCCAACAACCGGGTGGCGAGCGACCCCGATAAGAACAGAGGAGGGCCCATCGCCCGATGCCACCGCCGAGCGATCACCGACAACATTTGACGCACCATCCAAGAGGCCAGAAGTCCCCGCCGTCACCCCGAGGGGAAGTGGAGGCGGAGAAGGAGCCACCACCTGAGCGAACGACCGCCCCCGGATGTAGGGACGGGGAGGAGGGTCCACCACCGCACGCACCGAGAAGGAAGGTCTCCTCGACCTAAAGATACCGCGCTGACGAAGCCACCCACAGGAAGCACGACGATGACCTGTATCCCCGCATGCAAAACAACGAGGTGGTTGAAGGCAAGCAGAGGCAATATGACCTCGCTCCCCGCACCTGAAGCACCGCTTCCCAGCCTTACGATGAGTAACCGTCCTCCAGCCCCCCGACGAGGCTGCATGGGTGGAGACAGCGTCCACGCCCAGCGAAGCGTCAGCCGCCCCCTCCGAACTGCTGGTCGCCACCCTCGCACCATTGACATGAACCTCCGAGCCGACATGCACCGCCCTCGACCCACCGGAAGAAGCCTTCGAGTCACTCGCACGAGCACCGCCCTCCAGAGACCCGCTCCCACTCGCACGACCCATCTTCTCCATCATCATGGAGATGGCCTTGGCAGAGGGATGCCCAAGATGCAGATCTGATTCATTATATCATTATATTATTTCTGTTCAGAGTTTCAAGGGGAATCCGTGAATTCAATAAGAATTGTATATTTTGACCAACTTTTCCTGACTTTATATCAATCTATACGACAACAAATCGCCTGATTCTTTCAGGTTATTTTTAACAAATACGGATATCCTCAAATGGAACCAAGACGGAGCTACTTCTTACATTGATTAATCCATGAAGAATTTGATTGATGGTGCTAGTTCTTACTTCGATAGATGCCTTGAAGAATTTGATTGACGGTGCTGGTTCTTACCTCGATGGATGCCTTGAAGAATTTGATTTAATGGGGGGCCTGCAACTTGATGATGGAGTTTGTTTGAAAGTGGTAAGAAGATTGAGGAAAACTTCAGAAGAAAGTACATAATTTGATCTCCGATCTGCCAATAAATATATGTTACCATTAGCTCGATATCCAGACACTTGCAAGTTATTAGTGGGGCAAGCTCAACATCTTACCCTGGTTAAGAAAAGATTCCACGAAGGAGTGCAGAGAAATTCTCCATTAGGACTGGAACGACTAAGCTGAAAAGATGCAGAAGAATTATATAAACACCTCTTAGATGTCCAAACAACTTGAGTAGACTTTTATTTGTTGCCTACAACATTCCTGACTATATTACAAGAAAAGAATTACCCCATGAAGGTTGGTGTTTCAGTCAGTCCCAAAACCATTCATGCATGCCCCTAAAGAAGATATTCTAACTAGACTGTCACCATTCTCACCAGAAAACCAGGTATCACAGAATTTTAGAAAGTTGCAAATTTAAGAATCATCACATGTAACCTACTCTTTACATAGAAAAATGTCTCAAAAAAAACTTAAACTGTGTATTTTTACGAGAAAGCGAAGTGTATCTAACCTCCTTCCATGCATGCATGATTTGTCTCTTCTGGTTCCTCATCTCACATGTTTGTTGCACTTCGGGTCATCTCAATTAGATAGGAGGGTTTGTATGGAACATAAGCTTTCTGATAACCAGATCCTTGTAGAAGGTTAAGGGTCATGTGGCAAATTCTACCTTGACTTTACTCGTCAAGATAAAGTTTCCTGCCATTATCTTTGTTATTTTTTTCCCTACATAAATCACTTATTTCCTTTCCGTATGTTATCAGAAAAGCAAAAGCAGTATTGGACCACAACTACGGACCTCTTTTGATAAACCCTACCCCATCCGCTAGCCCTCCTCGTTATCAACAGCGACAGCAGCACCGCCACAAGGCAATGCATGGGCCCAATAGTGAATATCAGGCCCCCGAGTGCTAACATTGAACAATAACCAGCATACAAGAATACCATGACGGTCGGTATCATCCTCGTTGGGGTTGATCCCATCTATGACACATCTGTTGACGCATATAGAATAGTTGTACCTCTTCGTTATTTTATTTTTTCTGTTGTTCTCTTTATGTAATTTACCCATAGGCTACTCTCCTATATAAGAGAGCCTAGGGCTTATGGAATAGCATCATCTCATTCGTTTTTCCCAACATGGTATCAGAGCGACGGTCCTAGACCGGAGTTCTCGAAACCCTAGCCCTAACCCACCCCACCTGCCGGCCCTATCTCTCTCCTTCTCTCTCTCTCGATCGGCGCGCCTCCAACGCCGCCGCCTCTCCGCCTTCGCGCGCCGGTGCTCGCACGCGATCCTCATGCACATCTTCTTGCGCACGATTGCGCGCACCTGTGCCTGCGCCACGCGCGTATCATCTCCAGCGCGCGCCTGTGCATCATCCCAGCGCGCGATCATCCAGCGCGCGTGATCATCCTCCAGCGCGCGTGATCCTCCAGCGCGCGATTCTCCAGCGCGCCTGCGCAAGATTGCGCACCTGCGCACGATTGCGCACCTGCGCGTGAAGGCCACCAGCGCGCGAAGCCTACTGCACGCGCGTAACAGTGCGTGAAGGGCATCAGACAGTGCGCATAGGGATCCTGTGCACACTCCACCGCGCGTAACAGTGCACCAGCCTACTGCACGCGTGCATCTCCGCGTGCATCTTCGTCATTCCTGCGCGTGTGCAGACCGTAGCACGCGCGTATTCATGGGGATAGTTGCCTGAGGTCTACACATGCAACCAATCCCGTCTATGTCATTGTAGACAAAGATTATCTTCTGTCATTCACTCCAGTCTTCCGTCTCCAGTATATCAGAAAGCAAGGCAGATATCCCGTCTATTGGCGCATTTCGTGGTCCAGCGCCCATTGTCAAGATGGATGGTACGAACTATGAACTGTTGGCAATGCAGTTCATGAGTATGATGAAGTCTACAGGTAAGAAGCACATTATTACCGAACCTGAGCCTGCGGAGAAGACTGGAGTCCATGCCTCATGGGAGGCCGATGATGCATATGCCAAGGTCTGGCTATCTGGCACATTGGCTATTGAAATTGCCAATGACATTCTACATCAACCCACAGCCAAAGACATGTGGGATATCCTGGCGGCGACATATTCTCAGGCGAAGAACGAAACGAAGATCCTGCAACTACAACATGATATATTCACAATAAAGCAGAATGGCCGTCCTTTACATTCTCTCTACACATCACTGAGAGGGATGTTCGAGAAGCTCTATAGCTTCATGCCTCTTACCGCCACACCAGAACAGCAAAAGACATACAGGAACGCGACGATGGTGGGTGTGTTTCTCGCTGCACTTGATCCAGAGTATGAGGCAGCACGGTCTCAGATTTTGGCAGACTCGACTATTCCTCCCATGGAGGAAGCCTTTCACAGATTGAGTAGGATCACAGTGCCTTCAGCAGCTGCAAGTCAGAATTCCTCAGCTATGGCGGCAAATAGAGGCCGCGGTTTTCATCAACAGGGCCGTGGACGTACTCCTCGTGGAAGGGGTGGCCGCACTAGGCCAACAGGCACATATTGTCACCGAGTCGGACATAATGAAGACACATGCTATTCGAAGCATGGATTCCCTGCATCTGCACGAGCCGCTGAGCAGATAGAGCCCCCATCTGTTGCTACCTTGGATCAACGATTTGATGATCTAGTTGCTCGCCTCAGGGGCATCATCCCACCATCTGGTCCAGCACCGACTACAGAGAGTCATACTGATGCTGCTGCTTCTGCCTCTGCATCTACTAGTACTTCAGGTAGTACACTTGCACTCCACAGTAGTAGATCTGATACACTACCATGTGGATCATGGACTCGGGCGCTACACATCATCTATGTGGCGACCAGAGTCTACTTATAGGATACACTCAGATCCCTCCAGGACGGACAGTAGTGATTGCTAATGGCACGCATTCCCCTATCACTGGTCAGGGGGAGATTAGATTGACATCTTCTATGCAGCTTAAGAATGTCCTACACGTACCGCATTTTTCTATGAATCTGTTGTCAATTAGTCAGATTACGAAGGATCTCCATTGTCGAGCTATTTTTGATCCATCTTCTTTGATTTTTCAGGACATCCGTACGGGCAACGTGATTGGTCATGGCTATGAGCAAGGAGGCCTTTACCGTCTGAACCAGACCCCATTTGCCGGAACCACATCCTCTCCTGCTGGACAAGTATCTCCTCTCCTGTGGCATCTGCGTTTTGGTCATTTACCGCTTCAGAAGTTGTGTCGAGTTCTACCCTATAGTCTCTCTCACACAACTATCCAGTGTGAGGCATGTCAGTTGGGAAAGCATCACAGGTCGTCCTTTCCCAGTCGTCCAGGTCGGAGTAGTAACTCCAAATTTGAGTTGTTTCATATAGATGTCTGGGGTCCGAGTCGTGTTCCCGATCATCAGGGACACAGGTTTTATATTGTATTTGTGGATGATTTCTCGAGAGTGTCATGGGTGTTTCTTATGAAAAATAAATCTGAAGCAGGAAATATTATTATCCATTTTCTAAATGAAATACAGAATGTTTTCTCCACATATGTCAAACTTGTGAGAAGTGATAATGCTTTAGAGTTATGCACCCACACTTTGGCCAATTACTACTCCTCAAAAGGGATTATTCATCAAACCTCTTGTGCTCATACATCTCAACAGAATGGGATTGCTGAAAGAAAACACCGTCACCTCCTTGATGTCACAAGGTCTCTTCTTATACAGAGTCATGCTCTATACTCCTACTGGGGTGATGCAGTTCTTACTGCATGTTACCTAATCAACCGTATGCCCTCGTCTGTCTCGAATGAACAGATTCCTTTTTCACTCATTTATCCAGACAGGGATTTGTTCGCTCTTACTCCTCGTGTGTTTTGGGTCAGTCGCATTCGTCCATCAGTTGTTGCCCGGTACTGACAAGCTCTCTCCTAGGGCTGTCAAGTGTGTCTTTGTGGGGTACTCCAGAACTCAAAAGGGGTACAAGTGTTCTGATCCAGTGCGTCGGCGGTATATGATCATTGCAGATGTTACATTTTTTGAAACTGTTATGTATTTTTCAGCATCTGGAGACATGCAGCTACCACCTATACCTCCTGATGCCATATTAATGGCACCACCACCATCGCCTCAAACAACACCACCGCCACCACCGCCGCCATCGCCACCGCCACCGCCACCGCTAGTATCTCCACTACCATTCCATTACAACCGCAGGCCTCCTCCAGCTCATGGTCCTGACCCGTCAACTAGCTCGCCTATGGTATGTAATGAAAATATTAATGTTGATGGATCTGACGACATTTCACAGCAGGATGTATTGCAGGAGCATGGTGAGAATACAGATGATTTGGATGTTCCAATTGCTCTACGCAAGCCGAAGAGAAGCTGTGCCAAATATCCATTATCAGCAGCTGTGTCCTTTGAGAGGCTATCTGGAGACTTCAGGACGTTTGCATTGGCACTTTCAGCTACAGACATTCCACGGAATCATCATGATGCTTTGCAGGATGCTAGATGGCGGCTAGCAATGGAAGAAGAAATGGCGGCACTTCAATCCAGAGGAACCTGGAGCTTGGTTCCTATACCTCCATATGTCAGCCCGGTGAGTTGCAAATGGGTGTTTACAGTGAAGCACAATGCAGATGGTTCCATTGACAGGTACAAGGCACGTCTTGTTGCACGTGGCTTCACACAAACATACGGGGTAGATTACCTTGACACATTCTCCCCTGTGGCACGTCATTCCACTCTACGGATCCTGTTATCAGTTGCAGTTGCTAGAGACTGGCCACTTTATCAACTGGACGTGAAGAATGCATTTCTGTATGGCGACTTGCAGGAGGAGGTCTATATGCAACAACCACCTGGTTTTGCTGTTGAGGGGGAGTGTTCCAAGGTATGCAGATTACATAAGGCCATCTATGGCCTTAAGCAGAGCCCCAGAGCATGGTTTCAGAAGCTTTCAGATCTTTTTGAGAAACAAGGATATAAACGCTCCAATGCTGATCATTCCTTGTTTGTACAGAAGACGGCTAGAGGTATCATTGCAATCATGGTTTATGTTGATGATATCTTGATTACAGGTGATGATGAGCAGGGCATTAAGCAGGCAAAGGAAAGGCTGGGGACCGAGTTTGTCACCAAGGACTTGGGAGTCCTTAGATATTTTCTGGGGCTGGACTTTGCTAGAAATCCATATGGATTAGTAATGTCACAGAGGAAGTATGTTACAGATCTATTGAGTGAGACAGGTATGCTAGGGTGTCGACCTGCTACGACACCAATGGATCCTAGCATGAAGCTCTATGATGATGACACAGAAGAGGTGGACAAGAGAAGGTACAGAGAACTGGTAGGCAAACTACTGTATGTCACGATCACTAGACCTGATATATCATTTGCAGTGAGTCGTGTGAGCCAGTTCATGGAGCAACCACGTCAGGCCCATATGGATGCAATACACATGATTCTGAGATATTTAAAATCATCCCAAGGTGCAGGCTTGCTATTTAAGAAAGGAAAGGAGATCTCTATCATGGCATGTGCGGATGCTGACTATGCAGAATGCCCCAAGGACAGGAAGTCCACATCAGGATTTGCAGTCTATGTTGGAGATGCTCTAGTTTCGTGGAGGAGCAAGAAACAGACAGTGGTAGCTAGATCCAGTGCTGAATCCGAATACAGGGCTATGGCCCAGGCTAGCACAGAAATGATGTGGGTGAAATCTTTACTTGCAGATCTATGTCTTGATATACCTCTTCCTATGATGTTGGAATATGACAATCAGGCCGTCTTGTTCATTGCAAATAACCCAGCCTTTCATGAGAGGACCAAGCACATTGAGGTTGACTGTCACTACATACGTGACATGGTTCAGATGGGTTTCATTGCTACATCTCACGTCACATCAGAGAATCAGACTGCTGATATTTTCACCAAGGCATTACTTCGAGGCCCATTCCAGAAGTGTGCGTCCAAGCTGAGCATGATTGATATCTATGCTCCATCTTGAGGGGGAGTGTTGACGCATATAGAATAGTTGTACCTCTTCGTTATTTTATTTTTTCTGTTGTTCTCTTTATGTAATTTACCCATAGGCTACTCTCCTATATAAGAGAGCCTAGGGCTTATGGAATAGCATCATCTCATTCGTTTTTCCCAACAACATCATAATGTCATCTTATGTCTAGCGACTCCATCACTCACATGGAGGAGGCATACATCATTTGAACAGAATCTCCATGCCATCTACATCTCAAACATCATCTAGCAATGCTGCATCACTGGGTAGAGGATGATCTGCCAAGTTTAGAGGACGTGGACTCCATGGTCGAGGAAGTAGTCGCCCTCGACTGCAGTGCAACTGCAATCGTCTAGGGTGTACTCAGGGCACATGCTACCAGAAGCACGGTCATCCTACCTCTGTCCACGCAATTGAGCACCCATAGATAGTCATAGCATCGTTTGACAAGAAGTGTGAGGATGAAGGTTCAGAAATGTGATATGCAATATTCATTCGTGCAGACGATCTACGGCAACTAAGCGGAAATGCAGAGGAGTATACAGGTTAAGAATTATGTGGCTCGTATTATTTTATGTGAAATTATTGAAAAAAACAATTATAAAATATGGTGCTAGTTGTTCATGTTATAATTCTTGATTTAACATAATCTAAAACAATTTTTTAATAAGATACCAAAATATATTGAGATGCATACCAAAATAACTAACAAAAAATAGTCCAACTAAAAAAAATCGTACAAAGTCACTTAATATGAGTATCGTGGCTAATTGAATTAAAACATATTGAGGACTTCATGATTATTCTTCCACGGGAAACATGAAATTCACATCGCCTTTGTATCATTCGATAAGTATCTATGTCTCTAATTCCACTCAATGCATCTACAAAACTAAATATCAATCTGTTGCGGTTGTGGTATCAAATGAAATTTATATATCAACTGGACCAATTGGTCCCACTGACCTGGAGTATGTTTGATTAATAAGAGAATCAATGTATAATTTACACAAAGTGAATGGAGCACATGCTCAATCAAGAACTTAAAAATAAAAAAAAATCAAGAGTATTAAACTAAAATTAATAAAAAAAAGTAGTTTATTAAGAGAAAATGAAATTAAAGTAATATGCTTGATGAAGATTACCATGTGCATCAATATCTTTCAACTTTTTCTTGATTAGCTTCAAAATTATTACACCACGAGAGTGCATCCTCAATAAGAAAATATGACATTCCAAAATCAATCATTCTATCAAAGATTCAAATTCCGAAGCTATCTATAAAACTATGAAGTCCATTTCTTTGGATTCTTTGTATATGAAAGGTGTCGTGAAGGAAAACACTAAACATGCCTCTTTCGTGGATATTGATATGTTCCAGGTTGAAGTAGATGTGATTCTCTAGGACGTGTGTTTAAAAATTTGGGGTTGTAGGGTTTCTGGAAGTCCATTGGCGAGGACTGAAGGGGCTCGGACAAGGATAGGGTCGGCTGCATGGCAATACTCTGGGCGATTTGAATAGCCAGGAATGAGGTGGTATTCCGTGGGGATAAATGTATGGTGAAAATGTAAGGGCCATGTGTTGGGAAAAATAAGCAAGTTGTTTATTCCATAAGCCCTAGACTCTCTTATATAGAAGAGTAGCCTATGGGTAAATTACATAAAGCATACAACTGGAAATAAAAATAACAGAGAGACACATAAACTACTATATGCGTTAACACTCCCCCTCAAGATGGAGCATAGATATCAATCATGCTCAGCTTGGACGCACACTTCTGGAATGGGCCTCGTAGTAATGCCTTGGTGAATATATCCGCAGTTTGATTCTCTGAGGCAACATGAGATGTAGCAATGAACTCCTTCTGAATCATGTCACGTATGAAGTGACAGTCAACCTCAATGTGCTTGGTCCGCTCATGGAATGCTGGGTTGTTTGCAATGAACAAGGCTACCTGATTATCACATTCCAAGTTCATAGGAAGTGGTACATGTAGACATAGGTCTGTAAGTACAGCTTTCACCCACATCATCTCTGTAGTAGCCTGGGCCATAGCCCTATATTCGGATTCAGCACTAGATCTAGCTACCACCGTCTGTTTCTTGCTCCTCCATGAGACTAGAGCATCTCCAACATAGACTGCAAACCCTGAGGTGGACTTCCTGTCCTTGGGACATCCTGCATAGTCTGCATCCGCACATGCTGAGATAGAAATCCCCTTTCCTTTCTTAAATAGCAGACATGTACCTGGAGATGATTTGAGATATCTAAGAATCATATGTATTGCATCCATATGAACCTGACGTGGTTGCTCCATGAACTGGCTCACACGACTCACTGCAAATGATATATTTGGTCTAGTGATCGTGACATACAACAGTTTGCCTACCAGTTCTCTGTATCTTCTCCTGTCCACCTCCTCTGTGTCATCATCATAGAGCTTCATGCTGGGATCCATTGGTGTCGTAGCCGGCCGACACCCAAGCATACATGTTTCACTCACCAGATCTGTAACATATTTCCTCTGCGACATTACTTATCCATATGGATTTCTAGCAAATTCCAGCCCCAGAAAATATCTAAGAACTCCAAGATCCTTAGTGACAAATTCGCTTCCCAGCTTTTCTTTCGCCTGCTTTATGCCCTGCTCATCATCTCATGTAATCAAGATGTCATCTACATAAACCATAATTGCAATAATACCTCTAGCAGTCTTCTGTACAAACAAGGAATGATCAGCATTGGAGCGTTTGTATCCTTGTTTTTCAAAGAGGTCTGAGAGCTTCTGAAACCATGCTCTGGGGCTCTGCTTAAGGCCATAGATAGCCTTATGAAGTCTGCATACCTTGGAACACTCCCCCTCAACAGCAAAACCGGGTGGTTGTTGCATATAGACTTCCTCCTGCAAATCTCCATATAAGAACGCGTTCTTCACATCCAACTGATACAGCGGCCAGTCTCGAGCAACTGCAACTGACAACAAGATCCGAAGAGTGGAATGACGGCTACTGGCGAGAATGTATCAAGATAATCCACCCTGTATGTTTGTGTAAAACCACGTGCAACAAGACGTGCCTTGTATCTATCAATAGAACCATCTGCATTGTGCTTCACCGTAAACACCCACTTGCAGCTCACCGGGGTCACATCTGGAGGTATAGGAACTAGACGCCAAGTTCCTCTAGATTGAAGTGCCACCATTTCTTCCTCCATTGCTAGCCGCCATCTATTGTCCTGCAGAGCATCTTGATAATTCCGTGGAATATCTACAGCTGACAGGGCCACCACAAATCTCCTGAAATCCCCAGATAGTCTCTCAAAAGACACAGAAGTTAACAAGGGATATGTAACACAGCTCCTCTTCGATTTGCGTATAGCAATCGGAACATCTAAATCGGTTGTAGCCTCATCTGGCCCCTGTAACATATCCTGCTCAGAAATATCGTTAGATCCATCAATAGAAGTATCTTCATTACATACCATAGGCGAGCTAGGAGACGAGTCATGACCATGAGCGGGAGGAGGCTTGCGGGTATAATGGAACGGTAGTGGTGAGACGGGTATTTGTGGTGGTGGCGGTGGTGGTGGTGGTGACGGTGGTGATGGTGGTGACGGCGTTGGAGGTGGTGGTGTCATGTATATGGCATCGGTAGGCAGTGGAGATAGCTGCTGATCTCCTGAGGCTGAGAAATACATTACATATTCAAAAAATGTACTGCACTGACCATATACCGCCGACGCAGAGGATCAAAACACTTGTACCCCTTTTGAGTTATGGAGTACCCAACGAAAACACACTTGACAGCCCTAGAAGAGAGCTTGTCAGTACCAGGCGACAACTGATGGTCAAAGGCTACTGAACCAAACACGCAGGGAGTAAGAGAGAACAGATCCTTCCCAGGATAGATAAGGGAAAACGGAATCTGTTCATCCAAGACAGAAGAGGGCATACGATTGATTAGGTAGCATGCAGTGAGAACTGCATCACCCCAGTAAGAGTACGAAACATGACTCTGTATAAGAAGTGATCTTGTGACATCAAGAAGGTGGCGGTGTTTCCTTTCAACAATTCCATTTTGTTGAGAGGTATGAGCACAGGATGTTTGGTGAATGATCCCTTTTGAGGAATAATAGTTGGCAAGGACATGAGTGCACAGTTCTAGGGCATTATCACTTCTCACAAACTTCACAGATGTGGAGAAAGCATTTTGAATTTCATTAAGAAAATGGATAATAATAGTGCCTGCTTCAGATTTATTTTTCATCAAAAATACCCATGACACACGAGAGAAATCATCCACAAAGACTATATAAAATCCGTGTC
The DNA here is from genome assembly GCA_037367405.1 of Ottelia alismoides. Lineage (NCBI taxonomy): Eukaryota > Viridiplantae > Streptophyta > Magnoliopsida > Alismatales > Hydrocharitaceae > Ottelia > Ottelia alismoides. The sequence goes on along the minus strand of JAZKJV010011528.1, from coordinate 206,943 downwards.
CCTGATGATCAGGTACACGACTCGGACCCCAGACATCAATATGAAATAACTCGAACTTGGAGGTACTACTCCGACCTGGACGACTGGGAAAGGTCGACCTGTGATGCTTTCCCAACTGACACGCCTCACATTGGATAGATGTGTGAGGAAGACCCTGGGGTAACACACGATGCAACTTCTGAAGCGGTAGACGTCCAAGGCGCAGATGCCACAATAAAGGAGATACTGGTCCAGTGGGAAGGGATGAGGTTCCAGCGAATGGAGTCTGATTCAGGCGGTAGAGACCTCCTTGCTCATAGCCACGACCAATCACGTTGCCCGTATGGATGTCCTGAAAGATAAGAGAAGATGGATCAAAAATTGCCCGACAATGTAGATCCTTCGTAATCTGACTAATTGACAACAAATTCATTTAAAAGTCAGGTGCATGTAACACATTTTTGAGCTGCATAGAAGATGTCAATCTAATCTCCCCCTGACCAGTGATGGGGGAATGTGTACCATTTGCAATGACTACTGTTCGGCCTGGAGGAATCTGAGAGTATCCTGTAAGTAAACTCTGATCGCCACATAGGTGATGAGTAGCACCCGAGTCCATAATCCATGGTAACGAATCTTGATCTACTACTGGTAAATGCAAGTACGCTACATGAGGCACTGGTCGTCGCAGAGGCAGAAGCAGCAGTATCAGATTGACTCTCAGTAGTAGGTGCTGGGCCAGATGGGGGAATAATGCCTCTCAGACGGGCAACTAGATCATCGAACTGCTGATCCAAAGTAGCAGCAGATGGAGGCTCTATCTGCTCAGCGACTCGTGCAGATGCAGGAAATCCATGCTTTGAGTAGCATGTGTCTTCATTGTGTCCAACACGATGACAGTAAGTACAAGTTGGCCTAGTGTGGCCTCCTCTTCCACGGGATCCATGTCCACGGCTCTGATGATGAAATCCGCGACCCCTGTTAGCTGCCATAGCTGAAGTATTCTGATTCGTGGCTGTGGAAGGAACTGTGATCCGACTCAGTCTATGGAAAGCTTCCTCCATCGGAGGAATAGTAGAGTCGGACAAGATCTGGGATCGTGCCGCCTCATACTCTGGATCGAGTGCAGCAAGGAACACGCCCACCATAGTCGTGTTCCTATATGTCTTCGGCGTGGCTGTCAGGGGCATGAAGCTGTAAAGCTTCTCGAACATCCCTCTCAGTGATGTGTAGAGAGAATGTAGAGGGCGACCATTCTGCTTTATTGTGAATATATCATGCTGAAGTTGCAGAATCTTTGTCTCGTTCTTCTCCTGCGAATATGTAGCCGCCAGAATGTCCCACATATCCTTGGTTGTGGGTTGATGTAGAATGTCATTGGCAATCTCGATTGCCAACGTACCAGATAGCCAAACTTTGGCATATGCATCATCATCCTCCCAAGAGGCATCGGCTCCAGTCTTCTCAGCAGGCTCTGGTTCGGTAAGAATGTGCTTCTTGCCTGTTGACTTCATCATGCTCATGAACTGCATTGCCCACAGTTCATAGTTTGTACCGTCCATCTTTACAATAGGCGTTGGACCACGAAAGGCGCCAATAGATGGGATATCCGCCTTGCTTTCTGACATACTGGAGACTGAAGACTGGAGCGATTGACCGAGGATGAAATTCGTCTACAATGACATTGACGGGTTTAGTTGCACGTGTAGACCTCAAGCAACTAAACCCATGTAGATGACGACGTGCGCTCTAGGGCTTTAGCACACGTGCACGCGTAGGAAGCACGCGTACACTCAACCGGGAGAACGCACAGTCACAGGGGCGCTGGAGCGCGTTGCGTGCACTGGTAGCACGCTGTTGCGTGCACTGGTAGCACACTGGGGTCGCGCGGTTATGCGTGAAGGCTCACGCGCAGCCGCACAGGGGACAAGAGCAGCGCAACCCGCACACGGAGTGCTACAGCGCGTGAACAATCGGTGCGCGGAAGGCTGCGCACTCGTGCGAAGGGCTGCGCACTCGCGCAGGAGGAGGCGTGCAGAGGACGCTAGCGCAGGAGCAGCAGGGGCGCAGCCGCGCGTGCGGCGGAAGAGGAGGCGGCGCCGATCAGAGAGAGAGAGAGAGAGAAAGAGAGGCCGGTGGGTGGGGTAGGGTTAGGGTTAGGGTTTCGAGAACTCCGGTCTAGGACCGTCGCTCTGATACCATGTTGGGAAAATGAGCAAGTTGTTTATTCCATAAGCCCTAGGCTCTCTTATATAGGAGAGTAGCCTATGGGTAAATTACATAAAGCATACAACTGGAAATAAAAATAACAGAGAGACGCATAAACTACTATATGCGTTAACACCATGCTATGAGGCTCACTAATTGTTGGGTGTATAACAAGTCCTCGGGCCTTTTTGGTGCTAATATGTAATATTCCTTATGTTGCTTACATATTTGCCACATTGATGTATAAAAAGAGTGAAGACCATAATCAAAGTTGCAAAAGTCGGTAGTCAGTACTCGATCGGCCAGGTCACTGACCAAGGATTAATCGATAATTGAGCAACTAATCGATTTAGTTGGGGTTTAATCGACTTTGTGGGAACATACACTCTTATCATGTTGCATGCACATCATTTTGGTGTCCGGATTGGCCTTTTTCATTGCTTGCAAGTCGGTTTGAAAAACTTATGTCGCGATTTTTCGCATTTTCTGATAGCTTCATTGGGAGGAAAAACATGGGAATCATATCAATCAATGAGGAGGGGATGGCAACCATTCGCACGTAATTAGTTTTTGAATCTGAGGCGGATATTTTGAAATGAATTTCAGTGTCTTGCTCACTGTGTACAGTGAAAGATCAATGAAATTGATTGATCAATCAGGCTGATTGATCAGGTCATTGGATTAATCGATCAGACTGGTCAATCAGCCAAATTGTATGATATATCAACCAAATTGCATGATCCATCAGTATTGATCGATCAGCCAAATTGCATGATCCATCAGTATTGATCGATCAGCCAAATTGCATGATCTAATGGGACCCATTGATGTTTTAAATGAAGGAATTGAAATGTAATTGTAATAGACACTTTTATAGTATATGGGATGTTAGTAATTCTATTAAATAATTTTTTATTTAGGAAAGATGAATAGGAAAATCGGTCCTTTATTAGGAATCATGTAAGGGAACATCATATGAAAAGTATCACGAGTGAAAGAACATACTCTATGATAGAGTGATATCCATATTTACATACCTTGATGAATCTGATGTATATGGATGATATTGTTGTTGTAGATATAGTTATCGCGTGAGCCTTGTATTCCCATGGATGTGGAATCATGTGGACAGTTCGCCTTGCATACGGAGAGAGATCTCGTGATGCGTTGGGTAGTTGGAGTTAGCGATCACAAGGGATGGGCATGCACTTTTGGATCCCCGTGTAGAAGACTATCGCGACCCCAATCTATGTTGGTTGGGATGCACATAGTCCATGTATGCTCCGGTGTTGTTCCGGTAGCTGCGCGATAGTGTTCTTGGATGCGTAGTTGGTAGTCTTGTCTTCATTTTCAGTTATAGAGTTAATACAAAAAGCTAATTAGTGTTTATCACTCGATTTGGTTTCTAGTATTGATTCTATAAGTGAAGTTCCAAGATGTTGTTAACGAAGGAGGTGTTGTTCGATTTACGTATCCGAAGAAAAAAAATGGGGGTAGTCGTAGGTGGCTTTCTAACTACTTAGAATAAGATGATGATCTAATCTATCACCTTGAATCACGCGCCCTACCATCATAAACCTTCACCGATACATACCGGGACTTGGGCAGCTTCCGTGATAGTTTCGCGAGGTTTCTTTGTGCTTGACTCGTCTTTTGAAGTTCGTGTTTGGTAAAATTGAAAAGAGAGGCATACTTAAATATAAATGTTTAAATTAAAGACTTAAGTTGTCTTGTAGAGTTCACCCATGCAAGGGAATGTGCTTAACCATTAAGTACTAGCTTATTATACTTGTTTCTTTTTACACTAATGGTTAGTGTAGCGTTCGTACTACACAATTGCTTATAGTACTTCTTTTCTATGTGGTCCAACGGGTGTTGAGAACCCACCACCGCATCACTAGCAGTGCAGGACCGTGCTGCACCAGACAGGGTGCGTTGTTACTTTTTGGTAGACACTTGCATAGTCTTGCTTCAGCTTACTTTTGAGACACAATTGTGATACATATATATTTTTTGATACACTCTGATGGTAGTTGTGGCATGTTGGTTTCCCAAAACAATGCCCAAATAGCCATTTTATATGTATAGGGAGTGCGGTTCCAAACATAAAAAGAAATAAAAAAATCCCAAGTTTAGTCATAAACTAGGGTGCATACCCGCGCTTCCCGACGTGCGTATTTTTTCAAGATAATGTATAAGAACATATAGGGATCATAATATGTGAAGTATGAACATGTTGCGAAGAGATTCTAATGATCTGGAAGGTATGCTTTCCAAATAGCATGCTTTATTTTCTTGACTTAAAGATAATGTTATATACAATAAATAATAGACATCTAATCAAAACAAGGGCAAATAAAAGAATAAAAGTTCAAATTGAGAAAGGGAGGAGGGGGAGTTTTGGTAGAAAAAAGTATATCTGCTTTTTTAAGTGTTAGTCACATCATAGTTGATATTTATTATATTTATAATATATTATGTTTTCTTAAAAATAAACTTTGTTGTATTTTTGTAATTTCTCTTACATATATCATATATATATATTAGTAAAATTTTAATTTCCATTTTTCATCTTATATTTAGATTTATAATATATATATATAGTACGATCATGTGTTACACACATATATATTCAAATAGCAAATTCTATAAATCCCATTGTTCAAATGTACTTATTTATAATATATAAAATTTTAATTCTTTTAAGAAGTTTTTTAATGAATTTTTATTTCATTTTATCTGTTTTATTTTTTATGTTATTTTAGTTTAACTGTATGAATACATTATAAATATTTTATATATTTTTATCCATTTTACATCTAATAATTTTTGTTTTTATTTTATTTTGTTTTTATTTTATTTTTATGTTATATTTGTTTATTAAGTTCTAGTTTTGAAAAAAGTTTTAATATTCAAAAGTATATGAATGTAACATCTAAAAAAATTATTATAGCTATCAAAATGCTCAAAAATTATGAAAGAAAAATATTTTTATGCCCTTATACATTTTTTATATTTTTAGTAATTTTTTATTTTAAAAAGTATTTTGGTTTGTTATTTCAAAAAATAACAAACAAAATGATAAGTTAAACAAAATAAGGACTTGAAGTAAATAGAACCTTAAAACACTAGCTAAATTTTGAGGAAATAAATAAGTTATATAACATAAAAGAAAAAATAATGAAAGACTTAGAATAATTGGTTGGAGCAAATCTATTTGAACTCATGTATTTACGAAACAATCCATAAACTTAAGCTATTTATTAAACTTTTAAATATTTAATACTTAAATATCGAATGTTATAAAAATAAGTTAATTATGTATTATAAATGATTCGGAACTTATTATAATATATTAATCACGAGTTAATGAGATGTAAGAATAATATTCATGCAATAGAATATTCAAAATTAGTTTATTCTGAAGGATTCATTTGATATAAAAATATACTACTTAAAAATTATTACAAATGGATGAGATCAATAATAATTTTAAAAAAATGTATTTACTTTTTTTTCTAAATTAGTACTTTAAAAAAGATTTTTTAATATATATTTCGAATTTTTATAAATTTGGCATTTATAGATATAAAAGGTAAATTGATGAAGAGAGAGAGATGGAGGGAGTGAGAATATAGAGAGAGAGAGAGAGTGAGTGGAGAGAGAGAGGATAGGAAGAGAGAAATAGAAAGAGGCGTGAGTGAGGGGAGAGAGAGCAAGTGGGGAGAGAGAGAAAGTGAAAAGAGAGAGGAAGGAGGACGTGGTTGGATGGATAGAGAGAGGAGAGAGAGTAAACGATGGAAATGAGGAGAGAGAGAGGGGGGAAATGGTGTATAGGAGTAGGAGAATGGGAGGGGGAAAGTCAGGGGAGTGACACGTGGCATTAAAAGGAAGAGGAGATGGGAAAACTCACTATTAGTAGTAGTAATAGATTACTCTCAATTTAATAGCTCAAACTATCAACCCTAAAATATTGAGATCATAAATTGCTTGCAATAAAAAAACACAAAAGAAGCAAAAAAATAACAAAATTTTAATGTGATCAATCGTGTTTGCATCAACACTTCACTAGAGATCTCATCTAGAGAGTTCTGCAGACTTCAAGTGTTTCTTCTGCAACACCAAGGCGATCCCAAGAGCTGTAGAAAGATGCTATAACATGCTCCAATTTGAAGGTAAGTGCTAGAGCATGAGAGATGTAACCTTTCAAGGGTTATTTTGTGTACTCCTTGACCCTAACATATTCTTATATATAGATGGTTAGGATTCATTCATCAATAAAAAAAATCATAAAACGTATTCTTTCTTTCTTTCTTCTCTCCATCATTTTAGTTATAAACTTATAATTCATGTCTTCTAAACCAGTAAACCTTCAATCAAAAATAGACAATAGGAATTTCTTTCAAATAAACACAACAAGAGTAAGTTTTTTCAAATAAAAACTGTGAAATTAAAATTTCACAGTTTTTATGGATGTGTTAAAGCCTTGAATTAAGTTGATTTTTGAATGACATCATGGTAATATATGGTGATCTAAATCCTACATGATTTCATTTTAAAAAAATATCAAAAACATATGTTTACGGCACCGGTGCATGTAAAGTTACATGCACCTTGGTGCAAGCTCCCCAACCTCTGGATTCAGCCAATGGATTGCCACCGCCACATATTTCAACGATTTTTTATTATTTTTTGGAAATGCGATCATGTATTTTCATCACTATATCCCTCTAATATGTCATTGCAATTTCATCGGAAACGGAGACTCATATGCCTCCATCCACAACATGTAATTTTAACAGTATTTGAATTGTTGTAATCAACATGTTCTGGATGGAGGGCATATGAGTCTCTGTTTCTGATGAAATTCGAATGGCATATTAGATAGATATAGTGATGAAAATACATGACGATATTTTCCAAAAACAAAAAAATCGCCTAAACATAAGGTGGGGGTAATGAACCACATTTTTACCACTTTAATGATCGTATTTTATTGTAGTATAGGTGGTCAAAATGATTTCATGTAAAGACCACACCTTCGAATATGTGGCAATTATTTTACTTGGTAAGTATACCCAAGGTCGAAACACAGGGATACGAGCCTCCTCGTCTATTCATCGAAAAATATTGACTAAAATAAGTGATTAAATTCATAGGCCTATGCCTTCATATGCAGATGCGATGCATGGACACGATGATATGCAGACACATTATGCACACGAAATGATGCAAAGACAAAGTGATATGATGCATGCATTTTTATTTGATTTTATGCAGTTAAAATGAGATGCAGTGTGTTATGCGACAGATAATCATTCACGAAACCATGTACAAATATGCCCTAAGAATATGCAAGTCGATGTGCAATAAAAGATAAGTTGATTTCCAAGATAAATTTAACATTAAAATGAAATCAAACATCTATTAAGATAAATAATTAGAGAGAAAAATACAGTATATATCATCAAAATTTAGCACATTTATTAAGTGTCAAAACATTGAAACAATTAATGCCATTAGATAAAGAATAAAATAAGCGTCAAAATAAAACTGAAATCAACTCAATTGGAGTTCATATGCTCAAGATATGAAATAAATAGTGCAAGGGCATAAATGTAGTGAAAATGTGAAAAATAAATGGATAAATAATTATAAATAGGTCCTTGGAGGGCCTAAATATATTTTCCAAAAGTCGAGGGTCCTCCCTGTAATTTTCCATTATGCCAAGGCCTTTTGCAATTATCAGAAACTGGTAGGGCCTTCTTGTGAAATACCCCAAGCGGGCACATGAGGCACGCGTCTGGAGGACATGGATGCAAATTTTGGGAGTCAGCGAGTCTCTTCTGCAAATAACCCATAACTCCACGTGCGGGGCACGTGGGCTAGGTTCGATGATGGGTGGAGCTTCAGGTGGCCACGTGGAGGACTCTAGAGCCTCGGAGGATGGCGCGGTCCACCCGAGCCTCCTCGCATTGGACTTGCGATGTGGCTCTTCTTGGGCCGTTAGATGGTCACCAAAGGGGTGACATCTAGCGGTATATATACCTCCTAGCGCCTCCTCCTCCTACGTTACTTGGCAGCGTAAACAGAGCTCCAGCGACCTTGCTAGAGCTCCACCATGCGTCCCCGTACAGTCTGATGAATGAGGAAGGTCCCTGGAGTTCTTGGGCTTGGGGTCGACGTTCTTGTTGGGGCATGAGGAGGTTGACTCGCAGGATGTTGGGAATTTGGTGGGGTCGGTGGGAGGGGGCAGAGACCTGGGGGTCGAAGGTGAGGGGGGCATCATCGGGAAGGGAATCGCACATGGTGAGGAGGATGACGGCATCGAGGTCACAGGAGATGGCGAGGAGGGGAGAAGAGGGGGGCCATGGGTGGAGGCGGAGGTCATAGATTACTCTCAATTTAATAGCTCAAACTATCAACCCTAAAATATTGAGATCATAAATTGCTTGCAATAAAAAAACAAAAAAGAAGCAAAAAAATAACAAAATTTAATGTGATCAATCGTGTTTGCATCAACACTTCACTAGAGATCTCATCTACAGAGTTCTGCAGAATTCAAGTGTTTCTTCTGCAAATCACACAATAGACATTTCGCCAAGGCGATCCCAAGAGCTGGTAGAAAGATAGATGCTGTAACATGCTCCAATTTGAAGGTAAGTGCTAGAGCATGACAGATGTAACCTTTCGAGGGTTATTTTGTGTACTCCTTGACCCTGACATATTCTTATATATAGATGGTTAAGATTCATTCATCAATAAAAAAAAATCATAAAACGTATTCTTTCTTTCTTCTTCTCTCCATCATTTTAATTATAATTCATGTCTTCTAAACCAGTAAACCTTCAATCAAAAATAGACAGTAGGAATTTCTTTCAAATAAACACAACCAAGGGTAAGTCTCGTCAAGTTATTGTGTAATTGGGTTATCCGAAAAGCAAAGGTGTTAAAGCAATCGATCAAATACTTCAAAAGTTCATAATTTGAAAACAAAGTCTGCAAGGGAATGGACGTCCATTCAAAATTTTAACTCTTCTTGAAGACAGCACCATGACAGGATCAAGCTAATCTCTTTCTTGTAAAACGCCCATCAAGTGGAGGGTTAGACTGGATTGCATCCATTGACACATCCAGCACATTGTTCAAATTTTAAAATTGAGCTAAAATTTGAACCTCCAGCATGTTCAATGATAGTTCTGTCAAAGCAAACAGTTCAAATCTGAGATAGTTTTCGCGCTTTTCCCTGTAATAATATAATATATTATAACAAGGAAGCATGAGCGATCAATTATAATTTCTGACTCTTATGTTAAGGTTTTTCATTTTATGTAATATACTCTTTTAAAAAAAGACAAAGGATATACATTATAGATTAAAGCTCCCACTTATGGTCCATCAATTCTTGGTCCATCAGAAAAGGTGTACTGCCTTTTAAATAAAGCCATCATCGAAAACTACCGACATTGTTAGACATGTAAGCTCATGGAGAGCCAATATGCAATAAAAGTTGTTGCGAATTACTTCATTATCTAAATTAATTGAATAAATTGTGTTTACACTTATAACGCCCTTGGTACAATTAGGGTGATGTACTGTAGCTATCTTGATATCATACAGTCGTTGATCTAAAGAGATGATCATAGAGAAGTTGATGTAGAGTTGTAGATCTAAAGCGTTAGATCGAGGACACAAGCGGCATCGTCAAATGATATTCAAGAAGGATCTCCAACCTGAGAAAGAAATGACAATCTTTCTCCAAAGGCTGACATCCGGCTGACCTCTTGATGCAGGTCCTCTGCATAGGAATAAAGATTCAAAGGTGTTAGATAAGCAAGATCAAGGTGTTGACTAAAACTTAATTGTTGTCCAAAAGTCAAACTGTTAACATGACGAGATCGAGATACTAAAAACATGTGTCATATACCATCACGAACATGCATACATCTTTGACCAGAGACATATACATCTACATGTCCAAGTATGCACATTTGGTAGACTAATAGATTGATGACCTGACAATGTCTATTTACCGGCAAGCTGGTGTGCATATGAGATGTATGATCTCTCGAATGAATCGTAAATGTTGATAATTTCTAAATCATGGCACAAAATTCACTCATAAGACATTGGGGTCACAATGAATTCAATCCATGGTCATCGGATTTATGAAACAAGATAAAAATTTACAAAAATTAGCATATGCTTTTGGAAAGCATGTGATCGATATTGTCTCCCATGATCGATGAGAAATCTATTGGTAGACCCTTGAAGGAGACAGCCAAACATGGGATTTTTGAACTTTGGGGTTTAATCAAAGGCTTCCAAATGTACGATGCTTAAGTACCGGGGATATTATAGGTTGATGCAATTATAATAGATTGTATAGCATGACACTTCTATTCCGAGAAAATGACGAAACCGGATGAATTTTAGTGATTCTTCTTTAAGGCTAAATGAATCAGAATTAATTCGATTAAATCTCAATTCATAGAACTAATTTCTAGATCCAAAAAAGCTTGAAATTGATCCAAATTGTTCGAAGTCAACTGGAAAAATTGTTCCAAAAATATCCGACTGGAATTGCACAAAGTAGTTTAAACCTTAATACTAGATGCAAATCTAATTATCAAGTCACCATGCATGGTCTATATAGTCTCCCTAACATAATCTCCAAGTATCCAGGAATGCTACTCACGAGTCCTAATTGGATTAAGAGTCGTACATTGAGATACCGAACATCAAGATAATAATTTTATTATCATTGATAAAATTGATATGGGAAAATATGAATATGATTCACATCATTGGCAAATTAATTGATATGAATATAGATCCATAATTGATTATATAATATGAATGTGATTCATATCAATGTAGGTATATGTGAATGTGATTCATATAACTGAATAAATATAAATTGGATTTACATTTTGTTATGGACTAGTGAATCGGATTCTTTTTTGGTTGGATGGTTTTTATAATTATCTCATAATGGTTAGTGGAAATTAGTTGTTTGAATAAAGATTAATTCCATAACCAATTGAAATTGAATTAGTTGAAAACGAACTGTCCTAGATAAATTTGTCTTCAATTTTTCATGGTAAACAACTACCATGGAAAGAGGAGAAAATTTCTCTCCAGTTTCTCATGGCGGACGTCTGCCATGGTACAAAGAAATTTTAAAGAAAATCATTTTCAATTCATTCTCTTCCATCAATTATTAATTCAATATTCTAGTCATGTTTGGAAGTTACAACTAATTAGAAAGAGTAGAGAGACTTGCTTTCTACTTAACTCAACATAGACGTCCATGATGGAGTAGGACTCCATCTTCGTTGTACGTGGCCTTATAAAAGGACATGGGTTCTCTTCTAAAGTTAGTGAAACTGGTTAAGTTAATTAAATTTTCATCAAGTGCTACGTAGCATGCCTTGAAAAGACGGCGAATTTCACCAAAATTTCACCTATATGTCAGTTTCACCAAGTTGGCAAAATCGACATGGACTTGGTGAATTTTGGTCCTTTGCATTTTCATGACCTTAAGATTGACTTCATGAAATATCGATGACATGTCGCCGATATGTAGATTTCTTCATGTCACCAATATGATATCGAAATCACCATTTAAGTCATTGCTCTTTAGACTTAGGAAGAAAGAGAAAAAATAGAAGAAAGAAATTCTCTTATTTTTCTTTCCTTGGTCGTCCCCCATATTCACCACCAAAATCCCTTGATCATCCACGCTAATTCCCTCTCATCTCTTCTCTGTTGGCTCCACGAATTGCAAGAGGATCCGCCTTCTTCTTCATGTTTCGCGTACGAGTAGAGATCGTTCTAGATCTCTTTTGGTGTGGACAACTAGGTAGAGAATTTCTCTCAAGTCAACGAGAAGTTGCACGACTCACCATCATGCCCACAAATGCAAGCATCCGTTGAATCAAACTTAATTCAAGAGATCTTTTATTTTAGAGACTACACATCAAAGACATTCTTTTATACTCTTGAGATCTTGCGAAACATTGCAAAAGTTGTTCCTGTTACCATTTGATTTCACAATTGCAATCGTTTTTTATTATAAGATTGCATCGTGCTCATAAAAATGAACACCTTAATTTACAAAATTGATTCGTTTATTTCGTGTTTCCGTGATGTGCGAGGTTTAACCTCCTTCAGACATGTGATGTTAACAAAGAATAATTAAATATTGCCATGGAAGAAAAACTCCTAATTTTAAGCACACTGTCACAGGGATCTGTGTAATCAATGAATAATATCTGATAAAAAGGTTTGATATGATAAATTCAACCAACACTATCTATTAGCAATAACAGTTTCCAACAATATAATCTTTTGCATCGATAGGAAGTCACTTGACGCTTCCCTTTCCTAAAGCATGATAAAGGTCAAAGTTCTTCACTAGGGATGTTAGTCCAGCCTAAGCCTTTTTTGCTTAGCAGGTTGGTTCAAAGAAGTGGTCAAAGAAACTAATGATATATGTATTCAATCAAAGAAGCCAGAAGGCCAATCACAATCACAGAGTCAGAAAATATTCTGCAGAAAGGTTATTTTTGATATATAGCAAAATCAAGGGGGTGGGCTACCCTCCCCCCCCCCCCCCCCCCGGCAGTGGCCTAAAGGGCATCGGGTCAATCTTGATTATTCCAGCGGCTCAACCAACTCAAATATATAATAGATCGACGTGCTCAATAACTTGTTTATTTTAGCTCTACTACTTGCAGGGATTTATGGATAGAGCCTTTAAAGACCATGCTATATCATAGTTATTTTGCATAGAGCTCACCTCCGAGAGTTCACAAGTTCGTTGGATCGACCTGTGTTGGTTTTTTCTCTAGGCCCGGGCTTAGAGAGAGATGAGCCGAAGTCGTGCCTACATTCCCAACGTATAGGCAAAGCCTTTTCCCACTATAAGTAGGGTCGGCTACATGGATTCTTGCTCAAATCCATGTTGAAAGATTCAACTATTTTTTACGCTGGTTGTCAACTACCTAACGCTTTCCCTACAAGAGGGGGATTTGACCCTAATCTTTGTGGCGGTACGCGCACTACATTCTCAATGTATAGAAAGCCAAAAAATGCAAGTCAGAAATCTATAGACAGTTCAACAATATGGGAAATAATTAATGCACTTTCTATTTTTAAGTTACAAGCCTTTATGTAATCTCCTCCTAAACTTCAAGTTCTCCATGCTCTCCACCTAGGTACATGTATAATCTTCTTCAAACTCTAGATCTCTAGACTCCTCATAACCTACATATAAGAGGGCTCTAGGTTCACATAATAAATCAACTCATTCTCTCTTATTACTTAATGAATATGGCAAACAAATTAAAGTCACGACACAAATTACAACTTCAAACAAGTCATTAGCTTTAGCGAGAAAGGCCATTTTTTAGAAAAAGGTCATTAGTTACCTCATTATAATGATAACACAGCACATTTTCAGGCTTTAGTGAATTGGCCAACATCAAGGCAGTCGTCATTCCTACAACCTGTAAACTTTGACGTCAAATAAGAAATGCATGGAGTAACCTTCTAACATAACTGATTACCAATAAGCCAAATGGAGACAAACCAACAACTCAAAGAAACTTTCATCTTATCAATGCTATGAGGTAATTACTTAAAGTAAATATATTTCAAATGTAAAAGAAATAGCGTTAAGTTTAAGACAGTGCCCGAAAACCTTCATACCAAACAATTTGTGACCATTATTTCTTGTCCTAACTTAACCGGGTTATATTCTTCTCTATAACAAAGAAGCCACTAGCATATAATGATTGACGGGGTTTCTTCAAAACTGTAAGCAGACAAATGTGTATTTAATTCCTAAAAAGGGTCTGATAATACACATTCCAGAAATGGGCCAACCATCCCTCCTCAAAGCACCTAATTATCATCCTACGTTATACACCAAAATGAGCATACAAGTACTAAGCTAATATAGAAATAGCTGAACATAGTTGGGTACCGACAGATGTGAAATCAACCATTATGGAGCATTATATATCGGTGCCAGTCACTTATCACAACCGCCGGAGAAGAAAAATCACTAAGAACCAAGTATAACCCTCTCCATTCCCTCGCTCTTCCTTCATCTCTCTCTCTCTGGTTGTCTTATGTTGTAGTGTGTGGAGACAATGCCTCTACCACTATATAAATAGCCCAAGTACAAGATGCATATCCTTTTTCCTATAATGAATACATCTCATCTCTAGGTTAACGAATCCGAAATGCTACTTTTTTTTCCAAGATTTCAACGAAATATCATCAAAATGTCAATGAAATGTCCTCGAATTACATGTCAGTTCACCGAAACAACAGATAAGGGAATTTACCCTTTGCTTTTGTTAGAGTATGCGTCGTTATCATGTAAGATGGGTAACTGGATCCTTCCAAAGATCCATTCACCACATCTGGAGTTTAGCCTCATATCTACCAGTGGTGGGCTTGGAGGTTCTGTGGAGGCTATTTAAGAAGCCACAGACCTCCTGTTTCTGATGATAAAGTCAATAGATACATAGCCCTTTGAGGCGTTCTCCTGTGGTTTCATCTCGCTCCTTAGGGAGTAGGGTTCCACGTTAAATCCCGGTGTTCCTAGATTTTTTATTTATTTATCTCTGATACGCTTCCGCATTATATTTTCTAACATGGTATCAGAGCGGGTTTGATTCTCGAGGATTTATTCTTAAGGATTTACTTTATACTCTTGGTCGCGATTTGATGGTTGTTCTTGAAGATTATTTTGATCATGTTCATGATCTGTTCAAATATTCAGTTCTAGGGTTTTTTTTGCAACCCTAAATCTTCGGCGTCAATGACAATATCATTATACATTATGTATTTTGTATCTTCAGCAACAAAATAAGATTCCAGCAGCTTCCTGCGTGTTCAAGGGAATGCTTCAGTTCATGTTCTTCGTAGTTGCAAAAAATCCAAACCCTCGTGCGGGCATGCACTACCAGGTGCAGATCTCAGCCACGAGATCCAAACTCAAGAGGCGGTAGCGGCCTCTCCATACCATCCAACGGTGGTGATGCTGATGGGTTCTCCCCTCACGGGGAGCCCTAAGATTCACTCGCATCACGGTGCAGGTTAAGGCACCATGCTCCACACGGAGCCATGATCTCCCCTTTCAGATCTCCTGGCGGTGAAGTCTTATGCATCCCCTTTCAGTTCTCCTCCAGGCCGCATCTCCTTCAGCGATGGCAGCCAATCGAGATCCAGCACCTCCGGGCGAAGGTTCTCGAATCGATCCAAGTGGCAGGAGCCACCTTCAGACAGTAGGCGGCAATGGCCACCACCTCCAAGTCTCACTTTCCTCCTCCTCGCAGGTAGGTGCCGCCCTCCAACTCGTAACCAAGCGGCTCGTGTTGCCCATCTCCAGGAGACGACGAATCCACCCTTCTCCATTAGGAGCCTCTCCTTCGCTCTGCATGATGCTCCAGGCAGATGTCCATCGTGCAGTCGGTGTGATGCTTCTCTGCTTCCAGGCGGGGCCCTCCTTCTCCCGAACTCCAACAGCACGGCGGTGGCAGCACCCTGCATCAGGAATAGCCCCATCAGGGCGGATGAGATGAGAAGAGGGTTCATCGGGGAACCCTAAATAGAATGGCTGTAAGTTATTTAAAAAAAGGAGAGAGGAGTTGTATGTGTGGTCCCATGTGGGCCAAATGTTGTCTAAAAAAGGGGGGAAGAGGTGTTTTCATTGGGCCCAAATTTTGGGCCGAGAAAAAAAGGAGAAAAGACTTCTTTAGGGTCGTGTTTTGGGCCGAGAGTTTAAAAAAATGTAGAAAAAGAAAAAAAATGAGAAAAAATTTGAATGACTTCTTTGGGAAAAAGAGGTTTTGAAAAGAGGTGTGTACAAAAGAAAAGTCGTACCCAAAGAAAAAATTGCAAAAAAAAGATGAAAAGCTGTAAAAAATGAACGGCTTATTTAAAAAAAATGATTTTAAAAAATGGAAAAGAAAATATGAAAAAATGAAATGAGATCGGCCTATTGGATTTTTGTTCTCCCTATTTCTTGTCTTCTCCCAACTTTGTCGATATCATTATTTTTTGACAAGTATGGGAGAAAGGGGGAGTATTGTGTAGAGATATACGGCCATGATGATTCCAGTACAGATTCAAATTCTCCAGTCAGAGACTCAGAGGCAGGCCAGGGTTTTTAGACTCTACAAATGTTCAGACTCGACGATTGTCCTCTGAGTCTTCGGTTTGATGAGCACATGTTTGCCATCACTTTTTCAGTGGTCCCCATATTTTATTTTGGCCAAAGTTTTCTTGTGTTCCATAGGGACTCCAGAAAAGAGATCCCATTCCCTATGCCATTTGGGCTAGGGTTTTCATGTGGTTTCATAGGGACTCCAGAGTAGAGATCCCATTCTCTGAGCCCGTATGGGAGAGACCAAGTTCTCCAACGAGGAGACTTTTCATATTCCATTCTCCTGTGATCGTGGACTCCGATGAGGATGTCTCCACAGCTTTTTCAATTCGGTCCTTCAGAGATGGAGCAGTTGTCCACATGTTGTGGCGAGCCAGAGTTCTCCAAGTGGAGACTCATTTTCAGTTGCAGTGACTCTGACAAGCGCAGTACAGAGCACATGCTCTCTGACGAGGAGATTAAATTTGACTCACACTTCAGCCCGTTTGTTCCTCCTCACCTGCATGGCATGAAAAGCAACATCCTCGACAGCAACCGACAGTTGTGCGCGGTGAGTTGATATCGCATGTAGTATCTTGTAGTGTGAGTTTGAAATTTCTTCCTGTCTATTCAAGCTGAGTGTAGTTTGAAATTTCTTTCTGTTTATTCAAGCATAGTATCTTGTTGTATCTTGTACTACAGTGTAGTATCGCCTGTATTACATTGTTTATTCATCCTCGACGGCACCTCTAGTGCTTCCCTTCTTAGGGTGCGTTCTTGTATCGGGTTAACTCCCCTACCCCATATTTTCTCCCTCCATGTGGGTCCCACTTTTTATCTTTTTAAAAAAATTAAATAAATCAATTCTCCATCATCAATTCCATCAAAAAATAATATACTATCCATCATATCATATAAAAATTATAAACTACTCCACTTCTACTCACTTTTTCAAACTCCAATACAATCACATCACAATAACTTCTCACTTTTTCAAACTCCAATACAATCACATCACCCCAAACCCACTTCTAACCCCACCCCCAGAGTTTAACCCTCTATCCAAACACCAAAACCCAAAAATGGGTTACCTGCAACCAGTTTAACCCACCTAAACCCACTATCCAAACACCCCCTTAGGGTTTTTTTACTTCTTCATTTTTCGAGGATGTAGTTTATATCATATTAGATTTCTTTAATGGCGTAAGTTGTTATACTTATCAGAGGAATGTGGTTTATATCATTAGATTCGTCTATATATGTCATTTTCATATATGTAATGCCATCGTATGACTCGTGTGTTAGGAACTTAGGTGTGTTTCTTATTATTGATAAGTTGATAACTTGCTTATTTTAATTTTTCTGATTCTTTTTATGTATGCATTATGAATTTTGTGATTTTGAATAAGTTGTATACATGAAGAGGAAAGGCTAAACAAGTGGGCGAGATCACATCAAAGATAGAAATATTGCAAGAACATGAAATGGATCCACATCACAATGCGAAATGTTATGTGTATATTGCATGTAATTTTTGTAGGATGAAGATCATCGGTGGGGTCCAGCGACCAAATGCATGGATTGAAATTTCGCAAAATTTTGTCGAAATTTCGGTGTCGAGAGGTCATGGGTATCGAAACTCTTATATATGTCGATTTACCGGATTTCGACTGAAACTTCGGTGATATTTCAACATATTGACCCATCTCGATTGAAATCCATGGGTTCCAGTACAAAATTTTCTGGATTTCGACCAATATCAACAAAATTTCGCTGATATCTATGTATATCGACGATATTATCTATGTGAGCTTGGTTTTATTATTTATTTATCTATTCCCAATATTAAAACACATAACAAAAACAACAACAAAGCGTTTTCCCGCAAATAAGTAGGGCCGGATAAATATTAAAATACATAATGATTTACATATTTTGTTCTACGGAAGCCAAAGAGAAGCTGTGCCAAATATCCATTATCAGCAGCCGTGTCTTTTGAGAGGCTATCTGGAGACTTCAGGACATTTGCGTTGTCACTTTCAGCTACAGACTTTCCACAGAATCATCATGATGCTTTGCAGGATGCTAGATGGCGGCTAGCAATGGATGAAGAAATGGCGGCACTTCAATCCAGAGGAGACCTGGAGCTTGGTTCCTATACCTCCAGATGTCAGCCCGGGTGAGTTGCAAATGGGTGTTAGCAGATGGCTCCATTGACAGGTACAAGGCACGCCTTGTTGCACGTGGCTTCACACAGACATACGGGGTAGATTACCTTGACACATTCTCGCCTGTGGCACGTCATTCCACTCTGCGGATCCTGTTATCAGTTGCAGTTGCTAGAGACTGGCCACTTTATCAGCTGGACGTGAAGAATGCATTCCTGTATGGCGACTTGCAGGAGGAAGTCTATATGCAACAGCCACCTGGTTTTGCTGTTGAGGGGAGTGTTCCAAGGTATGCAGATTACATAAGGCCATCTATGGCCTCAGAAGTTGGCCTAGTCGGCCATTCGTCGGTCAGCCCGACTAATCGGCCGATTTTTTACATCAAGCTTTATAATTTTTCCTTTTGATGCTTTTTTAACAACAAACTTATTCTAATATGCTTAATGTTATATTTAATGTCAATTACTTCTTTTGTTTCAATATGTAAGTATAGAAAATGTACAAATCTATGCTAATATATAAGCAAACTTATTCTAATATGCAATAATATTATATTTAAAGTCAATTACTTCTTTTATTTCATTATGACAGTATAGAAATTTACAAATCTATGTATAAAATGATTTATATATTTAAAATAATAAAACATTCAAAACCGACTAATGGCCGACTAAATCCGACTAGTCGCCCGACTGCCGATTAATCCTTAGTCCAGTGACCCCACGACCGAGTACCAACTACCGCTTTCTGCAACCTTGCAAAGACTCATCATTTTTTTTTTGAAAAACTCACCAAGCCTCCTTTTTTTTACACAAGCCTTCTCCCCCTTTTTTCTTTGCTCTGCCCACTTTTTTTTAATAACACAGCAGCCCTTTTTTCTTAACCTACGACCCATCTTTTGGCTCAAAGATAAACGGTCCCACTTGGACCCTTCAAATAAATAACCAAAAAAAATTAAGAACCGTCAGGCTCCACCCCTTAGGGTTCCCACGATGGGAACCTCTCCTTCAACAATGTCGCTGCCTGAGGGGGATGCATGTAGGGCTCCTGCACGAGCTTTGTGTTTCCTGGAGCTTGCCGCCTCCAGCCCTCGAGCCCCGATCTGAAGAAGAGGGGTGTCGCGAGGGGGAGCTGAGAGGGTGTTGCCGCCTGTAGCTGCGAGAGTAGGAGGCACCATGGCTTGGAATAGTGCCACCAGGTGTTGGATGGTGGGCGCCTCTGCCGCGAGAGGAGGCTCACCGCCTGGGAGGGATGCGGTTGTAGGAGGAGGGTCGTCGCTTCGCCTGGCTGCGAGTGTCACGCAGGAGCACGTGAGGATGAGAACTGCGGGGCTTCGCCACAGTTGCTGAAGTGTTGGCGGCGCCGCTAATCAGAAAATAGTAGGACGACGGAGATCTCGTCGCTGATCAGAGGCGGCGGGGGACTAGGGAGATGCGTGCGAAATCGCACTGCTGGCATCGTCAGAAGCAGAAGCATCATCGAGTGTCTTGGGAGCATAGATGCATCGATCGAACCCCAACGCCATCTCGTGCCCTAGCTAGGGCTGGCTATCGAGCCCAACGAGCCGAGACAGCCCCTGGCTCAGGCTCGAGCTCGATAAGCCCAGCCAGACTCGGGCTCGTTCGAGCCTAGCTGAGATGGCTCGGGCTCGGACTCGATGAGCTCGAGCCCTTATCGCGCCAGCTCAGGCTCGAGCCGAGACCCTTATCGAGTCCGAGCTCCTTAGCGAGCCCGATCTGGGCTTGAGCCCAAGGCAAGCTCATTAAGGAAAATGGTTACTTTTGGTGGAAAAGTGTTTTGCACGGGTTCGAACTCAAGACATGCTCTATTTAAGATGGTGTTCCTTACCAGTAGGCCACTATCCAAGTTGTGTGCAAAATCTTAATTATAATATATAGGGATTTTACCCGGCAGATCATATAATCTTTGTCAATTACCTCTACGACCTTTTAAACATCCTAATTCCTCCCTCGACCCCGTAAACTTGCTCCGTCTTACCATACGAACCCTACCGTTAAATTGGCATATCCAGAGTAACTTCCTTGGGTTAAAAACGAGTTAATCTAACCAATCTGCGATAGGACGGCAAGAATTAACCAAAAGAAGAAAAAAACAGTGGAAGGCGGTCGGCATCAAGGGGGAGGGTGCTCGACCTGGGCTGGAGGAAGTGAGGGAGGGGCACTCAACCTGGAGGAGGTGAGGCTTCCAGGCAGCGGGTGGCTCGCTACCGGGGGCGAACTGGGCTGGGTGGGTGGACTGGAGGAGGTTAGCGGGGACCGACGGAGGCGCTGGAGCGGGAGGGGGGAGCCTTCGAGCAGGGGAGGCGACAAGGGTGGTGGGATTGGAGCAGGAGAGGCGGCGGAGCTTCGAGCAGGGGAGGCGGCCTGGTGGGGGGGCGTTCGGGCAAGGGAGACCCGCGCAGGGGAGGGAGGTCCGGCGCGGCGGGGGGGAGGGGTCAAGGGAGGCCCGACAGGGCGTCAAGCAGGGGAGGCAGGGGGAGCCTCGAGCGACGGGAGGGGGGCAGCTGGGTGTAGGGCTCCTCGGGGGCCGGGCTCGGCGAAGGGTGGGGCTTCCAGGAGGAGCACTGCTCGGGACGGCGCTGGGGGTGGGGGTATGGGTATAAAAATCCCTGATATAAAAGAATGTAACAGAATCAGGACAGTTTTAAACGGATAAATGGGATGTGGGTTAACCACGAGGTCTGTGGGGTAAGAGTTAGCAAGTTTACGAGGTCGAGGAAGGAATTAGGATGTTTCAAAGGTCGTAGAGGTAATTGACAAAGATTATAGGGTCTGTCGGATAAAAATCCCTGATATATATTGTAACATTCTATTTGGTTATAAAAAAGAAAAAAATACTAATTTTCTAATGCGTGGGGCGAGGGGCAAATGTATGAGAGGGAATGAGATTTTGAGAATTGGGTCATGACTCGTGACTCGTGGGAGGGGCAAAGTTAGTGGGGGGAAATTACAAAGGGTTACTTTTATTTCGTTTGTATTATATATAAATATCATATGTATGGATATTCCTTATCGAGCCCTTTATTGAGATATCGAGCCGAGTAAGGCTTAGCTCGGGCTCGGCTCGTTAAGCTATCGAGCCCAAAATTCTGGCTTGGGCTCGGCTCAATAGCTTAATGAGCCAGGCTCATGAGCCCTTATCGAGCCAAGCCCGAGCCTGGCTCATCAAGCCGTGACTCAATAGCCAACCATACCCTAGCGCATGTTGGCTAGGGTTTTGGATCGGCAGAAACCTAGCGCCTGGGTGTTACCTGGAGTGTGATTGGTGCCACGACGTCGATGATGCGGCTGAATCAGCCGCTTGGATGCTACGCTTGCCGTTCCCGGAACTTGGAGAACCAAGATTAGGGTTCCAGAATAGGAACCCTAGTTTGCACAATCCCAAAAAAAAACTTCAAATGCAGAAATTTCAAGAGCTCGTCTCTCATATCATAAACAATAATTCTCACGAATACAACACCCAAAAAAATCGAATCTCGAACAGAACTAAGAACTTGAAATCCTCAAGAATCAACCCGCTCTGATACCGTGTTAGAAAATAGAGAATACGAAAGCATATCAGAATAAAGAGATAAAACATGAATTGAACACGAGATTTAACGTGGAACCCTACTCCCTAAGGAGAGGTATGAAACCACGGGAGAAGGCCTTAAAGGGCCAGGGTTTGTCTATTGACTTTCTCAATGGATACAGGAGGTTTGGGGCTCCTTATATAGCCTCCACGGAGCCTCCAAGTCCTACCACTGGTGGATGTGGGACTAAAGGCATGGATGGGGTAAATGGATCCTGGATCCATTTACCCGTCTCCCTCATAAGTGATGCATACATCAAATACTCCAACACCCATCTACAACTCAAGTGACGCATATAACAAATCTCCAACAACTATCATTCAACATAACTAATAGGCATTCATATCTAATGATGATGAATTATGTACATGGGTATGGAAGGAGATTTAAACCACCGACCATGCATGAACTACAGACTTGGATTTTGAAAGAAGAGAAGGTCATAACTGGCTTCTTGGATTGTTACCAATAGCAGTATCATGTCTGACCAGTTGGACCGACACAAAAGGATGCACATTAATTGTGGAGGCAAAATAATGGCATGTTATGAATTGAATTAGAGTTTTGATTTGGAGAGTGCCTTTACAATTATCCCCTCTCCCCAATATCTAGGGGTTCTCCTCTAATCTCATTCCTCTATCAACCACGTGAGGCATGCCGTGATTCTTTCTCTCCTCTCTCCTTCGTCAAGATTTTCAACTACATCAACGTGCATACAAAGTTCAAACATATGGATCTGACAGTATAATTTATCGATTCACATGTTTCTAATTTATTTTATACTTCTCCTTTTTAGAATGTGCGGTTTATTAAGGCAGATGTACATTATAATCCATATGTTGTTGTAGTTGTTGGCTTGCTTTCTAATATCTCCCATATTATTATAATGTAAAGTTTTATTAATATCCTAAATACCCTCTTCCATGTCGGGAGCACGTTTCAAGGTTTTAAATTTCTATATCGGATAGCGTATCGACACCATGTCGAAATGAAATTTCGACAAAATTCCGGTAAATTTCGATCATATTTCGCCCAAATCGAGCAACATTTGTGAAGGAAGGCCTCCATATCGATATTTCGCTCGAAATTTCAATCTCATGTCGAAACTGAAATTTCGTCGATATTTCGCTAAATTTGAAACCATGGCACATTTGTATCTTACTCATTAATTTAAAATCAATGGAAATCTTAGTCCATGAGGAAATTGATTTTTCGAGCCATTTTCGATGAGCGGGAGAGGATGGGTGCAGCACCCCCTTCTTTTGCAGCGGTGGTGCAAAGATGGCATCAAAGTTCTGCTGGTGAATCAAGGATTCTCATTGGTTCATCTGGAACAAAGCAACTGGAGATCATTCTAGTCCGGGCAGTAGTAAGGAGATTTTAGGGTAAATATTTTGCATGAGATGTCGTGCCTTTGGGCAAAAATATTTAATGAGCGAGAGGACTTTCGAAAGAGGAAGAGAAGTTATTGCAAGTAGAGCGTGCCTCTGGGATTTCATGGTGATCACCACACTTTGCAAATGGGGAGGGTTTGGATAATGAGCTGAGGGTAGCCCGTGTTATCGGAGTTCATTTCCTTTCAGGCACAGTAGAAGCACTCGGACCATCGCTCAGGCACTTGGGTTGGGTGTCGTGGATACTTTCAAACGGCAGACAACCGGGTTCTGATCCGCTCTTGACTTTGTTGGTGTTAGAGGGTGCAATTTCTAGTCCCTCGGAGTCAATTTGTCTTGTTTATATTGGAAAGGCATCTTTTTCGAGTTTTGGTTTCAGCTCCTTTCTCCGCCTTCACTACCCCGACCCTATGGGGGTTGAAGCCACTGATAGCGGTTCCTCAAAGGCTCCGGCGAGTAGCCACCATCAGTTTCTCGACGCAATCAATCTGCATTATTCGGAACATATTCTGGGAACAATCCAAAAAGGGTCATTCTTCTTGGATCTACCAACATAAGATTGAATGAGCAGCTATTCTTGGAAAGAGAAGGGAGTGGCACGGGTAACCTTCCAACTGAGGCGACCTTAGCAGCAAAAACTGTGGCTATATGGTTTCAATCGGCCCTTCCAAGTCAAGATGAACCATATTCCAGCGATTCAATCTCGATTCTCCAATTGCATAGGAGCTCCGAACCCCTTTCTAAGCCGTTCATGGATCCTGTGGCAGTTTCGGGTCAACTGACCGAATATCCAGATATAGTGGATGGTGACAGGACAGGAGATGTAGAACGGAGAAATGTGGATCCGTTGAAAGACCAAATATCAGAGCTAGAGTCGACCCGGTCTGACCCGTTATCGAAAGAGTTGTTCACCAAGAAGCAACAGGAGAAGTAAATTCGTCCGGGCGGTACCCGTGGAAATTTATTCCACGGAACCCCCAGGCGAACTTATAATTTGTTAAATACCCCAAGGAAGCCGTCACTTCAAGTCACGGCTTCCATTGGGGTGTGTTTACATGTGATATATTTACATCAAGAGGCGGCTTTGGCCAAAACCGAAGCCGCATCTTCAAGAGGCGGCTTCCATGCGTTTTTTTCCCATGTAAATAAACCCCAATGGAAGCCGTGACTTGAAGTCATGACTTCCTTGGGGTACTTAACAAATTATAAGTTTGCCTGGGGGTTCCGTGGAATAAGTTTCCACGGGTACCGCCCAGACGAATTTACTTCAGCAACAGGAAGCCTTTTCGGGCTTCCTTCATGCGTCGCCCATTCCAGGAGGGCGAGAATCACCAGTCTGAGGTTTTTTCGCAAAAATCTTTGGTGGTACCTGATCCCATGGATCAGGCGACCACTCCTTTGCTGCTTTTGCTGCTTCCAGAAGGTGTGGAGGCATCAAGCCCCTTGGAGGCGCAAACCCCGGAGGTTGCAGCAGGGGACTGTGCTCCTTTTTTGGCTGGGGTTGGTGAGGGAACAGAGGTACCTATTCATCTCCCTACCTCGCTTGCGATAGTTGGTGCAGGACGAGGTTGGAAAGCAACATTTGCGGTCGCTTTGGATTTTGCCCTTGGAACACGCAGTCTCGGGACTTGAATCGCTCGTGGGCCATGTCCAGTCAGAGACCTCTTTCTCATCCTCGGATGATGTAAGAGGGGTTGGGGGCAAGATGAAAAGATATAGACCTCGAAAGAGCCCCACGGGGGCTAAATCTGTCGAGGTGATTTGTTCCAAGGAGAAGGTAGAGGTTACAAGTACAACGGATGTAGTGCCAACTTCGGTTCAGAAACCGATGCTTTGATGAAGGTGTTGACTTGGAATGTTAGTGGTCTGAGTGACTCGAACAAGAGAGGCGCAGCTGGAGCCCTGATAAGAGACCGGTATTGTGATGTGGTTTTGTTACAGGAGACAAAGCTTTCGTCATGTTCAAGTTCCGGCTGGAAGTCACTGGGTACAGATGCTCTATTGGATTATAGAACAATTGAAGCTTCTGGTAGTACGGGTGGGTTGGTTGTAGCATGGAAGGCCTCGCTTTTCTCCTTCGTGTCTGAGATGACAGGAAGATGTGTGTTGATAGTCCTTCTGGAAAACTCAAGAGCTGGCTCGTGTGTAGTTGTTTCGTGTGTTTATGGCCCTGGTGGTCCATCGCAAAGAACTGAGTTGTGCTCTATGCTGCGATGGGCGAGGAGTTATACCCAAACATAGCTGGATTGGAGGGAGGGGATTTCAATGTCACCCTCCTCTCGTCTGACCGACCAAGGATGCGAGGGGGCAGGATCCTAGATCGTTGGATTTTTCTGAGCTGATCAACGATCTGAGCCTCGAGGTGTTTGATGTGTCTGATACAAAGGTTCACTTGAAGGAGCTCTGGCTCGTGCTCTCGCCTAGATCATTTTCTGGCATCTCCGGAGATTTTAGAGGAATTATCTTGTCCACAACATTAGCCAGACCTCGTACCAGGTCGGATCATACACCTCTGGTATGGGAGTCTAGGGGTGATTCGGTCCCTAGGGATTTTTTCATGTTCGAGAGGTCGTGGTTAAATGAGGAGAATTTTAAAGACATGGTGTCGAACCACTAGTCTTCCTCATCGTGCTCTGGTTCTGCGATGTCACACATGGCCCGAAAACTAACTTCCCTCCGTACCAGAGTCTGCCAATTCAAGAAGGAAGCTAGAGAAGCAAGAAGAGTGTGCCGAATCGATGCGGAGATTGAGATCCGCAGACTTGATGATCTGGAGGATGGCAGGGATCTTCCGATGGAGGAGCTTGGAGAAAGAGCGACAGCGCAAATTATAGTAGCATGTGAGAATAAGATGGTGACTGAGTGGAAACAACATTCTCGTCAGTCGTGGCTTAAGGAGGGAGATGCTAACATGGCCTATTTTCATAGAGTGGCATGCAGAAGACGACGACATAATTTGATTAGATCTATATGGTGAATGACACGAGAGTGGAGGGCGACCATGAAATGGAGAGAGTGATTGTAGATCACTTCTTAGAGTTCTCTAGAAGATCAAATGGCATGCAGTAGAAGTGGACAGGCTTGGGGCGAGCGAACTTTCTACGGGGCATGCGGCGAGCTTGACTTTGAGCTTTATAGAGGAGGTAAAAGTCGTTGTTTGGAGTTTGAATGAGGATGGCGCACCAAGACCAGATGGGTTCCCAGAGTTCTTCTTCAAGGAGTTCTGGTTAGTTGTTAGGAAGGAGGTGGTGGAGGTAATATGGAGTTTGCAAGAGGTAATGCAAGGTTAGAGAGAATCAATAGAGCCTTTATCTTCTTGCTCCCCAAGAACGACATGGACACACATGTAGGGGATTATCGACCGATTGCTCTTTCGAATGCAATTTATTTGATTATGGCCAAGGTATTAGTAAATAGATTGAGCGGGGTTTTAAACTGTCTCATCTATCCTTTATAGTCGACTTTCATTTCTGGGATGCATATTGGTGACAACCTAACAATGGTTACGGAAATTATAACAGATTGGAAGAGACGCAGGGCCAGGGTCTTATTGTGGAAGGTGGACTTCTCCAAGGCCTATGACATGCTTGATTGGTGTTTCCTTTGGGTGGCATTATCAGAAGGGGATTTTCCAGACATTTGGATCTCTTGGATGAAACGATGTGTCACCACAGCCTCCTATACGGTCATAATCAATGATCGTCCTGAGGAAGGTTTTACCATCCCAAAAGGGGTGTGAGACAGGGGTGGTGCCCACTTGCACCTATGCTTTTTATCCTTGTTGCAGACTTGCAGTTGTACTACAGTGTATGGGGGACATGGTGGCGCGTCAACGGGTTACCTAGGGTTATTCAGTGGGTGATATCCGTGTGCCACTGCTTCAATACGCCGATGATACTATCTTATTCATTAAGGGAGGTAGAAATGAAGCAAAGGGGATGGCTACAACACTCGAGATTTTTGGGGAGCTTTCTGATCTTGCTATAAACCGACGTAAGTCAACGGTCATTCCTTTTGGAATGGGGGGATCTGGAAGCTCAAGATTGTAGTGCGGAACTCCATACGGAGAGTGGTAGGCTCAAGATGGTTGATTGGCTTCCATTAATTAAAAAGTTGGAGAAAATTTTGTCAGGGTGGAGGCCTTCTATTCTATCACGAGGAGGACGTTTGGTTCTTTTGAAGGCAGTTCTTTATGTGATCCATGTGTTCTTTCTGGTTATGAGACTCCTTCCATTAGGCATCCATCGATGGATGGCAAGGTTCAGAAAGTCGGTATGCGGTATTCGTTCGGTCAGGCGGTCTGAAGCGAGTAAGCGGGCAGGCGGAAGTATATGCGGAAGTATATGCGGACTATATGGTTTCTATTATTTTAATTACAGATAATTACCAATATAATAATAAATTCAAATACTAGACATTTTATATTTAAATGGAAACATTCACTCCTTTACATTGATGGTTTAGTCTCATTCCATTCTTATAATTGCATTTCTACCAAACAAATGGGCAACTGTGGCATACACATTTTATATAATTGCATTCACTCCTAAGAAGTATTCAATCATTAATAGTGGCAACTGTGGCATACACATTTTATACAATACTCATTCATGGATTTAGTGTAGATAATCATAGAGAAGACTTCTAATCCAACATCTAATGTGTTACACTGTCAATCATTAACAGGAAATTAGATAAAAAAGAAGACCTCTCAAGTTATAAGAAACGTTAATGACTTGTATATTCAGTTGTTACCTGAAAGAAGTCGGCAGATGTTTCTTAAGAAGGAGGCGGAACAGCCTGTGAGAACCGCGGAGGTTCGCAAAGTCGCGGAAGAGTCGCGGAGGCGGAGCAGCCTGTGAGAACCGCGGAGGCGGAGTAGTCTGTGAGAACCGCTGAGGAGTCGCAGAGAAGTCAGTAAAGTTGCGGAAGAGTTGCGGAGGCTGAGCAGCCTGTGAGAACCGCGAAGGAGTTGCGGAGTCGCGGAGGAGTCGCGAAGGCGGAGCAGCCTCGAGTTGATGTCACGGAGGCGGAGCAGCCTCGAGTTGATGTCGCGGAGGCGGAGCAGCCTTTGGCGGAGTCACGGAGGCGGAGCAGCCTTTGGCGGAGTCACGGAGGCGGAGCAGCCTTTGGCGGA
The DNA here is from genome assembly GCA_037367405.1 of Ottelia alismoides. Classification (NCBI taxonomy): domain Eukaryota; kingdom Viridiplantae; phylum Streptophyta; class Magnoliopsida; order Alismatales; family Hydrocharitaceae; genus Ottelia; species Ottelia alismoides. The sequence goes on along the minus strand of JAZKJV010011528.1, from coordinate 178,301 downwards.
GTCGCGGAAAGAAGGCGGCGGTGTCGCGGAGTCGCCTTCGCAATGGTGGAGCCGCAGAGGAGGCAGCCAACTCGAGGGAGGGTGGCGAGTTTTCTTCGCTAGGCTCGGAAGGAGGGAGTCGCTTGCGAGAGGGGTTTATCGTGCGGGAAGGCGCTAGGGCTGGAAGGAGAAAGGGGGCAGCTTTACGATTTCAGAAAACATAAATAAAAATTTTGGGGGCGGGAGTTCTATCACAAATTCGGTGCATATGCGCTTTGGCCGCCTTAAGTCCGCATATCAAGTACTCTGAACGTTTGCTTGCCCGAGTACACATACGCGGCCGCATATGCGGCCGCCTGGGCCGCCTTTCTGATCACTGATGGATGGAGTTGATTATGAAGATTCTTGTGGGGAAGGTCGGGCCAGGAGGGCTCAGGTATCCATATCGTGGACTGGGATACTATGACTCAGGACAAATCATCTGGCGGCATTGGTATCTACCGTCTGGAATCTTTGAATGAGGTGCACATGTTGAAGTGGGTTGCCAAGCTTTGGGGGACGGGCAATGACCATTGTTGCAGATTTATTCGTCGCATCTACGATATACTGGCTCATGGGAACATGGCAGGGATCACAATCTATTTCCCATCGGCATTCTGGAAGGGAATCAAGTCGGTGATGCCACGATTCATTGAACTGTTCAGATCGGTGCTAGGTAATGGATAGTCTTTTGCTTTTGGACAGACGATTGGATGGGATCTGGCACATTTGTTGGGTGCTTCTCATGACCTTTTACGCTAGCAGTGATCGCATGGCCTCAAATTTCAGCGAAATTCGGTCGAATTTCTATCGAATATCGATATCCAGTCGAAACCGAAATTCGACCGAAATGACTGAAATATGGGGGTCCTAGTACAAAAAATGACCAAAATGACCGAAATTTCGGTCGAAATTCCACCGAAATTCCATCAAAATTCTGTTTTGGTCCAAAATGGTGACCGAAACCGACATTTAAGGCCTTGGTTGATCGTGAGGCACGGGTTGCAAACTGCTGAAGGTAGGGGACTTGGATGGCGTTCTTCATAACATGCTTTTTCGATCAATGTGTGGAAGAATGTTTGCTACTCTTAGACGACTAGAATGGGGTCGAGTACCCAACAGAGGAGTGGGACCATTGGGTTTGGAATGGCAATGCCTCTCAGTGAAGAAAGCGTATAGAGCGGTGGTCGGACCTCCGCAAGTTGTGGAGGGTAATCTTATCAAGAACTGTAATCAGATTTGGAGCTTTAACCTCCCAAGCAGAATCAGCTTTTCTCATGTGGCTATTCAGAAGAAAGTGCATCCTCACAAGAGATCGTTATGCGAGATTTATTGATAGGGTATCCGACCGGTGCCCAATTTGTGATATCGAGATAGAGAGTTGAACATCTTTTTTCCAGTGTGTGAGGGCCTCAAGGATCTGGCAAGAACTGCACATTGCATAGCTGAACATTACCGCTCTTGAGGGCTTCTGGGATTCTCTTTATATGGTGAAGCATAGACCAAAGCAGGACATTCTCTTCCCTGTGGCAATTGTCTAGGCGTTGTGGCTAGCTAGAAATTGTATTATCTTTTGCTCGCAATGCGTCTATATTTTAAATGTAATCATGCATGCCAAAACTCTACTCGAATCTTGATTCTTGTAATTATTTCATTCTTTTAATATAATTTGGGGTGGACACCTTTGCGGGTTTCCCTTTTTTTACTTAAAAAAATATCAATGACGGTTAACATCCTCTGTACAAGTCAGGGGGGAAAGAGTTATAATGAGAAAACAACAATCAAGGTTCCTCGTCCTAGCATCACTTGGACTTCAAGGCATACACTACGGCTTCTATTCCATCCTCGTCGCCATGCAATTAAATTATGATACCAACAGATTAAGAATCTCCTCGTCGATCATGATCCCCCGCATATATCCGAATTGATAATTTTATATGTGCGAGGTTGAATTCCCATCTCTCGTGCAAAAAGAGTTTAACTTCATAAAGACACTATCCATTTCCGCAACGTAAAAACCTGCGATTAAAACACATACCTTATTCTGCTCCAAATGATTATCGAAGGTCAAATAATCTGACCTAGGTGCATCCTCCGCTATGACGCAGAATGACCTCTTTAAAAGCTTCCGATACTCCGGGCCGTCGTCGGCCCTCAGCAGGAAAGCCTCGCCCCGGCAACCAAGGCACCCGAACCCGCTGCAGCGACAGTGAGCGGATGGGAGGATGGATAGCACCGTCTCGGACAATGAGCGCGCCCGAGTGCCATAGGCTCGCCAGAGAACCTCCGGGACTCGCCGTTTCCTTCGGGCCATCGCGCGTGGGGAGAGCCAGCGTATGGGGCAGACTACTATTGCAGTGCAGGGTCGGTTTTAGTTTTTTTTTGGAGGGAAATAAATAGTAGTGAGGATCTTAATTATCGCTGCCCACTTGGGTTAGCTTTTAAACCTCGTTTTGAAATTCCCAGCAAACGAGGCTCCGGAATTACTTTTTCCCGTATAAACGACAAATAATGGAAAAATGCACGTGCATATAGATATATGTATGTATGAGAAATTTCATATAAACGTCAATGTGAGTCTTTTTACAATCACTTATAACATACATTTAATAATAAATGTTAACATAATATGTATATCAATGTAGTATGAAAATATTATTATATTTTGATGAAAATATTAGTTACATATGGATGTTATTTTACAAAATAGTCTGATCATCATTTTTTTACAAATTAGGATTTATATGTTACAAAATTGTTACACAATTTACCAAATTGATAGTAGCTTTTTAAAGCTCAAGGAATGGCATGTGTGTGTGGAGGGGGGAGGTTCAATGGGGCTGCCCCCGCCTCATTTTCGATGTTTTTTTAATTTTTTTTCAAAAATATCACCACGTATATTCATCTATCCCTCCTATATGTCATTCGAATTTTTTCAGAAAAAGATACCTTTATTCCCTCCATCTAGAACAGGTCGATTACACCAATGTTCAGACCGTTCAAAATACATGTTCTAGATGGAGGGCGTATGACTCTCCGTTTCTGACGAAATTTGAATGGCATGTTAGAGGGATATATAGATGAATGACGTGTCCGCTAGGTACGTGATAATTTGTACTCGTTGTAATACGGGTACTTAGCGAATCAGTTAGAACTGAGAAAAGATCTCCGTGAAGAGTGTCTCAGCTTGAATTTATATATCGGGCAATTCCGGAGTCGAACACAGGGAGGCAAAGGAACAACTTTGGGTTAAATCAGAAAACTTAGGTCTAGGTTTCCAGTTCGGTTTTTTATATATTTTTTATGCAAAAATAAATGCGAATGCAAAATACGTTTGAATCAAGTAATAAGAAAGCACACAACTCAGCCAAATTAAATTTATTACAAAATTATTTAATTTAGCCAAAATATATTTTTTCCTACAAGCCTAATCCGGTGATGAATACATACATTTTTGGAAATTTATAAATTAAATGCAATAATGAAAATGCACACTTTTTATATGTTTTTTCGCAATTTTTCATACAAACAGTATGAAAAATTATGAAAATTTTATTGGAATATAAACATAATGCAATGAGTCTACAGTATTTTTTGGAATTTTCTGATAAATATATGATTTTTTATGGATCTTTTTAATAAAACAAGTGGCAGTGAGTAATTAATTCTTATTAAATCCACAATACCAAATCATCCAGAGAGCTAATTATCTCAAAAAGATATTTATATAAGGAATCCAGGAGAGTTGGAATTTCGCAAAAAATAACATATGTGGATCTAATTAAAAACTATTTACTAAAATAACTCTATAATTTATTTAAGCACAGAACAATCCTAATCAAGATGAAATTTGGACTGTAATTAAACTAATGTTTCAAAGCATCATTTGTTATTTTTGAAGAATTTTTGGAGCAACCGTGAGTTAAATATGAATTTAAGAGCTCAAATTGGGTAAAAATATGTAACTTTAAATAAAACAGTTTTAATTACCCAGAGATTAAAAAAATCCAAAAAATACATAAATGATAGAGAATTAGTATGGACATGTGAGCCCACGACGAGCCATTATGCAATAAATGTTATTGCGAATATCATTCCCTGATCTGAAATGAAGAATAGCTAATTTGCATAATAGGTCACTTAGTACAATTAGGGTTATGTACCATGGCCATCTTAATGATCATACCGTTGTTGATTCAATTATTGAATCATAGAGGTTGGTGCTTGGATGAATATCTAAAGAGTTAGATTGATGACTCATCAAGTATCGTCAAATGATTATTAAGAGGTGATCTCCAGCCTGAGAAGGAAATGGCAATCCATTCTCAAAAGGGTTGATATCTAACCGACCTCTTGATGCAGGTCCTCTGCATAGGAACAGAGATTCGGAGGTGTTAGATAAGTTAGATCAAAGAGTTGACTTAACTAGATCGAGATAACTAAAGACCTATGTCGTATGTTGTCACGATATAGGCACGCATCCTCTGACCAGAGACTGATGTGTTACTATATGTCTAAGTATGTACATTTGGTAGACTAATAGGTTGATGGCCTAATCAAGATCTATACACCAGCGAGCTGGTATGCATATAAGGGCATATGAGTAATACGATCTCTCAAAGGGATCATACAGGTTCATTTACCAAATCGGAAGACATGAGCTCACTCATGAGATATTGGGAAGAATCAAATTCCGTGCATGGGTCGTCTCGCTTTGGAAGCTTGACTGAATTCAAGACTGTCAAATTTTAACGGTCTCATAATTGTTTAAATTGACCCCCTTCAGATGGAGGCATAGGAGTCTCTATTTCTGACGAAATTAGAATTACATGTTAGGGAGATATAGTGATGAATATACATATTTTCATTTTCCAAAAAAATAAAAAAGGGGGGATGAGGGTGGGAGCATCCCGTTGGCTACACTCAGGGAGCAGTCCCATTAAACCCATATATATATAGGTTAAATGTGGTTGCCCCTTAGGGGCAGTCAACGAGTTGCCCCCATACCATATTTCGATGAATTTTTTATTTTTTGGAAAATATCATTACATATTTTCATCACTATATCACTCTAATATGCTATTCTAATTTCGTAAAAAACAAAGACTCATACGCCCTTCATCTAGAATAGGTCGATTAGAGCAATTCTAAAATTGTTAAAATTAATGTTCTAGATGGAAGGCATAGGAGTCTATGTTTCCGATGAAATTGAAATGGCGTATTAGAATGATATAGTGATGAATATACATGGCAGTATTTTTGAGAAAACAACAAAAATAAATTCATCAGAAAATGAGGTGGGGCATCCCTAGAGGCAGCCCTCTTCTTCCCATATATGTATGTATGTATGTATGTATGGGGGAATGGGGTTGCTCCTTGGGAGCAGCCAATGGGACGCTCTCGTCTCATTTTTCCTCTTATTTGTTTTGAAAAATAAAATATGTATTTCATACTGTATCCCTCTAATATGCCATACAAATTTCGTTAGAAACAAAGACTCATCTATTTCCAAAAAATAAAAACTAAGGAGAAAATGTGAAGGAACAGTCCGTTGGATGCTCCAAAGGGAGCAGTCCAAGTTTTCCTATATTTATGGGATTGATGGGGTTGTCCCCTCATCATTTTCCTGCAATTTTTTAATTTTTTGCAAAATTATCACCATGTATATTCATTTATATATCCCTCCAATATGTCACGAATTTTGTCGGAAACGGAGACTCCTATGCCCTCCATCTTGATCAGATCGATTACAACAATGTTTTAGATCGATAAAATTACATGTTCACGTGGAGGGCATAGGAGTCTTCGTTTTATGATAAAATTTGAATGACATATTAGAGGGATATATAAATGAATAAATATTGTGAGATATTGTGAAAAAAATAAAATAATATAGGAAAATGGCACAAGCGTAGCCCGTTGGCTGCCTCTAAGTGTAGCCCTATTTTTTCTCATATATATGAGAAACTTCAAATGAGGCGAAGTCTTACCATATATATGGTGAGTCACCGCTAATTTAAGCATCTTTCCAACGTATTTTACAATTTCTTATTTTATAGATTTAGTAATAAATATCAACACAACATGTATAGTGAAACAAAATTGTGGATTTTTTATTTATATTGGATGAAAATATTAATTTAAATTTGTATGCTATATTTTACAAATTCATTTTTACAACGTGTTGTTTATACTTTTACATAATTATTACTGAGTTTTTACTAAATTAGCAGTGACATTTATAATCTCAGAAAAGACCCATCTCATTTGAAAGGTCACACACACAGAGAGAGAGGGGGGGTTGATCATGTGAGAGCCAAAACTGTGAGAGCATGAGAGCAGTGAATCTGGACCACTAAATTTTGTTCATCTCTATGTTCATCTCTCTCATCCTCTAATAAATCAGGAGAGAGATGTCAGAATCTAATGGTCTAGAATCATTGCTCTCATGCTCTTACAGTTTTTGACTCTTACTTGATCAACCCTATTATATATATAGGGGATCCTTCCAGTAGGGCATGTTCCTTCCTTGTGTAAGGAAGGTCAATGATTGTAATTGTTGGATTCAAATCTAACGGCATCATCAATTTATTTGCCCAAAAAGGTATATTGGTCATCGTCTTTTGCATTAATTATGCACACCATTTAATATTTTGAAATACTAAATTTGGCTAGTTATATTTTTCGTATTTTTTGGTAGTGCCATATTTAAATAATGTAAAGTTTTGTGCTTAGCAACATTATGTGGGCAGATGTTTGTATCCATATACGTTTTTTTTGTATAATCTGTGGTTTCTTTTGTAATGATTGTATATTTTTGGTAAAATATGTGGTTCATTCAAAAGTCATCATTTACATGTAAATTTTTTATGGTTGTTTGTATAATACAATTCATATTAGCAATTAATGTATGTTTCTTTGTAACGATGGTGTGGTTCTTTGTAGAATAAAATTTACATGATTCTTTGAAAAAATGCGGTAGTCATTCATGCTTAATCGATGAGTAAAATGCAAACCAAATATGGATAATGCACATCCCAAATGTATAATACACATCCAAAATGTGTAATGCACATCAAATATACAAAGATATATAAAAAATCACAATTTTCATTTGCAACCAATGGATATGTAAAAATACACAACAAATATGTATAAGACACATCAAAATTGTATAATACACATCACAAATTGTATAATACATGGGAAATATGTAAGATATAATGGTTGCATGACCTCCTTGCGCTACCATTGCCATGTTACACGTGTCGTCGTCGATATGGTGCATTGTCGTTATCGCCTACATGAAGATCTACATATATCGGTTGATCCACTTCCGCTTTGACATGAGGCCACACATGACGCTGGGATCTGCTCCAAGATATTGATTATCATTTCAGCATCGATGATTCCCCTCATTGCCATAATCTGTGGCATCGTCGACATCACACGCAAGGATCATCCGTCGTCATCAACTATGCTCACACGTCATCATCGTCACCTCCACTCACGTGTTGCCGTCGTCACCTCCACTCACGCGTTGCTGTCATCACATCCACTCACGCGCCACCGTCCTGCTCAACAAAATGCACCATCTACAAATATGGGTAAGGGTTTTGAAATTTATTTGTTCAAATTAGGGAGAGATTAAGGTTTTGAAATTTATTTGAGAAAATTAAGAGAGAGAATTAATGACCTAGATATTTCAACCGGTTACATACTATATTTAGACAATGAACAATGACCAAAATGAGTTTTTGATTAATTGAATATTAATATTAACATGCATTTAATAACAACGGCTAGATTAAATATGGATGAATGGGATCGTTGGCCTTCCTCAGGGATGGAAAGACCAAGTCCTATTGGAAATATATCACACGTGTGTGTGTGTCATCCAAATCGAGGAAAGACAAGCAGCCCTGTGCCTTGTCGGTGACAGTTGTCATGCATGATCGAGCTACGACCCTTCAAGGCGTGATCCAAGGTTATCTCAACCTTGTTGCACCTTCTCCTAAAGGTTTTGATTCTCTCCATATCACCGCACCTCGAGGCAACCAATGGAGAGTGCCACCGCTACTTCATTCCACAAGCAAAGCTATATATAAACTTACATATCCCTTCTCCCCTCCACTTCAGTTTCTTTGTCTTCCTTCTTCTTCATCTTTTTCTTATTTATTTTTTATTCTTTTATATCTCCATTGTTTCCTCTGTTAACCTCATCTACACCATCTTCTTCTCCAATTCGATATCGAAATCCACAAATGATGAACCATCAACACCTTAATATCCCCTCACATTCACCTCTACCTCTGCATAATCATATAACGACATGAACTCCTCCCTTCACCATTATTTAAGCTCACCTCGCATCTCTTCTTATTTAACTGTTCATACCCTCGTGTTTGAGCCAATTTTCTATTGCAGGAGATCTTGAAAATCACACCACATCAACCGACGACGAACTCCATTGACCATCATCATCGAGCCACGTGTCGACGGCCTTGCAAGGAGGAGAATGAAAGCGTCCCCACGTTGTAGGATCTAGTGGATCCAATCTCCGTTAAATAGGGGAAGGAGATGGCCTGCTCGTACTGGCTGTGTTTGATCTGGAGCCCATGAACATCAAGCGATCCTTGACATGACAAGTGACATCATCACAAGCACATGATCAAACTCAGAGGTTCCAATACGTAGAGTTTCTTAAAACAATTACTAATTTATTCTTAACTGAATAGATGAGTATGAAAATAAAAAAAGGTATATATCGACACCGGAGATAACTATTTGGGGAGAATGTACAAAACAACATCTCAAGTGCCGATTTGGATGAGGGGTTTTGCATTTGTATCCCACCATTTTGCATCCATGCTATGTCCCAAAAACCATTGATATAAATAGCCCTCACACTGATACTATTAAAGGTAACTATATTTAAAGGTATTCTTTTGCCTGATGCATTGATTTTTGTAGTTGTAATAGAAATTAATTAGTTCTTAATTTTACAGTTACGATAACATAAGTTAACATTTTGACGGTAGATAACATATTTATTTTAGATTTATTATTGCATTGAAACATATTTATTTATTTATTTTGGCACGTTTGGATAACGATAAGAAATTGAGTTTCATTTTGTGTGTGGATGTTGTGGAGAATATTTGCAGTCGCTGTATCTTTTTCTTTATTCCTATTTTCTCTATAGCCTCTTATGTAATTTACCCATGGGTCCTCTCTATATAAGAGAGCCTAGGGTTCTATGGAATAAATAGATTGCTTATTTCCACCAACATGGTATCAGAGCCAAAACCCTAACTCTAAAAGCCCCATCCCGCTACCGCCCCTCTCTCCCTCTCTCTCCAACCCTCGACGGTGTCGCTGACCCCTCCTTCCCGCTGCCGAGACCCTCCTTCCCGCCTCATAGTCGTCGGTTCCGCCCTGCCGGCAACAACTCCCTTTCGTCGTCACTCTCCTTGCCGGCCTTTGATGCCGTCGGCCCTTCAACGCCGCCGTAGGGAACCTGCACCGCCTGGTTCCCTTCTCTCCACAGCCGACACTCCTTCCTCCGTCGGCTACTATCTCTCCATGGATTTGGGTGCATAAAAGTCTACATATGCACTCAAATCCTATCAAGCTTATGTAGGCAAAGGTTTCTCGTCTACAATCCCTAGTTTTCGTCTCTGGCAACATGTCAGAAAGTAAAGTCAATATGCCCTCCATAGGCGCATTCAAAGGTCCAGCGCCAATAGTCAAGATGGATGGGACGAACTATGAGCTCTGGGCGATGCAGTTCATGAGTTTCATGAAGTCGAACGGTAAGAAGCATATATTATCGAGGAAGAGCCTGCAGAGAAGACTGGGATCTATGCCTCCTGGGAGGCCGATGATTCTTATGTCAAGGTTTGGCTATCAGGAACTGTCGATGGAGATTACCAATGATGTCCTCCATCAGCCCACCGCCAAGGCGACGTCGGATATACTGACTGCCACATATTCACAGGTGCGGAACGAGACCAAGATGTTACAACTCCAGCATGCCATTTTCACGATGAAGTAGAATGGGTAGCCGCTTCACTCTTTATATACGTCCATGCGGGGGATGTTTGAGAAACTGTATAGTATTATACCACTCACGGCTACTCCTGAGCAACAGAAGACCTTCCGAAATGCTACCATGGTGGGAGTACTACTAGCAACACTTGATCCTGAGTATGAGGCAGCCCGCTCTCAGATACTTGCCGGTGCTACTATTCCTCCTATGGAGGAAGTTTACCAGAGGCTTAGCTGCATCTCTGTTTCTTCCAGCACATCTACTCCACCCCCTTCGGCGATGGTTGTATCGCGAGGGAGGGTGGTCAGTCTTCCTTTCGTGGACGTGGACCTCGTGGCCGAGGAGGTCGTTTTCGCCAGCCGTGCACTTTCTGTCATCGCACTGACCACTCAGAGGATACATGCTATTCTAAGCATGGGTTTCTAGCATCAACGCGTGTAGCCGAGCATGTTACGTCTCTGTCGGCATCCACTCCAGATCATCGGTTCGAAGAGCTTGTGTCGATCTTGCGTGATATTAGGCCTCAATCATCAACTGATTCTCCAGGTGGATCTTTAGACATTGCCGCTTCAACATCTGCCAGTACTTCTGTCGCTGCCAGTACCTCAGGTAGTGCTACTGCTTTTACATCCTATCATGATCTCTCAGATTGGATTATGGATTCTGGCGCCACCCATCACCTCTGTCGTGATAGAGATAGACTTGAGTCATACAGAGACATTCCACCTTGACGCTCAGTGCTCATAGCTGATGGGACTCATTCCCCCATCGTTGGACAGGGGAGATCACCTTGTCACCATCTATGCATTTACAGAATATTCTACATGCTCATGAGTTTTCCATGAATCTATTATCCATTAGTCAGATTACGAAGGATTTGCACTGTCGTGCTATATTTGACCCATGGTCTCTCATTTTTCATGACATACTAACGGCAGGGTGATTGGTTGTGGCTCTGAGCAGAATGGTCTCTATCGTCTGGTCCAGAATACGTATGCTAGCGTTTCTTCCCATTCCGCCGGATCAGTCTCTCCGTACACCCTGTGATGAATCCACGATTCATCATCTTAATATCTTAATCTTAGCAAAATCCATGAGTAAAATCCCAAATAAATGTCCATAAAATCAATAAATTAACAAAATAACTCTTGTAAATAAAACTCACTAAATACTGTATATAAGATTGTACAAAATAAATTAACAATAAAAAAAGCCGTAAAATCAAAGGAGTTTTATACTTGTAAATAGCCCAAATTTCATGGATTTTTAATAATTTCATTTCAACTCCTTTTTGGCTAATTCTTTCTCTAACTTGTTCATAATAATGTATATAAAAATACAAAAATACAAAACAAATTTTACCTTAAATAAATGCTCCTAGATCCCAATGGGGAAAAAGCCGTAAAGACCAACTTCCAAGCTAAATTCCCGCTCCGTATGAACTCCAAATTCACCAAACTCACTTTTAAAGTTCAAGTTAGAAAATTATCTATCCAACGGAAGTGGTTTCATTAAAATCGGAGCTCATTTGCAAAAGTTGGGTTTTGGGACCTAGATGTACATTGTTTACCATGTATATATTCATTCTTTCTTTAATTTTTATTTTATCTTTCTTAATTACTAAAAATACAAAAAAAATCATACTTGTGTTGTATTTTAATTGTAGTATTTTATTGTATTTTTTCGTTGTAAATATCTCTTATTAAAAAGACAAAAAAATTACATATTAGAAAAGTAAAAAAAAATGTACATGGTGTTTTGTCTTCTTTTGTAAATTCTCCACTATTTCTCTTCTCTTTTTATTTTATTGTATTTAAAGTAGACAACTTTATTTATTTATTTAATTATTATTTAATTTCCATTCTCTACAATAACCACCAATTCAACTCCATTATTCCACCATTTTTTCCCAACTTCCCATTCAACTCCATTAATAAATCAACTTCCCATTCAACCCCACCACTTTAATAACCTCTCATCCCATTCTCTTTATATACATGTCATTCTTCTCATTTTTGCCTTTGATCCATCTTTATGTGAGGAGAGCCTAGTTCCCTTGAGTTGAATCGGTGACAGCGACGCAACCGCGGTCGAGCGACGACGGCCCTCTCTCCGGTGTGATCCGTTGGCTTTTTGGCCAACATCGCAGCCGCAACCGCGCGCTGCTCGAGCTCATCGCACGCCGGCGATTTGAGCGAAGACCGTGCTCACGAGAGCACTCCATAGGCGCCCGCGTTCATCGTAGGTAATTTTAAGTCATCTTCTCTTTATTTTTATCTTTGTATTTTTTTTGACCATCATATCACCACCTACCATCTATCATTTTATACATCTTCATCTTCATCACCATCATCTCACTATCATTTTCCCCCCTTCTTTTTGTGTACATATTTCCTATCTAAAGAAAATTAAAGAAAAAAGATAAAAAGATTTAAAACAAAAAAAGGGTTCTTTCATTACCACCACCATCACACCATTTATTTTCTTCCATTTGTTGATACATCTCCATCTTCATAACCATCATCATCGTATAATTTTTTTTCTTTTTCCATATGTTTGTGTTCATATTCCCTGTCTAATCAAAACTAAAAAAAATAAAAATTTTAAAACAAAAAAAAAATTTCTCTCTTTTTTTTAATATAGCAGTAAAAAGAATTAAAAAATCAAAAAAAATCAAAAAAAAACCCGCAGCCAGCAGCAGCGGTGGGAGAACCCACCGCCGCCGCCCCTCCCTTCCTCCTCCACCGCCGTGTGCGGCCGTGCGACGGCGCCGCCACCAGCCCAGCGCGGCTTCCGCCGCCCCCAGCAGAGGCCTTGCCCGCAGGCCTCGCAACCGCCAGCCGCGTCCAGCCCCCTAGCTTCCCTCCTCCGTCCGCGCGCCCTCGCCGCCAGCGCGCCGCCCGACTCCACTCCTCGCCGCCCCCCCAACTTCCCTCCGCCAGCGCACGGCCGCGCGCATCCCCGCGCGGAGCCGCCGACCTCCGCCGCCGCCGACGCCACTCTCCCTTTTGGGTTCATCTTCACCTGCAACGAAGGAGGAAGAAGGTGAATTTGGTTATTTTTTTTATTATTGTAAAAATTGCAACTATTCTATTCTAAGTTTCTAATATTGCAAACAAGTCCATGTATATCTTTTGTTTATAAGTGTTGTTTTCTGAAATTGCATAGATACCCCTGTATTCACTTCTTAATTTGGACATCATTGTTGCATCATTTTATTCAATAAAAAATGTTGTTATGTTGAGCAACTTATCCTCTGTAATGTGAGTATTTATTTATATTTTTATGGTAGTGGGGTAATTAATTAAAAATGGTTAACTGAAATATTGCATATTTTACCCAATCTGGACTCTTAAAATTATATCTCAGACACGGTTATTTTAAAAATTCTAAAAAAAATATATGTGATGCCTTGAAGCGTGAAGAACTTACTGTCCAAATTTCAACCAAAATGGAGTTGTCTTGTGCCTTAAATAAATTGTTGAGTGATTTCGTATTTGATTTTTAATTAAATCCACATACATGTTTTTCACGAAATTTCTAGTCTCCTGGATTGCGCATCTAAATTCTACTTGAGATAAATCACACTCTGATTAATTTGATAACGTGGATTTAATAGAAATTAATTACTCACGATCACTCTGTTTTCACTAAAAAATTTATAAAAAATTCATAACTTGTCAAAAAATTCTAAAAAAATTACTGTAGCTTTCTTGCATCATGTTTTACTTCCAGTAATTTTTTCATAATTTTTGCTTGCTGCTTGTGTGAAAAATTGCGAAAAAACCCATAAAAAGTGTGCATTTTTATTTATTGCATTTTAACCCCTAAAATTCCAAAAAAATGTGTTTTATGTTCCTCACTGGATTAGGACTCTAGGAAAAATACGAATTGGCTAATTTGGACTTGTTTTCTATTAAAATCAATTTGGCCTTGTTGTATGTTTTCTTAGTGTTGTAATTCACCCGCATTTTGTTTTTAGCATTTTTTTTTGCATTGAAAAAAATCTAAAAAATACCGCATTGGAAATCTAGACCTAAGTTTTTGAATTAAACCCCCAAGTTGTTCCTTTGCCTCCCTGTGTTCGACCCCGGACTTGCCCGGGATATAAATTAAGCCGAGACACTCTTCACGGAGATCTTCTCTCGGTTCTGAACGAATCGCTAAGTACACGTGCTACAACGAAGCCGAATTAAATCTAGTATCTAGCGACTCGTCAACCTGGCATATATGCTTTGGTCACCTCCCGCTCCAAAAGATGCATCATCTCTTGCCTCAGATCTCTCCGAGTTCATCGTTTCGTTGTGAAGCCCGTTAGTTGGGAAAACATCATCGTTCTAGCATCCCTAATCGTCGGTGTCGGAGCAGTAGCTCCCCATTTGAATTGTTTCATATTGATATTTGAGGTCCGAGTCGTGTTCCTGATCATCAGGGACACGTGTTCTATCTGGTTGTAGTTGATGACTTTTCTCGTGTATCGTGGGTATTACTTTTAAAGAATAAATCTAAAGCAGGGGATGTTATTAAAAATCTTATCATTGAAGTGCAGAATGTTTTTTCTTCTTCGGTCAAATATGTTCATACGGATAATGCATTGGAATTCTGCACTCGTTCTCTCTCCCATTTCTTTTCGTCTAAAGGTATTATTCATCAAACCACCTGTGCTTGCACATCTCAATAGAATGGAGTGGCAGAGAGAAAACATCATCATTTTCTTGATATCACTCGAACCCTGCTTATCTAGAGTTGTGCACCTATCACTTTTGGGGGGGGGGGTATGTTGTCCTTACGACCTGCTACCTTGTCAATCGGATGCCGTCCTCTATTCTTGGTGAGAAAATTCCTCTTTCCATTATTTTCCCATATAAGGAATTGTTTTCACTTACCCCTTGTGTATTCGGTGTTGTTGCTTTTGTTCACCACTTGTCTCCTGAATTTGACAAACTCTCTCCTAGAGCTGTCAAGTGTGTCTTTGTAGGTTACTCTCGGACTCAGAAGGGTTATCGTTGTTATAACCCTACAACCGGAAAACATTTTATCAGTGCTGATGTTACATTTTTTGAGTATGTTATGAACTTTTCCCCTGCAGGTGACAGGTTGGCTTCTTCCACATTTAATGATGACGTCTATGTTCCTCCTCCTCCTAGTCTGAGTCCACCTGCGTCCGTTCATGTCCCGGTTGTCACCCCGAACTCATCTCCACCACCACCACCACCACCACAACCACCTATCCCACCATTACCTAAATTCTATACACGTCAGTTAGGTCCTGCTCAGGCGGCACGTCAAGCATCCATCATGCCTCAGGTATGTTCAGATGTTATTACTAATGATGGGTCAGATAAGGTCACTCGACTAAGAAGAGGATGAAGTAGGTGAACTGAGTTGATTGAACGAATGAAAACTCCCCTTCTCTGAGCTTTCACAACAATGTCGAGCCCTGTTGGTTTAAACATGACTCAAATTCCTTGTAGGTACCGGAGGCGCATCATAGCAGTAGCAGATCCCTCCTTCCCAAACTCCAGCATTTGATGAAGACTTCAAGATACGCAGGAGCGGGAGGAGCCAGGCTGAGGGAGTGGGGCTGGGCGGGAGGAGCAGGGCCAGAGCGGGAGGAGCCGGGCGGAGGGAGTGGGACTGAGCAGAGGAGCTGTGTGGAGAGGGTGGAGTTGGGCGGAGGGGGAGGACCGGGGCAGAGGGGGAGGAGTAGGGTTGGAGTGGGAGGAGCCAGGCAGAGGGAGTGGGGTTGGGCGGAGGTGCTGTGCGAAGAGGTTGGAGATGGGCGGAGGGGGAGGACTGGGGCAGAGGGGGAGGAGCAGGACCGGAGAAGGAGGAGCTAGGCGGAGGGAGTGGGGCTGGGGCAGAGCATCTGTGCGGAGGGGTTGGAGCTAGGCGGAGGGGGAGGACCGGGGCAGAGGGGGAGGAGCAGGGCCGGAGTGGGAGGAGCCAGGCAGAGGGAGTGGGGCTAGGCGGAGGAACTGTACGGAGAGGGGGAGGACTGGGCGAAGGGGGAGGAGCAGGGCAGGAGTGGGAGGAGTCGCATCAGAGCAGCAGCAGATCCCTCCATCCCAAGCTAATTGACTCATAAAAATTCATCAAAATTTCAACAAAATTCACCATTTGATCCGTAATGAGTCATATATCCATGAAAATGCAAAAATTTTAGAGATTCGATGGACGCATGAAGGTTTCACTAAGAGAGAGAAATTATGAAGAGAAAGGAAGAAGAACAAATGGAAGAGGAAGAAGATGAAGAAGAAGTCTGGACAATAATACCCCTCTTAACTGCACCAAGGTTTGAAAAAACCATAGTTAAGTCAACTCATTGACGGTCATTCTGATGGAAGGGCACAAGTGATAACAGAGAAAGAAGTGAGGGGCACAACTGATATTACCAAAAAAAATAGGGGCATAACTGAAATTGCGATATCTCAGAGGGGTACAAGTGATAAAAACCATTTTCTTTATTGTTATTTTCTCTGTAGCCTCTTATGTAATTTACCCACAAGTCCTCTCTATATAAGAGAGCCTAGGGTTCTATGGAATAAATAGATTGCTCATTTCCACCAACAAATATAGATACAAATAATGTTCAGGAAAACGACTGAGTATACTGCATACTCGACCTCATACTCGCACTCAGAATCCTTGGTGCTCCGAGTATGAACAAATCGGTCTCTAGGCGGGTCAGGCGGATGTTTTCTGAATAAAAATTTAAATCCATAGGACAATAACCCAAACTCGGACATCCTGACTTCACCTCATGCATCCCATACCAATTCATGCCCCTGACACCCGATCTCAAGTCGACGAGCCCTAACTCAGTGCCTCCGCCAAGTCGCCAACCTCCACCGCCTCCACCGCATCCACCGCCTTCTTGACTCTGCTCGAGTCTCGCCTCCACCGTCTGCGACTCCGCCAACACCTACATCTTTGTCAGCACCTCTAGCTCCACACCTCCGATCCTCCTCCACTGCCTCTACAACCTCCTCCAACACCTCCAGCTCTGCTAAAAGCCTCCATCACTCACTTCCACCGCCTCTCTGTCTCTGCACGGCGCTCACCTACACCGCCTCCATGCCTATGCCTATTGATTACGAGCCCCCTCGCTCCCCTTGCCTCATCCAGTACCTCCAATCCTCGGCCATCTCCTCCACGTCCTCTGCCAAAACCTCCAGTTCTGCCAACAATCACCATGACTCATATGCACTGCCTCCACCGCCTTCGCGGTTCCGCTCGGCACTTGATTCTATCGCCACCGCAGCTTCGCCAGCCACTCGTAAGCCCCCTTGCTCCCCTTGCCTTCGCCAACACCTCATGTCCTCTGCCACCGCCTCAACATCCTTCTCCAATAGCTCAACGGCCTCCATCAACATCGAAACTTGGTGAAACTTTTTTAAACATTGTCTTATCTGTTATAAAATCACATGTCTGAATAAAATTAAATGTTTGGATAAAATTAAATGTTAGCTTTTTTAGTCTATCATTTTCATTGTCAATTTATAAAATGTCTAGAATAAATTAAATTTTGACTTTTTTATTCTGTCATTTTAATTAAATGTTTGACAAAGTCCCTATTCCTCAAGTGGAAATTGAAGATGAATGACAAAGTCAATAGATACATAGCCCTTTGAGGCGTTCTCCTGTGGTTTCATCTCGCTCCTTAGGGAGTAGGGTTCCACGTTAAATCCCGGTGTTCCTAGATTTTTTATTTATTTATCTCTGGTACGCTTCCGCATTATATTTTCTAACATGGTATCAGAGCGGGTTTGATTCTCGAGGATTTATTCTTAAGGATTTACTTTATACTCTTGGTCGAGATTTGATGGTTATTCTTGAAGATTATTTTGATCATGTTCATGATCTGTTCAAATATTCAGTTCTAGGGTTTTTTTGCAACCCTAAATCTTCGGCGTCAATGACAATATCATTATACATTATGTATTTTGTATCTTCAGCAACAAAATAAGATTCCAGCAGCTTCCTGCGTGTTCAAGGGAATGCTTCAGTTCATGTTCTTCGTAGTTGCAAAAAATCCAAACCCTCGTGCGGGCATGCACTACCAGGTGCAGATCTCAGCCACGAGATCCAAACTCAAGAGGCGGTAGCGACCTCTCCATACCAATCCAACGGTGCTGATGCTGATGGGTTCTCCCCTCACGGGGAGCCCTAAGATTCACTCGCATCACGGTGCAGGTTAAGGCACCATGCTCCACACGGAGCCACGATCTCCCCTTTCAGATCTCCTGGCGGTGAAGTCTTATGCATCCCCTTTCAGTTCTCCTCCAGGCCGCATCTCCTTCAGCGATGGCAGCCAATCGAGATCCAGCACCTCCGGGCGAAGGTTCTCGAATCGATCCAAGTGGCAGGAGCCACCTTAAACCAGTAGGCGGCAATGGCCACCACCTCCAAGTCTCACTTTCCTCCTCCTCGCAGGTAGGTGCCGCCCTCCTACTCGTAACCAAGCGGCTCGTGTTGCCCATCTCCAGGAGACGACGAATCCCACCCTTCTCCATTAGGAGCCTCTCCTTCGCTCTGCATGATGCTCCAGGCAGATGTCCATCGTGTAGTCGGTGTGATGCTTCTCTGCTTCCAGGCGGGGCCCTCCTTCTCCCGAACTCCAACAGCACGGCAGTGGCGGCACCCTGCATCAGGAATAGCCCCATCGGGGCGGATGAGATGAGAAGAGGGTTCATCGGGGAACCCTAAATAGAATGGCCGTAAGTTATTTAAAAAAAGGAGAGAGGAGTTGTATGTGTGGTCCCATGTGGGCCAAATGTTGTCTAAAAAAAGGGGGGAAGAGGTGTTTTCATTGGGCCCAAATTTTGGGCCGCGAAAAAAAGGAGAAAAGACTTCTTTAGGGCCGTGTTTTGGGCCGAGAGTTTAAAAAAATGTAGAAAAAGAAAAAAAAATGAGAAAAAATATGAATGGCTTCTTTGGGGAAAAAGAGGTTTTGAAAAGAGGTGCGTACAAAAGAAAAGTCGTACCCAAAGAAAAAATTGCAAAAAAAAGATGAAAAGCTGTAAAAAATGAACGGCTTATTTGAAAAAAAATGATTTTAAAAAATGGAAAAGAAAAGATGAAAAAATGAAATGAGATTGGCCTATTGGATTTTTGTTCTCCCTATTTCTTGTCTTCTCCCAACTTTGTCGATATCATTATTTTTTGACAAGTATGGGAGAAAGGGGGAGTATTGTGTAGAGATATACAACCATGATGATTCCAGTACAGATTCAAATTCTCCAGTCAGAGGTAGGCCAGGTTTTTTAGACTCTACAAATGTTCAGACTCGACGATTGTCCTCTGAGTCTTCGGTTTGATGAGCACATGTTTGCCATCACTTTTTCAGTGGTCCCCATATTTTATTTTGGCCAAAGTTTTCTTGTATTCCATAGGGACTCCAGAAAAGAGATCCCATTCCCTATGCCATCTGGGCTAGGGTTTTCATGCGGTTTCATAGGGACTCCAGAGTAGAGATCCCATTCTCTGAGCCCGTATGGGAGAGACCAAGTTCTCCAACGAGGAGACTTTTCATATTCCATTCTCCTGTGATCGTGGACTCTGATGAGGATGTCTCCACAGCTTTTTCAATTCGGTCCTTCAGAGATGGAGCAGTTGTCCACATGTTGTGGCGAGCCAGAGTTCTCCAAGTGGAGACTCATTTTCAGTTGCAGTGACTCTGAC
The DNA here is from genome assembly GCA_037367405.1 of Ottelia alismoides. Taxonomy (NCBI): domain Eukaryota; kingdom Viridiplantae; phylum Streptophyta; class Magnoliopsida; order Alismatales; family Hydrocharitaceae; genus Ottelia; species Ottelia alismoides. Next base: position 158,548 of record JAZKJV010011528.1, on the reverse strand, counting down.
AAGCGCAGTACAGAGCACATGCTCTCTGACGAGGAGATTAAATTTGACTCACACTTCAGCCCGTTTGTTCCTCCTCACCTGCATGGCATGAAAAGCAACATCCTCGACAGCAACCGACAGTTGTGCGCGTTGAGTTGATATCGCATGTAGTATCTTGTAGTGTGAGTTTGAAATTTCTTCCTGTCTATTCAAGCTGAGTGTAGTTTGAAATTTCTTTATGTTTATTCAAGCATAGTATCTTGTTGTATCTTGTACTACGGTGTAGTATCGCCTGTAGTACATTGTTTATTCATCCTCGACGGCACCTCTAGTGCTTCCCTTCTTAGGGTGCGTTCTTGTATCGGGTTAACTCCCCTACCCCATATTTTCTCCCTCCATGTGGGTCCCACTTTTTATCTTTTTTAAAAAATTAAATAAATCAATTCTCCATCATCAATTCCATCAAAAAATAATATACTATACCATCATATCATATAAAAATTATAAACTACTCCACTTCTACTCACTTTTTCAAACTCCAATACAATCACATCACAATAACTTCTCACTTTTTCAAACTCCAATACAATCACATCACCCCAAACCCACTTCTAACCCACCCCCAATTTAACCCTCTATCCAAACACCAAAACCCAAAAATGGATTACCTGCAACCAGTTTAACCCACCTAAACCCACTATCCAAACACCCCCTTAGGGTTTTTTTACTTCTTCATTTTTCGAGGATGTAGTTTATATCATATTAGATTTCTTTAATGGCGTAAGTTGTTATACTTATCAGAGGAATGTGGTTTATATCATTAGATTCGTCTATATATGTCATTTTCATATATGTAATGCCATCGTATGACTTGTGTGTTAGGAACTTAGGTGTGTGTTTCTTATTATTGATAAGTTGATAACTTGCTTATTTTAATTTTTCTGATTCTTTTTATGTATGCATTATGATTTTTGTGATTTTGAGTAAGTTGTATACATGAAGAGGAAAGGCTAAACAAGTGGGAGAGATCACATCAAAGATAGAAATATTGCAAGAACATGAAATGGATCCACATCACAATGCGAAAGGTTATGTGTATATTGCATGTAATTTTTGTAGGATGAAGATCATCGGTGGGGTCCAGCGACCAAATGCATGGATTGAAATTTCGCAAAATTTTATCGAAATTTCGGTGTCGAGAGGTCATGGGTATCGAAACTCTTTTATATGTCGATTTACCGGATTTCGACTGAAATTTCGGTGATATTTCAACATATTGACCCATCTCGATTGAAATTCATGGGTTCCAGTACAAAATTTCCTGGATTTCGACCAATATCAATAAAATTTCGCTGATATCTATGTATATCGACGATATTATCTATGTGAGCTTGGTTTTATTATTTATTTATCTTCCAATATTAAAACACATAATAAAAATAACAACATAGCGTTTTCCCGCAAATAAGTAGGGCCGGATAAATATTAAAATACATAATGATTTACATATTTTGTTTCGAGTCAGGGGCGTTGCCTCTGCACCCCCGCAAGGGGGAGGGCCAACCTGGGCCCCCCCAGGCTCGCTGACCAGACAGAGAGACCCCTGTCTAGTAGGGTATGGTGCGACAAGGGGGTACATACGACGATTATTCAACTTGGGGAGCTTCATCCCCTTTGGATTTAAGCAATGGAGATGAAACGACTCTATAGCTTCTATATATCTGATATAGCTTGTTCGTTTCATTCGTTTGTCATTTATCTTCGTAAACTAAATGCATCTTTATTATAAGTCTGTAATTAATCTGTAATTCATTAGAACTTCATCCATGACAGTTATTTCCATGAGCAAAACATTGTTTAACTAATCATTATCTATATTTTAGAATCAAAATGCTCATCTATTATTATGAACAAAAGACGTCTTCTAAGTATTGTTAACTTAGTTATTTTGATTTCCATTTCCGATATCTATCAGTCAGCTCAGCAATATGTCTGATATGACCGATAATATAAAGGCGTACGGATGAGAGATGTATGTGATATAAGTGTGGATTTGTAAGCTATCTATTGTTGTTTTAAGATCTTGGATTGGATTATATCAATTTCCAATGTGTATTAGCCAAGAATCAACATTAACATCGATTTGGCCGATATGACCGATATGTATGATATAAGAGACATATATGAGTAATATGTGTAATATAAATGTGTATTTGTAAGTTATTTAATGTTGTAATAACTTGGAAGATCGTAATTTGTGAAAAAATGGTAAAAATGGCTTTGTTGGGCCATCTTCGACATTTCCACCGAAACGGTCGAAATTTCCCGAAATTTCACTGAAATTTCGATTTTGGAGAGGACCGAAACGAAATCGAGATTTTGAACCTTGACCGAAAAATTACCTTGCAAAGACATGTAAGAATGTGAGAGCTTGTCAAGGTGTTCCTATTGAGGTTCAACAAGAGATGAAGACGTACATGGAAAGCAAGAGAGATGAAAAGTGAAGAAGATTTGAAGAAATGGAAGTGGTTTGTCAAGTTGAGATGCAAGGTCCATCAGGATGTAATGAAAATCAACCATCACATAAAGCAATACAGATTCACGAGGTATCAAGCAAGTTCGAGGACTTATGGACCTTCTTATTACAGAAAAAGGTAAAGGATCAGATACTTCAAATACTCCAACAAGTAACATTAAATGCAAGTTGGGAAAAAAACGAGATTTGTAGAAGTATTGGGAGATTTTTTAGAATTCACTATCATTAGAAAATATGAATGCAGAAGAGAAATATCAGAGAAAGAAGAATAAATGAGAAAGAACACTGGATTTTCGTTGGGACCAACATGGGCTCAAATCTCCCTCTCTTTTCGTTGGGACCAACATGGGCTCATTTTTTTTTGAATCACGGCCTCTTTTTTGTTTTTTAAACCTCTCTCCCCCCTTTTTGAATACACGACAGCCGCATGCCTTTGGGCCTCCTTTTTTCTAATCAGTCGTAGACCACTTGGCCCTTAGTGGAGAGAGATTTTTTCCAATTTTTTAAACATGGTCCATTGGACCTAACTCTGGTTACAACCAATATTTAGATCCCCCTAATTAGGGTTCACGCTGGGAACCCTATTTCTGAGCCCTCGCCTTCCCCGATGGGGTTATGAAGGTCATCGCCCTCGCCGCTGGAGATAGTTAGGGCTTGCGCTATGCACCTTGGAACCGCGTCGCCGCTAAGAGGGAGGCACCGCCTGGATGGGAGAATCAAAGGAGGCTGCAGCATCACCGTCGGAGCTCGCCACCTAGGGATGGATGATCGACGCTGCCTGGACTGAAGGAGGTGCGATCGGAGGACTCCGTCGTGCGTGCACCGTCGCACGATAAAAAGGCGTCGATCTCGCCGCCTGTGAGAGATCAAGAGAAGCTGGTGATGCACTTGGAGGTGCGCGATGCAGGAGATGCCATGGTTGTGCGTGATGTCGCGGGTTCTGGAGAACCGACCTTCGACCGAAAGAGATCTCGCTGCCTGGAAGTGGCGATGAGAGAATATATTGCCTGGGCTTTAGTGGCTTGAAGGAGGCGCACTGCCTGCGATCTTGGAGCATCGTCTCTGGGAGAACTGTGGCTGGTCTAGATGTGCGAGATGGTAAGATGTTCATCGCCTGGGGGTTTCAACTCTGCTTGCTGGAAACAGACTCAAGGGACGGGAGGGCGATGGCTTTGAATGATGCCTGGAGAGAAGCTCGCGCACCGCTAGGGACCTGGTGCAGTAGCGAGGAGAGGCGACATGACTGCACGACGCCGCCACTTTGCAAAATTAGGGTTTTTGACCAAGCCCTGCAACTTGAACATGAACGCAACTCTGCCTGGAGATAAATCTGAATGACGCAAAAGGCAATGGATTTACGACTGGAGTCCTGATCTGCGGCTCCGAGATGTGCAGAAATTAAGGTTTCATAAGAAACCCTAGAATCTACTTGAACTTCAACAATATGAATAAATCTTGAAACATAATCATATGATATAATAGAATCTCGAATCAAAACAAAGAACATAATGAAAACCTCGAGAATCGAACCCGCTCTGATACCATGTTAGAAAATAGGAATGCGGAAGCGAAATATCATAGATAGAAGAATAAACAAGAAAGAACACGGGATTTTACGTGGAACCCTGCTCCCTAAGGAGCGGGATGAAACCACGGGTGTGAACCCCTTAGGATCCGGGTACCTGTTTACGCTACTTTCGCGGCATTTCATTCACATACGAATCGCATAAGCTACAAAAAGACAGGGAAATTTTTTTATTTTTTCGTTGTAATTATCTGCGTTTGACATTCACATTTACATTCATAACCACAAGTTGATAGAGACAAATGCCACCAAATATTATTTCATTAACTTTATATGATTTACAACATGTACAAGGATTTTACAATATATCCCAAAATGTGGTATAGAAGAGATAGCATTTACATTATAATGTGAATAAAAAACTGAGACAAAATAAACCATTATAAGTAGAATGGGTAGCCGCTTCACTCTTTATATACGTCCATGCGGGGGATGTTTGAGAAACTGTATAGTATTATACCACTCACGGCTACTCTTGAGCAACAGAAGACCTTCCGAAATGCTACCATGGTGGGAGTACTACTAGCAACACTTGATCCTGAGTATGAGGCAGCCCGCTCTCAGATACTTGCCGGTGCTACTATTCCTCCTATGGAGGAAGTTTACCAGAGGCTTAGCTGCATCTCTGTTTCTTCCAGCACATCTACTCCACCCCCTTCGGCGATGGTTGTATCGCGAGGGAGAGGTGGTCAGTCTTCCTTTCGTGGACGTGGACCTCGTGGCCGAGGAGGTCGTTTTCGCCAGCCGTGCACTTTCTGTCATCGCACTGGCCACTCAGAGGATACATGCTATTCTAAGCATGGGTTTCTAGAATCAACGCGTGTAGCCGAGCATGTTACATCTCTGTCGGCATCCACTCCAGATCATCGGTTCGAAGAGCTTGTGCCGATCTTGCGTGATATTAGGCCTCAATCATCTACTGATTCTCCAGGTGGATCTTCAGACATTGCCGCTTCAACATCTGCCAGTACTTCTGTCGCTGCCGGTACCTCAGGTAGTGCTACTGCTTTTACATCCTATCATGATCTCTCAGATTGGATTATGGATTCTGGCGCCACCCATCACCTCTGTTGTGATAGAGATAGACTTGAGTCTTACAGAGACATTCCACCTTGACGCTTAGTGCTCATAGCTGATGGGACTCATTCCCCCATCGTTGGTCAGGGGGAGATCACCTTGTCACCATCTATGCATTTACAGAATATTCTACATGCTCATGAGTTTTCCATGAATCTATTATCCATTAGTCAGATTACGAAGGATTTGCACTGTCGTGCTATATTTGACCCATGGTCTCTCATTTTTCATGACATACTAACGGCAGGGTGATTGGTTGTGGCTCTGAGCAGAATGGTCTCTATCGTCTGGTCCAGAATACGTATGCTAGCGTTTCTTCCCATTCCGCCGGATCGGTCTCTCCGTACACCTGGCATATATGCTTTGGTCACCTCCCGCTCCAAAAGATGCATCATCTCTTGCCTCTGATCTCTCCGAGTTCATCGTTTCGTTGTGAAGCCCGTTAGTTGGGAAAACATCAACGTTCTAGCTTCCCTAATCGTCGGTGTCGGAGCAGTAGCTCCCCATTTGAATTGTTTCATATTGATATTTGAGGTCCGAGTCGTGTTCCTGATCATCAGGGACACATGTTCTATCTGGTTGTAGTTGATGACTTTTCTCGTGTATCGTGGGTATTTCTTTTAAAGAATAAATCTAAAGCAGGGGATGTTATTAAAAATCTTATCATTGAAGTGCAGAATGTTTTTTCTTCTTCGGTCAAATATGTTCATACAGATAATGCATTGGAATTCTGCACTCGTTCTCTCTCCCATTTCTTTTCGTCTAAAGGTATTATTCATCAAACCACCTGTGCTTGCACATCTCAATAGAATGGAGTGGCAGAGAGAAAACATCATCATCTTCTTGATATCACTCGAACCCTGCTTATCTAGAGTTGTGCACCTATCACTTTTGGGGGGGGGGGGTTATGTTGTCCTTACGGCCTGCTACCTTGTCAATCGGATGCCGTCCTCTATTCTTGGTGAGAAAATTCCTCTTTCCGTTATTTTCCCATATAAGGAATTGTTTTCACTTACCCCTTGTGTATTCGGTGTTGTTGCTTTTGTTCACCACTTGTCTCATGAATTTGACAAACTCTCTCCTAGAGCCGTCAAGTGTGTCTTTGTAGGTTACTCTCGGACTCAGAAGGGTTATCGTTGTTATAACCCTACAACCGGAAAACATTTTATCAGTGCTGATGTTACATTTTTTGAGTCTGTTATGAACTTTTCCCCTGCAGGTGACAGGTTGGCTTCTTCCACATCTAATGATGACGTCTATGTTCCTCCTCCTCCTAGTTTGAGTCCACCTGCGTCCGTTCATGTCCCGGTTGTCACCCCGAACTCATCTCCACCACCACCACCACCACAACCACCTATCCCACCATTACCTAAATTCTATACACGTCAGTTAGGTCCTGCTCAGGCGGCACGTCAAGCATCCATCATGCCTCAGGTATGTTCAGATGTTATTACTAATGATGGGTCAGATAAGGTCACTCGACTAAGAAGAGGATGAAGTAGGTGAACTGAGTTGATTGAACGAATGGAAACTCCCCTTCTCTGAGCTTTCACAACAATGTCGAGCCCTGTTGGTTTAAACATGACTCAAATTCCTTGTAGGTACCGGAGGCGCATCATAGCAGTAGCAGATCCCTCCTTCCCAAACTCCATCATTTGATGAAGACTTCAAGATACGCAGGAGCGGGAGGAGCCATGCTGAGGGAGTGGGGCTGGGCGGGAGGAGCAGGGCCAGAGCGGGAGGAGCCGGGCGGAGGGAGTGGGACTGGGCAGAGGAGCTGTGTGGAGAGGGTGGATTTGGGCGGAGGGGGAGGACCGGGGCAGAGGGGGAGGAGTAGGGTTGGAGTGGGAGGAGCAAGGCGGAGGGAGTGGGGTTGGGCGGAGGTGCTGTGCGAAGAGGTTGGAGATGGGCGGAGGGGGAGGACTGGGGCAGAGGGGGAGGAGCAGGACCGGAGCAGGAGGAGCTAGGCGGAGGGAGTAGGGCTGGGGCAGAGCATCTGTGCGGAGGGGTTGGAGCTAGGCGGAGGGGGAGGACCGGGGCAGAGGGGGAGGAGCAGGGCCGGAGTGGGAGGAGCCAGGCAGAGGGAGTGGGGCTAGGCGGAGGAACTGTGCGGAGAGGGGGAGGACTGGGCGAAGGGGGAGGAGCGGGGCAGGAGTGGGAGGAGTCGCATCAGAGCAGCAGCAGATCCCTCCTTCCCAAGCTAATTGACTCATAAAAATTCATCAAAATTTCAACAAAATTCACCATTTGATCCGTAATGAGTCATATATCCATGAAAATGCAAAAATTTTAGAGATTCGATGGACGCATGAAGGTTTCACTAAGAGAGAGAAATTATGAAGAGAAAGGAAGAAGAACAAATGGAAGAGGAAGAAGATGAAGAAGAAGTCTGGACAATAATACCCCTCTTAACTGCACCAAGGTTTGAAAAAACCATAGTTAAGTCAACTCATTGACGGTCATTCTGATGGAAGGGCACAAGTGATAACAGAGAAAGAAGTGAGGGGCACAACTGATATTACCAAAAAAAATAGGGGCATAACTGAAATTGCGATATCTCAGAGGGGTACAAGTGATAAAAACCATTTTCTTTATTGTTATTTTCTCTGTAGCCTCTTATGTAATTTACCTACAAGTCCTCTCTATATAAGAGAGCCTAGGGTTCTATGGAATAAATAGATTGCTCATTTCCACCAACAAATATAGATACAAATAATGTTCAGGAAAACGACTGAGTATACTGCATACTCGACCTCATACTCGCACTCAGAATCCTTGGTGCTCCGAGTATGAACAAATCGGTCTCTAGGCGGGTCAGGCGGATGTTTTCTGAATAAAAATTTAAATCCATAGGCCAATAACCCAAACTCGGACATCCTGACTTCACCTCATGCATCCCATACCAATTCATGCCCCTGACACCCGATCTCAAGTCGACGAGCCCTAACTCAGTGCCTCCGCCAAGTCGCCAACCTCCACCGCCTCCACCGCATCCACCGCCTTCTTGACTCTGCTCGAGTCTCGCCTCCACCGTCTGCGACTCCGCCAACACCTACATCTTTGTCAGCACCTCTAGCTCCACACCTCCGATCCTCCTCCACTGCCTCTACAACCTCCTCCAACACCTCCAGCTCTGCTAAAAGCCTCCATCACTCACTTCCACCGCCTCTCTGTCTCTGCACGGCGCCCACCTACACCGCCTCCATGCCTATGCCTATTGATTACGAGCCCCCTCGCTCCCCTTGCCTCATCCAGTACCTCCAATCCTCGGCCATCTCCTCCACGTCCTCTGCCAAAACCTCCAGTTCTGCCAACAATCACCATAACTCATATGCACTGCCTCCACCGCCTTCGCGGTTCCGCTCGGCACTTGATTCTATCGCCTCCGCAGCTTCGCCAGCCACTCGTAAGCCCCCTTGCTCCCCTTGCCTTCGCCAACACCTCATGTCCTCTGCCACCGCCTCAACATCCTTCTCCAATAGCTCAACGGCCTCCATCAACATCGAATCTTGGTGAAACTTTTTTAAACATTGTCTTATCTGATATAAAATCACATGTCTGAATAAAATTAAATGTTTGGATAAAATTAAATGTTAGCTTTTTTAGTCTATCATTTTAATTGTCAATTTATAAAATGTCTAGAATAAATTAAATTTTGACTTTTTTATTCTGTCATTTTAATTAAATGTTTGACAAAGTCCCTATTCCTCAAGTGGAAATTGAAGATGAATGACAATCAGAATGAAGCTTTTGGATGCTTTGTGTTTTTGGATGCTTTATTTTTTGACATCATTTTGAATGTCCTTGTTTTGAGAGCATCTTTGTATCTATTGAAAACACTTGGTGGAAGGCATGTTGTCATATACTTTTTCAATTGATGCTTTTGCTCATTTGACTCTATATTACTTTTTATCCCAGTCGTTTCCTTATACCTTAAATTCTTTATTATTATAATCAATAAATATAATATTTAGAGGATGTTGACATAATATTAATAATAAAAAATACCGAATCTTATAAAACCACATACTCCCCGCATACTCTCCCGCATATTGCATACTCTCTATGCAGTGACCCCTCCGACTGAATATTGCATACCGCCTTCCTGAACATTGGATATGAATATGATAGTTTTCACTTTTTTATATGGATATCTACAAAACTGTATAATTTTTTTGTGGGTATATTTATGGATATCTTTGAGATATATACTTGAATATTTTATTACCTCTCATTTCACTCATCATCATCCAATCTAGAAAATATGCATCGTTGTATTTTCTTTCATTGCAATATTTTCTTACATTTAAAAAAATCATTCATAATATCTGCTACAAGTTCATTTAATCTTTTATTAAAAAACCCATAAAAATTCCTCTTCGAAAATCTAAATATGAGTTGTTGAAAAGTTATTCTAGACCCTCACATTACCTCTTTGAGTTCGACTTTCAGACTTGCCCAAGAAAAACAAATAAATTACCACATTGAATTAATTGAACATTTATTTTTATGTAGTCTTAACAGATCGTTGGATTTTTGAACTACAAATGACACAAAATTTAACACAATTAAACAAATTTCCACATTGAATTAATTGAATGATTATTTTTGTATGGTTTTGATAGATCAATGGATTTTTGAACTACAAAAGACACAAATTTAACACTAGGTATCTGGTGGTCCGTCGGTAATACCTTGGAATTTCGGTCACATCAAAATACACATCAAGTGATGTCAGTTAAGTAAGAGTGTAAATTTTAAATGGACAGATCTCAAGGTTTAACTTGAGGCGGTGGTTCTCTCAAGTCAACGAGAAGTTGCACGACTCACCATCATGCCCACAAATGCAAGCATCTGTTGAATCAAACTTAATTCAAGAGATCTTTTATTTTAGAGACTACACATCAAAGACATTCTTTTATACTCTTGTGATCTTGCGAAACATTGCAAAAGTTGTTTCTGTTACCATTTGATTTCACAATTGCAATCGTTTTTTATTATAAGATTGCATCGTGCTCATAAAATGAACACCTTAATTTACAAAATTGATTCGTTTATTTCGTGTTTCCATGATGTGCGAGGTTTAACCTCCTTTAGCATATATATCATTTTCTTCAGAGACCATGTTGAGAATGATGATGGAAAAGTTGAGATTGGAAATATTTCTTGATTTATTTAGATTCTTAAGTTTAGTGAATTATCATTTCCCATCAACACGACTTTTGATTGTAACTTCTCCAATTCTTAACTTCAAATGTTTCAGATATAACTCCAGATGATGTAGATGTAGATATGGATGATCTAGATATATAATCGCCGTCTGTTGGTGAAGTAAACTCAAGCGGTGAAGAAGCCTACAAATGGCTCTTCCGTCTCGCCCTCTAATTGGAAGCGCGGTCCAATAGAGGGATAGGTCTTCTCCCAAACTACGCCACTGAGACGGGTGAGAGAGACTTCCCGGAAAAGTCGCTCTAGAAAACAGCCTGACTAGTACGAGCAACCGAGCTCATACGTAAAACTGAAAAACCGAGGATCCCCCGCTTGGGTATCCTAAAACAACGGGTCAGCGTAATGGTCTAAAGTCGAGATCCCAACGAGGCATAAAAACACTGCGAGCTCGCGTAAAAACCGAAAGGGGGTTGGGATCCTAGACCCGTGCACTTGGCGGCCGCTGCCCTAACTGGGCTTCCTATCTCCCGCCCAGTTGAGGGTCACCGCGCCCTCGCACGGTCGGGTGTAAAGATCATCTTGACCGGTATTTTTTTGTCATCGTTGATTCTCATCCACCCAATGTTTCCTGTGTCAACATCTATTAATCAGTTGAATGTATACATTAACTAGATAAACCACCAACAGATTCCTTGATCCAAGTTATATAGTTTGAAAGTAAGATAGAAAGGCATCATTATACTTCTAGACCTCTAAAAGAATGGTCAAATCATTAAATACTACTCTCAATTTAGCTTTGTAAATCAACTTTCTATTTCAAGTTATTGTTTAACGGTTCAGAACTGAAAATATTAACATCAGAGTTTGTTTTAATCCAAGTGATCAATTAGCCCAATATACAAGTGAGAACTCTAAAGTGTCCTTTGAAATCAGCGATTATAAGTCTCAAGATGTCTGACCTTTACTAATCTCTTTTCATGTTTGAACGATACTACTCTGTTCCTTACATAGCTTAATGTTATGAGGATTTTGAGTTAGCATATATGTGGAAAATTTTCCAGTTAATCAATATATTGAGTGAAGATGGGGATCTCATATTAAGCCATAGTACATTATAAATTAGGAAGTGGTGGAATTTACTTAAATCTTATTATTCAAATGCCTCAATATGTATTAATGAACAACCTTCTATAATATCTTTGATCTTGTTTAACTTAACGTACACACAACAAAATAAATTTCTTTTATATCAAAATTTCATGTGTGTGCTTAAATATATTTCTTATATATATACCTACTGAGATATCTATATACAGAATCATTTAATTTATATATATATTTATATTTATTTACAACAAATTTTATTATGATTATCTTTGTGTATACAACAGAGATTTCTATACAACAGTAATCCTCAAGAAGAGCAGACTTATTCTATATATGTATATATATATTTAGAGTCTACGGTTCCATAATTTAAATTCATGACTACTTTGTCTAATACAATTGTGCAAATATTGTAGTTTTCCAACAACTATAGACCCCTCAGAACTGAATCCATCCATAATTCTCATAGATAATTCGTAACTCTGCAATATATATATTATATATTAATGATATGCTGCACCTACTCACAGGTGTGAAAATTTGGAGACAAATTTACATTATACATAGGCCAACCCCATCTACTAATCCCATATGCTGCATGTTGATGCACCAAAATTATATTTTATATATACACCATGGAGAGAATGATTTATTCTATATCTGATATTTATTCAAGGATGAAATTTTGTTGGTAAATTTATATTCTATCAGTTGAAAACTGCATGCAAGGCAGCAAGAGGAAGAGGATTGGGATTGTACCTAAATTCCTAAATCTTGAGATGTAAGTTGGCTTCAATCTACAACATGCAGGAGCTGATTTCCAAGAAATGAGCAGCAACAATTCTTGAAATGTAGCTTTAATCAGGAGATTTGGAATATCCAAGAGCTTTATGAACCTTAGAAAAAGGAGATTCCATGTAATTAGGCTGCTGTAGCAGCAATAGAGAAGAAGAGGAAATGGAGATTTGAAGAATTTTGAAAGAGAAGATGAGTAGAGGCTTTAATCGTACTTTGAATCTCCAAAATGGAGAAGAAGAAGCCAAGCGTTGATGCCTCGCCGGAGCGTGCGGAAGAACAAAAAAAAAACAGCCTGGAAAGAAAAGGGAATTGAGCTGTGCGTTGGGTTCCTTTCTTGGAGATGGAGAAGAATATAAATAAGGGATGTTGGGAGGATGAAATAAAGAGGAATGGGGTATGTGTCGTTTTTTTTTTAACACAATGTACACGTATGTGAGTTATATGTTTTATTATTATACTTCTTTATTTTACTTTATTTTTTTAACGTACAGACTGTGGGCCTGTAGCAGAGGTTGAATTGATTTTTTTATTACTTTTTTTTCAAAACTTTCTTTAATGGAGAAAAACTTAAAGTTGACCGTATTTACGCTACGGGCTTCGGATTTCGACGCGAAATATCTCAAATTGATAGTCACTGAACAACGATCAATATGAGTACAATATTGGTATACTTTCGGTTGGGTTTTGAACCCCCGAAATTTTCGGATACGGTTTTTGTTTAAGATTAAATTCTGTAATTTAAAAATATCAAACGACCTCCGATTGACGAACGGTCGATTCCGTTGGTCTTGTTTCGTTGAATCAGATCTAATGATGGTCTTGATTCGTTTTGCGGTTCCCGAACTTGCGTCGCGGCTTTTCGCGGCGCGCATTACGAGGCAGCCGATTTTTGGTTGATTTCGCCCGAACAACTTTTGATTCTCGATCAATAGATCGTTTTAGGTTGTCTAATGTTGCCCGAAAAGAAAAGGATGTAGGTAGGGGTGCAAAAGAACTGAACCCTTGCAACGAAGGAAGTTTAATACTCTGCATCAGGGAAACGTGGAAAATAGCAAACGATTTGCAATTATAGCGAGCCCATAACAGGAACTCAAATTTCATAATAACAATGCACAACGAAACTATGATAATAAGGAAATGATTCCTAAAAATAGTTTCACATATTCTCATGAATATGAGGAAGAGATCACGGTCACCTCTTGAAGTGCGAGTCTCTAAGAGAAAATAATGTAAACTCAACTGTAACTAAACTCCAACTCCAGCTCATAATGATCTTTTCCTCACCAAGACCTATTGGCGGAACAATGACCAGAAACTCAAGCAGTGAGGAAGCCTCCTAAAATACTCTTCCGTCTCACCCTCTGAGTATAAGTGCGGTCCAGTAGAGGGCTAGGCCTACTCCAAAACTACGCCCCTGAGACGGGTGGGAGAGACTCTCCGGAAGAGTCACTCCAAAAATGGCCTGACCAATACGGGTAAACGAGCTCGTAAAGAAAACTAAAACCAAGGGTCCAACAACCTAGGTACCTTAAGAACACAGGGCCAGCGGAACTGGTCAAAAATCGGGATCTTAACGAAGCGTAGAAACACCGCAAGCTTGCGTAAAACCGTACAAAGGACTGGGATCCTAGACCGGTGCACTAGGCGGTCGCTGCCCTAACTGAGCTTCCTATCCTCCGCCCAGCTGAGGGTCACCGCACCCTCGCACAGTCATGTGTAAGGGTCACCTTGACTGGCACAAATAAATGTCATCATTGATTCTCCATCATTTCCACTTTCTTGACTACTCAATTCTTTCTCAATCCTTTTCATGGTTGACTATATAGATTAGGATTTTTATCCATAATTTTATTAATAATGATCTATATTAGTAGACGATACTCAAGTATCAATTGGTTGATGATTATTAGTCATTATGACCATAGGATATCATTTGCGACTTATAAGAGAATGTTATTAATATTCTAATATGTGTATTTCAAATTTCTTCAATAAGGTCATGATACTTAGACCAAATATTGATATTTTTTAAAATCTGTAGATTTATAATTGAACCTTTGTTGTCGAGACATCTTTCAAATTCCAACCTAAATGTTGCTCAACACAGGTTGAGACTTAAGATTGTATTTACTGTTTAGTTCAAAACTCATGTAAATCACTTTACTAAAACAACAACTGTGGAATGAGTTCGGAAATATCTCTTCTTAATTAACTTGGCAACAAGAAGACAAAGTAAATCAATCATATCAAGCCCTAAAGTGCTCACATGCCTGCAACTGACGGATGAAGATTTAAAACAAACTGGGCTCGCTCTACCAATATGGATTATATGGCCAAACATGTTGATCAATCCTCAGCAATATGGTCAAATATGTTGTTCAAACATCTGCTTCTTTTTCGATATATTTCCTAAGTATGCAATCATCTGCCACAACTATTTCTGCACCTACTTCCTCTTATTGCCATGTATACAATTTTTTCTATTCTATCTATTGAATATTACATTGTGATAAATTCCAATGATTTTACCGATTTCTACAGAGAAAGTTTCGACAATATTTAACAAATTCCGCTCACGAGGATTTTGCATGTAGCAGATGGTCATCTATATCTTATAGTATGACAAGGAGAGGTCACAAGGTCTCCTATTTTTGTATATCTAACGTGTCCATTTATCACACTTTCTTAGCAGTTCGTTCCTTTGGCCAAAATTACCGTAAAGACATTTTTTGTATACACCTTATTATCATGAATAAATCACTATCGGTAACACATCGACCCCTACTGTAAACCACATATGACACCCAACATTCAGTATCATTAATTCAAATCAACAGAAAGCTTAGATAGAATTGAGTGGAAACACGAAATTGTATAACAATATCTTAACATTTTATATTTCACATGATATTTTAAGAATTTCCTTTTATAATCCCAATAAATCTAATTGAACATATTACAAAGAAATTGTTGGGAGACGGGCAACAAGCTGCGCCGCCAATCCCTTTTGGATGGCAAATTCAATTCTTCGGAACACAACATCCATAGACCTGGGGACCATAATATTACTATGCATAATTTTCTGGACCCTCTTAAGGAGCTCTACAGCTTCAGATGCCAAGAACCCAAAGGTATCAAATCCAATGATCTTATTTTTTTCAAGCAAGATGAGAATCTGCCATAAGCTGGTCGTTTTTCTCATCATGAGTTTCTCCTTCATTCATTGCACCATATGGGATGAGGAATTTCAAAAGCTCACTTGTAAAAATAAAAAAAATCCATGACGGGCAGCAAGAGGGAGTTTCTACATTGTACATTGAAGATCTCCAAATCTGAGGAGCATTCTTGCAAGCAAGAGCAGCTCCAAGAGCAGCTCTAGGCAATAGAGTTGATGTTGTAGCTGCAACACCTCCTAGAGAAGCAGCAACCGCTCTAAGTTCTACCCTGAAGCGGCCCAAATCAAGTCCTCTAGTTGCTGTCAATAGCACCAGCTTCAGGGGAGGGGGACTGTTGGAGAAAGCAGAAGCATATGTTGTGTGCGGCTTGCAGCTCCAAAAATAGTAAGGGAGCAGCAACAATTGACTGTTGCATGTAACAACAAGAGCAACATGTCTTGTTGCAGCTGCTGAACAACAACAGTTGTCGGGGAGAGCAACACCTTATGCTCCTAATTGCAGCAGTTGCTGCCTGGAAAGAATGGTCGAGGCTCCCACGTTGGGGAATTTAGAGGTTTTAGAAGAACTTGTTAAGAGGAATAAAGGGGGAGGGGTTTGGTATAAAGGAATGGGGGTCCTTATTGCTTGCCACATAGAGAAGATTTTTGGCCTAGTGGAGGGAGACACAAGGTCACCTGTGGCTGCTATAAACTGAAATCGATTTAATTAATTAATATTTTATTTTTCAAAACCCTTATCTCTCTTATATTTGGAATACCAAAGTTATTCATATTTGCACCTCGAATTTTCGATTCAGATGCATAATATATCATTTTGTCCTCTATTTATGATGATCAAATAATATAAATTTCATATTTTCCTAATCCAAAATGGATATAGAAACCAACAAATACGATCTTGATTTTTGATCAATTTTTGTGATTTTAAACTATCAAACGACCTCCGATCGACAAATGGTCGATTTCATTGGTCTTATTTTATCGAGATGAATTTTATGATGATCTTGGATTATTTTTACGATTTCAAATTTACATCATGACTTTTCTGATGACATGCTTTATGATGTAATCGATTTTTGATCGACTGATCCCAAATTTTGATTTACGATCTATTGATCGATTTAGATTTAGTATTGATCGATATTTTTATCAGATCATATAGACCCTAATCGGATCAGATTCGGGTTTATTCAAATCCCGATGTCAGAAGAGTCTTACCGAATCAGGTCCGGTATGCAGATGCTTCTCTCGTGGGCACGACGATGATTGGCGTGGAATCCTACGAACTTTTATGTCAACTTCTTCACGAAGTTGTCCACGCAAAATAGAGATCAATATGATCTCCATCTCATGATATTGTCATACAAGATTATGTCCTTTTTCACATGCTAGAAGCACAACAAATATGGCGACCTTCTCTTGCGATGGAGCAAGCAACCAAGAGATGAGAGAGGCAATATGGTGGACGACCAATGGGGTCTTGGAGAGACAGTATAGATGACCGAGTCAAGAATCTTAGTCTCTCTTTTCTCCTTTTTTTCAAGGAACTCTTGGAGCAATGGAATTATGAAGTTGAAGGTGTTCTTGGGAGAGAGGCTAGACCCTCTCTTTATAGGATGGGGGATGTCTTTGAGGAGTCATACTCCTCGTAGTAGACATCCTCTCTCTCTCTTTCTCTTCTCTTGGATGGTAGATTTAAAGGCAATGATTAAATCCTTTTCCTTCAAGAGACATGATTTCATTTATCTCTTTTAATTACCATCCAAAATAATGCAACAAATAATACAAAAATAGGAGAACCTAATCTCATTATGACTCATATGGGGGATGCATATCCTTATTTTATTTTCATATTTATTTCATCCTCTTGTTTATCTCTGTGTTCTACTCTTCCTCCATTCCTCTTGTCTTCCAAGATGTCGACTAATGGATGGTTTAGTCAGGACGCTACCGGCATCCACATAGATTCCATGAACTCGACATCTCAATAATTCGAGGCGATTCCTGAGAACCTGGTTCGGACTTTGTGAACTGATCTCTAGACTTCTCGTCTTATTCTCCAATAAACATAGATCACTCTTGTCCTGACATTCGCCCCTTGTGGACGGAGATCGATCAATTCATATCAAGCACTTCATTCACATCTATATGGAATTGACCCTAATTCCATATCCATTCTTTCATCTGGTGCACAATACTGAGCTGATCGAGGTACATTTCAATGTGCAGCATAAGCCAAGCCGAACCTGGACCTCGTGTAGATCAATTCCTCTTAGTCTGATTTAGAGATGGCTCCTCATAGAAAAGGAAAGGGACCACAACAGCCAAATCAGGGCCCTCGGTCAGATCAGAACGCCGTCAATGCACAATTGCTTGCTTTTGTACAGTCCATCCAGCAACAACTTACAGATCAAGCTTTTGCATATGTTATCTTTACTTATATGCTCAGTGACTTGAGGAGGGATAGAGAGAACATAGGAGGAGGATGAGAGAATGAAGAATAGAGAGATGGACTCTGTTGAGGGGATGAAGAGCCAAGAAGAGAGGCTCTAAAGCGTACATTGAAGGAGACATATAACCTTAACGCTAACCAGGTAATAGAGTGGATCCAAATGCCTCATATCCACACATATTTTGACCTAAAACCTCATCTCTTGGCTTTTCATCCCTCGTTCTTTGTAAATACGAATGAGGAACCGTATACCCATCTTCAGCGATTTTTTTGCATTTGTAAAACCACTCATTACCCCAACATTCTGTTGGGTGTTGTTAAAATGGGCTGCCTTTCTGTTCTGCCTTTAGGACAAGTCTTTGTACTAGGTGAATCACTTGGGGAAGATAGTGATGACCTAGGAGGAACTTAAGTCTGTGTTCCTCCATAATTCTACCCTCTTGGTCGTCTCAACCAGATGCATGCTTGTATCAGTAACTTCTCCCAGGGACCGCACGAGTCAATTCATGAAGCATAGGAGAGGTTTAAAACTTTGCAAGAGAAGTGCCCCCATCACGACATTCCTCAGACCAACTTGGTCCAACATTCTTTCAGTGCACGAAAGAAGAAAGTCGGAGGCTTGTCGATGCCATGTGTGGCGGATCTCATTTCAATAAGGATGAGGCCGTGGTCTGCAAGATATTTGAAGAAATGGCTGAAGGAGAGGCCACATTGTCCTCATCCCGTGTGTATCAACGTCAGCCGCAGATCCACCACGAGCCCGTCAATATGGTAGCATCACATGAAATAAACATGTATTAGAGCTCCAATATGAGCATCATTGGGAGCCATATGTCCAAGGTTGATATTATTGAGAAGCGATCACATTACCTGGAGAAATTATCTCCGATTGAACAATGAACCCAACATCTGGACAAGCTGGATCAGATCACCAAGCAGTTAGTTAGCACAAATAATGACATTCAATCTGTGAGCCCATCAACCATAACTCCCACTAAGCAGAAGGAGCCTTCATCACCACAACCACCTCAGTTCAGGGCATTTGCTGATCCAACACGTATATTATGTGCAGGCTCCGGACCATGCACCACCACAACTGGCATAACAGCTTGTCGTCGACCAGCCCGAGCCTCAACCACCTTCTTTTGTGTATCCATTTTTCCACCTCTGACCCAAATCCCGGAGGTGAACAACATCTGGAATAATTGTGCACAACTAGCCCATCCAGGAAGACAACAACATGGCCAGTCCTCTGCAATTCGGTCGTACCGCCAACAACAAGGTAGGAAGTTTGTCCAACAACCTCTAGACCAGTCGCTACCTATCAAAAGACATTGAGACAAAATCATCAGTACTAGCAACTGGCGTGCCGCCAACACCAGTCGTATCACCATTACGTGACTACTTCATAGAATCGTCTTCCTCCTCAGCATTACCAGAATTATCCTCCTCAGTATAGTTCTTAGTATTCTAGTCACAACCACAACAACATTGTCACTCTCAGCGTGGTCAGCACGCTGGACTCAAGGTTGCTCCAGTGAACCCCCCTCTCGACTGCTTGGCCTAATTAGTAAAAATCTAGCAAAGTTGAGCCAGAAGCTTGATGACCTCACTGCCACCAGAATGCCAATTTCAGTGTAGGTTGAGGCCAATCCCGATAATTTCAAGCGAGAGAAGCATGTAGTTTGTGATGTTCATCCGATCCAGTAGAGCCATGTATTTCGGATTTTGTTTTGTCTAATGTAGTGACTCTCAAAAGAGGTAGGTGATGAATCTCCATTTCATCACCTTTATTATTTCACTTTGGCCATTAGATCCTAGCTCAATGCATATAAATAACATCATTTTGCATAAAATAACATATAGAATTTATTGTGTGAATATTTTATATAATACTATGTTTAAAGATAAAATAAAAGAATAAAGAAAAGAAAAGAAAAGGAAGTGAGATACCCTAGATATTGAATGACCCTAAACTCCGAGACCTAGGAATCATGACGACTGGGTCGACAGGAAATAAAGTAGGGGGAGATAAGGGCCAAAAATACAATAAAATCCTAATTTTCAATTCATCATTAGTCCATTTTGGGACCTATTTTATTCTTTATTATATATACACCTCAAATCAATAAACTTTGTACATGAAAATGTTTGGTAAAAATACATAGAAAAATACTTATTTCACATAAAAATAATATACAATGTGTCTTCTACACTCAAAATAAAAATCCAAAATTCCAAGATCACAGACCTGTATCTTCTCCATATGAACTCAAAATTCACCAAAATCACCTTTAATTGTATATAACTTTATCTTTCTTTGGCTGAGTGGCATGTACTTCCATGGTGCTCATTTTTCTAATTATGAAGCATGGCTAAGCGATCCTACTCACATTCGAGCTAGTGCTCAAGTAGTTTGGCCAATAGTGGTTCAAGAATTAGCTATTTAATGAAGGTGGTTTCATTTAATTTGGAGTTAAGATGCAAAAGTTAGGTTTTGGACCCCTATTATACATTATACTTGAAAAAAATAATCATTTTATTCTTTATATTTTTCATGATTTTATAGTTGTATAATTTTGTAAGTGTTATTTCTAATATATGTACTTAATTAGAATAAAATAAATTCATAAAAATACAATAAAATAAATAAGTGTAAAAAAATACATAGATGAATTATACATATATAATAAACACGTATATTTAATTAAGTATACACATTACTTCAGAAAAATAAAACAAAAATATATTTATGTATATAAGTTATAAAATATAAATTATGTATATAAAATAAAAATATAAAATACAAAATAAAAATAAAATACATAATATGCAGATAAATATACTAATGTTTATACTCATTAAAAGTAGCATATAATAACCAAACTTGTAAAAATAAATAAAAATCATAATAAAATACTACATAAAATAATAAATATTTTTTTATGTTTTAATCTTAAATTAATTAAATCATTTAATATTTTATTTTGATATAATAATGCATTTTCTATCTATTTTGTCTTTTTCTCTCACACATAGACCAATGGGGTGCGGTCTGAGTTGATCTCGGTCAACTCCCTGCTCCTCCTACGTCTCGTCTGACAAACCTTTGACCCTTATTTCCTCAATTTATCCCCACTCCTCCTTGCATCCATTTAGCTTAATTAATTCATGACTTTTGAACCTCGGTCAAAGCTCTTTCAGGTGCCCCTCATTTCTTGATCTAAGGTCCACTGAATTATGCACACTCCCCGATCAAAGTCATCGTGTATATAATATTACCTCTGCTTCCTCCTCAAATTTATCCCTCTTATTCATCCAAACCCTAACCCTAGATCGGATCAAACCTTCTGGTGACAGCAAGAGGCTCTCCAGCAGTTCAGCAAGCGAGGGAGGACATGATTCGAGCCAGATCCAGCTATGCCGACCATCCCTGCCGCGAGCTCTGCTCCCAGCTTCTCCTGCCAGGTGAGCTCTATTTTTCTTACAATTTTCTATTCCTTAGGATAGCAGTAGCATAGATCAATACTTAGATTATTCGATTTCACTTTAAATCTCAAAAATTTCCAAAAAGAAACTACGTTGGAGCTCAAAGCTCTGGCCACTGTCCCCCTCATGATTCGATTAAGCTCCGACGCATCTCTCATCTCCATTATCCTCCCCTTCAAGTTCTGAACATCCCAAGCATATCCACCTCCCTCGATCTTTGGCAGATCAAACGATTGGTGCTCCACCTCCATCTCTTGCTAGAGCATTTATGCCTGACCCCATTTCCATCCATTTCCGACCCACAGAGGCTCGTTTTTGCTTGCTGGTGCTTCCTTGCAAGTCCTAGAAGGTCAAGGATCCCTCGCAGGTCAATTTTGGTACATTTGCAAGTTCCTTGGAGCCCCCTTTCTTCCTCGAGCTGTCAGGACCCCATCGATGGGTACTGGAATGTTCTGAAGGCTTCTACATGTGTGGAGGAGCTCTGACACCATTCTGAGCCTACTACTAGCATCTAATATACCACCGGAGAAGGAGGATTCAACCAATCGAAGGAGCCCAAGCATCGAGTTCTTCCCTGTTCTTCATGAAGAACATGAGCCGTTCGAACATGAGCCTCATCCAGATATAGCAGCAGCCGTTGGATTGCATAATGCCTCAATTGTTATATCTCACCTGGGGTCTAATCCCTACCATACATTGGCGAAGAGGTATTGGGTGTCCTCATGCATCCACTTGTCCAAGTAAAGTCATCTCCGCCGCCCGATCCCGTATGTGGGGGTATTTTGCACTATAACCCCCGTACATTTTGTATTTTGTTTTTAGTACAAAAAACTTTCTTCTACAGTTATAAATAGTTTATAATATTTGTGATTTGGCCCACAGACTATTTATAATTGTGTTTAGGTCCTGTCTACGTCACTTCACGTGCCTGTACGCGTGAGGGGGCTAGTCATTTTGCACCTAAATCCTCGAATTTCTTGAATTTTTGTTTAGTCCTTGAAATTCAAATTCCATTGTAAAAATTTGTGGATAAATTGTAGTTTGAACCTCCAACTTTTTATTTTTTGCAATTATACCCTTGTCAACATTTTTATTGTATATATTATGTGCATTTTGCATTATTATCCCTAGGTTTTGTTTAGGGGTTCAAGAATAGAGAAATACTTTTGTAAAATTGCATTTAGATCCCTGCTAGAATATGTATTTTTGTTTCTTGTTTTTGTCGATTAAACTATCATTTGGCATCTGAAAATTTTAGGAGAATTATTTTCAATGCCATAGACCATATTGAATCCCACATATTTTTCTTGGGCCATTTACAACTATTTTCATATTTTTAAAATTCAAAACCATCCATTTAATCCCTGTTTGCATTTAAAAATACAAAAAATATAAAATTGTTTTAAAAATCCCCAAAAAATAGATAGTGTTTATTATTGTATTTTGTAGCCGCATACCAAAAATCATTAAAAAATTCGAAAGAAAAATAAAAAATAACAAACCCTCTCTAACCCTATAAAAATTATAAAAAACATTAAAAATAAAAAAATATGTTTTTTATTTCTGACTTTTATTTATTATATTTATTATAGATTTAAAATTAGCTTTGGAAATTTTTGAGCTATTTAGCTATTTTTATTTCCAAAACCATTCAACATATTATTTTAGTCATTGTTTTGACATTTTTATTCAATAAAAATTCAAAAAAATTATGAGAAATACATTAAAAATGGAGAAAAATATAAAAAGATAAGAACATTTTATTTTGAGACTTTTGAGTATTTATAGAAAAATCTATACAGATAAAAGCTTACATCTATACGTATAGCTATATTTACTTATATTATCATTAATATTATTATAATTATCAAAAAAATACCAAAAATATTTTTAATACCCTTAAAAAACAAAAAGGAATGTCCCTTAGGGTGTTTTCTTGATTTTTATTTATTTTGTCTTTTTCTTATGTATATATTATCTATATTATATCTATATTATGCATACTTATCCTATACGTAATTCAAAAAAAAGAAAATAAAAATATGAAAATATAAAAATAAAATAAAAATTATTAAAATTAATATACATATATATATATATTAAAACCCCTAAAAATTATATATATATATGTGTATATATATATTAAAAACACACTAAAAAATTCAAAAACCTTAATTAAAACACCAAAAACATTTATTGACTTTTTTTTCCAATTTTTGTTGTTTATTCCCTCCTTCATGTGTTCGACTTCCACATTACTTACCCTATACACATATTTTGTAGAGTTTTAATAAATTTTAACTCCACATTTTATAGTGCTTTGCTAGATATATTTGTGGGTTAATTATTGCTAGATTTGAATTTCATGAGCAGTCGCCTCGGTGACACTATATTCTTGCCTTGTGAGGATATTTTAGACCCTCGCAAAATCCATCTCAACAAATGGCGTCTTTGCTAGAGAGCAACATATAGGATAAATTTTGGGTGCATTTTTCTTTCATTATTTTTTCCTTTTATTTTTCCTTATTTATTTGATATAATTGCTTAATTGTATTAATCCCTTCTCTTGTATTTTTCTTACGTGAGACCTCGAGGCGATAATGACTTCTTAGGTGGTTGGAGATGCTAGCTACAGGGAGAGTGGCTATTCCACAAGCTAACCACTAGGAGAGAGCAATGGAGAGAGAGGGGGGGTCTCCTAGCATAGATCATTTTCTTTTATTTTTGTGAGAGAGACACTTTTTTTGCCTTATTACTTTGTAATGATACAGGTGGATTTGGACTTGAACATTCGGGTCTAATTTCCAAGTGTTTGTTTAGTTGGGCGCTCACTATGTTTTCCACATTTGCATCACCTTTATTTTCGTTATTTTCTATGTTTTGTGCTTTCCTCTTTATTTTCTTTGTAGAATGAGCTCTTAGCATTTTAGGATTGCTTGCTCGGTAAACTAAGTCCAAACATCTAATATATTGCATGTACCTATAGCTTCTATGTTTTGACTTATATCAAAAATTAATTGTTCAATACTTGGACTTGAAATCGTATACCGCGAGAGGTCTCCATACAACACTTGCAGGACCCATTATGGTCGGCACCAAGGAGCCTCCAAGATCGGACTCTTAGGTTTCTCTTCTAGTATTTAACATTTGGTTCTTCACGCTAATAACAGTCCCTGCTTAGGTCTATTTCCTTGCATTTCGTGCATGTTGATTAGGTTTATAAATTTCCGCCTTTCATCCCGCATGGAGAGAGCTGGGAAGCGTTGTAAGTAATTCTGTCTCAGCATTCATCATTTAGAATCAAGGGTGAGATTTCCATCTTTGAATTGACTTGCATTGCTTTGTCGCTTTCTCCTTCTAATTTTGAGCACTTAGGGCAAAAAGAAAAAAAATCGTTAGGCATTTTGATATTGAAAATACTCAGAAAAAGTGAAAATAAAAAATTAAAACAAGGGGACTGCTAATTGAACTTTAACCCAATTAACAGATGTAATGAACATCATTATTTGAGGTTCATAAAGCCCTCATTGAATTCAGGTACACTCCAAACTGAGTGAGGCATGACCCTTAAGGAATAGTGCCAAAAACCCGATCTGTGGATGCCTCAACTACCACCTAGGACTGGAGAAGTATTGATGCTTCTATCGTACCTGACCAAGTAGGGCCCTATCGACGACAATGTTCTCGTCTTGTGTGGAGCATTCGACTTGTTCTGAAGTACTGGGCTTAGGCCACACCCTCATGGGTGTGTCTATCTCATCTTTTTGCGTCCGAGTAACCCACTTGTGGGGGAAGTAGTGGTTTTGTCTATCTGCTTCCTCTCTCTTTTCTTTGGCTAAGTAGCCACCCAGATCGGTATTGAGGACCTCAAAAAGTGTAGATCACATGACACAAAGGAGGTGGAACAAGTATGAGGATATTTTCCTAGCAGTTTACACTCTCCTCTAGGGCGAGCCATTAAGGACTCGTGCAATTTTTGCACGAATCAAAACTCTAAAATTGAAAAGATAAAAATAGTCGAACCTTTATGGCTTCACATGTGTTGAGTTGGTGAACCTGATTTTGTTTGGTGTTTGTTTGCTTAGAATTAGGTTCGAAGATCAAGGTCCCGCGCCCTTGCACAATTTTGTCACTTCTTCTATTTTGAATACCTCTTCTTGACTCGTGCTCATCATGAGCCTTCTACTGCTTTACACTCCCTTTATTTCTTGTTCATCACCGCGTCCTTCATCCAATTCGATCTTCTTCTCCTCTTAAGATGTGGACTCCATGACAGCTTAGTGACGAATATGCATTTTATCATCTTTATTCATTTATTTTAGCTTTAAATCCCTTATAAACACCTGTAAATAACAATAAACCCATTATTTTACTATCCCTAATTCTTGTGTAAATATTGTATATTTATTACTATTTTAACCTAAAATAAATAAAAAAAGAAAATAAAGGAAAATAAAGAAAATAGAAGACTGTATATATGTAATAGATACATGCTGACTCTGACCCCGAGAGAAGGTCAAGACTTGACCTGATCGACAAGGAATAAAATAGGGGGAGATAAGGTCCAAAAATACCAAAAATTCATGAAAATCATCTATCACCCGTATATTCATGATCTGTACATGATTGTCTATAATACTCATGCTTTTCCTTATTTTATTTATCACCAATTTCTTTGAAAATAAAAATGATTTCTTCTTGAAAATTGTGAATAAAATTCTTTTGTAAATAATAAAAATAACTGCAATACAAATTTGTATATATTGTGCAAATAA
Organism: Ottelia alismoides; assembly: GCA_037367405.1. Classification (NCBI taxonomy): domain Eukaryota; kingdom Viridiplantae; phylum Streptophyta; class Magnoliopsida; order Alismatales; family Hydrocharitaceae; genus Ottelia; species Ottelia alismoides. Next base: position 132,406 of record JAZKJV010011528.1, on the reverse strand, counting down.
CAACACTCTTAGAAAGTTACAAAACCCAAATTGCAAGATCAATATCTTCTCCATCAAACATCCGAATTCATCAAACTCATTTCATTGTACTCCAAATTAAATAATCTATAAAATGAAGGTGATTTCATGAAAATCAGAGTTAAGGCATGAAATGTGGCTAATTAGTGTATTATTGTATACTAGACCTATGTATGTTATGTACGCTATTTAATTATTTATTTTCTTATGCATATTTTGTGAATATTGTATTTTTAATTAAATGTAAATATTGTATTTTTAGTTAATTGTGAATATTGTATTTAACTTGATAAAATACAAATAAGAATCACAAAATAAAAAATCAACAAAAATAAAATCATATTTATATTGTATTGGTATCACTATGTATATACTGTACATATACTTATTTATTTAACCTAATAGATTAATTTTTAAAAATTAAATAAAAATACCATTAAAACCCTTGTAAAATACTGTAAATAAATAAAATATTAAATTCTATAAATATTTATATAAATAATTAATTAAAATTAAAAAAACATGTATATATAGGTATACATACCTATAAATGACCCTTTATATTTATTTTAACCCTTGTATATACATTATTTAATTAATAAAAATCACTAAAATTAACTATATTTTATTCTTAACATTTTATTTATATTATTTAATTTCTTAAATCCATTTTCAATTTTTAATTAATTTAATTAATTTATTTATTAGAAATTTGTATTTATCCCTAATTTGTCTTTTCCTCCCTACGCTCCCAATGGTTGGTCCGGGTCGGTTGACCCGAGTTAACTCTTCAGTCCACTCGCTAAATTTGCATCTCCGTTCGCCAGCCACGTCTTCTCCCATTTTTCCCACACACGTCACTCGTTATCCCTCTCTGCTTCCTTCTCCATTATTCTAGCCCATTTACTCCTCACCCTCGTCAGCTCTCACGGTCCACCATCCTCGCCTCTGATCACACTCATTTTATGTAAAGCCTTGAACTTGGCATATCTCTCGGATCCTATATAATAAGATCTGGCTCGTCAAGAGGAAACCAACGGAATTTGTTTCGTGTGAATCAGACTTTGTTTCGATTTGTTATGATTTTCGGAAGAAAGAGAAGTAAGGAGGGTTAAGACATCATTAACCCATAATGACTGTCATTAAGACTAATTAAACACGATTAAAGAAACTAATGATTGATTAAAAACCGCTAATGATCATTAGCAAACATTAATCAATAGTTAGCAAAAGATAAGCGTAAGCCACGAAAGTTAAATCACGATTAGTGAAAGTTAATCACGATTAGTGTTAATTAAGCGTCATTAGCGAATCTAGAATCCTCTAGAATGTTCTAACTTAAGCCCCAAGTTTGGGATAAGTTTTGGCTAAAACCATGGGCCACTAAACCATGGTTAAGGTCTAAACCATGGTTTTCTAACCATGGTTAGTGGTTTTCTGGGGCCTATAAATAGACCCTCCTACCTATTCATTCTCTACGACTTCCACTACCACCACCACCCCAAGGGCTAGGGTCGAGAGGTCGGGAGGAGGAGTGGGAGGCGAGGGAGGAGTGCTAGCGAAGCGCTGCCGGGAGAACGAGGGGGAGAAAGGTATGATCCTCTCTTAGTTTGCTTCGTAAGCTAGGCTTTCAATTCATCCTCTAGTTCTTCTAGGTTTTGTTTTTGATTCATCTTTCTTTCCGATTCGTTTTCCTGTTGTGGTTCAAGGAGAAATCTGTGTAACACCCTACTTAGGCGCGGGCGGCTATGCACGTCAGTGACCCTATGATTCGTCACATGTTCACTCATCTAAGATGCGTGGTGTCTACTGATTCTCCATCGTTTATGTTTCTGTTCTTTCTATTATGCTTTTATAATTATGTTGATGGAGAAATCTGTGTAATACCCTACTTAGGTGCGGGCGGCTATGCACGTCAGTGACTCTGTGATTCGTCATACATTCACTCACCTAAGATGTGTGGTGTCTACCGATTCTTCATCTCTTGTTGTTTGAGTATATTCTTTCAGTTTCGTTGTTATTTTCCTCTCGATTGATTTTATAGAGGAAACTCTTTCCATTTTTCTTTTGAAATATGTCCCGATATACGGGGAAACTCTGCCAAAATTTTCCAAGAAATATGTCCCAATATGAGGGGAAACTCTGTCGAAATTTTTCGAGAAATATGTCCCGATATAAGGGGAAACTCTGTCGAAATTTTAAGAGAAAATATGTTCTTGACGTTCTTCGTGTTCTTCGCGTTCTTCGTGTTCTTTGTTCGTTCTTCACGTTCTTGACATGTTCTTAGCGTTTTGATACGATAATGAAATTCGATCTTTCAGGAGCCTTAAAATAGCCTTTCTAAAAACGAAACATGATAAAGCCTTGCATACACGAGAGAGAGCTCGATTAGGTAACGAAATCCTTCCTTTTGCTGTTGGATTTTCATAAGGAATTATTGAAATTCTTGATTTTGTGTTCTTTGCTACGAAGAACCCTAATTTTGGCTATTTTTGAAAAAGTCTGGAGAATTGCTTTGAGATTCCCACTAAAATAAGGTTTACGCATCAAATTAATGCGTTGGCTTTGAAAGTTTGGGTTGGGAGTTAAAACAGGCATAAATACGAGTATATATGCATATGAATAATATATATGTGAGTCTATACTAAGTATTGTTGATTATGCAAATCGAAGACTTAATGAAAGAATTACATCTTGTGAATTGATGTGGTTTGAGTTGGATCCTGAAAAGGATCATGTGTCATGTTAAGGATGACTGGGAGTAGAACTACAGGTCGGGCATGCAACATGTAGGTTTGTCGGAAGGAATCCGTATTGGCGTTTCCCTACCTAGGTGGTACACGGTTGCCCTGTTATGATAAGTGCGCACGAAATGAATGTTTTGCAACGCGTGGTACCGGGAGCCAATATATTCGGGTTGGAACGACGGAAGATGTGGTCGTGCCATGTGGAGGCACGAGTGGTTCAATAGCGGCTGGGTCACGATAATATGTATTTAAAGACGCTAGGTTATATGATTAAATGTTAGCCTGAGGTTTTAAGCAACCGAGTCCTCGAGGATGGTGTGCTCATTTGTTTTTCCAGGCTGAGGGTTGAGATCTTGTTTAATAAAAGAAAAGGAAATTGTCAGGGTAGTATTGGAGGATTGGTTGAGGCGACGTGCAGCGGCATAAGCTTACCAAGATCAACACAATCTCCAACCCCGAAGTGTCCACCGCTTCGGAGTCCAAGAATGGTGGGGTTCCCCTGGACTAATTCCTGATCTGGAATAGAAAGGAATAGGACTTAAATTAATGAGAAAGAATGAAATTTTTGTGATATCAAGTTTTGAAAAATTACACAATTTATTTGCTTTTCTCTTCTTCGTTACTTAGCATTCGCTAATTTTATCCTATGATTTATGGAAAACCCAACAGGTATCGGTGAGCCATCGCAAGGACTTTAAAAATTCATCCAGCTTACATACTAGACATCCATCCAGCCACAGTAGCTTTACTTTTTAAGGTAGTTAGTAATCTTTTGTATATTTTCCTTTCAAGCTGATGTACATGTAAATGGTTATAGTGGGACAGTGTATCATCTGAACTTTATTTTGTGAATGGAAAAGTGTTGAAATACTTTCTTCTGAGTATTTTTATTTGCAGTCTATTTCTGAATGTTAGTTGTGATTGCTAAATAAATTATTGCTGAGTAACCAGATCCGGATATGGGAGGATCCGACGGCCCGGGAAACGGGGTCGCGAAAGATTGGTATCAGAACCCGGTTACTCCAATAATTTATTTAGTAATTAATAACTATGAGCGGTATTCAGAAACTAAGGTTGTATTAAGATCCTTTGATCTTAATAAATGACTGCAGTACCATTCACAAGTCATTGTCCCTTATGTACATCATGCTAAGACATATAGGATCTGACCTTTGACCTTGACTCATCCCAGGATTATGGCAGACCAAGATGTGTCTAGACAATTAGCGGCTATGATGGCAATGCTCCAAGACATGGGGCAAACGCAACAAGCATTGGAGGAGAGGCTCAAATCACAAGCTGAGAGACCCGAGGCATCTAAGCCTGCGGATGCTAGGATTGAAGGTTCTGTCCATCTTTCTGAGGAAGAATCTAGTTATCGTCCTTCAACTGAGTCTGCTCCTACCCCAACTGAAGGAGCAATGGAGAAGGCCCTTCTTAGACACCAAACATTACTAGATAATTACCGAAAGGGAAAAATTTCTCGATTCAAAGGTCTAGAAGCTTCACCACAAGAGTGTCTTACCAAATTTGTTAGCGGTCTTCAGGGAGATCTACGAGAAAAGCTTGCTGGTTTTAGAGCCACAACCGTAGATGAAGCAATGGACATCGCCTCTCGTATTGAGATGGAGAGGGATGAAAACCACCAAAGAAGAAGTTTCCACTTTAATGGTGGACCATCCAAAAGCAAGGCACATTATAATCGTAGAGATCGTCGATATCATCCAACCGGTTCCAATATAAGCTCATCACAGACCTTGGGTCAGGAATTATTAGGAAGAAGGGGTTTCTCTAGACCTCCATTATATCCTCGCGACTCAGCAACAGGAGTTAGCACCTCTGTGGTTGGACCTTCAGCTCAAACAGGAGCACGTGTGTGTTTTTACTGTCATCAAGAAGGCCACATCAAGAAAGATTATCCGAGGTTGAGAGGTTCAGGGTTTAAATCAACCCCAATTAACAGTATAACATCCACCTCGAGCAATGGAGCAACACACAGAGGAAGACATGGTAGAGGTCGGGGCTCACAAGGAGCATCTCCTACACAACAACCACAACAAAGTGTTGCAGGTTCTAGCTTGCCTATTCCTAATGGCCAGCTAAATGCAATCACTGAAGAACAAGCCTACAATTTAGGCACAGTCGTACGAGGTACCGTTACTATTCATGGCTTTTCAGTACATGCCTTATTTGATTCTGGTGCTTCACATTCATTTATTGCTCGACGGTTAGTACCCACTTTGGGTAAGAAACCAGTAGAAGTACAACAGTCCTATCTGATCAAGGGACCATGAGGACAAGTGTTTATAATCCGAGAAATCCTGGATAATTGTATAGTAGTGATAGTGGGACATCAGTTACCTGTTTCATTTCTACTAATAGAAATGGAGGACTTTGATCTTATACTAGGAATGGATTGGTTAGAAAGGCATCATGCATGTCTTGACTGTTTCCAGAAGACAGTAATGTTTCACCTTTCTAACTCGATAGAGTTCCACTTCATTGGAAAGACATCCAATGAGAATATCAAATATATCTCTACATTGAAGGCACAACAGTTGTTAGAGCAAGGGTGCCAAGGTTATTTAGCTTATGTATCCACTACATCGGGGTCAGAAAGAATGATAGAAGATGTGCCTATAGTGTGCGAGTTTCCTGATGTATTTCCAGAGGAACTACCAGGATTACCACCTGAGCAAGAGATTGAATTTGAAATCTCTCTTATGCTTGATACCCAACCTATCTCTATCCCTCCATATAGGATGGCACCATCTGAGTTACGAGAGTTAAAGGTACAGTTGAAAGAACTGTTAGATAAAGGATTCATTCATCCTAGTACTTCACCATGGGGTGCACCTGTCTTATTTGTCAGGAAAAAGGATGGGTCGATGCGGTTGTGCATTGACTATAGACAACTAAACAAGAGGACAATAGAGAACAAGTATCCTTTACCAAGAATAGATGATATCTTTTATCAGTTACATGGTTCAACTGTATATTCCAAGATTGATTTAAGATCTGGATACCATCAGTTGAAAATTAAAGATACATATATTCCCAAGACAGCTTTTCGAACTAGATACGGGCATTATGAATTTTTAGTTATGCCTTTTGGACTAACAAATGCCCCAACAACCTTCATGGATCTCATGAATAGAGTATTCAAGGAGTTCTTAGATCACTTTGTAGTAGTCTTTATTGATGATGTGCTTATTTACTCCAAGGATAAGTATCTGCATGAACATCATCTCAAGAAGGCACTTGAAACTCTAAGGAAGAACAACTGTATGCTAAATATAGCAAATGTGACTTCTGGCTATCTGAAGTATCTTTCTTAGGCCATGTTATTTCTGGGGAAGGTATATCACTTGATCCTACAAAGGTTAGTGTGGTGATGAGTTGGGAACGCCCGAAGACTGTCACAGAAATACGATCTTTTCTGGGATTAGCTGGATATTATAGAAGATTCGTGAAGAACTTTTCACGAATAGCATTGCCAATGACTGGACTAACTCAGAAGGAGGTCCCATTCTTATGGTCTGATACATGTGAAGCTAGTTTTCAGACACTGAAGGAATGCCTAACATCTGCACCAATCCTTACTCTACCCTCCGGGAGTGAAGGGTTTACAGTGTACACTGACGCATCTAAAGAAGGACTTGGGGTGGTTCTTATGCAACATGGTAAGGTAGTTGCGTATGCATCAAGACAGATCAGGACACATGAGAAGAACTACCCAACAGATGACCTTGAATTAGCTGCCGTAGTTTTCGCTTTAAAAATATGGAGACACTACATGTATGGTATTACTTTTGAAATCTTCACCGATCATAAAAGCTTGAAATATCTGTTTGATCAAAAGGAGCTCAATATGAGATAGAGACGGTAGCTAGAGTTGTTGAAAGATTATGATTGCACTATCTCCTACCACCCAGGTAAAGGGAACGCCGTAGCAAATGCCCTTAACAGAAGAACTTATTCACCTGGGTTAGTGAGTGCTATCCACTTCTGGGGTTTACTATCAACGTTAAGCGAATGGAAACCATTTGATAATAGTGTTGATACTATAACTATTCCTCATCGATACAAACCAGAGATCTGGTATAAAATAAAGAAAGGACAGGAGGATGATCCAGTCCTTAAAGACATGAAACAACAACTTGAGAAGAATGCGATAGAGGGATTCCAGATATAAGATGGGTTACTGTATAACCATCACAAAGTTTGTGTACCAAACACACCTGAACTAAGGAAAGACATCTTACGAGAAGCGCACTGCTCAAGATTATCTATTCATCCAGGAATTACAAAGATGTATAAGGATCTTCATTCATACTTTTGGTGGCCAGAAATGAAGAAAGATGTTGCTGAGTTTGTGAATTCATGTTTCACTTGCCAGCAAGTAAAGGCTTCACACCAAAAGCCACCGGGATTATTGCAACCCCTCCCTATACCTGAATGGAAATGGGAAAGCATTTCCATGGATTTCATTACTGGCTTACCTCAGACGACTGGTAGTAAAGATAGTATCTGGGTTATAATAGATTGTCTGACAAAGGTAGCACACTTCATTCCGATAAGCTTATCTTTCACTCCAGACCAGCTTGCTGAGTTATATATTACACATGTGATTCGCCTCCACGGTATCCCAAAGGAAGTAGTTTCCGATCGAGATTCACGATTCACCTCACACTATTGGGAGAACTTCATGAAAGCCTTAGGTACACAGTTATGCTTAAGCACAACATATCATCCACAAACAGACGGTCAGTCAGAACGTACGATTCAAACACTAGAGGATATTCTACAAGCATGTGCCTTAGAATGGAAGGGATCGTGAATTAAACATTTGCCTCTTGCAGAATTCACCTACAATAATAGTTACCATACAAGTATTGGCATGGCACCATTTAAAGTACTATATGGACGAAGGCGTACTACTCCTTTGTATTGGAAAGAGGTCAGAATAAAGAACCTTTATGATTCAGATAGACTTCAGGAGACACGGGAAGCTGTAGAACTTGCTAGAAAAAGACTATTAACTGCCCAGAGTCGCCAGAAAAGTTATAGTGATACCAGGCGAAGAGACCTTGAATTTGAGGTAGGTGACTTTGTATTTCTCAAAGTATCACCTATGAAGGGTGTTCAGAGGTTTGGCTTGCGTGGGAAGTTAGCACCCAGGTTCGTGGGTCCCTTTGAAATTATTCAACGGATTGGAAAAGTTGCCTATAGACTTGCGCTTCCTCCACATCTTTCGGCAATACATGATGTATTTCATGTATCAAATCTGAGAAAGTACATTAGGGATCCAGAGCATAAGATAAGTTATGATGATTTACATGTTGATCCAGACTTGACATACCAAGAGATACCTGTGCAAATACTTGAAAGGGATATCAAGAAGTTGAGAAACAAAGAGGTGCCTCTAGTTAAAATATTATGGCGGAACCAAGAGTTTGAAGAAGCCACATGGGAACCAGAGGCAGAAATGAGAGAGAAATACCCCTACTTATTTGAGTAATAACACCGTGTATTGTATATCTTCTTTATAAATGAAATGACGTTCATTCCCTTTAAGGTTGTTATGGTTTCAATCCTCTTTAAGGTTGTTATGCATGCATTTCTAGTCTTGAGGATGAGACTTCCTTTAAGGTTGTTATAATTGTAAAGCCTTGAACTTGGCATATCTCTCGGATCCTATATAATAAGATCCGGCTCATCAAGAGGAAACCAACGGAATTTGTTTCGTGTGAATCAGACTTTGTTTCGATTTGTTATGATTTTCGGAAGAAAGAGAAGTAAGGAGGGTTAAGACGTCATTAATCCACAATGACTGTCATTAAGACTAATTAAACATGATTAAAGAAACTAATGATCGATTAAAAACCGCTAATGATCATTAGCAAATACTAATCAATAGTTAGCAAAAGATAAGTGTAAGCCGCGAAAGTTAAATCACAATTAGTGAAAGTTATTCACGATTAGTGTTAATTAAGCGTCATTAGCGAATCTAGAATCCTCTAGAATGTTCTAACTTAAGCCTCAAGTTTGGGATAAGTTTTGGCTAAAACCATAGGCCAAAACCATGGGCCACTAAACCATGGTTAAGGTCTAAACCATGGTTTTTTAACCATGATTAGTGGTTTTCTAGGGCCTATAAATAGACCCTCCTACCCATTCATTCTCTACGACTTCCACTACCACCACCACCGCAAGGGCTAGGGTCGAGAGGTCGGGAGGAGGAGTGGGAGGCGAGGGAGGAGCGCTAGCGAAGCGCTGCCGGGAGAATGAGGGGGAGAAAGGTATGATCCTCTCTTAGTTTGCTTTGTAAGCTAGGCTTTCAATTCATCCTCTAGTTCTTCCAGGTTTTGTTTTTGATTCATCTTTCTTTCCGATTCGTTTTCCTGTTGTGGTTCAAGGAGAAATCTGTGTAACACCCAACTTAGGTGTGGGCAGCTATGCATGTCAGTGACCCTGTGATTCGTCACACGTTCACTCATTTAAGACGCGTGGTGTCTACCGATTCTCCATTGTTTATGTTTCTGTTCTTTCTATTATGCTTTTATAATTATGTTGATGGAGAAATCTGTGTAATACCCTACTTAGGTGCGGGCGGCTATGCACGTCAGTGACCCTGTGATTCGTCACACGTACACTCACCTAAGATGTGTGGTGTCTACCGATTCTTCATCTCTTGTTGTTTGAGTATATTCTTTCAGTTTCGTTGTTATTTTCCTCTCGATTGATTTTATAGAGGAAACTCTTTCCGTTTTTATTTTGAAATATGTCCCGATATAAGGGGAAACTCTGCCGAAATTTTCCGAGAAATATGTCCGGATATAAGGGGAAAGTCTGTCGAAATTTTCCGAGAAATATGTCCCGATATAAGGGGAAACTCTGCCGAAATTTTAAGAGAAAATATGTTCTTGACGTTATTCGTGTTCTTCGCATTCTTCGTGTTCTTCATTCGTTCTTCATGTTCTTGACATGTTCTTAGCGTTTTGATACGAAAATGAAATTCGATCTTTTCAGGAGCCTTAAAATAGCCTTTCTAAAAACGAAACACGATAAAGCCTTGCATACACGAGAGAGAGCTCGATTAGGTAACGGAATCCTTCCTTTTGCTGTTGGGTTTTCATAAGAAATTATTGAAATTCTTGATTTTGTGTTCTTTGCTACGAAGAACCCTAATTTTGGCTATTTTTGAAAAAGTTTGAAGAATTGCTTTGTGATTCCCACTAAAATAAGGTTTACGCATCAAATTGATGCGTTGGCTTTGAAAGTTTGGGTTTGGGAGTTAAAACAGGCATACATACGTGTATATATGCATATGAATAATATATATGTGAGTCTATACTAAGTATTGTTGATTATGCAAATCAAAGACTTAATGAAAGAATTACATCATGTGAATTGATGTGGTTTGAGTTGGATCCTGAAAAGGATCATGTGCCACGTTAAGTATGATTGGGAGTAGAACTACAGGTCGGGCATGCAACCTGTAGGTTTGTCGGAAGGAACCCGTATTGGCGTTTCCCTACCTAGGTGGTACATGATTGCCCTATTATGATAAGTGCGCACGAAATGAATGTTTTGCAATGCATGGTACTGGGATCCAATATATTTTGGTTAGAACGATGGAAGATGTGGTCGTGCCATGTGGAGGCACGAGTGGTTCAATAGCGGCTGGGTCACGATAATATGCATTTAAAGCTGCTAGGTTATAGGATTAAATGTTAGCATGAGGTTTTAAGCAACCGAGTCCTCGAGGACGGTGTGCTCATTTGTTTTTCCAGGCTGAGGGTTGAGACCCTGTTTAATAAAAGAAAAGGAAATTGTCAGGGTAGTATTGGAGGATTGGTTGAGGCGACATGCGACGGCATAAGCTTACCAAGATCACCACAATCTCCAATCCCGAAGTGTCCACAGCTTCGGAGTCCAAGAATGGTGGGGTTCCCCTGGACTAATCCCTGATGTGGAATAGAAAGGAATATGACTTAAATTAATGAGAAATAATGAAATTTTTGTGATATCAAGTTTTGAAAAATTACACAATTTGTTTGCTTTTCTCTTCTTCGTTACTTAGCATTTGCTAATTTTATCCTATGATTTATGGAAAACCCAACAGGTATCGGTGAGCCATCGCAAGGACTTCAAAAATTCATCCAGCTTACATATTAGACATCCAGCCGGCCACAGTAACTTTACTTTTTAAGGTAGTTAGTAATCTTTTGTATATTTTCCTTTCAAGATGATGTACATGTAAATGGTTATAGTGGGACGGTGTATCATCTGAACTTTATTTTGTGAATGGAAAAGTGTTGAAATACTTTCTTCTGAGTATTTTTATTTGCAGTCTATTTCTGAATGTTAGTTGTGATTGCTGAATAAATTATTGCTGAGTAACCAGATCCGGATATGGGAGGATCCGACAGCCCGGGAAACGGGGTCGCGAAAGATTGGTATCAGAGCCCGGTTACTCCAATAATTTATTTAGTAATTAATAACTATGAGCAGTATTTAGAAACTAAGGTTGTATTAAGATCCTTTGATCTTAATAAATGACTGCAGTACCATTCACAAGTCATTATCCCTTATGTACATCATGCTTAGACATATAGGATCTGACCTTTAACCTTGACTCATCCCAGGATCATGGCAGACCAAGATGTGTCTAGACAATTAGCGGCTATGATGGCAATGCTCCAAGACATGGGGCAAAGGCAACAAGCATTGGAGGAGAAGCTCAGTTCACAGGCTGAGAGACCCGAGGCATCTAAGCCTGCGGATGCTAGGATTGAAGGTTCTGTCCATCTTTCTGAGGAAGAATCTAGTTACCATCCTTCAACTGAGTCTGCTCCTACCCCAACTGAAGGAGCAATGGAGAAGGCCCTTCTTAGACACCAAACATTACTAGATAATTACCGAAAGGGAAAAATTCCTTGATTCAAAGGTGTAGAGACACCTGTCGAGGCTGAGTTATGGCTCGATGACGTTACTAGGATGTTGAGGATAATCCATGCACCAGTTGACACCAAGTTGCACTTTGGTGATTACTCCCTAGCAGATTATACACGACGATGGTGGAGAGCAATTTCCAAGAAGTTAGCAGATCATGTTCCGTGGGATATCTTCGAAGAGAGGATCCGAGCTCACTTCTGTCCCTCTCATTGGGAAGAATTAAAGAGGAGAGAGTTGGATTCTCTGAATCAAGGTTCTAAGACCGTACAAGATTATCATATCCACTTTACTGAGCTACTACGGTACTCACCAGCTCTAGAAGCTTCACCACAAGAGTGTCTTACCAAATTTGTTAGCGGTCTTCAGGGAGATCTACGAGAAAAGCTTGCTGGTTTTAGAGCCACAACCGTAGATGAAGCAATGGACACCGCCTCTCGTATTGAGATGGAGAGGGATGAAAACCACCAAAGAAGAAGTTTCCACTTTAATGGTGGACCATCCAAAAGCAAGGCACATTATAATCGTAGAGATCGTCGCTATCATGCAACCGGTTCCAATATAAGCTCACCACATACCTTGGGTCAGGAATTATCAGGAAGAAGGGGTTTCTCTAGACCTCCACTATATCCTCGCGACTCAGCAGCAGGAGCTAGCACCTCTGTAGCTGGATCTTCAGCTCAAACAGGAGCACATGTGTGTTTTTACTGTCATCAAGAAGGCCACATCAAGAAAGATTGTCCGAAGTTGAGAGGTTCAGGGTTTAAATCAACCCCAATTAACAGTATAACATCCACCTCGAGCAATGGAGCAACACACAGAGGAAGACATAGTAGAGGTCGGGGCTCACAAGGAGCATCTCCTAGACAACAACCACAACAAAGTGTTGCGGGTTCTAGCTTGCCTATTCCTAATGGCCAGCTAAATGCAATCACTGAAGAACAAGCCTACAATTTGGGCACAATCGTACGATGTACCGTTACTATTTATGGCTTTTCAGTACATGCCTTATTTGATTCTGGTGCTTCACATTCATTTATTGCTCAACGGTTAGTACCCACTTTGGGTAAGAAATCAGTAGAAGTACAACAGTCCTATCTAATCAAGGGACCATGAGGACAAGTGTTTATAATCCGAGAAATCCTGGATAATTGTATAGTAGTGATAGCGGGACATTAGTTACCTGTTTCACTACTACTAATAGAAATGGAGGACTTTGATCTTATACTAGAAATGGATTGGTTAGAAAGGCATCATACATGTCTTGACTGTTTCCAGAAGACAGTAATGTTTCACCTTTCTAACTCGATAGAGTTCCACTTCATTGGAAAGACATCCAATGAGAATATCAAATATATCTCTACATTGAAGGCACAACAATTGTTAGATTAAGGGTGCCAAGGTTATTTAGCTTATGTATCCACTACATCAGGGTTAGAAAGAATGATAGAAGATGTGCCTATAGTGTGCAAGTTTCCTGATGTATTTCCAGAGGAACTACCAGGACTACCACCTGAGCGAGAGATTGAATTTGAAATCTCTCTTATGGTTGATACCCAACCTATCTCTATCCCTCCGTATAGGATGGCACCATCTGAGTTACGAGAGTTAAAGGTACAGTTGCAAGAACTGTTAGATAAAGGATTCATTCGTCCTAGTACTTCACCATGGGTGCACCTATCTTATTTGTCAAGAAAAAGGATGGGTCGATGTGGTTGTGCATTGACTATAGACAACTAAACAAGAGGACAATAGTAAACAAGTATCCTTTACCAAGAATAGATGATCTCTTTGATCAGTTACAGGGTTCAACTGTGTATTCCAAGATTGATTTAAGATCCGGATACCATCAGCTGAAAATTAAAGATACAGATATTCCCAAGACAGCTTTTTGAACTAGATACAGGCATTATGAATTCTTAGTTATGCCTTTTGGACTAACAAATGCCCCAGTAGCCTTCTTGGATCTCATGAATAGAGTATTCAAGGAGTTCTTAGATCACTTTGTAGTAGTCTTTATTGATGATGTGCTTATTTACTCCAAGGATAAGTATCTGCATGAACATCATCTCAGGAAGGCACTTGAAACTCTAAGGAAGAACAAACTGTATGATAAATATAGCAAATATGACTTCTGGCTATATGAAGTATCTTTCTTAGGCCATATTATTTCTACGGAAGGTATATCACTTGATCCTACAAAGGTTAGTGCGGTGATGAGTTGGGAACGTCCGAAGACTGTCACAGAAATACGATCTTTTCTGGGATTAGCTGGATATTATAGAAGATTCGTGAAGGACTTTTCACGAATAGCATTGCCAATGACTGGACTAACTCAGAAGGAGGTCCCATTCTTATGGTCTGATACATGTGAAGCTAGTTTTCAGACACCGAAGGAATGCCTAACATCTGCACCAATCCTTACTCTACCCTCCGGGAGTGAAGGGTTTACAGTGTACACTGACGTATCTAAAGAAGGACTTGGGATGGTTCTTATGAAACATGGTAAGGTAGTTGCGTATGCATCACGACAGCTCAGGACACATGAGAAGAACTACCCAACACATGACCTTGAATTAGCTGCCGTAGTTTTCGCTTTAAAGATATGGAGACACTACCTGTATGGTATTACTTTAGAAATCTTCATCGATCATAAAAGCTTGAAATATCTGTTTGATCAAAAGGAGCTCAATATGAGATAGAGACGGTGGCTAGAGTCGTTGAAAGATTATGATTGGACTATCTCCTACCACCCAGGTAAGGGGAACGTCGTAGCAGATGCCCTTAGCAGAAGAACTTATTCACCTGAGTTAGTGAGTGCTATCCACTTCTGGGGTTTACTATCAACGTTAAGCGAATGGAAACCATTTGATAATAGTGCTGATACTATAACTATTCCTCATCGATACAAACCAGAGATCTGGGATAAAATAAAGAAAGGACAGGAGGATGATCCAGTCCTTAAAGACTTGAAACAACAACTTGAGAAGAATGAGATAGAGGGATTCCAGATACAAGATGGGTTACTGTATAACCATCACAAAGTTTGTGTACCAAACACACCTGAACTAAGGAAAGACATCTTACGAGAAGCGCACTGTTCAAGATTATCTATTCATCCAGGAATTACAAAGATGTATAAGGATCTTCATTCATACTTTTGGTGGCCAGGAATGAAGAAAGATGTTCCTGAGTTTGTGAATTCATGTTTCACTTGCCAGCAGATAAAGGCTTCACACCAAAAGCCACCAGGATTATTACAACCCCTCCCTATACCTGAATGGAAATGGGAAAGCATTTCCATGGATTTCGTTACTGGCTTACCTCAGACGACTGGTAGTAAAGATAGTATCTGGGTTATAATAGATCGTCTGACAAATATAGCACACTTCATTCCGATAAGCTTATCTTTCACTCCAGACCAGCTTGCTGAGTTATATATTACACATGTGATTTGCCTCCACGGTATCCCAAAGGAAGTAGTTTCCGATCGAGATTCATGATTCACCTCACACTATTGGGAGAACTTCATGAAAGCCTTAGGTACACAGTTATGCTTAAGCACAACATATCATCCACAAACAGACGGTCAGTCAGAACGTACGATTCAGATACTAGAGGATATGCTACGAGCATGTGCCTTAGAATGGAATGGATCGTGGATTAAATATTTGCCTCATGCAGAATTCACCTACAATAATAGTTACCGTACAAGTATTGGCATGGCATCATTTGAAGCACTATATGGACGAAGGCATGCTACTTCTTTGTGTTGTCAAGAGGTCGGAATAAAGAAACCTTTATGTTTCAGATAGACTTCAGGAGACACGGGCTGTAGAACTTGCTAGAAAAAGACTATTAACTGCCCATAGTCGCCAGAAAAGTTATAGTGATACCAGGCGAAGAGACCTTGAATTTGAGGTAGGTGACTTTGTATTTCTCAAAGTATCACCTATGAAGGGTGTTCAGAGGTTTGGCTTGCGTGGAAAGTTAGCACCCAGGTTCGTGGGTCCCTTTGAAATTATTCAACGGATTGGAAAAGTTGACTATAGACTTGCGCTTCCTCCACATCTTTCGGCAATACATGATGTATTTCATGTATCAAATATGAGAAAGTACATTAGGGATCCAGAGCATAAGATAAGTTATGATGATTTACATGTTGATCCAGACTTGACATACCAAGAGATACCTGTGCAAATACTTGAAAGGGATATCAAGAAGTTGAGAAACAAAGAAGTGCCTCTAGTTAAAATATTATGGCGGAACCAAGAGTTTGAAGAAGCCACATGGGAACCAAAGGCAGAAATTAGAGAGAAATACCCCTACTTATTTGAGTAATAACACTGTGTATTGTATATCTTTTTTATAAATGAAACGACGTTCATTCTCTTTAAGGTTGTTATGGTTTCAATCCTCTTTAAGGTTGTTATGCAAGCATTTCTAGTCTCGAGGACGAGACTTCCTTTAAGGTTGTTATAATTCTAAAGCCTTGAACTTGGCATATCTCTCGGATCCTATATAATAAGATCCGGCTTGTCAAGAGGAAACCAGTGGAATTTGTTTCGTGTGAATCGGAATTTGTTCCGATTTGTTATGATTTTCGGAAGAAAGAGAAGTAAGGAGGGTTAAGACGTCATTAACCTATAATGACTGTCATTAAGACTAATTAAACATGAATAAAGAAACTAATGATTGATTAAAAACCGCTAATGATCATTAGCAAACACTAATCAATAGTTAGCAAAAGATAAGCGTAAGCCGCGAAAGTTAAATCGTGATTAGTGAAAGTTAATCACGATTAGTGTTAATTAAACGTCATTAGCGAATCTAGAATCCTCTAGAATGTTCTAACTTAAGCCCCAAGTTTGGGATAAGTTTTGGCTAAAACCATGGGCCAAAACCATGGGCCACTAAACCATGGTTAAGGTCTAAACCATGGTTTTCTAACCATGGTTATGGTTTTTTGGGGCTTATAAATAGACCCTCCTACCCATTCATTCTCTACGACTTCCACTACCACCACCACCCCAAAGGCTAGGGTCGAGAGGTTGGGAGGAGGAGTGGGAGGTGAGGGAGGAGCGCTAGCGAAGCGCTGCCGGGAGAACGAGGGGGAGAATGGTATGATCCTCTCTTAGTTTGCTTCATAAGCTAGGCTTTCAATACATCCTCTAGTTCTTCCAGGTTTTGTTTTTGATTCATCTTTCTTTCCGATTCATTTTCCTGTTGTGGTTCAAGGAGAAATCTGTGTAACACCCTACTTAGGTGCGGGCGACTATGCATGTCAGTGACCCTGTGATTCGTCACGCGTTCACTCATCTAAGACGCGTGGTGCCTACCGATTCTCTATCGTTTATGTTTCTGTTCTTTCTATTATGATTTTATAATTATGTTGATGGAGAAATCTGTGTAATACCCTACTTAGGTGCGGGCGGCTATGCACGTCAGTGACCCTGTGATTCGTCACACGTTCACTCACCTAAGATGTGTGGTGTCTACCGATTCTTCATCTCTTGTTGTTTGAGTTTATTCTTTCAGTTTCGTTGTTATTTTCCTCTCGATTGATTTTATAGAGGAAACTCTTTCCGTTTTTATTTTGAAATATGTCCCGATATAAGGGAAAACTCTACCGAAATTTTCCGAGAAATATGTCCCGATAGAAGGGGAAACTCTGTCGAAATTTTCCGAGAAATATGTCCCGATATAAGGGGAAACTCTGCCGAAATTTTAAGATAAAATATGTTCTTGACGTTCTTCGTGTTCTTCGCGTTCCTCGTGTTCTTCGTTCGTTCTTCATGTTCTTGACATGTTCTTAGCGTTTTGATACGAAAATGAAATTCGATCTTTTCAGGAGCCTTAAAATTGCCTTTCTAAAAACAAAACACGATAAAGCCTTGCATACACGAGAGAGAGCTCGATTAGGTAACGAAATCCTTCCTTTTGCTGTTGGGTTTTCATAAGAAATTATTGAAATTCTTGATTTTGTGTTCTTTGCTACGAAGAACCCTAATTTTGGCTATTTTTGAAAAAGTCTGAAGAATTGCTTTGTGATTCCCACTAAAATAAGGTTTACGCATCAAATTGATGCATTGGCTTTGAAAGTTTGGGTTTGGGAGTTAAAACAGGCATAAATACGAGTATATATGTATATGAATAATATATATGTGTCTATACTAAGTATTGTTGATTATGCAAATCGAAGACATAATAAAAGAATTACATCATGTGAATTGATGTGGTTTGAGTTGGATCCTGAAAAGGATCATGTGTCACGTTAAGGATGACTGGGAGTAGAACTACATGTCGGGCATGCAACCTGCATGTTTGTCGGAAGGAACCCGTATTGGCGTTTCCCTACCTAGATGGTACACGGTTGCCCTGTTATGATAAGTGCGCACGAAATGAATGTTTTGCAACGCGTGGTACCGAGATCCAATATATTCGGGTTGGAACGACGGAAGATGTGGTCGTGCCATGTGGAGGCACGAGTGGTTCAATAGCGTCTGGGTCATGATAATATGTATTTAAAGCCGCTAGGTTATATGATTAAATGTTAGCCTGAGGTTTTAAGCAACCGAGTCCTCGAGGACAGTGTGCTCATTTGTTTTTCCAGGCTGAGGGTTGAGGCCCTGTTTAATAAAAGAAAAGGAAATTGTCAGGGTAGTATTGGAGAATTGGTTGAGGCGACGTGCGGCGGCATAAGCTTACCAAGATCAACACAATCTCTAATCCTGAAGTGTCCACAGCTTCGGAGTCCAAGAATGATGGGGTTCCCCTGTACTAATCCCTAATGTGGAATAGAAAGAAATAAGACTTAAATTAATGAGAAAGAATGAAATTTTTGTGATATCAAGTTTTGAAAAATTACACAATTTGTTTGCTTTTCTCTTCTTCGTTACTTAGCATTCGCTAATTTTATCCTATGATTTATGACAAACCCAACAGGTATCGGTGAACCATCACAAGGACTTTAAAAATTCATCCAGCTTACATACTAGACATCCAGCCAGCCACAATAGCTTTACTTTTTAAGGTAGTTAGTAATCTTTTGTATATTTTCCTTTCAAGCTGATGTACATGTAAATGGTTATAGTAGGACAGTGTATCATCTGAACTTTATTTTGTGAATGGAAAAGTGTTGAAATACTTTCTTCTGAGTATTTTTATATGCAGTCTATTTCTGAATGTTAGTTGTGATTGCTGAATAAATTATTGCTGAGTAACCAGATCCGGATATGGGAGGATCCGACGGCCCGGGAAACGGGGTCACGGAATTTTAAGATTCAAAACCCATTGGAGTTCGTTCTATAAATAGCCACCCTCCACCATCTCTGTGAGTTTGATCCATTTTTAACCCATGTTTCCTCGGAATCGAGTAATAGAGGTAACCCTCCGGTGACAGAGGAGAGTTTCTCCGATCCTAAGCGTGAAATAGGGTGTGCAGATCCGTGATTCAACTACGCTGTCAGAGCCCTACGCCGTGCGTTCTGCCACTTTGCCGTACCCCCAGATCGAGGCGATTTTCCTCTTCCTTTCTTCACCGTAGGTAATTTAAGTGTTTTCGCTTCGATTTTGCATTTAAATTTCACCTTGATTTCATTTAAATCACTTAGATCATACCTTCATCTTCAACCTCCGATCTGCACGATCGGAGGAGTTCCGATCATCGTCGACCATTTACGACTACACCAACACCTTCACCAGACTTTTCTCCATCTCTTCCACTATCTGATCACCCTCATATCTTTCCCAATTCGAGTATCGATCTCCCCTAGGGCTGTCAAAAAATTCTCAGGTTTGACATTCGCTCAGATTCAGCTCGGTAAAAGTTCGTTTTAGATTCGATTCGAAAATAAACGACCCGAACCTGAACACGAGTTTGGGCTCGATTAAATAAACGAACCGAACCTCAAAAACATAAGTTCGCTTAGGTTTGGTTCGTTAAAAGCTCGATTATATACATTGATACATACATACATACATATATAAAAATATATACATATATATTGTACATATAAATAAAAATATATTCTCTCAAAACGTGAGGGCTTTCTCTTAAAATTTCCATACATATATTATATTTATGTATATAAAATCTCTCAAAATGAGGGGGCTCTTTCTTAATTTTTCCAAATCCACCCACCCTAACCTAATTCGGTTTCCAGGAACCCTCCCTCCTGCCGTCCACGCACGCCGCCCACCCCCAAGACCCCATCCCCTGCGACTTGCGATTCGCCCTCGGCCCCTCACACTGCCACGAGGCTGCGAACCTGCGAGGCCCTCTCGCCCTCACGCTGCCGCCTGCCCCTCGCGCCCACACGCTGCTGCGCTGTCCCTTCCGATCGACCCCTTCCCCTCTCGCAGCACGTTGCCGCCTTGCCGGTCACCCCCTTCCCCCTCGGCTCTCAACCTCAACTGTCTTTCGCCCCTCTCCCATCTCGACCTCACACTGCCGCGACGCCGCCTGCGAGTGCCGAGCATCCCCCTTCCCTCTCGCAGTCGCAACACGTTGTCGGTCACCCCTCCCCCCTCGGCTCTCGCCCTCACAGTGTTGTCGTCCCTCTCCCATCTCTCCATCACGCAGTGACGGGCAAGCACATCTCCTGCACACCGTTGGCCCGCACGCCGTTGGTGACACACGCACCACAACACACAGTTATAATCCTTAAATCTAAGATGTGTTTTTTTACTATATATTATCATGACTTTGAATGAATGCTAAAGAATGTCTTAGTAAGTAAATCTAAGATGTGCCACTTTTATTATATGGATGCTGATAAGTTTGATACAACCGAACAAATATTAGGTTTCACATTAACTAATTATTTTTCCATGTTGTGTATATTGAATATTGTTTAGCACTATAATAATATGTTATTTATATTATTTTTTTAGAAAATGGCTCCTACACCATCCTCCTAACAATCTATTGATCAAGTAATATTAGAGAGAAATGAGATGGATGATGGTGAGATTAATAATGAAGTGGTTGATTTAGGAGATGATCAGGTTGAAGTAAGTGAAACTGAAGAAGATGCAGGAGAAGGTAAAAAAAGAGCGAGGAAAAAAACATCCTTTGTGTGGTCTTTTTTTGAAGACATTTCTATCAAGATTGCTAAGAGTAATGGGAAAGAAGGTGAAGAGAAACAAGCCGTGATTAAAACCAAATACAAGTGTTGTGGAGAGGTTTTGTCTAAACCTAAGAGCGGGACAACCAGTCACATGAAGAGGCATTTGGAAAATGTATGTCCATATTACAAATGATGTGATAAGAAAAACAAGCAATCGACCCTTTCTTTTACCTCTACCACTGAGGAAAAGGGTGGAATACTTGGATTTTCCGTGCCAATGTCATATGATTCGAAGAAGGTGAAAGATGTACTTGCAAGAATGATACTCATGCATGAGTACCCTTTTAAGATGGTCGAGCACCTTGGATTTAATATTTTTGCAAAATTATTGAATCCTAGATATGAGAAGATGTCTAGGAACACAATAAAAAATGAATGCATCAAGGTGTATGATTCTGAGAAAGAAAAATTAAAGGCAAGTTTCAAGAACGTGGATCGCATACAGTAGCTCTTTATCACCAAAAACAGTCGAGACACTAGTTTGTGCAGGAAATTGGATTAGAGAATGCACGAAGGACACGCCTAATCCAATTGTAAGTGTATTTAAATTTTAATTCTTTTATTGATTTAATAGTAGTAGAATATTAATGTATTCTTTCTAATACTGTAGGGAGATTATTTGGAAAAAGAAGAATTAGAAATTTCTCTTCCCACCAACTTTGGATCCATGTCATCTGTTTAAGGTATAATACAAATCTTTCAATGCACTTGGTTATGCAAGATAATAATTTATCCTGCAATTTCTTATGGATGGTGTTCTCTATTTTATATTTCAGGAGATTTCATTTCTTATCCTCACGTTTATTACATATCTTCACAAGGTATGATCAAAGTATTCTCTGTTGTGTGTTGATTTTATTTATGTGGACGACTCCTTTCATTTTAATTTTTTCCAGGTTTTTGAGATGCAAGAAAATGACGCAATCTCTTTGGAGTGTGGCTGATTTTTTGTAACTTTCTTTTATGTTAAACATTTAATTTGTGGGAACTTTATAATTTAACTTTCTGTGAACTGTTTTAATTTGCAACATGCAAGGATAGTAATTTTGGGTTAAGAGTGATCTTTTTTCTTGACATGGCAGTATGGCACATGTCAACTTATATATTTTCTTGTTGATTGTTCATAAGATTTAGATGTGGTTGAATTATTTTTTATTGATAAATTACAATGTAAGCGTGTAATACATTTTGACCTACAAGAATGACATCATATGTATTCGGGGACGCTCCTTCCTCATTCATCCGTGTTGTCTATTCGTGAATATGGTACGCACTTCTTTGATATATATCGTTCTTTCTTTAATTAGGAACTTGTTTCTCATGATTATATTAGTGATGAACTCATCCTTTCATGCAGGATCTGTTACCATGCCTTATGTACGATACTATCTCTAGAATTTCATATCACGATGAACAAACACAATCTTCACGATTAGGAGCATCGCGTATTATAGCATCTCCAAAGATGATATTCTCAAGTCGTCCATAGTCTATGTCGTGATAATGATTGTATTTGTTCTTTCATAGGTGATGATTCATTACTCACTTAATTATATGAACACTTTTTGCAACTCAAATCTTAGTTTCCAATCTTATGAATGTAGGATGAAAGTACTTCACAGTGCAAGATTACATATTAGAATTTGTTTTTCTACTTTGCTTTCATAAGCCTGCAAATTGCCCTTGCCTTTCTAATCATAAGCATGTTCAAGAATGTCAAGAGCGCTCAAGGTTAGTAACTGATCTTTTTCTCTGACAAATTAATATATTTTTATATCCTACAATCTCTACTTGTATCATGTATGTTTGTTGTTTAGATCATTCTACTTTAACACATGACAGCAGTTACAAACTTACGGTAACCCATCTTGTTTTGTTGCTTCTTTAGCTTTTAAATGTGCGTATAATTTTTTTAGAATGTTCCTTATTAGCCTTGAATTTTTAGTTTGGAATGGTTGTAAATTTATGGTCAAGTTTGATGTCATTTGTTTATATGTGTTTTAGAGGTTGAAATGAGATATATTTTAAGTTGGCTTGTATATCCATCCATATAAATATAAGGAAAATGGTATATAAGTTATATAACATACACTATTGAAGTTTTTTTTTATCAAAAGACATTAACCAATGCAAAAATACATATATATTTAGCATTATCAATGTTTACTCTAAAACAAGCCTTTAACGAGCCGAACCGAGCCTTCACGAACCTTACCCGAGCCGAGCCGAACCTGAATACGATTTTTATTTTATCGAGCCGATCCGAACCTGAGCCTTAAAGTATACTAAACGAACCGAACCGAGCCTGGGTAGGTTCGCTCAGGTTTGGCTCGTTTACACCCCTAATCTCCCCTCTGATCACCTTTGCCAGAGATCCTCACTTATTCACCATTTGCTCATGCTTTTTACCTACTTTCTTAGCTGGAGGTTTCCTCTGAGCATAAGCTTTTCATTGCAGGGTCAAAGCACGTTGTATTAGCATTGAATCGAGTTCTAGAGGCTCACATGAAGTCGCTACCTTTCCGACCTCCAGAACGTCGATTAAGAGACTTCGAGCTCCTTTGCTCCAGCTGACCGAGAGAGGAGATCCCCAGGAGTCATTCAGATCCTTTAGGAGTCAATGTGGTTGGAGATCAAGTGAGTATTAGCTGATCAGAGTTAACCATCGACCACCTTCTTTCACGTTCTTCTAGATAGCTCCAACGCCACATGATCAAGAACAAGGGCCTAGTTTCAATCACAACCTATTGATTTCCCATAAAAGTCGATCGTTGATCAAAGCTACCAGATCCGATCGACGCCCTCCGTGCACGAGCAAATTTTGGCTATCTTATCTGAGAGGGAGGGCATCAGAGTCGTCCAGAGTTCCATGTCAATTATGGGTATAATTGTGATCATGCCCTTTATTTTTATTTTATTTTTAAATAAGTCCTTTTGGACACGTGTTTGCATGTAATAAATTAAATAATTGCATTTTATGTCTTGTACTTTATTTTAATTGCATTTATGTCATGTTTAAACCGCAAACGTGGCTAGCACTTGACTTCTTAGGTAAATTGCAATAAAAAGTCTTCATTTCCTTATTATTATTGGTCCTTGGATTTATTTTATTTACGACTAGGTCGAATCCAAAGGGGCACACGTGCTTATGCCCGCATTTTCTGGAATAACTTGCACAATTCACCCCGTAGTTTTTATATTTATTATCATTTAGTCTGCAAACTTTAAATCTTTGCATATATGCCCCTCTGAGACTGCATTTATTTTGCATGATAAAAGTTAAATAAAATATATCAAAACCTCATTAAAATTCCACAAAAATTATTTTAGCATTCTGATAATTAAATCTTTCATCCATAATTTTTATTTTGCATTTTTATTGTTCTTATTATTTTCCAAAAATTCAAAAACCTCATAAAAATTCCTATTTGCATTTGAAAATCAATAAAAATATAAAACTTTTTCTAAAAAATCTAAAAAAACTCTTGTTTACTTATTTTGATATATTTTAATTTCTATATAATTTTGGAATTTATATTCCTCATAAAAACCATAAAAATCATAAGATAATAAAAAACACAAAATTCATAAAAATTCAGAGAAAATTATAAAAATTTATAAAATAACTTTCTGGAAAATACAAAAATTCCTATTTCATTTTGTATATTTTTCATCTATTTTTTGATCCTATTTGATATTTTGAAAATCCAAAATCATTCATTTTGTGTTCTATTTATTTTATTTTTTGTTTTTTATTTATTTAAAAGTCTTTAAAAATTGTGGAAAATTATGGAAAAAATCATACAAACATTTAAAAAGTGTCAGAAATAAAAAATAATTTTGTTTGAATTTTATGTGTATTTTAATACTTTGTAAAAACTGAGAGTTGTCTCCTTCTTTCCTTTTTATTGATTTCTTTATTAATTTATATTCATTTTTGTTATAATTATTTTAAAAATTCTTTTGCAAAATGAAAAATAAAAAAAATAAAAAACTAAATAAAAAATATAGTATTTAAATTCCATTAAAAATACAAAATTTGGCAACACAAAAACCAAAAGTAGTGTGCGTAGAAATTCCTTGATTCTTTTCATTGATTTTTCACTACATTGAACAACCCTCGAGATTTTTATAGCCTCCATGAGTTCGACCATGTATGCTATACATGTAAATTAAATAGTAAAGTTCTCTTGCTACGTTTTCTTTATTTATTTTGGCTTGAGAATCGAATAAATTTTTGTTTGATGCTTCTTTGGGTTACGCCGACCACAATTCCTTTGTGAATAATTTATTTAAATAAAAGCCTGAACTTTAACACTCAACAAAATGACGTCGTTGCCGGAGAGTCATGATGAGGGTAGTTAGATTTTTCTCTTGACCTATATTCTTGGTTGTTTATACTTGTTTTTCTTTCTCTTATTTTTGTCTATTTTTCTGACATTTATTTCATTGTTTATACTCACGGTCACATATTCTTTGTCTACATATTTTTGTCTGCATATTTTTATCAAATATTTCTCTCATTTATTTTTTCTATATTTTTTTGTATAAATATTGTGGATCTGCATCTTGTTGAGGAGTGAGCACTCAAATTGAATTCTACGTACCGTGAGGGAGCTTATACAATGCTTGCAGGATCCAATTTGTCGGACATCGAAAGCTCCCCAAGACCAGACTTTGGAATTTATTTGAGATCCATTTTCACTTGTTCTTCTCACTCTGCTTCTTATCCACTTCTTTGTTGCATGTCTATATTTCTTGTATTTATTTTCACATTATTTTTGCTCATATTTTAATAATTGTGTCTCTTACATTATCTTGTGTTTCCTCTTTCTTGCGAGGGACCGACGAGTGAGGGTGGCTTTCTTAGGAGAGCCGGTGCATCCGAGTGATGTGGAGGCGACTTGTTTCTTCATCAAGTTGTAGGAGAGCGTAGGAGGAGAAGAAGATTTGGAGGAGACCAACCACTTGGAGCATTTTTGCATATATCATTTTTTGTTTTATTTAGCACTTTTATTCATTCATTATTCTTGTAATACATTGTCATTATTTATTTGGCGCTTGCCTCTTTTTCTATTTTCTAAAAGGACACATTATACCTTGTGTGTGCGGTGTCTGTTTCACCAAGTGTCGGTGCACTTGGGTGACCTCACCGGTTTTGTTTTCGTCACCTTCTTTTTCTTTTTCTTCTCTCGAAGTTTTATGTGCTTGAGCCCTTAGAAGTAGGTTATATTATCTTGCTTGAGCCAGGTATTTAATTGGGTCCAATTCACCTAAACAAGAATATCTGTACCTATAGAGTAGAGCATAACTTGGACTTAGTCAAATTAACATGTTCTTACCCGTTAATAGAAGCTTTTAGGACAGTTCTCATACATCATATAGGGTAGTTTATTTTCTGTATTTACTTTCTGCGCATATCACCCTGTATGTATAGTGCTAGCGACAAGGTACGCATCCTCTATCTCCTGCATACATCATTGAATTATCTCGCACATTGGCATTTCCGATTTCCTTCCCCTGTTTTCACTCTCATAATATTACAAGGAAATTGGAAAATTTGTTAGTTCATTGTCTTGAAAAAATCCAAAAAAGTGAAAATTGTATAAAATCGGGTCTGCTAAAGAAAACTTGACCTTAAAACTAAATGTAAGGACAAATCATCATTGTTTTGTGGAGAGTAACCCCCTCATTATTTGCAGGTACTTACCTTCAGACAGAGTGGGTGAGGACGTAGCCGTAAGGATAGAGTCTAAATCCCTGGACTTGTGCCTTAAGTACCTGCACATCACTTTTCAATGTATGGTTGCAACTGTAAGCACTTGCCTCCGACCATAGAAAATCGTTTTGGTGTACTAATACTCTTATATCCCTTTGGACATGGTATTGAACCCGACAGTCTAGGAAGTTGGTACTGCTATTTGGGGAGGTCTGAGTATGCACACTAGGAGATAACGACGACTCACCTTGTGTGTTGGTAGTAAGCAGCTTTTTGTAAATTCACTAAACTTAAAATTGAAAAGATAAAAGACAGAACTTTAACGGTCTCCACTTGTGTTCAGTTGGTGAATCGGGGGTTTGTATCGTGTTTGTTTGCTAGTGCTAGAGATCCCTCCGCGCCCTTCGTGCCTTTTTCTCACTTTCTTCTTGTGTTAGCCATCATGTTCTCGCATCTTTCCTTTTGAAAATCGAAGATGTCAGATTGGAGAATTTCTCGTTCGGACTTTGCGAACTCATTTAACACTCCAAACCGATCGTCTTCTATTTGGGAAGTCTCATTTCCCGAATATTCCTCTTTCTCCACTTCATCTTTTACATCATCGAACAATCCATTGTTCAAGATTTACTCTAATCTTTACTATCATTTGAGACTCCACCATTCTTGAAGACTAATCCAGTAGAATTTACACTTGCAGAAACTGAGATAGTGCACTTGATGCCACGTAAGGGAAATGGTTCCATGGCTGAGAAGAGCGAGATCAATAACACCATGTTAGCTTCCATACAGGCCATTAAAGCACAATTAAATGAACAGGTTGACATGCAAGTTGGATTGAGAGATATGATCATCGGGCTGAGGCAAGATAGACAAGAGAGGAGAGAGGATAATAGAAACCTTGGAGGAGGTGGGAATGAGGGAGGAGATGATCCATTACTTGATCCAGTGGCTAAGCTAACATTGAAGGATGCCTATAATCCAGGGGTAGGACAAACCAACTCATGGATTGGAATCCTTGCTATTCATGGACATTTTGAACTTAAGACCACTATTTTGCTACTTCTCCCCATATTCCACGGGCACATATATGAAGAATCATATGTACATCTCCAATAGTTCGATCACATATGTGGTACTATACACTACCCAAATGTTCCTTTGGAGGCAGTGAAGATGACAACCTTCCCGTTCAGTCTCATAGACAAGTCTTTATACTGGATCAACCACTTGAGAAGGGTTGTCACTCAAGGACGAAGCCAGGGGCAAATTATTGAGACTACACACATACATATACACATATACACATATACATGTAGATACATTATATATAAAGTTTATCTATGTTATGATTTATCTTTTTAATTATTAATATTTATTTACAAGGATTTTTTACAAAGATACCCCTATAAACTTACAATTTCATAAAAATATCCAAACAAACATTATTTATGGGAAAAAAGTCCTTACAAAATTCTTCAAATCACAAAAACTTTTATCAATATGATGTTAAGTAGTACCACTAAATCTTATATTTTTAAAAAGTAAAATTAGATCACACTTGATGTAGGGATGCAAAGGGATATATATACACCTATTCCTTATAATATATTTTGACAGGTGTATATGTATCTGTATTAAAATGAATACATATATAAATGTCACTTTAGTGTCCACATACATTTTTGTCTATATTTTTATTTTTTTAATATATAGTTGTATATTTATTTTTAATTACTTAAATTTATTTGATATAATTTTTATGATATATATATTGTATTTGTTTCATAATAAGCCATTCAATTCATATATATAGGCTAATTTATGAAGTATTTGCGATTGTATTCATATTCAATCCGTATTCATTTGTATCTATACTCAATTTTCAAGATACAATAACACATTATTCATATTCGTTGATATATATATATATATTGACATCCATACTCATGTATTAAAAAAATGGACATGATAACACCTATATGCTTGTCCATAACTAATCATTTATACCCTTATTTTGGTATCTTTTGCATAGCGTAATTAGTCTTTACATTCTAAATTTTGACAATTATTTTAATAATCCAGCATTTTTAATGGGTTTATTTATGTTCAAAATAAAAGTTCATAAAAAGACATAAAGGTTGGAATGCGTACAATTTGTAACTACTAATAATTAATTATGCATCTTTAATAAAGGGCAATGAAATGCGTGTATATGTATGTTTTTTTTAATCTATCAATATTTCATCCGTTGCTAAATATATAATTATGAGTATTATTTGTTACAAAATGATTTTTATGTAAAAAAATAGAGACGAATGTCATATCTATTACTATATCATTAAGAAAGGTCAATATGTCAATGCTTATTTGTCATATTTTTCAGATTATCAACTAATCCTCGATATTAAAATTGTGACGGTTAACCGTCACTATATGGACCATTGACACTGATATAACAATGGATATTATATTCTTTCCTAATTTCAAATATAAAAAATCTCGTTAAATATTATTCATCATCAACATATGATATAATGACGAATTAAAAATCTCTACATACTTATTTTGTTCTTGTAGTTATTATATAGGGATGCAAACAGACGGATACAGATACAGATATAGGTATTACTGAATCCTTATCCATTTTTGTATATGAATAATGGATTCGGATACAGATCTTGACGGATATTAAAATTATCTTACCATATCATTAAAAAATAGATACATTTATAAAACATATACTGATCACATACGAGTAATGTTAGAAATACTCTATAGAATTGACTTAAATATGTAAGAATTGGATGGAAAATACATGATATAACTTTAGTAAATGTATTTATCATAAAAATTATACAAATATGGTAAAATAAGGTATAGAATTATGTTATATATGGTTAAAAAATAAATCTATGACTATATTTATATACAAAAATAGATATACGTATACGGATATGAATGTTTGTAGATATCAAAATGATGTCCATATCCGTATCCATTTTAAAATGGATACGAATACGGATGTAAAAAAATCTGTATAAAACAGATACGGTGGCGGATCGAATAAGGATATATCCGTAACTAACTGTTTGCATCCCTATATGTATAGCATGTAGTTATTGTAAAACATACAAGTGTTAATAATTAAATTATCGTATTCAGATCATATTATTAAGTTTTTATTGAGAAATGAGGGTGGAAGAATAATATACAACTTATAAATGGGAGATAGGGGACATTTTATACAACTTATTAACATTTATATTTAACTATTGTTTTTTAAATCACATACTATTACTATTATATAATATATAATAAGTACTTGTTGGGAGACGGGGGGACCAAGCCCCCTCCCTCTCCTTGTCCCCATCACTGTTGTCACTACTTGGGAAGAGTTGAGGTCCGCATTTTTGAACAAGTACTACCCATTCAGACGATTTAACCAAATACATTCGTTGATTGCCAACTTCTCCCAGATGTCCTATGAGCCTATTCACAAGGCGTGGGAAAGATTCAAAGACTTGACGGAGAAGTTCTCCCATCATGATATTCCAAAGACAAGACTAGTGTAGAACTTCTTTGGGAGCTTGAGCACTGAGGACTAGAAGCTGTTAGATGCCTCTTGTGTGTGTGTGTGTGGGGGGGGGGGGGCATTTCAACAAGGACGAGGATGTCCTATACCAGATTTTTGAGGTGATGGCAGAGAGCTCTGCAACTCTTTATTCTTCCCATGCATTCCAGAAGCATCACGTTCCTTCTCTACTGCAGCACCTCACAAGGCTATCAACATGACAAAATCACATGATGTAGATTGGGTGGACAGTTCAGATCTGACCATCATTGGAAATCACCTATCTAAGGTGGACACTATTGAGAAACGATCCAGGGAGCTTGAGGAGCTCCAAGTGATCGAACAGAGGATGAAGAATCTAGAGTAAGTTGGATGAGATAACCAAGCATTTGGAGCTTCTTGTGAGTATGACCAGTACGTGTCAGAGTACGAGTGCAACATCCGATACCTCTACAAGGGAGCTGACTTTTTCCACTTCCATGAAAAAGAGTACTGCATTTCATTGTATTACCCATGGAGAACCCTACCATTGGGAGAACTCTCCAATCATCTTGCGACAATCCTTTCTTGCCTATGCGAGAGTCGTTGTTGATTATGGATCAGGAGAGATTCACTTCCGTCCTGATGACATGAGCGCTGTGGTCATCACTGCACCTACTATCGACCAGAGACCTGCACATGATGTGACTACACTTGTCTTAGCCGAACACGAGGCCTATGACCTATCTTAATCTATTGATACCGGAAATGTTTGCTTTATGACCGATGATGAGACCCGAGAATTCTTCCGTGAGGTTGAAAAGCATAGACCTTGGAGTTCCCTCTTGTTGTGGTTGGCACTGTGTTGATGACATCCATGGGATTTACACGATTGATACCTTTGAACGGTGAGCATACATAGTAGAGACTGAAGAGGCTGAATTTGATCTTATTGTTTTCATCAAGGAATTCAGCCATTTCGATGATGATTTAGAGACTCGCCAGGCTGGACTTGACCTTACTACTTCCAATACTGAGTTTGAGCCTTTTCTCTTTGATATCTACGAGACTTCACAAGACGTACCTGACCCGACTACTTCCATATATGAGTCCGTCCCATTTCATTTTGATGATGACCTAGCAGAGACTTCCCAAGCCAGAACTGACTTCACTTCTTCTACTGATCAGTTCATGCCTTTTCGCTTTGATATCGCTGAGGATCTTCAGCAGGTCGATCATGATCGAGTTGTGTCCCCTGATGACCCTGATATCGACCTACACCTTATCAGATCCATTCCTCAGCGATCACGCAAGAAGGTTTGCTTTCTACCTTCTTGATCTTTGTACATCCACCTCTTTGTATGCCCGCTTTTGTTTAATTCTCTCTATCTCCTGTTTTTGCTCATCTACCTCATTCCTCATGTTTTGCCCTGCTTAGAACGTACTATGTCCTAAGTATAGGGGAGGTAGATGAGCTGAGTGATCTTTTTCTTCTTTTCTTCTTTTTGTTTTCTTCTTTTCTTTTTTTACCAAAAAGGTGTCACCCCTTTTTAACCGTTGCTATACTTAGGATGTACTTTATCCTAAGTATAGGGGTGTGTGCACCCCGAGTTGTCATTCTTTCATCCTCTCCATTATCTTCTTTCTTGTTTATACTTAGGGATATCTCACCCTAAGTATAGGGAGAGACAGACCGAGTGTGATTGTTCATTCCCAACCTTGACCCTCCCTACCTTGTGTACAGTCTACTATACTTAGGATTAGTTGATCCAAAGTATGGGGAGACGATCGATTTCTCATTCATTCATTTCTTCCTTTTTTCATTCATTCCTTATTCATTATTCTTTAGGCTTTTCCATACTCAGTACGAGTTATGTCTTCTCTTTTCTCTCTGATCTATGAGGACATAGCTCACGCTAAGTATAGTGAGGTCGTATATACTGTGTATATACTTTAGACATAACTCATACTTTCGTATTCTCAATAATTATGGCTAAAATATTATATAAAATACTATATATACATATATAATTCATTAAATCAATTAATAAAAAGATGTTTATTATTCCTCAAATTATTTTTGTATATACTGAATAAATCAGGTAAAAATATTTTTTGCAAAATGTTTGAAAAATAGTTTGAAAATCTTTTTAAAAACTTTTTTGAAAATTATTTGGAAAATGTTTTGTTAAATATTTTCGACCTTTGTAAAAAAAATTTGTTTGTAAAAATTTCTTTTCTTTGTGTGAAACAAAATGCTTTGAAAAATGATTTTGCAAATGGTTTGAAAACTCATTGAAAAAATATTTTGAAAAAATTATATATACTGTTTGATAAACCTTTGCAAAATGATTTTCAATACTTGTAAAAATTATTTCCAAAAATTATTTGGTCTATATTTTTCAAAATTGAAAAAATTATTTCAAATAAGTTTGAGGAATATATACATCATCCTAACCAATAAACCCTTTTAACCAACTGTATATATTTACCTAATAAAATCCTTTATAAAACTTGTATAAACTTGTAAATTCTTAAAAATCCAACTCTTGTAAATATGGATGCATCCCCGTATAAATATTTGTACCTATTTCTTGTGCCAAAATCTTTTGTTTTGAAAAATTCCAAAAACATTTGCAAAATCTTTTGAAAAATTACATAAAAAATTTGTAAAACCTTTTATAAAATCCATAAAAATTCAAAATTAGAAAATTGCATCACAAAAAGATTTACATTGTATTGTACATAGTATTTGCATTTTTCGGATTGAGTTTGATAATTGAACTAGTCTGAGTAAAGTCAAAGATTGGAGCTTGGTTGGACCTTAATGCAACTATCTTAACTAGAACTTTATAGGAACTAGATTTGAAATTCTTAAGGTCTATCTAGACTTAATTCTTTGAGACTCAGGACTGGGTTCAAGACATCTCAACTGCCTAACTAGAACTTTTCGAGATGCACACATGATTGTCAGCCGTGACCTAACTTGGATATTTGCACCTTTCACTTGGCCCAACTTAGTTGGAGTGTTGAGGGGATTGGATTTTCTAGTATGAGACACGCACGAGTGGAAACATCCGTCCTCGTCTAGGGAGGGTAGTGCGCCCCAACCCGTCTAGTGGCATCGACGTCTAAAGACATGAGAGTTTGGGTTGCAATAATGCTTCAAAAGAATGATGGTATTCTAGCTCAAGAGGAAAAACTCATTATGTAAATGCTATTGTATATAGTATTTCAAAAAATGATGTTGAAATAAAGACTCCCAAAAAGTGGACAGGCCTGATTGAAAATAAAATGCCTGTCAGAGTGCACATGTTTGTATAGTTAATAAACAAGCTTGAGCTTCAAAGTCATATATTTGTGAGCATGTAATTGGATGACTTGACTACACTAGTCAAGCATCCCCGGATAGGTAGATACATTGGCTACCGTCCATTCTTCTCTTCACCCCTCCTCTTGAGTCATATGCACTTGAATATAGAAGGGAATACCCTGCTCCTCGAGGAAAGAGTTGTTGGATTGGGGAATCATTCGGTTGTCATACTGGAGAAGTTAGTTATTTTGTCATTTTAGTTAGGAAGAGCCACTACACTTACACTGTACAAGTCAACTTCATAGTCATAAGGGTTTGCGTATGATGTAGACTAGTTTCGACATGGCTATTGAGGTGGTTTGAACCGAGTTCTGTGACTCCCGAAGATTGTTGTGTTTTAAATCTAGTTCCTGACCAGGTTCCACACACATTCTCACACTAAGGTCCGACTTAAGCTCCAAAATTTGATTTTATGAAGACAAGTTTGAGAATTAAAATCAATCCACTTTCTTTCTTTTTTCTTTTCTTTATTTTTCTTTTTCTGCACTTATTGCATAAGTGTTTTCTAGGGACTACCAAAGGCAAGTATATGGGAGTGATGAATCTCAATTTCATCACCTTTATTCTATCATTTTGTCCTTAGAATCCCTAGTTAATGCATGTATATAGCATTATTTGGTACAAATTAACATTCATTATTTATTCCATTTATTGTGTGTAAAATATTATTTTTAATGTTAAAATTACAGAATAAAGAAAATAAAAGAAAAAAGAATAGAATGCCAAAGGTATTTTATGACCCTAAACCCCTAGACTTATGCATCTTGATGGCTGGATCGAAAAGGAATAAGGGTCATTAATCACCAATACATCCCATTTATTTATTCATCATTAATTCATTTTTGGGATCTATTTTATTTTCTATTTTCTATACCTCAAATAAAAAAAACTTTGTATAAAAAAGTTGTAGATAATAATATATAGAAAAATACAAAATTGATTTCATACAAAATAATATACCGTGTTCATTTTATACTATAAATAAAAAGCTAAAATACCAACTTCCCAGAGCAATATCTCCTAAATAAAAACTCAAAATGTACTAAAATCACTTTAATTGTATATAACTTTTAATAAGCTATTTAATGGAGGTGGTTTTATATTTTTTGGAGTTAAGGTGTGGATGTTAGGTCTTGGACCCCTAATGTACAGTCTACCTATATAAAATATTCATTTTATCTATTCTTTACTATTTTTATAATTTTATATTTTTATAATTTTGTAAATATTATTTATACTATATGTACATATTTAAAACACAATAAAATCATAAATATGTATAAAAATACATAGATGAATTACCTATACTTATACCCATATAATATACACCTATATTTATTTAAATGTACAAATACATTAAAAAAATACAATAAAAATATATTTATGTGTATAAAAATAACTTATAAATTTATAAAATAATGAAATCAAATAATAAAATTAAAAAATACAAAATAAAAATTAAACACGCAAAACATATATGAATATACCTATAAATGGAACCCTAATAATTAACTTGTAATAAATAATTTGAAAAAAATAAATAAAATATTATTAAAATATTTTTGAAAATAATAAATATTTTTTATTTTAGAACCTTAATTTAATAAAATCATTTATTATTTCTTATTCATTTTCTAAATAATTTTGGTTGGTTTTTCCTGGTTGGTCCACGTGGACCAACCAGGTGGCTCCGCTAGTTGACCTCGGTCAACTAGCTGACCTAGCCCTGCCACTCTGACATACCTAGCCTTTGACCCATTTCTCGATTTTTTCCCAAAGGATCTATGCATCCTTTTGGGTTGATTCTTTCATGGTTTTCTTCCTCGATCTTCCCTCCATCACAAGGAATAATTCCTCGAGGATTGGGCATCTGAATCGAGCTCCTCGCCTCGTTCTTTGGCCCTGTTCCAACACCTGTGCATAAGCCACCTCGATCTTTCCTCCATTTTTTGAATCCCTTATGGATAGCTTCTCTCCCTCCTTTTGTGTCCAACAGCTTGAGGAAAGAGACAGCTTCCTCGTCATTCTTTTGGTTGGATCGAGGATCTGTCTTAGGCAACTTCTTCCCATCTTCGGTGAGCTCCACTGTCGTGAGGTACATCTACTGGCTCCGATCGGTTAAGGTAATTTCTCTTCGCTTTCTAGATTAGTTTTAGTTGTAGTTTTCATTTTCTTCAATTAGTGTAGCTTTTAATTGCAGGTTTTAGCGTAAATAACCCATTTTGTAGTTCGCCAGAGAAGAACCGTCAACCACCCCATTTGCCAACTCGCCAGCCACCTCACTTCATTCCCCCTCACCTTCTCATCACCTCAGGCCTTTCACCAAGATCCCTCGTGGATCTGGAGATCCGTATCTCACCTTTACCGCTCGCTGGAGACACACAACCACACTCCATCTATCACCTACCTCGACACCCGAAGCCTTCAGTAGCTTCGCATTTTTACCGCTGCCATTCCCCTGTAGGAAACAAAGAAGAAACACCCAGTTGTGGGGGTTTTGAGGTTCAACTGAAGCTCCATGTTCTGCTTCGCTCTAGGCCCCCATCGATGGGGCCCGAACCTCTTTAATGCATCTTAGAGTTGCGGATTGACGTGGAGCATCTTCTGAGCACTTCAGCAGCCCCTGGGAGCGTCAGAGCAAGGAGAGAGGGTTGATCGAGTGAGCTCCAAGGAAGTGTTCTTCCCAGTTCTATCAGATCCATCCAGAGCCATTAGATCGAACCCCGTTCTTCCAGGAGAGCACCCGCCGTCTGATTTTGTAAGCCACAACAGTAGGATCTTGATCCAGGATCGAATCACAAATGTGGACGACGAAGCATCATCACCGCACCAACGCAAAAAAGTTGGGTATTTTGCATAGTAGACCTAACAAATTTTGTAATTTAGATTTAATGCTCAATCATTCATCTGCAGCTTATTTTATTTTGTAATAATTGCACTGTGGACCCCGTAGTTTTTTGTTACTGCATTTTGACCCGTGCCAACGAGGCTCACGTGTCAATACTGAAGGATATGGGATAATTCTCAAGCGCATCACAGAAGTGTGAGCGTTGTATCGAATACGATGAGGAACGACTAGTCTCACTAGTTGTTCTATGCAACGGAAATTAAAAAATTTTCATGCGAAGAAACCACATGATCCAAGAACACTTCTCGGATCGTTTTGTCTAAACCACAAACAAGTAATAGGATTACCTCTTGAAGCGTGGTTGCGATCGAATCTCTAAACAAAGAGACCTCCTGTCTCAAGTCCGATCCTACGGAGGAGACGCTTGTGAGCGCGGGGATGAATCGCGTGCTTCTCGCAATCCATGTTGATGATCCAAGCGGTGGATCTCCTGATCTCGACACACAAGATCCGACGTCTTCTTCACGAGCAAGGCACACCGAAGGAGATGGAGATCCACGAGCAAACGATCGGGAAGCATAATGACGATGCTGCGGCGATGGAGACTCTCTCTAGGGCATCCATGGTGGACGACCATGAGAGAGGATGAGAGAAGGCTGACGTGTAGAGAGAAAGAGAGAGAGAGAGAGACTTATGTTCTCTTGTCTGTGTAGAGAAGAGCAAGGGGTGCCCTTCTATTTATAATATTTTGGGATCTATGGATCTCAATCCATGGACAACACAAATCCAATGGCTCTCATTGATTGTGTTTCTTTTAATGGTCAAGATTGTTGTTGGTTAAAAATCACAACAACTAATTTAATTTAGATTAAATATATTTGATAAATCAAATATTATTCAATCCTAAATTAAATCATAAAATTGGAGATAATGGAGATGCGAATCTCCACATTCCATAAGGAGCCATGGATGGCTACCAATTCCAAGTTGGAATGGCTAGCCGTCCACACTTCAATTTGGAATGTGATATTCTCCAATGAAATCCAAGATTTCATGATTATTCATATCTCCAATTACAACAACAATTGTTGTAAAATATTCTACAAAATAATTCATAATTATTTTGTGAATATTGCAATCTTGCCGTTGGAAATTTGTGAATCATATTCATAACCCAAAATAAAATGTAAATTACATTTTCAATTTAATGTCCAACAACATTTAATTAACAAATGTAAATTACAAATAGCTCTCTCTTATATATTATAAATCACATTTATAATATATATGATTAATATGGATAGTGTTATCCACATTATTCATATCCATGATAATTAAATCAAATTTAATCATCTTGGATCTCTATTCTCATGTGCCCAAACAATGTGAATCACATTCTCATTATTTACATCTTTGATAATCAAATCACATTTAATTATCTTAGATAACTCTCTCTATATATATGAATCAAATTTATATTATTCATGATAATTAAATCACATTTAATTATCCATTTTCTCAATGCTCGGATATTTATATCAACAATGAAATTATCCTGAACTCTTTCAAGGATAATGCGCTTTCTGAATACTTGGAGATAAGGACATGGCGATTATATTATTCCACGTATAGTGACTTGGATATTGAGATCACATCTCAAATCCAGATCTCGAGCCTCCCATAGATGCTTGATTAAATCATGACTGTAAATCTAATCTTCTAATTGCATCTGAATCACATTCAGATCAATGTCCAACATTTGGACTAAGATTAGATTACTTCTCTACCGAGAGGAGTCACTAAAATCCAGACCCGTTTCATCACTCCCTAGGAATGGAAGCGTCATTATTATACAACTGTTTATGATCCAATCACCCTCAGGTATTCCCAATACCTGTACATTTTGCATAATGGAAGACTCAGAATAAACCTGAAGTATAAGATCAATTTTACACTGTCTACTTCAGAGTTTTATCATTAAGTTTCTCATTCGATCATTGGGAGTCGGTATCGATCATATACTTTCCAAAAGTATATATCATACCTAGGTCTTGATCATATACTTTCCAAAAAGTATATACCAAACCTACAAATTCAGTCAAGCTTCCAAAGCGAGACGACCCATGCATGGAATTTGATTCTTCCCAATATCTCATGAGTGAGCTCATGTCTTCCAGTTCGGTAACTGAACCTGTATAATCCCTTTGGGAGATCGTATTACTCATATGCCCTTGCATGCACACCAGCGCGCCAGTGTATAGACCTTGATTAGGTCATCAACCTATTGGTCTGCCAAATGTACATACTCAGACATATAGTAACACATCTGTCTCCGGTCAGAGGATGCGTGCCTATATCATGACAATATACGATATAGGACTTTGGTTATCTCGATCTCGTTAAGTCAACTCTTTGACCTAACTAATCTGACACCTACGAATCTCTATTCCTATGCAAAGGACCTGCATCAAGAGGTCGGTCAGATATCAACCTAACTGAAAAAGGATTGCCATCTCCTACTCAGGCTGGAGATCATATCTTAACAATCATTTGACGGTGTTTGATGAGTCCTCAATCTAGCTCATTAGATGTTCATCCAAGCACCAACCTCTATGATTCAATATTTGAATCGACAAGTGTATGATCATCAAGATGGCCATGGTACATAACCCTAATTGTACTAAGGGACCTATTATGCAAATTATGTATTCTTCATTTTAGATTAGGGAATGATATTCGCAATAACATTTATTGCATAATGGCTCGTCGTGGGCTCGCATGTCCAACAATCTCCCACTAGCCTAAAGAGCTATTAATGTGCTTAATCATTTAAACCTACACTCATGTGACAATCATAGGCTATTTAAAAATAGCTAGGTAAGATGATCAGTCACTCTGTTCCCAAGAGACTACGCCAAGTCCTTTTACGACACTTGCATATCCCCTAGTAACAGTGCTCGCATCCAATACGAATGTTGCATCTTATGAAACCAATACTCACTTTTCTCGACACTATAGCTCGATAATTATTATAACCACTATGTCCATAATCCTTATCGGAATACCCTTATAGATCAATATCTACAAGGTTTTAAACTTTTGAAGATAAGACTTTGAGATCACTATCTCTAAGTTTCATCATCTTTGAAGATATTGTTATTACTGCAATCAAGTGTTTAATCATCATAGTAGGATCAGTAACCGTTTACTACTCCCACTGCATGGCAGACATTTGGCTTTTGTATACATCTAGCATACACCCGGATTCTTGAAACTGATGCACAAGGGCAAGCAGTTTTAGCATTCACATCCTCAACTCTTTGAGGTGCTATTCCTTTAGATAGGTCAGTACCATATCTTGAGGGAAAGAACCCTTTCTTGGAATTTTCCATGGAAATGTCCAAGGTATAAACCATTAATGTGACGGTCCCGATATCCTCTTTTCTTTGCTTTTGAACAACTTCAGAACTAAGATCTAAGAGGTATCCTTGAGATCATATCTCGAGGTGTGGAACAACCAGCTATAAAACACTTATTATTATCATCCTTAGCTTCCAAATGATTAGGAAATCTACATTTAGCATGATGAACACATTGGAACATGGAATCCATCCTCAAACTTATTTGAAGAGGTATTAATGTTTCATCTTTAATTGTCTATTTAGTTTCCGATTTTAGGAGCCTCATTATCTTCTCAAGATAAAATGAGTTCCTTTACTTCATTTTCATCTTAATTCTCAAGAGAGTCATCCTCTAAGAATCACATTCTCAGAGATGAGATCCTTTAAGAATCTCAAGGTCATAAAGTAGGTATCCAATACCATCCTTTATTTTCCTAATGAAGTAGCACTTTCCAGTGCCTGATTCCAACTTAATCACATGGAACCTTATTAAGGATATATATAATGTAGTCTCTACCACATATATAGATATACCTGGAAACTAAGAGATAATTATGCTAAGATTAATCATTGATCAAATCATGTCACACATGATCAATTGTATCTCCCTACAACTCTATTGAGTTAAGGTTCATTAGGAGGATTGAGATAGGAATGATATTCACATCTCCATAAGGTATTCCTTGAATTCATCTAATAGGTACAAGCTACCTTGGTTAGATCAAATTCATTTCATCTTCCTCCAAACTCTGGTTCTAAACCAAAATTGTGAAATCTTTGACCATTTCAAAGTTTTCTAAGTGAAGAGAAGAGATCTCATATCACAAATAATCATTAATAGATATCACATATCCATATTGTTTATTCTGATATAGATGATTCACATACATCAATATATATGAGATCTTGAATACTTTAACATCTTACACCATTCCAAAAGAAAGGTGTATACGACATTTTTACTTAGAATACAATATTCATAAGTATGCACGTTTTGAAATTTTAGACATTCTAAAGTTTCATCTCTTACTTGTCCATTGATCTCATCAACAGACATATGTCCAAAACATGATGCCAGATCATTGTCAAATGATCTTTATCCTCCTATTGATCTTTAAAGGTTTATATTTCAGTATTAGAAATCTTAATAAACCATTCATTAATTTTCTAATTTAGCGGAGTCCACTATATGTTAGATTACTATCTGAAATATATCCATCATAGCTCTCTATGATAGGTTTATTCTAGAATTCATGTTTATTTCCAACATTTAGAAATAAACTATGAGTGTATTCTAATATCCTGGTCACAGAGACATTCTCTAAGACTAAGGGCTCCCACTGAAAATATGAAGTCTATTGATCCAATGGAAATTGTTGCAACAATTGCATCACTTCCAACATGGATGACCGTTAAACATTAAGATCAAATTTCTAATATTGTAGTACAGATGCAACCAATTGCAAGTGTTATTAGAAGATTGAGATACAACTATTATACTTTATCTTATCAAATAAGTAAGTCAATTTTAATGATTATATGTAGATTATTCTGATGTACTATCCGATTCCTTTTCTAAGGATTCTAGATAGATTTGATAGTCATACTATCAACACATCAACTTATTGTAGTATTGGCATTCATCCAACTCTTTGGATGTTATATGGAAATCACAGAAGTACAGTCAACTCTTTGACTCTACTTCTTACTTGGGTCCAACCCATGCTTCCACTGCACTCCCTTTATCTATAAGCAACCATTGCTCAAGACAAAGGATCTCTTATGTTGAAATCAAAAAATTTCGATATAAGAGTATTTCAACATTTATACATGCTTCATTCAATTCATACAACATGAATATTAGGAAGCTTCATGAATGACTAGAGTATAGATAGTAGAATGATGACACTCATCGTATCTACATCCATTTAAACTCTTAAAACCTAGGTTCAGGTAGGTACTCAAATAATTTGAATACATCATCTCCTATAGAGCCACCATTCTGCATAATGCAGAGAACCACGTCATTCATGATTGAGAGCACATATTTATGCCAGGACATCTTCTTAGATTTTATAACGATTATTTGATAATTATGATCATTACCGACATGTCACTTCAAAAGTACATTCGATGAGATCAAGACTTATAGAGACATACAAACCCTAGGGTTTTAGTCCTATTGTCTATTTAATTATCATTCCTCATTATTATGAGGAAACTTGCACATGCAACCACATACAATATGTGTCCAATTGTAAGTACAATATCTGGATCATGGGTCTAATCCATGTTATTCTACTGGTTATTATTGAATATAACATTGAGTGGGATTAAAGAAGGATTATCTGAAATAAGAAATTTGCATAAACATATATAAATATATAATTTACTTTGATTTAGGAATTTTTATATCAAAGTTGTCTTGCCATGTCAACAATGAAAGTTCATTCCCTTAATCACTTTCAATGTAAGAGATATACTTACCATTATATCTCAAGCAAGATCTGGGATCTCCTTCCTTATCTTTGTTACATCCCAAAAATATGAGAACCTCTAACTCGGATAAAAAGAAGCAGGAACACATTCTGCCTTGCAAGTCCAACTTGCATATCCTAATTCGATCTTTAACACCCGGGCCCACCACCCCTAAGGTGATGTTGACCCGTCATTAATTGAACCAACCGTCAACAGGAATACAACTCGCTATGCGCCATCCAAGATCGTCCCAATAATATGATGACCCGATATTGGGGTCACTACGTATACGTCCTTACTCTTTTGAGAAGCGACGAGCCCGATCCAAATGGATCGTATGCAGGAGTTGTCACTTCGGACATGCCTCTCCCACATACAATATCTAGCGACGGAACCCTTCACCTTGACGGGAGGCCATGGATGTCACTTATGTGATCCTCCACCTCATATTCAAATTTTAATCAGTTATTATGAATCATATTCATATAATTAATTCTTCCAAGGGAAATACACATCTATTCATAATAGAGCATTTTTAATTGGATATAATTAACTTAATCACATTAAATTAGTTATCAATCCAATTCAATCAACAAACTTGATTTTACTTGAATATATGGTATTATCTCGAAGTACGAATTAATTCAAATTTTAATAATTAGAAAATACATCATGATCTCTCAGGCATCATTCGTTCTCTACCCGCTGTCATGGCCAGTACCGACGGGAGTGGGACGGACCGCAACCGGTGCGACCCGCTACCCCAGCGATCCCTGACTAGACACCATATCCGCCTCGGGAAAAAATAATACCGAGTCAATCACTTTGTACTTGAGATGATCATCGGTTCTTCAATCGAAATTATACCATATAGTAATAATCAAAATATTTTTGATTATAAGGAAATTTGCTAGACAAATTCTCAATCCTATTCAAGCAAGGAGTTTGATGATTGTGTTTCCAATTATGATCTAGATCAAATCTAATCAATTTATTGGTTGAGGCCAAGTAAATTAAAGAAATAATCATCATTCAATATTTCTCATTAATTATTTCATGAAATTAACAATTAATTTCACTAATTGACAATCACATGGTTCTTGATTAGGACTGTAATTTCAGCAGTGACCCCTACTTACTAAAATTAACATATCTCAATCAATTTAAATCTAAATTATACAAAATCAATTTTCAAAGATTGCTAATTTGATTTAGGACAGAACCTAAGTGATATTTTACGTATTTCAAGGCGGATTAAAATAGTAATTAACTCATTAATCATGTTAAGATTCACAGTTCCCGCAACAGTGCATACATGTTCTATAAAACGACCATATCTCGAGCAAACGGAATCCAAATTACGTAAACTAAGATCCTATGGTTTCTTTATTTAATGGATAACAAAATCCAAATATTAGTTTTGTATTTAATAAATTTAAACAGGGCCTAAAATAATCACTATACAGAGATGCGAAAATGAAATGAGATAAAAAATTTCGCAAACCCTAATGAACCCAAGTCGTCCTAGGTTTATGGATCGTATCCGAAACCTCCGACCTAAGGCTCTGATACCACTTGAAGGATATGGGATAATCCTCAAACGCATCACGGAAGCGTGAGCGTCGTATAGAATACGACGAGGAACGACTAGTCGCACTAGTTGTTCTATGCAGCGGGAATTAAAATTTTTTCATGCGACGAAACCACATGATCCAAGAACACTTCTCGGATCATTTCGTCTAAATAACAAACAAAATAGGATTACCTCTTGAAGCGTGGCTGCGATCGAGTCTCTAAACGAAGAGACCTCCTGTCTCAAGTCCGATCCGACGGAGGAGACGCTTGCGAGCACAGGGATGAATCGCGTGCTTCTTGCAATCCATGTTGATGATCCATGCGGCGGATATCCTGATCTCGAAACACGAGATCTGACATCTTCTTCATGAGAGAGGCGCACCGAAGGAGACGAAGATTCACGAGCAAACGATCGGGCAACATAACGACGACGCTGCGGCGATGGAGACTCTCTCTAAGGCATCCATGGTGGACGACCATGAGAAAGGATGAGAGAGGGCTGATGTGTAGAGAGAAAGAGATAGAGAGAGACTTATGTTCTCTTGTCTGTGTAGAGAAGAGAAAAGGGGTACCTTTCTATTATAATATTTTGGGATCCATGGATCTCAATCCATGGACAACATAAATCCAATGGCTCTCATTG
Source organism: Ottelia alismoides (assembly GCA_037367405.1). Classification (NCBI taxonomy): domain Eukaryota; kingdom Viridiplantae; phylum Streptophyta; class Magnoliopsida; order Alismatales; family Hydrocharitaceae; genus Ottelia; species Ottelia alismoides. The sequence continues at coordinate 87,965 of JAZKJV010011528.1, read as the reverse complement.
ATTGTGTTTCTTTTAATGGTCAAGATTATTGTTGGTTAAAAATCACAACAACTAATTTAATTTAGATTAAATATATTTGATAAATCAAATATTATTCAATCCTAAATTAAATCACAAAATTGGAGATAATGGAGATGAGAATATCCACATTCCATAAGGAGCCATAGACGGCTACCAATTCCAAGTTGGAATGGCTAGCCGTCCACACTCCAATTTAGAATGTGAGATTCTCCAATAAAATCCAAGATTTCATGATTATTCATATATCCAATTACAACAACAATTGTTGTAAATATTCTACAAAAATAATTCATAATTATTTTGTGAATATTACAATCTTGCCATTAGAAATTTGTGAATCATATTCACAACCCAAAATAAAATGTAAATTACATTTTCAATTTAATGTCCAATGTGAATCTAATTCACATCAACATTTAACTAACAAATGTAAATTACAAATAGCTCTCTCTTACATGTTATAAATCACATTTATAATATATATGATTAATATGGATAGTGATATCCACATTATTCATATCCATGATAATTAAATTAAATTTAATAATCTTGGATCTCTATTCTCATGTGCTCAAACAATGTGAATCACATTCACATTATTTACATCTTTCATAATCAACTCACATTTAATTATCTTAGATAACTCTCTATATATATGAATCAAATTCATATTATTTATGATAATTAAATCACATTTAATTATCTATTTTCTCAATGCTCGGATATTTATATCAACAATGAAATTAGCCTGAACTCTTTCAAGGATAATGCGCTTTCTCCGTGAATACTTGGAGATAAGGACAATGCGATTGTATTGTTCCACGTATAGTGACTTGGATATTGAGATCACATCTCAAATCCAGATCTCGGGCCTCTCATAGATACTTGATTAAATCAAGACCGCAAATCTAATCTTCTCATTGCATCTGAATCACATTCAGATCAATGTCCAACATTTGGACTAAGATTAGATTACTTCTCTACTGAGAGGAGTCACTAAAATCCAGACCCGTTTCATCACTCCCTAGGAATGGAAACATCATGGTTATACAACTGTTTATGATCACATCACCCTTAGGTATTCCCAATACCTGTACATCCTGCATACTGGAAGACTTAGAAAAAAACCTGAAGTATAAGATCAATTTTACACTGTCTACTTCAGAGTTTTATCATTAAGTTTCTCATTCGATCATTGGGAGTCGGTATCGATCATATACTTTCCAAAAGTTTATATCATACCTAGGTCTTGTTCATATACTTTCCAAAAGTATATATCAAACCTACAAATTCAGTCAAGCTTCCAAAGCGAGACGACCGTGCACAGAATTTGATTCTTCCCAATATCTCATGAGTGAGCTCATGTCTTCCGATTCAGTAACTGAACCTGTATGATCCCTTTGAGAGATCGTATTACTCATATGCCCTTGCATGCGTACCAGCGCGCCGGTGTATAGACCTTGATTAGGTCATCAACCTATTGGTCTGCCAAATGTACATACTCAAACATATAGTAACACATCTGTTTCTGTTCAGAGGATGCGTGCCTATATCATGAGAGTATACGATATAGGAGTTTGGTTATCTCGATCTCGTTAAGTCAACTCTTTGACCTAACTAATCTGACACCTCCGAATCTCTATTCCTATGCAGAGGACCTGCATCAAGAGGTCGGTCAGATATCAGCCTAATTGAGAAAGGATTGCCATCTCCTACTCATACTGGAGATCATCTCTTACAATCATTTGACGGTGCTTGATGAGTCCTCAATCTAACTCATTAGATGTTCATCCAAGCACCGACCTCTATTATTCAATACTTGAATCAACAGCTGTATGATCATCAAGATGGCCATGGTATATTACCCTAATTATACTAAGGAACCTATTATGCAAATTATGTATTCTTCATTTCAGATTAGGGAATGATATTCGCAATAACATTTATTGCATAATGGCTCGTCGTGGGCTCGCATGTCCAACAAATACATGTGAGCTTGGCTATTTTGCGACCGGGCCCCACCAAGTTTATTTATTTATGTTTGTATTGTTAAATTGATTATTATCTTTTTGGTAGAAATTGCATCTTGGCCCATGCAACCTGTCAATATTGCAATTAGACCCTTGCTAAGCGCAGTTTATTTTATTTCTCTGGTTAATTTGCAAGTTTAGCCCCAAGGTTTTGTTGAAGGGTTCAATCTCCATTGGAAACTTTTAGTTAATTGCAATTAAGTCCCTACTAGGTTGCATTTTCTCTTTGTAGATTAATTTTTATTAAAATAGCTAGCTTGAACCTAAAATTCCTATAAAATTAGGAGAAATACCGTATATTAGTATCTATCATTTACATTTTTCTTTAGGTATTTTTTTTCTATATTTCTATTTATTAAAAATAAAAAAGAGCACAAATGTTCCTATTTACGGTATAAAATACCAAAAAATATATATTTTGAAAAAAATCCCAAAAAAATATATTTTATTTATTTAAGTATTTTAAGCCTCTAGACCAAAAATCACTAAAAATAGAATAAAACTCGTAAAAATTTAAAAACCCCAAAATCATTTATAAAAATCTAAAAAATTCTCAAAAATTCCAGAAATATCATTTTCCATTTTATAATTTTCTTTATATTATTATATATATATTAAAATTGATTTGGAAAATTTCTGGCATTATTTGCTATTTTAAAATTTTAAATTAATCTAATCTTTTTATTAAATCCCTGATTTGGGATATTTTTGACTTTAAAAATCCATAAAAATTGGCAAAAAACTTAAAAAATCACAAAACCGGTAAAACAATATTTAAAATCCAAAAATATTTTATTCTATAATTTTTCTTTATTTTTAGTTGCTTATATATATTACTCTAAATTGTATATAGCCTTATATATTATATATTTAAAAAGAAAAAGGAATTAAAAATCCGAAAATATAAATAAAAATTATAAAATTAAAAGCATTATAAATGTCATAAAATATAAAACCAAAAACCCACAAAAAAAGATAGACAACAAGAAGCACACATTTTTGCATTTATTTGCACCTTTCTCTCATTTGCTCGCGTTCAACCATTACAATACATGCACCTATACACATCTTTTAAATAGTTATAATAAATTTTAACTCCACATATTTTGCTTTTCATTGCTTTGTCATATTGTGGAATAATTGCTGATTTACTAGGTTTCTTGCTCGATCCCATCGACGACGTTGTTCCCGTCATGTGTGGAACATCCGATCGGTGAAAAATCTTAATTATCGATGCATCATGATGTAGGTATTCGGGTCGAGATCTCCTCTCCTTGGTCATTATTAACCACTATAATACTGAATTTATTCGAAACTATGTGCAATGGGCTAACCCATTTTGAGTCGGAGAGAGAATAAATGAAGCCAACCATTTTGTTATCTCTTTCTTGACAACATCCCAGAGATTAGGATTCAGCCTGCGCTGAAACTTGCGGGACGACTTGGTGTCTTCCTCTAAATAGATATGATATGAACGAAAAGCCAAATTTATCCCTTGAAGGTCTGAAACATTCCAACCAAGAGCCATGCAGTTTTTCTCTAGAATCTCTAGCAAGAGATATTCTTGATTTGTGGTCAATCAACTATTAATGATGACCATATACATTTCATGCTCACTCGTAAGTAAAGGCATAGTTTAGATTTGCTGGAAGAGGCTTCAATTCCAGTGGAGTCTGAGTTAGCTTCTCAATGATTTTTGAAACTGTTCTAGTTGCTGGTGCATGATTTGATAATAAGATGTTGTCCACTTCTGTTACTCTTGGCACAGACAATAGTGTACCGAACATATCCACATTGATTTCCTCTTGTATAGTTTGGGATGAATTTTATTCAAACAAAGTGATCGGTTCATCTTCATGAATATCACTGTCGGTAGAAGAATATAAATTATTTGTGGTCTACAGATCCTCCTCCTGGAGGAGGATTTCCTATGTCAAGGTGTCATCAGTGATAATTATGGGTCTCTGATATCCTCAAGAATGTCACAGTCTTTTGCATTCAGTTCAGGATCACTTCTCTCAGATGGTTGTTTGCAGCCTTTTGCTTGACGTTATGTCAATGGTGAGATTATCACTATATGAGCATAACATGATCTTTCCAGATCCATAATCAACTACTGCTTCAGTTGTTCGAAGGAATGATCGACCAAGTATGATAGATGTCTAGAGCAACGGTGCAGACGAATCCATGTCCAGGACAATAAAATCCACTGAAAATTTCATATCATGTACGATTATGATAACATCTTCCAATAAATCTCAGGGTCACTTAATGGATCGAACAACAAACTGAAGGATCATTCTCATTGGTTAAAGCGGACGAAACCCGAATTCCTTGAGAAGTGATGTGGGCATGAGGTTAATAGAGGAACTACTATCAAACAAAGTTTGTTTAAAAATCTGATTGAAAATTTCACATTTGATCAAAGGTGCTCCCTTGTCTTTCTTTTTATCTAGGAGATCGTTGATCACATTTACAATAGACATGGTGAAATGTGCTTTTATGATCTATTGCATCTGCTTTTGATGGGGTTGACACTTTGAGTACATGCCTCTTTCAATTCTTTCTCAATGCTTGACATATATTCCATGACCTTCAACAGTGGCATTTCTAGAAAGATATTCTGTAAAATTTCTACAATGACAGGATCAACAATGATGTTTTTATTTTTTTTTGTTTTTTGGAGTTTTTCATAGCATCTAGAATGGAATATTTACAAGTCTGAAATCAAAGTTTTTATTTACAACAGAATCATCTTTTACAATTGGATGACTAGAAAGGGTATAGTCATCCAAAATAGGAGGAAAGCTGAAAACAAGAAATTCATCTTTGTTAGCATGCACAAGATTTGTTGTTGCTGGCTTTTCCTTGGCATGCACGACCCGGCCTTAGCTATTATTATGTTTTTGGTATTTTATTTTCTTTATTTTTGGTATTTTTTGGTGCAACTCCTCCTCCTCCTTCTTCACTCGGACCTGCTGTAGGATCAGTTGATGCAGAAGATGATTCACCTTTTGAAGCTTTATTCTTTCCCTTCGCAAAGGCAAACAGTTGCACAGTCCTACTACTCCTGAGAGTCGCAATGTTAGACTTTGTAGGGATGGAAAACACATCACAAACTACCTGCTCCTTGCTTCGAAAATTATTAGGATCCACCATGACCTGCACGGGAATGATGGTTTTTACGGCAGTGAGGTCATCGAGCTTCTGGCTCGTCTCAGATAGGTTCTTCATCAGCTGAGCAAAGTAGTCAAGTGCAGGGTTTACGGGCATAGCCCATGACGGTTCAGTGTACTAGGCTCGTTGGTTCTAGTAGTAATGTAGGAAATGTGACTAAAAATTCTGAGAATATGGATGGGGAGGATACTACTGATGATAGTGAGGAGGAGGATATTGGTTCTGATATAAAGCAGTTAGCTTCTGTTGATGAAATTAATGTTGTCGATACGCTGGCTGCTTGTAACTCTATCTCTAGGAGTTATCTTGGTTCGAAGGCTGGTGTTGAAGTTGGCTTTGCTGAGCATTACTTCCTCCTTGATACTGGTGAAATGGTTGGTTGGTTGATGCTTGACCCTACTGATGTCCTCCACGATGGGTCAAATGCTTTTCGTTGCTCCACATTGATGAATCCATGATTCATCTACTTTATATGGACATCTTAAAAAAAATCTTCTTAATAAATCACTAACTAAACCACTTAATATCAGTTAATTAACATTCACTAATTATGCTTAAAATTAGGATTAAAATTCTACAAATATTTAACCCTTATTTTTCTCTAATTGAGTTTATTATTTTATGTGTAAATAATCATTATTTTAACCTAATTCTTTCTTTAAATTATTCTTTAATTAATTAACTAACTAGGCATAAAGAATTAAAATTCATAAAAATAAAAAATCAATAGAAAACACAAAAATCTGACTTTTTTATATTTTGTGCATATTTTATCTTTGTCGAATTTATTTTACCTTTTTTTAACCTATAGAAATTAGACTAATTACTTATATATTATATATAAATAATATACTAATTAAAATAAAATTAAAATGCAAAAAATTATAAAATGCAAAAATTTAGAATTTTATTATCTATAGAGTACCTCCTATTTTTTTGTACAACTGACCTCTTTTGATTTTGGATCCTTTATGAAAGTTAGTAGATCTCATCGAGATGAGCAACTTTCATGTTGACCACTTTTTCATTTGACTTTATCTACTATCTCTTTCTGATTTTTTTGCTTTTTATTTATTTTTATTTTATTTTATTTTTATATTTTATTCTACTTTTATTAAATACTTAATTTTATTTTTTAACTTTTATTTTAATATTGTTTATTTTAATTATTTTACTAACTTTTATTAAATTTTATTTTTTAAATTATTTTCCTTTCTCTTCTTTTTCCCTTTCTTTTCCCTCTTCCTTTTTCTCTCTCATCCTTTCTCCCTCTTTACTTCATTTCTCTCTCCAGGTCACATGCTCTGCACGTGACCTGCCCTCACTTGCATCTGTCTCTTCGCCCGCACGTGCCATGCACATGCCACGATCTCCCTCAACACGCACGTGTGCGACACGTGCCCCATGCCCACCCCATGCGCACACCCTTCCCCTCTCCCTACAACTGTCGCCTCCGCCCTCATTAGCAACGGTCGCTGCCTCCGCTTCCCTCCCAGTTGTTGCGACCCCTCGACCTTTGACTGTTACTCCCCTCATCTATAAGGATCCACCACCTCTCGACGTCATGGGTATATGCCATCACTACAAGGAAAGAGAGGGATCCGAGAGAGGACGATGGTGGCAACACCTCCATCTCCGGCAATGACACCTCTTGGGCAAGATCCATGAGGATCAAACACCCTCGTGTTGTTGTTGCCTTCCTAGAGCAGCTAAGCTTTGCCACACCTCATCGCGGCTGAGATGACAACCATAGTCAGACTCCCATCCTCCAATCTCAGGTGACCTCACCATCCACCTCCCATCCTCTTCTTCTTCACAGTAGACCCAAACCAACCGCCGATTCCATAGACAATTGCCTCGGCATCGAACTCCAGCCGATCATCGGTCAAGCTCTACCTTGCCCTCACCTCCAGTTGCTCGGTCGCGTGTTGGCGGAGCTTCGCTCCATAGTCGCCACTGCAAGAGAACCATAGCAGTTTCTCCTCCACCTCGTGTAGCTGATCCGAAGCCCCGACCCCTCTGCCTTGCGCCTTTTGCCACCTCTCGGTTGTGTGTCGGCCGAGCTCTGCCTCTTCGACACCAACTCCTCTCACCATCGCAACTATCGAATCGAGAAAGAGCCCTTGATCTGACGGTCGTCCAGCTGCCACGTGGCCCACCCCCGAGCTACCCTTTGCCCGCCACATGGCACCTCAGGTACAATCATTCAACTATGGACCTGAGGCTATCACCGAGCCTTCCTCGCCCTGTATTGGGAGCACATGTATTGGGGGCAAATTGCAATGGATCCCCTGTCATTACCGACAATTGCAAGAATGTCATACCCGCCCATAATCACGTGCCATGCGCGTGCACGCATGAGCGAATTGCAGGGGGATCCCTCTGAGTTTCCTATTTTGCAGATAAGTCCTTAAGGGACTTAACTGAGAAGAAAAAGAATCATTTTTATTGCAATTTAGTCTCTAGAATTTCATTTTAGCATAACTTTTCCATATGAACTCCGATTTTAGCGCACAACATGTCATTTTAAAGCTTATTCAGTGCTATATAATTTTACATATCTTGTGAACTGATCTGGATCTTTTATAATGATTACGATTTGATGATTCTGATGATTTATGTATGTTGATCATTGACATATTTGTGCTATTGAGAAAATAATTGATTCATTTTTACAGGAACTTGATTGATGATTTTAATGATATTGTCTATTGATTATTGATCTTTTTCTTTAAGTGATAAATCTTTGCAGGGGCATGATTCAGGAGGAATCAATTCATTATCTTGATACTTTATGAGAATTCATTTGAGAAAATCTAACTTGACTAATCCTTATGGTCATTGCTGATTATTTTTGAAGCTCATTCAAGGAAAAATTTTGCAATTTAATTATGTATTAATAATTATTATTGTTTGAGGATTAAATCACAGAAATATCTGGAGTCAAATCAATAAAGGATCTCTTTAGTGCATGATTAATATGGGATTTATTGATCATTTAGCCTGCAGCTTGGATTCACTTTGATAAATCTTTCTGCACTTTAATCTCTTTCGATCCGTGATTTCAATTGAGGATTAACTGATTACTTTAATTGATGATTTAAATCATATAAAATCACAGATCTTGTGCTTCACTCTTATCTTCTCTGTTTATTCACATTGCATTCTTTTCTTTATTTTCACATTATTTCCTGACAAAAAAATTGGCATAGCTTTAAATTAGTCATTGAAATCAATTTAGAACCACGCAACTAAAATTCACCATTCCCTATGTTAAACTCTGGTAGACTTACCAAGTAAAAATTCTCTACAATGTTCAAATTTTGTGATTTTTGCTGAATAATTTTCTACCACTACTATGTAACATTACTAAAAGAGGTGAATTATGGTTCATTAAATGGTGCCGTTGCCGGGGAACGACGTATTTTTAGGGTTTTAGATTAATTTCTTTAATTGATTTTTATGAATTTAATTTTTATGTCATTTTTTATTTTTCTTCTTGTTTTGCACTTTATTTTTGCATTAAACTTTCTTCAATTTTATTTGCATTTCTCTCTTATTCCAGATACTAACCTTATTTTCTCTCTTTGTAGATAAATCAGAGTGATTTTTAGATATAAATTCAAGGGCCTGTGAAGAAGACTGAATTTTATTTCTATGAGAGAGAGCTTAGATTAGTTTATTTTCTGCATCGTTTATAAGGTCTCTTTGAACCCTGATTTTTATAATAATCTGGAATGGACTTTCTATGGTGTGTCGAGTTTGTTTCAACCCCTTTGATACAGTTGGGACCTGACTTGAGTGGCGCAGAAATTAGGTGCACATATGCTAGCTTAGTTATTTATTTTTGACTGTGCTCATAATTTTTAGGCCACACATTTTCCCTAACTATATGTACTATAGATCGTTTGACTTAGACAAAATTTTAAGTCAATTCTTCCTGCTAATAGAACTATCTGTTTAGGGAGTTTTCATCTGTGCGTATCATTTAGTGTAAATTTTAAATTCCTTGTACTGTATCAAGTATGAAGCGCGATGAATCACTGTAAGTCTCCATCTTAGCATGCATCATTGATTTAATGCTTGCATAGGTTTTTTCTAACCCTCTACTCCTCAGTTTGTACAACTTAGGAGTTAAAGGAATTGGGACTGCTCGTTAGGCGTGATATTTTTGTGCTCTTCTAAGACTCAAGTGATAACCTTAATTTAAATTAGGGACTGTTAATCAAGGTGACTATAAATAAATTAACATAAAATTAATAATTATGTTTGGTGGAGAGGAACCCACTCATTGTTTGTAGGAAAAGATCACACACTTAGGGTAGAGCCAAAACCTGAGAACTTCACCTCCGACTACTAAATTTAAAAATGACAAGTTACTTCTCAAGAGGGAACTATGGTCTCCCTTAGAAGATTGGGTGGTTAAAGGACAACGCATATGGCACCGTCCTGAAGTAACACGGGTAGCCATTCTACGGTCCGTACTTACACCCATACTGGCTGGAAGTAGATGCAACCAACCGTATGAATTCGGGCCAGTCTTTGTGACACTCTCCAGAACCTAAGATTCGCTTAATCTTTCAAACATTGTTTTATCACTAAATTAAAATTGAAAAGATAAGCGACCGAAATCTAACGTGCCTTCACAAGTGTCGAGTGGGTGAATCTACGAGTTTGTTTTGTGTTTGTCTTGTGTGCATCAAAGTCCTTGAAATTGCAAGCATACCAAGGTATGAAAATCATTTTCAACCTTTCTCTTGAGAAGGTCTTCGTACCCAGACTCCGTGGGTCCATCGTACATGACCATGTCTCGATATTCTTCTTATCTTTCTTTTTAGGGGAATCCTCTCTTTCAAATCGATCCCCCGCAACCATCATTTCCCTCTACCCCATTCACTTCACCCCATGACCACACTTCTTCCTGGACTAGACTTCTCTTATATTCTGACTTTCAAATGAACATAATAGAGTGGGAAAATTTGAGTATGGAAAATAGAGTAACCAATTTTAACAGAGAAACATGATTTTCGGTCACCATGAAATTCCCACCTTCTGAACCATCCCTTACTCAGGTTGACTCTCTTCCTAAGTACGACTACTTTTCCTCTAACAGTCCACGAGAAATCCAAAAGTCAAGGTAATACGACTCATGACTAGACTACAACTCCAAGGAATAATTACTACTCCTCTCAGAAAGACATGCCAAAGTCATATCATGTGGAGCATAATTATTCATTAACAAGTCATGTGATATTTGAGGATGATATTGCTCGGATCAACTGTAGAGCAAATGCTTTGACTGAACAAATAAATGATATCATCCAATCAATGAAGAATCAAGAAGAAGTAAGGACCCTACCATGCGAACCACAAGTTCATCATGTAACGTACACTTAGACACAACCACTACTGACCTCTGACCAACTGGCTGACCATTGTATCAAAAATACCAAAAAATTGAAAAACAAGAAAAATTCAAAAAATGGACGATTTTGAAATGGAATCATTTTGCAAGAGTCTGATCTTAGAGCTTCCATTAATCAAGGCCATAGAATATGTGTCGACTTAAGAGATTTGTGATGAGTCGATTGAACCCTAAAAAGATGGGCAAGAAATGAACAAGGATTGAATGCATGTCATATCTATGGCCAGCTCTTTAGTGATGAATCATAAAATCAAAAGCCGTAAAGTCAAGAGGTTGTGACTTGGATCACATGTGGGATTGAGGTTTCCATATTCAACCATGTTCGGTTGGATGTTGACTTCATATTAAACATCTTCCCAAAGTTCGTATTTGATCAACTCAAGCTCGAACAACTCTAAAAGATGAGGGTGATCATTCAATTACTGGATCGATCTACCAAAAGACCGCAAGGAATTGTTTCTATTATCGTAAATTTTCGAGGTGACAAACATAAAGTGGATTTTATTGTCCTTGACGTTGAGCACCCTGGAAAGTTGTATGAGTCTCATATCATTTTAGGAAAGCAGTTCTTAACCTATGATAAGGCAATTGTCGACTGTGAGACTCAAGACATCAAGTTTCTGAATTCAGATCACAATGAACAAACCCTCGATGACACGACTGGCTCTGAGGAAACCCAACTTGAAATCAACAACCATAATCAGGAGACAACCACTTCACATGATAAGACCTTTCCTCATGAAACACAGACACAAAACCTACGAGAGACACCTGAGAGACCAACTGTTGAACTGACTTTGGATTCTCACCACACCTCCCACCCTGATACTGATCCTTTGATGGAATAATATCCATGAGTTTATGAGGAATTGTACCATGTTTATGAAAATCGTCATAATTATTTGAGTGGTAGTAATTCATGAAATAGTTGAACCATATAAGGAGCCGACTTAGGAAACCTGCTATGTCACCAAAACTCATGGATATCAGAAGGTGACATCAACATTCCCTGCCATCACTCATAAAGCCACCAGGAACATGCTCCCTTGCTCGAAGCTTTACTTGACCCTACAAGAATTGGTCTACTTTTACAGAGATTCATCTAATGAGGAACCCATAAATGCCACACCGATTACCCATGATAGGGAGAAGAACTCTGATCCTCCTCCTCTCGATGCTTCATACAGAAACAAACTGACCAAGAAAGTCACCTTTAATCTTGGAAACCAAGTGATTTCTGAAGATTCCTTGTCTGGTCCTGAAGTGGTTCATCAATAAGTGCAATAAGTGCAGCTAGTATCAAAGGTCACTTACCTCTTGTTGATAATAGTTGGAGATCCTTTGCGTATGACTATTACTCTTCTGAGGATGACTCTGATGATGGCTAATTGTCTTAATCTGCCCCTTCTTCACCACCTTCAACATCTCCATACTATCTTCCACCACACTCCCATAAGAAGGTTCGTCGCAAATCTCCTTGACCCTGTACATCCGTAAATCTACTTGATCCCCCACTTATAATTACTCGATCATACTTAGGCTTGCCTGAGCCTAAGTATAGGGGGGCGATATCATTGTCTATACATCAATTCTTTCTTTCTCTTCTCACCCTCGACCATCCCATTTCTTGCTCATCTGCTATGCTTAGGCCCTCAAAATTCTAAGTATAGGGGGGGCGAGTCGACTTCCTTTTCTTTTCTCTCAACTATGCTTAGTACATGCTATGTCTACATTTCACTTTGCACCATGAGGACATAACACAAGCTAAGTATAGTGGGGATGTTTACTCTGTATTATGCATACTTTATCCATAGCTCGTACTTTAATTATTTTTATCAAAAATTTGAGTATGGGTACAAGTTGTGTATATTATAGTTAATGTACTAAATTCTTTGTGTAAATAATACATGTTTTCAAAAACTTTTTATAAAAATTAGAGGGTATAATAGGTTTTATAAAAATAAACAAAAAAGGATATCAAAAATCAATAAAAAAACCTTTCTAAAAAAATCAACAAAAAGCCAAAAATCAATCAAAAACCTTTTCAAAAAAATAAAAAAAACTAAAAAAAACTGACTTAAGGTGTTATCCCTGACATTTTCACTATCACTCAAGACTTGAGGAATGAACGAAACTCGGGTTTTTAAGGTCCTTTGATTCAGATTTAACTGGCCATAGTCATTAGGATTTCAGACTTAATAATCCACGCTTCCCTACGTTTGAAAGATGCGAGTGCTATATTGTGTGCTTAATCTCTACTTTTAAGAATATGATCAACACATCACTCATATAACTGCATTATTGATGAGATGAGTTGGGATTTCACTTGAGGGACTGGGACTTGAGATTTGAGTCTAGACCTGATTTTATGATACTCAATGATGGAATAAAGTCGATGAAAGTTTCATGAAACTTGAGTATCAACAAATCCTAGCCAGTATGTGAACACGTTCGCTATAATGACCTATGGCCAGGGTGTGATGAAATTAAATGATTTTCGATCAGTGTGCACCAACCATTGGTAAAAGCAGTGGAGCTAGCCCACACAAAAAAAGAAAGAAAAAATGATGAAATGAAAAAAGGGTTCTCAATTAGAAAGTCAAATATCAAGAGCTTCAATCAAAGACAAGCGATCCTAACTATTTCAAAGTGTCCATTTGGACCATAGCAAATTAGGACCAATGTCTGGGCTAGTACCTCAAAAAGGGCTCCCAATCGTAAGCGATACAATTCTGGGTGTAAGTATATTATATACTTAAAGAAGACACACCCTAGTGTACTCCTAGGAAAACAAGTACAGACGACTCAAACTCTCTTGATGGACACACTGGTCAACAATAAAAAATACATGTGTTGAGTAATAAGGCACTCAAGAGGATCCTTGTTCCAATGTAAGGGAGAAAAAGAAATTACACAAACCTATGTCCTCCATCATCTGGCCTGCCATATACATTTTCAAGTCTGACGATATATCAATACGATAGATTGAATGCAAGAACTGATTTATTCCCTAGTATTAAGAATCGGTTCTTGAGGAGAGTCTTTTGGATCAAGACTTTGAGTGACGTTTTGACTCCACTCTCATTATTGCAGTACACACTAAATGTCATATCTCTTATGCTATATGTACAAATAGAGAGTCTGATAATTAGATAGGTTGGATTCCTTTTGATTAGATCTTAGTTGAGCTTAGAATTTTAGGACCATTAAATCCTAGGATTCTTAACGAGACAAGTCTTAAAATTCACGCATGCACAGTCAGGGATTCAACCTTCTAATTCACTAAAAATTTCATGGGGACAAGCAAAGATCTAAATATAGGGGTGTGATGAATCCATGATTCGTCTACTTTATATGGACATCTTAGCAAAATTCTCTTAATAAATCACTAATTAGACCCCTTAAATCAATAAATTAACATTTATTTATTGTGCTTAAAATTAGGATTAAGATTCTGTAAATAATTATCCTTATTTCTGCCTTGATTGAGCTTATTATTTTATGTGTAAAAAATCATTACTTTAACCTAAATATTTCTCTAAATTATTCTTTAATTAATTTACTAACTTGGCATAAAGAATTAAAACCCATAAAAATTAAAAAATCAATATAAAACACAAAAATTCAACTTTTTAATATTTTATCTTTTGAATTTATTTTACCTTTTTTTACCTTTAAAAATTAGATTAATTATTTATATATTGTATATAATATAATATTCTAATTAAAATCAAATTAAAAATACAAAAAATTACAAAATGCAAAAATTCGATATTTTATTATCTATGGAGTACCTCTAAAAGTACTTTTTTTTACAGTTTACCTTTTTTATTTTTGGTCCTTCATGGAAGTTGTAGATCTCATCGAGATGAGCAACTTTTATGACGACCACTTTTTTGTTTGACTTCATTTACTATCTCTTTCTGATTTTTATTTGCTTTTTATTTACTTTTTATCTTTATTTAATTTTTATATTTGATTTTACGTTTATTCAATCCTTAATTTTATTTTTTATTTTTATTTTAATCTTATTTATTTTAATTATTTTACTAACTTTTATTTAACTTTTATTTTTTTATTATTCCCTTTTTCTCTTTCTTTTCCCTTTCTTTTCCCCTCTTCCTTTTTCTCTCTCCTTTCTCCCTCTCTACTTCACTCCTCTCTCAAGGTCACGTGCTTTGCACGTGACCCGCCCCAACCTGCCTCTCTCTCTGCCCACATGTGCCATGCACGTGCTGCCATCTCCCACAACACGTAAGTGCACGACACATGCCCCATGCCTGCCCCCTACTCATGCCCTTCCCTCTCCCTAAAACCGTTGCCTTCACCCTCATCTGCAACGACCACCTCCTCCGCTTCCCTCCCAGTCGTTGCCCCCTCGACCTCTGACCGTTAGTCCCCTCATCTATAAGGCTCCTCCACCCCCTAACGTCTTAGGTATCCGTCATCTCTACAAGGAAAGAGAGAGACTAGATAGGACGGTGGTGACAACACCTCCATCTCCGTAAATGACACCTCCTAGGCAAGATCCACGAGGATCAAACACCCTCGTGTTGTTGTCTCCTTCCTGGAGCAACGAAGCTTTTCCGCACCTTGCCGCTATTGAGGTGACAACATCAGTTGACTCCCGTCCTCCAATCTCAAGCGACCTCACCATCCACCTCCCCATCCTCTTATTCTTCACGGTAGATCCAAACCCATCGCTAATTTCATTGACAACCGCCTCGACATCGAACTCCAACCAATCGCCGATCGAGCTCCCCCTCGCCCTTGCCCCTAGCAGCTCAGCCGTGTGTTGACCGAGCTCTACTCTACCATCGCCACCGTAGGAGAACCCTAGTAGCTACTCCTTCGCCTCACGTAGCTGCTCGAAAGCCCCGACCCCTCTGCCTTGCGCCTTCCGACACCGTTCGACCATGTGTCGACCGAGCTCTACCTTGCCGAGGCCACCGCCTCTCGCCATCGCATCCATCAGATAAGGCAAGAGACCTTGATCCGACGATCGTCCAGCTGCCACATGGACCACCCTCGAGCCTCTCCCCAAGCCTCGAGGCTCGAACCATCCAAGCCGCCCTTTGATCGCCACATGACGCCTCGTGTGCAATCCTTCAGCTGTGGACCCGAGGCTGCCACCGAGCCTCCCTCACCCGCTATCTGGAGGCTCGAGTCCCCGAGCCTAAACTTCACCCCTAAGCCTTCTTGACACGTGCAGGGCATGTGTATTGGGGGCAAATTGCATGGGAGCCCTTGTCATTACTAACAATTGCAAGAATGTACTGCCCTCCCATAATCATGTGAAGCCCACGTGCGTATGTGGGTAAATTATAGGGGGATCCCTTTGAGTTTCCTATTTTAAAGATAAGTCCTCCGTGGACTTTATTGAGAAGAAAAACATAAATATTATTGCAATTTAGTCCCTAAAATTTCATTTTAGCACAAATTTTCCATATGAAGAGCGCACAATATGTCCTTTTAAAGCTTATTTAGTGCTCTATCATTTTATATATCTTGTGAACTGATCTGAAGCTTTTTATTATGATTATTATTAGTGGATCTCTGATGATTTATGCAGATTGATCATTGACATATTTGTGCTATTGAGAAAACTATTGATTCATTTTTGTAGGAACTCAATTGAGATTTTAATGTGATTAATTGTCTATTGATAATTTATCTTTTTCTTCAAGGGATTAAAATTGCAAGGGCATGATTTAGGAGGAATCAATTCATCCTCTTGATACTTTATGAGAATTCATTTGAGAAAATCTAACTTGACTAATCCTTGTGGTCATTGCAAATTATTTTTTAAGCTTATTCAAGGATAAATTTTGCAATTTAATTCTGAATTAATGGTGATTATTCTTTGAGAATTAAATCACATAAATATCTGTAGTCAAATCTACAAAGGATTTCTTTACCGTATGATTAATCTTGGATTTATTGATCATTTAGCTTGCAACTTGGATTCACTTCGATAAATCTTGCTGAACTTTAATCTCTTTCGATCTGTGACTACAATTGAAGATTAACTGACTATTTTAATTGAGGATTAAAATCATATAAAATCACATATCATGTGTTTCATCCTTTTCTGTGTTTATCGCATTGCATTCTTTTCTTTATCTTCACATTATTTCCTGACATAAAAAATTGACATATCATTAAATTAATAATTGAAATTAATTTAGAACTGTGCAACTAAAATTCATAGTTCCTTGTGTTCGATCTTGGTAGACTTACCAAGTAAAATTCTCCACAATATTCAAAATTTATGATTTTCTCAATAATTTTCCAACTCCTATACTACAATTTAACATTATTAAAAGAGGTCGATTATGGTTCATCACACATGCCATTCACCTCTTGAATTTGGGTTGGAGGTGGGAAGAATGGCTCGATAAGTTTCAGGAGCTTAGGATGGTACAAAACCATATGTATATGTTGTTGCAATGACGGTGGTGCATGTCCGAGTGCTTGCATGTAATGTATGTAGTGAACGGACTATGATTGTCCTACACTCTACTACTGAGAGCGTTCTTTCGGCTCGACAGACATCTTGGCTGATGCACTCACATATTGATACAAGTTGATGATGCCGACCAGGAGTCGACAACTTAGTAATCTGATCGAGTTTATTTAGACTCTTGGTCCTCTGTTCAATCACAGACAGTTTTTCCAAGTATTGTGATTGCTTCTCAATTATATCAACTTTGGACAAGTGGTTCTTGATGATGCTAAGGTTGGAACTCTCGTTTATGTCCTCATCATATGATGCTACAATGTTGACTAGATTGTGGAGGATCTGCGGTGTCTTCTGGAATGCACGGGATGAAGAAAGTGTGGCCGAACCTTAGACCATTTCTTCAAATATCTACCATACCACATCTTATCATTACTGAAATGAGATTCACCACACGCGACATCTACCATCTTTTGAATATCCTGATTCAACCCACGAAAAAGTTCTGGACCAAGATGATCTTTGGGATATCATGGTGGGGATACACCACCTGTAAGTCCTTGAAACGTTCCCATGCCTCGTGATAGGCTCATGGGACAATTGTGTGAAGTTTTAGATCAGGGCTCTCATCTGATTGGGATGACCTAATGGATAGTATTCTTGTAGAAAGGATGATTTCAATGCCTCCAAAGTTGTCACCACCTTCCCAAGATGGTTGATCCAATATAGAGCCTTATCTTGAAGGCTAATTTAGAAGGTATCCATCTTAACTACCTCCAACGGGATTCTGGGGTAGTGCAGGGTATCACAGATGTTGTTAAACTACTACAAGTGAATGTATGGTTCTTCATTTTTGTTGCCATGAAAACTAGGCAATAGGGGTAGCGGTTACATATTTAGTTTAAAATGTTTGTGGATCTATGGGATGTGGATCCACTCGGTTACTTGACCAGCATCGAGGTTGTATGTTTCCTTCAATGTAGGCTTTAGTGCCTCTCTCCTATGGTCCTCTTCTCCATGGTGTTCCCCTACCAGGAACTCATCTCCTCCATGCAGGTTCTCTCCTCCTCCTCCTCCTCCTCCTCCTCAGTTTTCTTGATCTCTCCCCATTTGCATGAGCATTTCGAGGAAGGCAGCCTGAGCGTTTTCTTGCTTGGTCAACTACCGTTGTATAGCCTGTATGGAGGCGAGCATCTGTGCATTGACCTCATTCTGATCAGATTGTTTCCCCTTACCTTTTCGAGGAGCCATCTCTGTTTCAGAATATGATGAAGTGAGATCCTTCGGGTTCTTGATCTGCAATGGGAAAGAAGTCTTGATCTATATGGAAATATGCATCATATGTTGAGAAATATTCAAGATCCGGGTCAATCTTGAACCTTGTCAGAGTGGGGGATGAGAATGGGGATTGGTCTATCTCCATTCGGAAAGAAGACAATTCGGGACAAGAGTGATCCGGATTATTCGATGAAAGAAGCGGGGAGTCTCGAGAGCAGTTGGCAAAGTTCGAACCGGTCTCTCTGGAATCACCCCGAATTACAAGTTCATATATAAACCTATGGGAAAAGGGAAGCTACATCGGGAGGTGCAGCCAACTAGCAACTCCCGAACATTTTTCTTATTGATTTTTGATTTTTTTGAAGGAAGCTTATGGGGATTTATTTAATTTATTGAGTGGAATATGTGTTTCAAATTTCATGCAAAATAAAAAATCCTAACATGCCCATCTAGATAGGGTCAATTTCATCAATTTTGAGACTATTAAAATGTGATAGTTTTGATAACCATGATATAAGTGCCGAATTTAGTTGAATTTGGCATGAGACCATAGTGATATACGATGATCTAAATCCCCCTAATTTTTATTTAAAAAAAATTAATGGAAAAAATGGCCGGGTGCAACTAGTTGGCTACACCCCCGGATGCAGCTTCCAAAGCCCCTAAATATATATATATATATACATGTATTTTGTATACTATATTTTTATTTTGTATCATATTAAAATGAAATTTGTATTTACATATTTTTATATAATTTTTATGAGTTTATTTATATGTAGATATAATTACATGTATATACATTATAGGTATAGTACACCTATGTATTATAAGGTATTGATTATTTTAAGTGTATTGTAAAGGTTTTATTTGTATTTGTATTTTTAATATGTATTACATAATATATACAATTATTTAAAAATATAAATAAAAATGTAAAGAATAAAATAGTTGGTTTTATGTACAGATGCCCTAGTACAATAGTACCCCAAAAAGCCAGCTTTTGTATCTTAGCTCCATTTTTAATGAATCATTTGATAGATAATTTAATTTGAAATACAATGGAGGTGAGTTTGGTTCAATTTGAGTTTGTATGGAGGAGATATTGATCAATGAAGTTTTGTTTACAAAATTTTCATCTGTATGTACCATCTGCACCGTGCAAAATTTATTTTGACCATTATTTTTTTATTTTTCTATACATTATTATGTACAAGTTTTATGTTGAAAATTTTATTATTTGAGGTGTGTATGAGTCTAAATAACATATATGCAGTGCATTATACATGAATGAATTAGGGTTTCTGTGAATTTTGTACAACATTTGACCCTTGTCACCTCATCCTTTATTCTTGGTCGACCTAGTCAATATTTGACTTGGTTTGAGGGTTTAGGGTCATTCGGTATCTTTGATACTTCCTTTCTTTTTCTTTTATTTATTCTTTACTATAGGTAATTACATGCTAATTACATATCAAAGTTAGATATTAATTTATACAAATTAGTTGTATTTACATGTGTTCTAGAGATTTAAAGAAAAAAAAATGTGAGAATAAAGGTAGATGAACCATCATCAACCACTACATTTTTGACTTCTAACTTATTCTTGATTTCAATATCTAATTCCTACAGTAGTAGGATCCATCTCAAGAGTCTCAACTTGCAATATTTTTTGTCAATAAATACTTGAGGGTCGAGTGATCAGAGAAGATGATAACATGAGCTCCTAACAAGTATGGACCGAACTTCTCTAGTGAGAAGACTGCAACTAACAGCTCCTTCTAAGTGACAATATAATTACGTGTGGCCTCATCCAACGTCTTGTTGGCATACTGGATGGCATATGGCTTGTCATCCTTCATTTGTCCAAGCACCGCCCCGAGTGCATACTTGGATGTCTAGTAGACATTCCCTAAAAAAGACTATCAAAGAACTGCAAATAAATAGCTCGCGGTTTCTTTCGTTTTTAGTATATAGTTAGTCATTGAATTAGTAATTCTGGGAAATGTGCTTTAACCCAAGCTCGTTGACGAGACAGACCTCTAGGGGGCGTAGAAGACGATTCTTCAATTGGATGCAACAGAACAAATGATTAGGATTCAAGGCATATAAACATATAGATTAGATCAAAATTAACACATATTGATTGAATTAAAACACGGTGATATTCATATCTATATCTGTATCCATTTAGACATACATATGGATGTCAAAATTTGAATAACCATATGTGATGAATCGAATACAGTCCAAATGGACATTTATCCATCATGGCATCCAAACATGATGATAAAGAATGGTAGTATCCTAAAGATATATATATCCGTCCTCACATGTAAATGAGGTAATAATGAATGCACTCTGAATAGGAATACATATATAAATTTATATATTTATCAACGCAGATTGTGATTATATATTTGCATCTTGTTTATCTGTATATGATTCATCATAGAAATGAACCTACATTGTCATATTGTTTTGATGTCAGGCATGACGATGTGTTATTATTGTATACGTATCTGACTACATTCCTTCCATTTTCATATATTATATGGTGGATTTACATTATCTGTATCATTTCATTGATTATCCATGTATCCATATTTACATCTCTATTTAATTGTGTTGGTACTGTTTACATTAACGTTTGTGCATAACATCATCTATAATGAATACAATACAAATATGTATTTACATATTGTTTGCATTCATTATACATGTCACATCTCATTAGCAGTGTCTTCCACTCCATTTCGACAGTGCTAACTCAACTCCATATGTCGACGAATATAAATATTTTTATTGTAGATTCCATATAAGTGTCCCATTTGAATATTAAGTGACCAAATTATGTTATTGCCATAACAATCAACCAGCCTTATGACAAATGGATGCATGGAGTGATGATAAAGGCAATATATTGGGATAAAAGCTGATAAATGGAACCTATGCAAAAAATATAATTATTATTTTCATTCTTTTCCTTGCATTTATCTAATAAATAATCAATTTCCATCTAATAGAGGTGGTGCTCCGACGGATACTTGCATGTACTTATCATCCATTAATGTTAATCGGGTACCAATTATCATATGTATACTGGAATGGATCAGATCAGCCCATGACCTGATAATAATGAGCAAGGGCTAGTCACAATCAAATGGTTCAGGTACCTGTCTCATAAGAACCATTAGCAACTCCTCATATCCACGAATATAACTATTTCTATTGTAGATTAGATTCCATATGCAGTGTCTTATTTGAATATTAAGTGACCAAATTGTATTATTGCCCAATCAGTTGACAAATCTTATGTCCAACAAATGGATGCATGGAGCAGTGACAAGGCAACATATTGTGAACTTAAAGCTGATAAATGGAACCTACCGAAAAAAATATAATTATCATTTTCGTACTTTTCCTTACACTTATCTAATAAATAATCAATTTCCTTCTAACAGAGGTGGTGCTCCCACGGATATCTGTAGGTACCCATCATTTATTTATGTTAATCGAGTACTAATTATTACATGTGTGTTGGAATGGATCAGATCAACCCATGACCCGATAATAATGAGTAAGGATTGGTCACAATTAAATGGGTCGGGTACCTGTAAGCACCCCTACTTACACAAAAGGAAGAGGGGAGGAAAAGCAAAGCATTGGTCAATAAATCCTTGATGAGAATCACAAAAAGTATATCTTGCAGGTGTCTCTACTCACCTGCCAGTGTTTAACGAGAATTCAAAAATGCACGCAGATACACGAGATTGTTTATTAGCTCAATCATAATGCTTCAAAGAAAGATGACATACACGAGATTGTTTTGCAACTCAATCATAATGCTTCAATGAAAGATGACTAAATGGCCTTTTAATGACAATCTTATAGTCAGAGTTCCAGATCTGATTGCCAGTTTTGTGTGCCTTCATGTACTCCCGTATGAATCCTTTTTTTGTCTTCTTTTTTGAGTATTTCTATGAAAAAAATAATATGCTCAAACTTAAAAAAAATCTAATTTCATTCACATATATCATCCAAATGCACATATACTCAACTTGTTTCTATACATCCTTACGTCATCAGATTTTATGCTATGGAGAGATGCAATCTAGTTATTAGACATATTTCCAAAGGAAAGGTCGAGCAACAGAATGATATCTATCAGTAAAGTACAGAAAATGTTAAACAGGTCATAAGCAAGAGATTACATTAAAATTCATCATCATCTTCCATTTCATACACAGCTTGGAGGTGTCCTCCAGCAGATGCTAAGCTGCCACTGTCACTATTGCTCAGGAGTCCATTCCCAAAGAGACAGACCTGCGGTTCAATCCTGCTCATCCTGTTCCAATCGTCATCCGATAGTGACCAGCTGAATATGTCAATGTTCCTTCGAATACGATCAGGGTTCAAACTGCAGGGTAGCACACTCGTTCCCCTTTGCAGTCCCCACCTTAGAATGACCTGCCAAAAATCATGCAAAGCAACTGCTAATAGAAAAAGCATATAGCGTCCATATAAAGAATGCAGCCATATTTAATGCTTCGGGAAAAAAAGTGTGAACTAATGCGAATGCTCTTTCTGGCTTCTTATATACACGTGGGGGACACATTAACTCCACTTTCAGCAGTTCAAACTACTGCAGTCGTTTATAGACTTCGCTGCTCTCAGTTTATTCTAATGAAGACATGCACACGATTGAAGCTTACATTCCAATGATGTCATATGGATTAAGCATAATGTCTTTAGAATGAAAAGTAATCATGTTGGAATAAGAACATCTCAACGAAAATCAATTGTGGATGAAAGTTCAAGAGATTGAAGGGAAAATGACACAAATAAAAACCCACTTTATGGTCTAGTGGTAGAAGCAGTGAGCTCTCACTCTAAGATCAGGGTTCAACCCCACCCTCCCCCCTTAATAGTATACTAAGCCTTCTCCCACTATAAGTAGGGTCGGCTACATGGATTCTTGCTCAAATCCATGTTGAAAGATTCGACTATTTTTTACACTGGCTGTCGACTACCTAACGCAACCCCTGTAAGAGTGGGATTTGAACCCTGGTCTTTTGTGTGGTAGACACACTGTACTGCCACTAGACCATTAAATGGCAGATCCTCCCCCCTTAATCATTAAAAAAAAGACATAAATAGGTGAGAAGCACAGAGGTGTTTTTTAAGAGGTGGAGCAACAAATTAGGGAGCCTGATCGTCAATAATGAACAGTAATAATTTATATATAAGTGCAGAAGCGGAGATCTGTCCCTTTAAGCTATCATGACATGCAATGAATGCTATCTGCCTGCATGCAGTCTTTATATAACTTTAGACTTGTTTTCATGTTACAAGCTATGAAAAGGGGTTCAGATTCCCTTGAATCTAACTAATAGCAACTGTAAGTTTGGCCATTCGGATATCAACATGACATCTCACATGTTATGCAATGTTACCACCAATAAATACATATCTTCCAAGAATTTAAAAAGGGACTTCTCCGTAGGATGATTCCAAATAAATGCAAGGTTCAAATTCTATACACAAGTTGTTTTTCGTGTAAAGCCTCCAACCTGAGTATGACAAATAGAAAATTTAACAGCTAGTAGATTAGAAAAGTAGCTGTTGGGACGTGGCCACTTTGACTTAAAAACTCTTTCGGATCTTCTTTGGCATCTTGACTCTAGACCTTGTTGTCTAATTGATATTGTTAGAGTTATTGTTTATTTGTTTATTGACTCATGTAACTCTTTGGGGTTTTTTATGAGAATTTTCTCTCTAGGGTTTTATGCTATATAAGAACTAAACTCAGGGAGTAAAACAATGATTCATTCTCTCCTCCACACAGTATCAGAGCAACGGTCCTAGACCGATATTCTAAACTAACTCCCATCATCACCGCTAACCACACTCGTGTGGGCCCTTCTCTCTCCCTAGGTTCATGTGTCGGACACCTCCCAACTCCTATGCCGCCCTCTGTGTGCATTTAGCGCATATGTAGGGCTGCTTGTGCTCTAGACTCGCTCTTTCAAGGTGTTCATCGGTGGTCAACGTAAACTCTACATTCTGACAAAAGATCCTCCAAAGAAACAGACAAGGACTATGACACATGGTTGGGAGACAACTACTAGGTTATCACTTTGATGACCAATAGTATTGAACCGCACATTGCGGCGAATCTGCTCTACCAGTACACGACAAAGGATATGTGGGATGATATTAAATAGACCTACTCCCAGAAGACAACCAAGTCTTGGCTCGCTGACATATACAAGCGGATATGGTCCGCATCTCAAGGCGATTTTGGTTTGTTGGAGTACTACAGGCATCTCACCAGCCTGTACGAGGATCTTGCGATTTTTCAGCATGCATGTTGTACCAAACAAGTGCATGAGCGATCTGACTGGCAGTGTATCGCTTTCTTCCTGGATTACATACTAGATACCAAGCTTTGAAGGAGAAGTTCCTGATGTCTGATACTTTACCGTCGATCAAAACCATAATTCGCCGGCTTCAAGAACTAGAGGCATCTGCTGCATGGCCTTCTACTTTACCCATTGCAGAGAACTTTGCCCACTATGCATCATATGGGTGAGGAGGATAGAGTTTTCGAGGAAGCTGAGGCCACAACTTTGGTCATGGTTGTGACTTGGACCATGGCTGTGGATGTGACACTATTACTTCCAATACCCACAATGCATCCATTATGGACGTTGGAATCATTCGTCTGAGCGATGTTGGCAAAAGTTCGGCAATCCACCTCATCTAGCCAATAGTGACTATGAGAATGCCAACGATGTTGTAGAGGTGTCTCATGATCCAGACTCCAGTGGATAGAAGGTCTAGCTCAATGACGTTGATTAACCTCCTCTAATGCATATTCTAAAGAACTATGGGCACACTACTTTCAAAAGTGAAAGTACTACTAATAGTCCGGCTACCACTTCATGTACTGTAGCCAGCTCTGTCACTACTTCTACTATTGCTTGGATCATTGACTCTGAAACCTCTACGTATCCTAACTGGAGAAGGTAGCCTACTAACCATCTCGAAACCATTTTCATCTGTGAAGTTGGTTCCAGACACCAATGGGCACATTCGCATATTATTGCCGTCAGAACTGTGGAGTTCTCCAAGTTTCAACTGTTTGGAGTTCATTGTGCCCCTAATTTTCCCCTCAACTTATTGTCGTTTCATAAGTTTCATATTGAGCTTAACTGTCGCGTGATATTTAATTAATTCTGTTATTGTTGTCAGGACATTCGGATGAGGCAAATTTTTGGTGGGGAACATGAGAAGCATGGCCTCTATTATAGGTACATAACCTCTGATTCTACTTTTGCTAGTGTAGTGTCTATTTTCGACGATCTATTCCTATGGAATAAGCGTCTTGGACATCTTTCTGCCAAGGCCCTCCCCAAGATGTTCCCTAAACTCTACTTTAAAGCCCTTTCAGTGTAAGGCATGTGAGTTTGAGAAACATCATTGAGCTTCCTTTCCTGTTAGTACGAAGTCGTATAATATCACTCTCTTTGGTTTAGTCCATTGTAATGTTTGGGGGCCCTATCCGATCCGCACTTTGAGTACATAGATATTTTGTGGTTTCCGTGGATGATTAGAGTAGATACTCTTGGGTTTATCTAATAAAGAAACATTCGGAGATTAATAAGATTGTCAAGAACTTCTTCCAATATGTCAAAATATCTTTCTTTGCTTGTGTTCAAATTATTTGAACTGAAAATGCTCTTGAGGTCACCAAACATGACTTACATCATTCTTCGCTTCTCAGGGAACTGTACATGTACATCAGACATCCTTTCCATATACATCTCAACAAAATGAGGGTATGGAAAGGAAACATAGACATCTTCTCAATATTGCCCCGTTTCTACTCACTCAAATGAAGGTTCCAAAGCGATATTGGGGGGATGTCATCTTTACCGTTGTCCATCTCATAAACATGATTCCATCTTCTATCCTAAAGGAGGGTACTTCTTTCTCTCTGTTGTACCCTAGTGAGTCTCCTTTTTCGTTATCCTTGAGGATTTTTAGGTGCATTGCGTTGGTTCATAACTTCCATGCTGCTAACAAATTGGCACCCAAGGCTATCAAGTGTTTTTTCTTGGCTACTCTCGTACTAAGAAGAGATATAGGTGTATATAGGTGTTATGATCATGTTGGGCATCGATACTATATTTTGGAGGATGCCGCTTTCTTTTAGCAAACTAGCTTCCTTACACAGTCTGTCAGTGACATCCCTTTGGATCTACCACCTCCACCGATAGTTTATAAATGTAAGCACGCCACTAAACCTATTTATGTACCTTTGCATGTTCCTTTTGTGCATGATGATATGCCTTCTTCAAGTGCACCCACCATTACTGCCGTGGATGTATCTCAGGAGCTTCATATAGCTCTCCAGAAACCGATGAAGCAATGTACTTTTCACGCATTTTAATTCTACCAGTGTTTTACCTAATTGTGACAAGAGGTTTGCATATGCTCTCATGGCTACTTCTATTCTTAGATATCATCATATTACACTGCAGGACCATGGCTCATGACATGCCATGGACGAGGAGATGGATGCCCTTACCTCTCGAGGCATGAGGGATCTTGTGTCGTGCCCCCTGAGAGTTCGTCATGTGGCATTCACATGGGTCTTCACGACTGTAGAAAATGATAATGCGGAAGCGTAATCCGAGATAAGGAATATAGAACATGCAAGAACCCTGGGATTTTATGTGGAACCCTATTCCATAAGGAGCGGGATCAAACCATGGGAGAATGCCACTAATGGTCGACTCTTCTATTCATTTTATCAACCGATAAAATAGTGTGCGACCTCTTATATAGCCTCACAGACAGACCAGAATCCCACTAACAATAGATGTGGGACTAAACATGTGGACGTGGTAATTGGACCCGCTGAAGAGATCCAATTACCCATCTCTACATGTGGCGCAAACTTTAACACTCCCCCTTAAGCTAGAGCATGTAATGATCAGCTTGGACAAATAGAAAGAAATCGCTCACTCACAATACAAGACACTACGAACAATATCAACTCAATGCATACTCTATTGGTTGCCTGCTTAGAACATTGCTTCTCATGATGTGCTGGTGAGGAGGAACTAAAAGGCAGGAGTGTGAACTGAACTGGGTCCACTCGTTGGAGCATGTGTGCTCTGTATTGCATCCGTCAAAGTCACTGAAACTGAAATGAGACTCCACCTGACCCGCAACTGATCCATCTCTTTGAAGGGCCAAACTGAAAAAAGCTGTGGAAATGTCTTCGTCAGAGTCCACAAATGCTGGAATGGAGTCTGAAAGTCTCCCCGTCGGAGAATTGAGTGTCTCCCATACTAGCTTGGAGAATGGGATCTCTACTCCGGAGTCCATATGAAACCAAATGAAAACCCTAAACCCATAATGGCTCAAAGAATGGGATCTCTACTCTGGAGTCCCTATGTATCACATGAAAACCCTGAGCCGACAAGATCAAGTATGGGGACATCTCAAACAGTGAACGACAACCTGTGGGTCAGAATAGATGACATCAACCAAGTTTGGGAGAAGAACTGAAGATGTTGAAAGCAAAAAACCAATAAGTTGTTGCAAAAATATTTTTTTCGGATTTTCTTCTTTTTCACACTTTTTTGTACAATAACTCTGTCTTTTTCAATCATGAAGATTGGGCCCATAAGCTTGGTCTCATTATTGTTTTTTTTGTTGAAGCCCATTGGGCCCATAATCTTCCAGACCCCTTTCTCTTTGTTTTTTTTCTTGTGACTCAAGGGCCCCCATCCCCTCTTCTTTAAAAAGGTGGCCCATTGGGCTCTAAGCTTCAACCTTTTTTGTTTTTTTAAGGATGGTACAACAAGACCTCTTGGACACGAAAAAGGGAGCCATCCCTATTTCGGGTTCCCTCGATGGGAACCCAAACTCTTGAATGACCCCTCCCATATCGAGGGTTGGAGGCAACTCTCGTTGTGTTGCATGGAGCGCACTGGGAATCACGCGTGATGCCCGCCTTGCGTGTGGCAATGCTAGCAATGGGGCTTAGGGTGTTGGAGAAGAGCTTTTATGTCGCGATGGAACATCTATCACCACCATCTGGATTGCGACTGAAGTTAAGTAAAATCACAACCGTCACCTTGTTCGAATATGCGATAGAAGGATGATTTGGATACCAAGGAGGCGATGAAGGGTTGTATAGGATGAGGAGGAGATGAGAGCATCGCTTGGAGAGAGATGGGTTCGCCGCCAAATTTGGGGACTTGACTGAAAAACCATTGCCTGGACACAATACTGCAGAAGGAGACTTACACGATGTGGGGATCGTTGAATGTTGTGCATCAGAGATCTCATGCACGGAGTTGATCTGGAGTGCCTGAGATGCTGGACGTCAACACCGCTTAGAGACTTCTGGACAGGAGGCGATGTTGGCGTGGGTTCAGAAACCCTCGTAATATCTCTAACATGGAAATGATGGTGATGCAAAATTAGGGTTTTTAGACCCTAGACAAATATATGAACTTCGGAATTTGCAATCGAATACGACATGAATGCATGGAATACGTCTGATTTTCTTCTTGCAGAATTAGGGTTCTATTAGGAACCTAATTATTTTGAACTTTGATAATTACACGATCTTGATTCGCAACAACTAGAATCAGACCTGCTTACTAGAGCAAAATTAGGGTTTCGAAAAACCCTAGAATATTCTTAAAATTTGAACAGATCACGAACATGAATAGATAATCATCAAGAATAAATCTTTAAGAACATAAGAATAATCTTCAAGAATAGCCAAAAATTGAATCTGTTAATCGAATCTCGAACAAATCATGAACATAAAATCTATCCTCGAGAATCGAACCCACACTGATACCATGTAGAAAATGATAGTACGAAAGTGTAATCAGAGATGAAGAAATATAAAACATGGAAGAAGTCCGGATTTTACATGGAACCATACTCAATAAGGAGCATGATGAAACCACGGAAGAACATCACTAAGGGATGATTTTTCTATTCACTTTCTCGACTGATATAATGGGTGTGGGACTTATATAGCCTTACAGACAGATCCGAGTCCCACTAACATTAAAAGTAGGACTAAACCTGTAGGTGTAATAATTGGACTTTGTGGGGATCCAATTACACATCTCTACATGTGGCACATACTCTAACAACGACCAAACAGACCCCGGATGAGTCCATTGATAGATTAAAAAATATAATATTTAATTTTAGAAATAAAATACGATAAACACACAAAAGCGTAAATCTTTCTAACATGTATGTCTAATATATGCATTGTATAGCTTGTGATAGTAAAATATGATATACAAGACACTATACATCGAGAAACTGAAGGAAGCTATGAACTTCGCATGCCAGAAATGCGAAAAATAGCAAACTTTTTGCATGAAACATTGTACGTTCATCGTATCAACTTGTAGTTTCAACACAACAACTTTGTATTTTGCGAAACCATTAATTTAGGGAAACAATTTCCCAAAGGTGGTTTCTTATATTCTAATGAATATTGAGATGAGATCATGATTACCTCTTGAAGCATGAGTGAAAGAAACTTTCGGAATCAAGTCCGATCTGCGCTTACTTCTGAGTCGTGTAGCTTCTCATGAACTTGGTGTTGACTTCTTGAACATGACCACGCAAGGATGATCAAGCTCCTAATTTTGTCGGACGAAATCGACCCTTCTTCACGCACGAGGAACACTGAGAAGGAGACAATCTTCTCCTCCACAAGGCCACGCCAATGAAAAGAAGAGAAGAGGTTTGACAAGGTGGGCATGTATGAGAAATAAATTCTCAAGACTCTTCTCTTCGCTTAATTCTCAAAGCAAGAGAATAACGAGAGGAACAAGCATGTATTGAAAGAGAGGCATAGCCCTCTCTTTTATAATCATGGTGGATGTCTGTGAGGAGTCTTCTCCTCATAGTAGACGTCCACCATATACTACCCTAGGATTGTGGATCAATGGTTATGATCAAGTCCTTATTCAATAGCAAATAGGACTTGTATTATCTCTTTTATTTTACCAATTAATTAAGCAACAAAATCAACAACAATAAATAGGACTATGATGGACGTCTATACTTCTCCAAGCATGGACGACCCACCTTGTCCTAAATCTTGTTGTTGGATTTGTTGTTTAATTATCACAATGATAATCTAATTATCATGATTTGTAATTTTATAATAGAACCCGCATACCCTATGAATCTTATTCATAAATCCAAACAAAAATGTAAATCCAATTTACATTTAAATTCCAATGTGAATCATATTCACATAAGTACCTTGAAATAATTATATGAATCAAATTTATGTAACTATAAATTACTATGAATCATTATTCATATTAATTAATGACTTATATGCATCAATCATATTCATAAAAATACCCTTACTGAATTTGATTATGACAATAACAATTATTATCTCAATATTGACATCACATTGTACAAGTCCTAATCCAATTAAGATTCGTGAGATACAAATGCAGATACTTGGAGATAATGTCGAAAAGATCGTACTATCCACATATAGTAACTTGAAATTTGGATACATATACAATTTTAAGGTTTATACCACTTTTAGCGAAATGTGTCACTTAAAAATGTTGAACTTGAGCTGAAATGATTTCACACTCTAAGTAGCTCAAAGAAATGCATTACAGTCTCCATACATGAGACTTAACCCAATTTATTCTCAAATCATTAAGCTAAGTGGAGCCACTAAAATCCATAACATTTCATCATTCCCTCAGAAAGGAAGTGTCATGGTAGATGATCTATTAAGATAGATTTAACTATGAGTATTCCCAATATGCAATCATCCTTCTACTGGAAGACTTTGATATATCCGAAGTTCAAACCCTAATTTAATGGTCTTCTTCGGAACATGTCAATAGATTTCTCAATTGATAATTGGATGACAATATTAATCATATATTTTCTAAAAGCAAATTAATATCTCGAATCTGTATCTTATTTCATAAAAAAGACAACTATGTATGGAATTCATTATGACCCCAAATTATCTCATGAGTAAGCTCTATCTCCCGATTCATCAAGTATGAGCATGTATGATTCCTTTGAGAGATCATACTTTTCATTTGTCTTCATACGCACACCAACTCGTCGGCATATGGATCTTGGTTAGGCTTTCAACCAATTGTTCTGTCTAATGTGCACACTCAGGCATATAGATGTATATATGTCTCTGGTCAAAGGATGTATGCATGATCGTGACAATTACGATTTAAGTCTTATTTTATCTCGATCTCGTCAAGTTAACTCTTTACTTGATTTGCCAGCTCTGCGGGGGGTCGGATGAGTCGGCCGACCACCTCTTCTTTCAGTGTTTGTCGGTGACTCGGATTTGGGACGATGTGGCCTGGGCTCGTGCGGCCAATACTGAGGACTTCTCCGATATCCTTTGGGTCAACAGAAAGCGACCCCGGTCCGATCTGCTGGGTCCCATTGCGCGCCTTTGGTCTATCTGGAGGGCTCGCAATGAGACTATCTTCTCGGGGACGCGTTTCTACAAGGAGAATGGGACATTCGCGGCCGTTGGTTTAATTTCAGATTGGTGTATATAGTTGGGCTACGGGGCCCGGTTGTTGTGTCCGTATGTTGTTAACTTGGCTTTCCCTCTTCCCACCTTCTTCCCCCCTTAACCCTGTAAGTATCTCTTTCTATACCTTTAGTTATATATAATACTGGGGCGAACACCAACGAGTGTCTCCCCCTTCTTTTGAGTTTCAAAAAAAAACTCTTGATTATTCCGACACTTCCGAATCCCTATTCATATGCAGAGGACATGCATCAAGAAGTTGGTCGAAAATCAGTCTTTGGAGAAAGATTGAATTTCTTTCTTAGACTGGAGATCATTATGGAATATCACATGTTAATGCCAGTTGTGTCCTCCCAATTACATGGTATTCAATATAGCAACGGTACATAATCCTACTTTTACAAAGAGAAGTATATTAAAGTGCATTCATAAATATTCACTTCAGATGGATATGAAAACACAATAATTTTTATTGCAGTAATGGACCTAAGACTTACAAGTCCAACAATCTCCCACTAAACTTCAGAGCCATTCATGTATAACTCTTAATCATATACTCATTGCGTTAATCGTTGGTTATTTTATCAAATAACCAGGTACATTGTAGTCACTATGTCACCAACAGTCAATCTATCACCAACGACCATGCCAAGTTCTGTTACAAACTTGAGTACCCAAGTCAACATTAACTACATCCAATGTAGATGCCACATCTTATGCGGCCAATGATTTACTTTGTCGAAATAGCCTTATTGTCATGTGTCTTGCTACACTTAGCTCACAAAGCACTACCGTCCAACAAGATTAAGAACACATAGGTTGAATTCCTATCATCCTCATCTGATTGGAAGTCAGAATCCGTGTAGCCTAAGACTTGGAGATAGTTATCTCCTTAAACCAAGACGTAGTTTCATCGAATCGTATGTTTCAACTACGAGAAACTTGTTTGAGCCCATAGATGGATTTCGTCAACTTGCACACTTTCCCTTCATCAGCTATGAAGCCCAGAGATTGCTCCATATAAATATCCTGTTCGAGGTATCCATGGAGGAATGTTGTCTTAACATCCATCTACCAGATATCATAGTCAAGATGTGCAGCTATAGCTAGCAATGGCCTAATGGATTTAAGAATGGCCACATGAGAGAATGTCTCATCACAATCGATGCCTTTTCTCTGTTAGTATCCCTAACTACGAGCCGTGCTTTGAAGGTCTCTACCTTCCCATGAGATCCCCTCTTTCTGTTGAAGATCCATTTGCACCCAACGGGTTTGACTCCTTTAGGTGGATCTTCGAGAGTCTATATGCCATTTTCATACAAGGAGTCTATCTCAGACTTCATTGTTAGCATCCAACTATACATGTTATGATTACCCAAAGCTTCACCATATGAAGTCGGATCATCATCGGACTCTTTTGATACACGGAATCCATACTATTCAGGTTATCTTACAACCCTAGAATTCTTTCTAAGAGGTACGATCGTATCATTTTCAATTATCTCTTCAGCTTCTGGGTAGGAACTTCATCGGTCTCGTTAGACTCGATTAGTTACTTAACTTCATTATAGTCTTAACTTTTAAGGAATTCATCTTCCAGAAATTTTGCTTCTCTATAAACGAACACCTTTTGAGTCTCGGGATCATAAAGTTGGTATCAAATATCATTCTTTATGTATCCAATAAAGTAGCACTCTCTAGTGTGAGATTCCAACTTGCTTGCATACACATTTTAGCATGTACCAAACAACTCGGCTTGGTACAATACCAACGCTCATGAGGGATTTTATGTATAGATTTAGATGAAATCTTGTTTAGGACATAAGTTGTAGTCTCTACTGCATGTCCTCATAAACTAAGAGGTAGGTTTGTTTTACTCATAATTGTTCTCACCATGTCCAGCATGGTTCTGTTGCATCTCTCTACAACTCCATTGAGTTAAAGAGTACCTGTAGGAGTGAGATTGGAAATAATCATCTCTCCTTAAAGTTTTTTTAATTCATTTGAGAGGTATTCACCACCTCGGTCATATGGAATTCGTTTTATCTTCTTTAAGATTTGGTTCTCAATCAAAGTCATGAACTCTTTGAGCTTTTCGACGGTTTCGTGTTTGTGACGTAACAAAAAGATAAAACCATACCGTGAATGATATCAATAAAGGCTACATAATATTGAAGTCCATTTTGAGTCGTAGTACGAAAGGGATCTCATACATCGGTATGTATTAGGTCAAGTATACCTTTACATCTTTTACCTTTCTTAGAGAAGAGTACTCTGGACATTTTCCCGCGAATACAATGTTTCACATGTTGGTAAATCATATACTTCTAAGAAATCCAGAGATCCGTCCTTTACCGGTCTATTAATCCTACCAACAAAAACATGTCCAAGTCTTTGACGTCATATCATAGTTAAATGATTTTCATCCTCTCTTGATCGTTTAGGGTTTCTATTATTAATAGTGGCATTGACACTTGTTGGAGTATGCGTCACTTATACATAGATAGGTAAATGGATCTCTCCAGGATCCATTTACCACATACAATTGTTTAGTCCCACATCGACCGTCTGTGGGATATGGAGACTCAATGAGGGCAATATAAGAAGCCTCGCACCCTCTGTATTCAGTGAGAAAGTTCAATAGAACAACCAGCCCTTTGAGGCATTCTCTTGTGGTTTCATCCCGCTCCTTAGGGAGTAGGGTTCCACGTTAAATCCCAGTGTTACTAAATGCTTTATTCTTTTCTCTGATAATTGCTTCAGCATTATATTTTCTAACACGGTATCAGAGCCATGTAAATTTTCTAACATGGTATTAGAGCGAGTTCAATTCTCGAGGATTTTGCGTTCTTTTGTTTTGTCCAAGATTCAAGATTTAGTTCTAGGGTTTTGTTGAAATCTAATTCATAATTTTATCCAGATTCGATTCTTGTTGTTCTTGAAGAATATTCTAAGGAATATTATTTATTCTGCGATCAAGTTCAAGTTCTGGAGATCTGTTCGTAGTTCAGAAATTACAGGTTTATTTTGAAACCCTAATATTGTAGAAGATTCAACGGCATCTCGATGGCAGTTTGTTCATGTTCGCTCGTTCATCCTCTGATTCCAGGGTTCCTGAAACCCTAGTTCTATTCGAGAATATGAAAAATCTCCACTGACATTCGCATGATCTCGAGATCTAGGTAAAGTTTGTCGAAAGAAGGGCACTGATCACAGGTGTGTGAGCCTTAATCCAGATCCAGGCAGCGACCCAACATCGTGCGCTCCTCCTCCGTGTGCAGTCCAAGCGGCGGTGGCTCCTACGTGTCCCCTTCTCCCTGTGATGAAGATCAGTGGCAGCCCTCAGGCAGCAGCCCCGATCCCTCGTCTCGTGCAGGTGGCGCTAGGCAACCCTACGACGGCGAGACCCCTTCAGGCGACAATGTTGCCTCTCCCTTCGCACCTTCCAGGCGATGCCATGGTGGCCTTTCCACACTCAGACGGTGGTGACTCCCCTTCAGTATCTCCAGGCGGTGCCGCCCTTCTCCATTACGTCTGATCTCCCTCTTGCAAGACCTAATGCGCTCTTTGCAACGCTGTCAGGCAATGGCGGCGATGTTGCACCTCTAGGTGACAACACGATCCCCCAGGCAGCACCTCTCCTCCCGGGTTCCTCCCAAGAGCCTCCCTGATCACCAAGTCGCGCACCTACCAGGCGGAGGCTCCTCGCATGCGGTGATGCTGCCCCTCCCCTCATCTCCTGCAGGTTGGGCAACAAGAAGAAACCCCAATCAGGGGTGTATGTGTAATGTTTTTGGACATATGAAAAAAATAGCCCAGACTATTTAGCCCAAGTAGGTCGAATGATTTAAGGGTCTGGGTCGTTTGCATAAAAAATGGATGGCTATTAAAAAAGAGAGAAAATAACCAGAAAAAAGGAAAAACCGAAAAAAATGAACGGCTAATTGAGAAAAAAATGATTTAAAAGAATCGAAAAGAAAAGCTAGAAAAAAAATGATTGGCTTATGTGATGTTTTTATTTCCCCCATTTTAGTATTTTCTTCCAACTTTGTCGATGTCATTGTTTTCCGATCAGTCTGGGAGAAAGGGGGGTATTGTGTAGAGTCACAGGTCTGTTCCAAATTCAGATGTCTGATCCTAGACTAGCTGGATGTTCAGACTCTAAAGTTCGGTTTCAGAGTTTGGATTGGTTCAGAGTCCAAGTTTGAAGCACTCCATATCTGAGTGATCCATGTTCTTCGAGTTCTCCAAAGAGAGACTCCTTTTCAGATGTGCACCGCCATTATTTTCAGTAGTCCTGGTCAGAGTTTTCATGTGTTCCATAGGTATTCAGAGTAGAGATATCATTCCCTATGCCATGTGGGATAGGGTTGTCATGTGTTTCATATGGACTCCAGAGTAGAGATCACATTCTCTGAGCTAGTATGGGAGAGACCCAGTTCTCCGACGAGGAAACTTTTTCAGACTCCATTCTCCAGCGACCGTAGACTCTGACGAAGATGTCTTCACGGCCTTTTCCAGTTCGACCTTTCAGAGATGGAGCATTTGTCCAGATGATGTGGTGGACCAGAGCTCTCCAAGTGGAGACTCATTTCAGTTGCAGTGACTCTGACAGGAGCAGTACAGAGCACATGCTCTTGGACGAGGAGATTCAGTTCGACTTACACTCCAGCCCATTTGTTCCTCCTCACCTGCATGGCATGAGAAGCAACGTCCTCGACAACAATCGACAATTGTGCGCATTGAGTTGATATTGTATGTAGTGCCTTGTAGAGTGAATTTGAGATTTATTTCTGTTTGTCCAAGCTGAGCATTGCATACTCCAGCTTGAGGAGTGTTGAAGTATGTGTCACTTATATGTAGATGGGTAAATGGATCTCTCCAGGATCCATTCACCACATCCAGTTGTTTAGTCCCGACTCCCACATCGACCGTATGTGGGATGTGGAGACTTGGTGAGGGCTATATAAGAAGCCTCGCACCCTCTGTATTTAGTGAGAACGTTTAATAGAACAACCAACCCTTTGAGGCGTTCTCCCGTGGTGTCATCCCGCTCCTTAGGGAGTAGGGTTCCATATTAAATCCAAGTGTTACTCAATGCTTTATTCTTTTCTCTGATATCTGCTTCCGCATTATATTTTCTAATAATGTATCAGAGCCATGTAAATTTTCTAACATTCATGACACATTCATGCATCTTCAATTCATAGTCCAATTGCTGTTAAAGAACCATCCACTATAAAATACCCATAATGATTTATAATGAGTTTATTATAGAATCGTATATCCATATCTACAGCTTAAATACGGATGATAAATTCTTTCTAACATCTGGTACATAGAGACAACCTCTAATATCAAGAAGTCTCCCACTAGATAATGATAGTCTACATGTTCCAATGGCGATCGATGCAATAGTTGCATCGGATCCCATCTAGATGACTATCTCCCCTTCATCAAGTTTTTTGGTGTCTTGAAATATATGCAGCTGATTGCATACATGAACAGAAGCACCAGAAATAACAACTTAACTTCCTTCTCATCCTACGAGTAAGTTGGTTTCAATGATGAACGTAGATTTCTTATTTGCCAGAGTTATACCTTTGTCCTTCTCTAAGGACTTTAGTATTCTTGATGGTTATTCTTCCAAAATCCTGGCTTATAGTGATGGTAGACATCCATCTCCATATATGTCAGAATGTGTCGAAGCATTAGAAGATTGATCGACAGTTTGACATTTCTTCTCATGGATCGGACTCTTCCAAGATCTACGCTTTCGTGCACGCTTCCCTTTAACCTATGAGACCATTACATCGCTAGAGGAATATTCTTTCTTCATAATTTCCTCAATCGACCTTAATGTAGAAAGTGCATGGTTTGCATCTCCATGTATCTCCTTCAGATTTAGACGGATGTCATGAGCGGATTCAATGTCTATAAATTGCTTCCGATGCACATTAGACAATTATCCAAGAATGCAACAACGAGCGATTGAATGATCATTGTCTCACTTCTTGTTAAACTCACATGCATCCTACGTCTGAGAGTTCTCATACTTTATAGATGAGGGCACATACGCTAAGTGCTCAAACTCAAGAACGTGTTCCAAATTACGGATCCAATCCGAATAATTTGAACTGATCAACTGATTGACCTCAAGCAGTTTGTTGAATGGGTTGATAGATTTCATCTGAAATTAAATGAATGCACTTTAATTAGGATTGATTAAGGAGATTAAACATTTTAATATTTTTAAATCAAGGCGTTCTTATATTTTTCGGACTTTGAAAGTCTTTCCCTTGTAAGCTTTCAAAGCATGAGGCATGCTAACCCAACGATCTCACTACGAGATCTAAGTCTCCTTTCTAGTTTTATTGGGATCTCTTTCCACCTTGCAAGTCCAACTTACATTCTAAGTTCGATTTTCAACACCCACACCAACACATATATTGATTTAGCATGTTATCAATTAAACCGACCGTCAATGAGCGAATTTAAATATTACGCTATGTGTAATTCTGTTGAGATATTTATCTTTTTATATTTATTTTATTTCTATTTCTTTTATGTACCTCTCATGTATTTTACCCAGGGTGTTCCTTATATATAAAAGAGCCGTGGAGTCTCAATAATGAAACACAATTCTAATTTTCCTCTAACATGGTATTGGAGCAACGGTCTTGGATCGAGGTTCCATATACCACCAAACCCTAACCCTACACCCTACACCACCCCCCGATGGCCTCTCCACCGCCGTCGGTCGCACCTGTCGCCCACCAGGCACCTCCAATCGCCCCCTCCAGCCATCTGAGCCGTCGTCCAACCCAGTCGATCATCCCAGTCGCTGGCAGCCGCATACTTGCGGCCTTACCGCCAACTGCCACTTGCGGGGTGCAGTTCATGCCCTTTTTGCAGACCTATAAGCTCTGATTCTGATCGGAATACGTGATTTCAGATATATAAATCATGTTTTCCAGCTCTAAACTACAACAAGAATTGAAGAGGATGGTTGTATGAGTCTATACATACAATCATTCCTTCATATGATTGTTTAGACTTGCGCAAAGAGGTCCACTCCCCAGTTTTGTACGAACTTTCGGCGATTCTTCCATCATGTCAGAGAACAAGGGTGACGTTTTTTCATCGTCAGGTGCCTTCAAGGGCCCAGATCTTATCGTGAAGATGGATGGGACCGACTAGAATTTGATCCATGCAATTTCGCACCCTTATACAGTACTATAACAAGGAACACATTTTCATTGATTCAGAACCGATGGATAAAACTAGACAAAAACTTAATGGAAGCAAGATGATGCATATGCACGGATTTGACTCTCCGGGACGCTCACTACGGAGATTGCCAACAACGTCGTCAATCAACCCATAGCCAAGGTTATGTGGGATATCCTAGTTGACACATATAGGGCAAGCGAAGAATGAGAGCAAAATACTCCAGTTGCAATATGACATTTTCTCGACCAAGAAAAATGATTGGCCTCTTCATACCTCTCGCATCTCTGAGGCATTTTTGAGCGTCTTCATAGCACTACCAGCACTGAGCAACAACACGCATACAGGAATGCCACTATGATAGTAGTCTTTCTGTAATCCCTTGACTCAGAGTACGATGCAGCATGTACTCAACTACTTACAAGAGAGATGATACCATCGATGGAGGAAGTCTACAAGAGGATGAGCAGGATCACTACTTCATCTACTACCGTAGCCCAAACTCCCTCTGTGATGGCTGCTTCTCGTGGCAGAGGGGGTACTTCACAATTTCGCGGACACGAATCCCGTGGTCGAGGAGGAG
This sequence comes from Ottelia alismoides, assembly GCA_037367405.1. Classification (NCBI taxonomy): domain Eukaryota; kingdom Viridiplantae; phylum Streptophyta; class Magnoliopsida; order Alismatales; family Hydrocharitaceae; genus Ottelia; species Ottelia alismoides. Next base: position 48,149 of record JAZKJV010011528.1, on the reverse strand, counting down.
GACGTCAGTATGGACAATGCTTACATTGCTACCGTCGAGGACATTCGGAGGAGACACGCTATCTGAAGCATGGGTATCCAGTGTCTGCCCGTGTAGCTGAGCAGACAAAGACTACTCCAGCTCCTCATGATGTGAGGCTTGGTGATATTGTCTCTATATTGAGAGAAATGATGACTACACAACCCGCCCCAACAGCAGGATCTTCAGATGTTGCAGCTGCTGTCAGAGCCTCTACGAGGTCGTCAGGTGTTGCTTAGCACCAACCAGTTGTAGCAGTTAAGATATGACTGATTGAATCATGGACTCAGGAGCTTCTCATCATATGTGTGGAGCAGTGAAGGCCATATCGATATCGGTATCGATATCGATACAATGTCCCTATGATATATCGACGATATATCAACGCCATATCACCGATATTGAACCGAGTTTGTGAATAGAATAGCCTTGGAAGGCCAAATATCAACCATATCAGCGATACATTGGTCACATGTCGATACCGATATATCGTCGATATGGCATGATATGTCCTATGGTGTGGAGATCGGGCTCAACTTACTTCTTACAGATCTATCCCTCCTGGTAGATTAGTGGTTATTGCTAATGGGGTTCATCTACCCATTGTTTGTCAGGGCGAGATTGTTCTAGCCCCATCGATGCACCTGCAGAATGTCTTACATGCTCCAGCATTTCAGATGAATCTTTTGTCTATTAGTCATATTACAAAAATGCCATTTTTTATCTCTCTTCTCTTGTGTTTCAGAACATACTCACGGGCAGGGTGATTGGATGTGGTCGTGAACAGAGAGGGCTTTACAGACTGGTCCAACCTCCGTGTGTTGGTACAACTATTATTCCGGTAGGATCTGTTTCTCCTTTTATGTGGCATCTTCTCTTTGGACACCTTCCTCTGCAGAAGCCGTGCCATATTCTCCCTCAGATCTCTACTCGTACTACCTTGGAGTGTGAGGCACGTCAGCTTGGGAAGTATTATCGTTCTTCTTTTCCGAGTCGTCAGAGTTGTCACAGTAGTCAGTTGTTTGAGTTGGTTCATTTTGATATATGGGGTGCTAATCGTGTTGCCGATCATCAGGAACATTGGTTCTATATGGTTGTTGTGGATAATTTCTCTATATTATCTTGGATTTTCTTGTTAAAGAACAAGTCTGAAGCTGGTCCTGTTATTAAATCGTTTCTTATTGAGATTAAGAACATTTTTATCTGCTAATGTGAAGTTTATTCGCATTGACAATGCCTTGGAGTTTTCTACTTTACAGTTGTCTCACTTTCTCAGATCTTTCAGTATTGCTCATTAGACTTCTTGTGCTTACACTACACAGCATAACGGTGTTGTTGAACGCAAACAGCTTCATCTTTTGGATGTCACGAGGACTCTTTTGATTTAGAGTCAAGCTTCTCATTCATTCTGGATTGATGCGGTTCTCAGTGCATGTTACTCGATGAACCGCATGCCCTCTACTATCCCTGGAGAAAAGGTTCCTTTCTTGATTGTGTTTCCGAGAAGGACCTATTCTCCCTTATTCCCATGGTCTTTGGGTATATATCATTTGTCCACAATTTTACTCCTGGTCGTGACAAGCTCTCTCCTAGAGATGTCAAATGCGTGTTTGTTGGTTATTCTCATACCCAAAAGGGTAAAGATGTTTTGATTCTGTACGAAGAAAATATTATGTGAGTGATGATGTCATATTTTTTTAGTCTATTATGTATTTTTCTCCTACAGGTGGCAGGTTGTCTATGCTGACTCTGGTGAGGATGTCTTTGTCCCACCACCTCCGTTATATCCACTAACAACTCCCCATGTTGAGTCTCAATCACCTCCATCTCCACTTCCATCTACCCTGACACAGCTCCTACCACGATTTTACATTCATAGGTCCTCTACCCGCCCCTCTGTCATGTGCCTTCCCCGTCATCCAGCACGCCTCAGGTATGTAATGAACACATTGTTTCTACTGATGGCACTGGTGATATGCTTGTTCCACAAGATTCTATACAGGAGGAGCTGATACCAGAGAACAGAAAGGCTGATGACCTCGATGTACCTATTGCTTGAGGAAGCCGCGTCGTAATTGTACCATTTATCCTCTAGTTGCGCATGTTTACTTGGACCATCTCTCAGAGGAGTACAGGAGTATTGTTATGGGACTCTCAGTTGTTACTATCCCACAAACATATCAGGAGGCCATATAGGACAATAGTTGCCGACTTGCCATGGAGGAGGAGATGGCCGCTTTGCAGTCTCGTGGTACCTGGAGTGTTGTTTCTGCTCCTCTAGGTGCCTCTGTTGTGGGGTGCAAATGGATCTTTAGCAACGGGCAGATGGCAGTGTGGATCGCTACAAGGCAAGGCTTGTAGCATGTGGGTTCACCCAGACTTATGGGGTGGACTATCAGGATACCTTCTCTCTAGTGGCCAGACACTCGACATTGCACATTCTTCTATCAGTCTTTTTACAGGACTGACCTCTTTATCAACTTGATGCGAAAAATGAGTTTCTATATGGAGATCTTCAGGAAAAGGTATATATATGCAGCAACCACTAGGGTTTGTTGCTGAGGGGGAGTCTCAGAAGGTGTGTAAGCTCCACAAGGTGATTTATGGCCCGAAGCAGAGTCCGAGAGCTTGATACCAACAGCTTTCGGAATTGATAGAGCACCAGGGGTTTGCGCGGTCCACTGCGGATCACTCGCTTTTTGTTCATAGGACACAAAGAGGTATTGTTGCTATTCTTGTCTAAGTTGATGATATTATTGTCACGAGTCATGATGAGCAGGCCATTCAGGCTGTCAAGGAGTTCCTAGGTCCACAGTTTCTGACCAAGGACCTTGGCTATCTTCGATACTTCCTTGAATTAGAGTAAGCCAGGAACCAGCGTGGTCTTATGATGACCCAGAGGAAGTTTGTGACTGATCTTCTACTAGACAGGTATGACGCGGTGCAAGCCTGCTACTACCCCTATGGATTCGAGTATGAGATTATATGATGATGACACTGATGAGGTAAATAAGAGGAGATACATGAAGCTTGTTGGGAAGCTCCTATATGCTACCATCACCAGGCCAGACATATCCTTTGTTGTGAGCAAGGTGAGCTAGTTCATAGAGCAAAACAAGAAGGTTCATATGGATGTGGTCTATATGATTTTGAGATATCTGAAGACTTCACCAGGTACTGGTCTTATATTCAGCAGAGGTACGTCTCTTGAGGTGACAGTTTCTGCATGTGCAGATTATGCAGGATGCCCTAGAAACAGGAAGTCTACTTCTGGCTTTGCTATTTTTGTTAGGAGCTCTCATGTCATGGAAAAGCATAAAGCAGACAGTGGTTTCTAGATCCAGTGCAGAATCTGAGTACAGGACCATGGCATAAAGAAGAACAAAGATGATGTAGGTTAGATCGGTTTTGACTAATATTGTAGTTGAGGTTCCTCTTCCCATGCAGCTTTTATGTGACAATCAGGCAGCTCTATGTATTGTCAATAATCATGCATTTCATGAACGAACCAAGCATATAGAAGTTGATTGCCACTATACCAGAGACATGATCCTGAAGGGTCTCATATCCACTTCCCATATTTCTACTGGAGATCAGATAGGTGATATCTTCACCAAGGCCCTTGCTAGAGGCCCTTTTCAGAGATGTTGTTCCAAGCTGAGCTTGATAGACATATATGCTCCAGCTTAAGGGGGGTGTTGAGATATTTATCTCTTTACATTTATATGTTATTTCCATTTCCTTTATGTACCTCTCATGTAATTTACCCAAGACTTTTCTCCAATATAAGAAAACCCTAGGGTCTCATTAATGAAACACGATTCTATTTTTCCCCCAACACAATCCAATATCACCTCAATATTATGGGGGACGATAATGGGGTCACTACGCATACGGTCCATCTCTTTCGGTAAACGAAGAATCCGATCCATGCGAATTTGTATTCCAGAGTTATGACTATGCATGAGCGTCTTCAAAAATAAAACCCATGACGATGGAGTATTTCACAATGACGGAGGACCGTGGATGTCATAACATGATTTGTCCATATTTTGTTTAAATCAATGATTAATCATTTCGAAACATATTCACTTGATTAATCTTAACAAGGGATCTAACAAGGACACTTGATTATTATCTTAGTTTTAATCCATTTAAACCAAACACAATTAATCAATCCAAGCGTTTCAATCTTTATGCACTTGATGTTATCATATAGTATACACCCTCACTTAGTACAATTCATTCTATTTTTTAATTGTTGAAGTATGCAATGACTTCTCATGCTACCCTTCCTTGAAAAGGATTCGGCCTGGTCATGCATACTTATGCTAACAAGATGCACTTCCACTACAAATGTGATACATGATGCCAATTAAGAAACTCATTAGCATATCCAGGCCTAGTTACCTTCACTGTTTCAATTCGAGGCAACACAATTGATGCATATTGTACTATGAGGATTTTATCGATCTTTCAACCGTGTATTATACTATATAATAACACTCAAAGATTTAGGAATTTAAAACCTTTTTAATTTCCGCAATATCTAGTGCAACAATCTAGACAATTGACAAAGGCGATCAAATAGATTCTCAATTTCTAATTCCTTTTAAAACAACCAAGTGCATAATTCAATAAAGGAAATGTGAAACAAATAGACTTTCTAAATGATTTCATATATCCACCATAAACAAGCAATGATTTCATATTCAAATTTGCGAACCGTGACCATCGCACTTCAAATTGGAAAGCAGTATATGAGTAGGACTTAAAATTCCTTGCGACCCCAAATATTTCCAAAATATTAGGTCCAACTCCTAATGACAATATATCAAATATATTTCTATCTAATTGGAGTCCCAAAATAAGAGAAACTAAACATTCAAACAATCGAGTCGTCTTCCAACTCAGCCTATGGAGAAAGTCAATTTCTCGAGGACGTACGGTCAGAATCGTGTGAAACTTTTCGCACTGTTTGGAGACTTGATTTATGACTTATAAATCAGTATTTTATCATATTATATGACTCAAAAACTTTAAAAAAATCAACATTTTCTAATTACGATCTTTGATCGAAATCGGAGTATGTGAACATTTTTAACATCCGAATCTTCTCTCGAACATCCCCAACTATTGGTGTATCTTTTGGGCATGAGTTCAAACCTTCTAGACATCATATATATCCCAAAAAACAAGTTCAAAAATAGGGGAGAACGGCAGTAACTTCGAAACTCGTTGAATCATTCGAATCATCAAAACAACTCAGAAGACAATGTACCCGGTGATGGGGATAATGAGGCCGATTGTTCATCGGACTTGGATGCAATCCAAAACCTCTAAACTAAGGCTCTAATACCAATTCAAGGGAGTTATGAACTCCGTATTATGAAAACACGAAAAATAGCAAACCTTTTGCATGAAGTATTGTATATTCATCATATGAACTACACAACAACTTTGTACTTTTTGAAACCATTGATTAAAAGAAATAATCTTCCTAATTTGATTTCTTATATTCTAATGAATATTGAGATAAGATCAGCGTTGCCGATTAAAGCGTGAGTTTCTAATGCAATAAACCTCCCAAATCAAGTCCAACATGTGTTTGCTTCTCCCGTTGGCATGATGATGAGTCGTATAGCTTCCCATAAACTTCGGTGTCGACTTCTTGAACTTGTCCATGCAAGGATGATCAAGCTCCTAATTTGGATGCACGAAATCGATCCATCTTCACGCACGATGAGCATGAAGAAGGAGACGATCTCCTCCACAACAGTGGAGAGAAAAGAAAGGACTTGACAAGGTGGACGTGTAGGGTAAGAAGAGTACATGTGTATGAGACTAAATTCTCAAAACTCTTCTCTTCTTTTACATCTCAAGAAAAGAAAATAAGGGGAGGAACAAGCATGCATTGAAAAAGAGACATAACCCTCTCTTTTATAGCCATGGTGGATGTCTATGAGGAGTACTTTCCTCATAGTTGACGTTTACCATATGATCCCTTGGATTGTGAATCGATTATTATGATTGAGTCCTTGTTCAACAACAAATAGGACTTGTATTATCTCTTTTAACTTACCAATTTATTAAGCTGCAAAATCAACAAAAATAAATAGGACTATGGTGGACGTCTATAATTCTCTAAGCATAGATGTCCACCTTATCCTAAATCTTGTTGTCGAAGTTGTTGTTTAATTATCACCATGATAATACAAATCATAATTGGCAATTTTACGAGATAACCCTCATAACGTATGAATGTTATAAATAAATCCAAATAAAAATGTAAATCCAATTTACATTTGAATAACAATGTGAATCATATTCACATAAGTGCCTTGAAATAACTATATCATCAAATTCATATAAATTCTTAGTATTATGAACCATCATTCATATTAATTAATGAATTATCTTTGTAAATCATATTCACAAAAATGCCCTTATTGAATTTGATTATGACAATAACAATTATTATCTCAATGTTGACATCACATAGTACAAGTCCTAATCCAATCAGGACTCCTGAGATAAAATGCATATACTTGGAGATAATGTCGGGGAGATCATACTATCCGCGTATAGTGACTTGAAATTTGAATAATTATATAATGTCAGGGTTTATACCACTTTTGGCGAAATGCGTCACTTACAAATGTTGAGGCAAGTTGAAATGATTCACACTCTAAGTGAGATCAATGAAACGCATTACACTCTCCATGAGTTGGAGAATGTATCAATGAGCCGAATCCAGCTTCCATGAGCAATTCTAATCAATGTCCAAACCTTTCGGAGCTTAGAAATGAGCTCATGAGATGTGTTCATCACCATTTCCATTTCTATTTCCAACATTTTGACCTTGAAATTAGAATTGGACATTGGATTTAGATGAAATGAGATTTAATCCAATTAATTCTCAAATCATTAAGCTAAGAAGTAGAGCCACTAAAATCCATCTGATTTCATCATTTCCTCGGAAAGGAAGTGTCATGGTAAATGATCTACCAAGATAAATTTAACCATGAGTATTTCCAATACTCATTCATCCTCCATACTGGAAGATCTTGATATATCTGAAGTTCAAACCATAGTTTGACTAACTTATTCGGAACATATCAATAGATTTCTCATTCGATAATTAGACGACAATAGTAATCATATACTTTGTAAAAGCATATATTAATATCTCGAATTCGTGTCTTATTTCATAAACAAGGCGGCCATGAATCGAATTCATTATGACCTCAAATTATCTCATGAGTGAGCTCTTTCTCCCGGTTCATCAAGTAATAACCTGTATATTTCCTTTGAGAGATCATACTTCTCATATGTCTTCATATGCACACCAACTTACCAGTATATGAGCGTTGGTTAGGCCTTCAACCTATTGGTTTGTCTAATGTACACACTCAGACATATAGATGTATATATGTCTTTGGTTGAAGGATGTGTGCTTGATCGTGATAGTTACGATCCATGTATATATAGTTTATCTCGACCTCATCAAGTCAACTCTTTGACTTGACTATTCCGATACTTCCGAATTTCTATTCATATGTAGAGGACCTGCATAAAAAAGTTGGTCAGAAATTAGTTTTTGGAGAAAGATTACCCTCTCTTTCTCAGACTGGAGAACATTATTGAATATCACATGTTAATGTCAGTTATGTCCTCCCAACGGCATGGTATTCAATAAGGCCAACATAACCTTATTTGTACAAAAAGGCCTAAATTAAAGTCCATTGATAAATATTCATTTCAGATGGACATTATAACACAAGAAGTTTTATTGCATTAATGGGTCGCTAAGGGCTTACAAGTCATATAGATACTGTGTAGCATCCACAAGCACAATCTTTATCTAAGCTAATAGCAGGCAAATACTTACAGTCACAAGATTTGAAAAGTTGAAAATAGCCTAGCATTCGCATAGTCGCGCGTACTCCTTATAGTAGAGAGAGGCAACAAGAAAGAGAGTCAGAGAAATGAGCAAATTTTTAGTGTCTTAAGAGATGAAATGATGTAATGTAATGTACTAATATATAGAGTCCCAAAGTACATCAAAGTGGTCGTAATAAGGTGAAAGAGTGGCCTAAGAGATTAGGACAAATGTCAGTAAAACATGGTTAGATTTCTCTTATTCTGTTATTTCAACTGAAATTCAACCAAAATTCCATCAAAAAGGACTAAAAGAGCCTAAAATGTCGACAAAATATGTGAAAAGGAAATGCCACGGCATATAGATTTTGGCCACTTTCAGAAACTGAAATTCGGAGGAATTTTGGGGAAATTTAAGGCCATGTGGCAGACACAAGCCCCTCCATTTCCATTATCCCTATCTAGTCAGTCGAGCATGTCGACCATGGTGTCCTTCCCTCCACAGCTAGCTAACTGCTTCCATCAACCTTCGAGTGAACCCACCATCCAAAAGCTCCGTTACATCTATCCTTGGGGCATCCTACCAGGTTAGCTTTTGAAGGCTGAAGGCAACATCTATCATATCCTCAAGTGAGCTCGAGGGTGAACCTGGCCCATCACTCAATTTGTGTTGTACCTGTCTGACTAACTTATTATATATTTCCCGTAAATCTAGTTTGCAGCGAGTTGACACCATGTCGAATGGCCTATTCTCTTCGGTTGGAATAGGTAAGACCTTTCCTTAGAACCGTACTTGAGAGTTTCCTATCTCATACAGCTACTCCCTTTTGTTAGAAGTCTTCCCACAAACTGCCCAATGAAGAAATGATTCTGAAACATCTAAACAAAAGACACTCCCTACCAGGGATGCAAAAATTGGCTAAACGGTCGTTTAAATGGTCGTTTACGCGCAGGCGGTCCGCGATCGTGTCGATTATTCATAATCGAGTCCGTATGCGATTGGACCATGCTTTTTAAATTAGGTTTTAAAAATAAAAAATCAACCTCGATCCCTTCGACCCCACTCCCTGTAAAATCAAAAAAATCGGTGTGTATATTCGAGAGCTTCAAGTTCATCTGGGCAAACTTTGCATGAGGAAGCTGGTAATAAGGGAATATTTGAGGACGAGGATGAAGATGAAGAGCCGATGTTTCTTGATGACGAGTCCGATGAAGAATGACATTGGTTTCATTATATTTTTGATGAAGGAATGTTAGGCCTTTTTGTGTTATCCATGACTTTTCTGGAACCATGCTATGAATTGTAGTTTGTAACTATTTATGTTGCATATTTTGACATTTGGCTATGGATTCTACTTGTTTATGCTACCTACTTTGATATTTGGATGAAAAAATTTCTTGAATTAGACAATATCTAATCAATATAGTGAATATGTGGTTATATTTTATAATTCATTTATACTTTTTTTTATTAATTATATATATATGTGTAAATTTTTTTATTAATTTAAAATGCAAAACCGCATAACGTGTCTAATTTTCGATTAAACTCCCGCATACCATTTAATCCATAATCAGTGACCCTACCTACTGAATACTGCATACGGCTTTTTGCAGCCTTGCTCACTACGACAGAAGCCCATCATAATTGCCACTGAGAATGATGATCGCCTCATCTTATTTATTACCAGAGCTTCTCTTCCTTTACCAAGGAGGAAGGAAAACCAGACTAAGCAAAATGCTTTAAACTGCTTTCTTTTTCTTAAGATAGCCACATGTATGTGTTCGGTTAGATCTGCTCCGATAGTGTAGTGCCATGAGCTCCATCCTATTCTCGCCCCAGGTCACTTCCTAGGGACTTCGGGTGGCTTCTTTTCCCTCGACAAGGACGTCGAACAATCAGATAAGACATGTTTGGCATCCAATGGAAGAGCATATAGGATTTCACCTGAATTAGATAGTGTCAGGTGAGGGAGGTCGCCATTAGACTACTACAAGGTCATCTCTGGGCATGTAGGGAAAGCATGCTAGTTTGGACAACTTGGCTGAAAAAGAAGCTACTTTCCTAAACAGAGAGTCATGACAAGAAAAATTTTTCTAAAAAAGGACAGAGGGAGCAGCAACCAGATTTGTTTTTCAGATATTAAGGATCAAGTACGCAACAATTGAATTTATCTACCAATTCTAATCACAATGTGAGACTCCCCGTTCTTCCAGAGCCGAACGACCATAGATAAGACGAACATAGTGGTCTCTGACCAGGACGAGGAAGCAATTAGAATTTTGATCTTGACATGTCGATTATTTTTAATCATAGGCATCTTGCCAAGAAGTTGATTTAGCACTCGATTTAACCGTAGTTCGCCTATATGTATGGGTGAATCCTTGTGCCACAAGTCTGGCATTGTAGCGGTCAATACTGCAATCTGTTCTATCCTTCACACTAAAGACCCCCATGCAACCAACAACAGAAGCACCTGTAACGCAGTAACCAATCTCCATGTGCCTCTTGACTGAGTGCAACAAAATAATGAAGCTTCCCAAACATGCCTCTCAACCAGGAGTAGAATGCATGGAGTGGGCAACCATCTTACTTCATAGAGAATATGTCATACAAGAGCTAGAGGATCTTCTTCTCATTCTTCACCCAGGAATACATGTTGGCGAGAATGACCCATATCAGCTTGGCAGTGGGTTGATGTAGAATATCGCTAGCTATCTCCGTTTTAAGAGTACCAGATAACCAAAACGTGTGCCCATGCATTGTTTTGTTTCTATGAAGTGTTTGCTCCAGTCTTGTCGGCCGGTCCAGGTTATGTCAGGATGTATTCTTTGTTGTTTCTCTCCATAATACTCATGAATTGCATCGCTCATAGTTCATAGTCAGTCCCATCCATCTTGATGATAGGCACATGACCATTGAATGCTCCAAAGGATAAAGGTAGAAGCATATCAACCTTATTTTCTGCCATGACGAATAAAAGAGACTGGAAAGGACGCAACCAAGAGGCACAACGACCCGATTTTGTTTACTCAATCATATAGGGAATAGGTGGTGTACAGACTTAGAGCACAACCTTTCCCATCAACTCTATCGACCTCTGGGTTAGGTAAATCAGATTTAGATAGTCGAAAATGCTAATCATCTTATTCTTTGCTTGGGACTATGTGGTGAGAAGAGTGTCCCACATGGCATTGGTAGTGGGCTGATGTAAAATATCATTGCTATCTACATTGTAAGAGTATCGGAGAGACAAACATGTGCCAATGTGTTTTCTTGCCTCCATGAAGCATTTGCTCCAGCCTTGTTCGCAAACTCCGGTTACGTCGGGATGTACTCTTTGTTGTTGCTCTCCATAATGCTCATAAACGGCATTGCCCATAGTTCATAGTTGGTTCCATGCGTCTTTGCGATGGGAGCGAGCCTTTCAATGACCCAAAAGCTGGAGATGGAAGCATATCCACCTCGACTTCTGCCATGACAAACAAAGGAGACCAAGAAGGATGTTATCGGGTGGTAGGACGGTTCGATTTTTGCCTACATAGTCATGTAGAGAATAGGTTATGCATACAAACTTCTACTGCAACTTTTTCATCAACTCTATCGACGCTCTAGAGCAGGCGGATTGGATTTATATGCCTAAAAACATCCTGAATTGCACCAAAATCGGTGCTGCATGTTTGTTAGAGCGCACCTAGGAGCTAATTCAAGGTAGCATCACCAACGATGGGCCTCGAGATGAGGGTGCGCCTTGTTGGGGGTCCCACTAGGGCGCGAGAACCCCTGTTGCTGCGGGCACGACCGTAGGTGAACTGGTAGTGGTACGTACAGATCCCGATAAGAGTTAAGATGCACGTGCCCAATTCCAGGCAAAAGAACAAACATGCCGGAGCGTCTAAAGTATCAACAAAATACCAGAGCTCGAGTCTTAGACCGTCGCTCTGATACCATGCAGTAATAAATAAATGACTTGTTTATTCAGAGGCCATACGACTCCTTTACATAGAGAAGCAATAAGAGACAAATCACCAAAAAGGAAAATTACATAAAAAGAAAATAACAAGTAACATATATACTATTCCAATAATAAATTACATATGACCCATTATTTTAGACCATCGTTATAACATGTACTCAATCATATTATAATCATAACTAAATGAAATATAGCAAGATTCATAAAAAGAACTAAAATGAAAATACTCAAAGTCAAAACCAATACCAAAAATATCCATAACTATATGAAAAATAGCCCTAACATAATCAAATAGAATAATCCAAAAAAATAATTGCTGATGTTAAATACGAACCATCAATATGATGCATATTTGTAGCCATTATTATTGTATGAACCAAACTAAATATATAGAGATATTTGAATAAAATCTTAACAAATAAGGCAAAATGTTATCACTACAAAATTTATGTTCTTTAAAACAATTATACTGGAAAAGTCGAATTTACATGTACTTTCAATCATTTCATCTATCATCCACAAAAGCAATCAAACAAGTTGTACATATTTCAACCATGAAAATCCACCCTATCCCTTATACCAACCATGGGTTGTACGAGAAAAGGCCCACTAAATGTTGGGAGAGCATGTTTTCCAAACGACCCCTCAACAACCTTGCTCATGATTTCAACATGCCCCTGCACCATGCGATTATCATTTATCCCTGCATAGTGCATATAGCAACTTCTTTGTTATACTTTTTATTCCTCTGTTGGATTCCATTTTGGCCCTTTGATTCTAATTTTATTTTCCATGTGATCGTTAGCCCCAACAAGGGCCACTAGTTTAGTCTAAAACAGTATAAATTGTTTTTTTTATGTTTTTTGGAATACCAAATAGCAATACGCGATGGTGATTGGTCCAATTTTCTGAGGAATGAATGCGTAAATACTGGTTTAGCATTCAAATAATTTATTCATCAAAAATTTTCTTTATTCTTTCTTTCTATATGATATGAGTTGTATAATCTATGTACAAAATCCAGCTAGGGGAGTGAATGGGATTAGATATCTCAGTAGTCCTAGCCGTAAATTATGAATACACTGTGGTGTGTGTATCGATCCATGTAGTATTGTAGCTTATGTGTTAAGTATCCTACTTGGGGAGTACATTCGCAAGAATGAAACTCATGTGAATATCATTCAAAAAAGTTTCATATTGTCAGTATTCCACAAATTAGTACTAGAGGGTTCCATAAATTTACTAAATAAGAGAGAAATCCACGGGGGCAAAACTACTATAGATGCAAGATAAGAGAAGTCAATGCTTTCTTAAATAGCAAAAAAAATGGTTGTAAAAAATGGGGAGGTGCAAAACAAGAGACAACCAAACAAAATAAGGTTCAAAAGAATAATAGGACCCACTTCAAAGGTCAATTGGTAGTGCAGTATGCCTACCACACAAAGAATTTGGTTGTGTTTGTAAGGCATATAGAGAGTCAGATATCTCATCTATCCCTTAAGAAGTCTAATACAAATGTAAGATCTAGAGAGCCCAGTCTTCTATTGGATGGCAGTTACTATGACCGTCTCGAATCTTGTAAATCAACACTCTTCGTATAAAGGTCCGATATGAATTTTTTTAGAGAGTTCAATAATATTACCTATGATTTAGCAAGTGCATCCATCCTCGGAATTGTTGTCTAGATCTATTAGAACTAACTAAAAAATGAACATATTTCTCTATATTTCACGTATATGTGTCTATATTGTAAAGTTTATGTTATGTTCAGATATAAAGGTCCAATATAAATTTATTTTCACGGAAGTGGAAATAATATGTCCATCTTAGCATACATGCATCCTCTGAATTTTGTCAAAATAAATCAGCTAACTAAAAATGATCCCATCTCTCTACATTTTGTGTGTGTATATACGTGTATGTTCAACTTTGAGTCCTTTTTTTTAAAAAAAAAGTCCAAAATGAACTTGCCTTTATAGAGGCGGATAAGTTATCAGTGTTTTAGAAAGTTTGCACATATCCTCGCATTATTTTGTCTAAATCTATTAGTTAATTAAGCGAGTGCATACTTTTCTAGATCATTTTAAAGAATACTTCTCTAGATTATCTGGAGTTGAATGAAAGCGAATCAAGAGCTTGTGAGCTTCATGACTGTGCTAGAATTGTTGTGGGGAGCACACAATCAGTGTTGCAATCATGTAGGTTTGGTGAAAACATCTACAACTTGTTCACATGGTTGAGAAAGAGGTGATGGAGAGAGAGAAGAGAGGGACATTAACCGTCAAGGGTAAGGCATGATCTGCTTCAGCAATAGAGGGAGGGCACTGGATGAGAGGTGTGGTGATAACTGGAAGTGCATCCTCAGGAAAGTTGGTGCACAAAGTTCTTCATATGAGCGTTGAATTACAATGGGGGTACATGTGAGTACATGGATGAGTGGGGAAATTGTTAGTACATTAGCATGCATATTTTGATGATAATAAAACTTGTGTGGAAAGCTTGTAGCTAGGTCAAAAGCAGGAAAGCTACTGGACCAGGAAGAAGCTCAAGATGAGGAGTTCAAGCTTAAGTGGAGAAGAAGCTAACAAGCTCAAAGGAATTAAAGGATATGGAACTTCAGCTCAAGCTCAAAGGATATTGAGCTCAAGAAGAATACAAAGTCTTTTCTTTTATTGAGTCATGCTTTATGTAATTGTCTTAGAATGTAAAAGACCTCAAATCATGCATATTGCATTTCAGTGCTTTGAATTTGACTTTGACTTTCAGGTCAAAAAGTCAAGCTAATTGATCAACCATTTACACCTAATCGATCACTCTCCTTTTATGATCGATCATTATTTGGATTACAATGACTATATCTTTGATCCATCAATTTTGATCCTTGATCGATCATTACTTGATTCTGATCGACCACCTAAATATGAGCACGATCCTCGCTCTGTAATATTGTTTTAATTTTGCATCATATTATTCAATGCATATTTACTTTAATATTGAGGTTGTTAGGATTTTTCCTGTATACAGTTTCGAGTTGTCTGCATAAACAGCTCAGGTTGTAAACGGTTGAGTTGACCGCGTAATCAACTAAGATTGTAATACGATTAGGTTGCTCACATAAGCAACTCGGTTTAATGGTAAGACTCGTGTGGGTCATGTTGAAAGCCCGAGTCGGGAGACTCATGTTGTGATTTTTACCCAATAGGGTTTTCACGTTAAATCCGTGTGCACTTGTGATTTGATTTATTATCTTGTCATTGAAAGTGCTACGTAACGGTGTCCTTGTTTAAGTTTATTAGTTGGAGCGATCCAAGTCATATTATCCTATCCACTTGCACCCTTCGAAGGTTTCTGAGCGAGATACAGAAAAAAATCAACATTTGGTATCAGAGCATCGTCCGTACTGAAGAAGTTACGCTTCGACACACACATGACCAACATCTCATGATCACGTATAGAAGGAAGCTCTATGACTTGTCCGCGTTTCTTCTATGGGACAAGTTATGAAAGCCGGAAGAAAAAGATGTCCATCTTCATGCAAGCAAGAAACTTTGCTATTTAGAACGTGGTCCAAAAAAGTTACAGTATATAGATGAAGAGTTCAATTACATAAAAGACGAGATGGAGAAAATGGTGCTAAGTGCAAACACGATGAACACCATATACTGACCCCTATCTAATGAGGATTTTGACCGTATCAGACATCTGAATACGGCTAATGAGATTTGGAGTTCCCCTGCCTCTATGTTTGGAGAAAGGCCAAGAGAAGAAGCAGATGATGTAAGCTCAGAAACATCAAGCAATGAAGAAGATGATGAAAATGAGCAAGCATTTGTAGTGGAGTTTGACTCATCCGAGTTAGAATCAGACTCAGACACTGAGGTAAATAAACATTTTTATTCTGAACTTTATAATACCTCAGAAGATCATTTTAGAAAAAGTCACGAAACTAGAAAAGATAAACAAGAAACTTGTAGCGAACAAATCTAGCTTGTTAAACGACTTAGATATTTTTAAGAAAGAAAATGAACTTCTAAAATAGGATCTTAGTAGTTTTAAAGTAAAAAAAATACCTGTTTAAAAAAAGAAATTGTTGAGCTTAACAATAAATTTACTTTTGTATCTTCTTCTGTAAAAGGAAAGAAAAAATAGAAAATTATGCTTCTAGCTTTATTTCTTTCCAAAAAAGAAAATAAGTTTGGAAAAAGAAAGAAACATTGCAATCTAATCCCGAAGGACCTGAAAAGGAAAGGGTACCATATCAAAATCTTTTAGATACTAGAGGCCAAAGGAGATGGAGGAAGCCACATCAACAAAGGTAGACCCTGACAAGGCTAAACAACTTTCAGAACAATGGATGGACACCACCGCCATGAAGAAGTTTTCAAGATTGTAGAATTCTGCAACCAAGGATCCTATGTGACTTCGTATCCTTTGTGTTTACTTGATCATGCATAGCATGCATTGGCGATGAGCCCTCAACTCTTATCTTTAAGGGGGAGCCTTTAAGCAAAGATTAATGGGGAGCTCAAATTAATAAGAATTCTAAAAAAGAAAAAGGATGAGAGATATTTTAGTTATTTCTTTATCTAATAATTAGTATTTTTTACTTTTGGTATCAGTTTCGAACTTTTTTATTATGTCAAAACGGGGGAGAAAAGATTATTTGCAAAAATAATTTTCTCACACACATGGTTTATTTTTGCTAACTCATAAAGTATTTTATCATCAACAAAAAAAGGGAGATTGTGAGTGCATGAATTAGTGGGAAAATGTTAGTACACGAGTATGCATAGTTGATGATATCAAAACTTATGTGCATTTTCTTTCTTATATGCATGTTTTTAGGTAAAGAACGACATCGTTAGAGGGAAAATAGGATCTGACGAGGTTCTCTGGGGTGCATCGCACTTCAATGGGGACCTGGAAGGTGGTTCGAAGGGTGCGGTTGATGGCTCGAAGGTTGTGGTCGATGGCTCGAAGGTTGGCGGTGAAGGCTCGAAGGTTGCGGTTGAGGGTTTGAAGGCTGCGGCTGGTGCTACGAAAGGCAAGGATGTCGTCTTCCTCCATGAGGGCTCTACGGCCATGGCGGATGCTGCGGCGGGCGACTAGACGGCGGTGTCTCATAAGAAGGCTGGTAAGCGCTGCTTCAGGTGTGGGGAGCGGGGTCATCTCGCCTCTGCATGTCCCCTGCCTCCACGTTGCTTTGCATGCGAGGCTACGGGGCACCGTCGTGCCTCCTGCAGATGGGTTCGTCATCACAGCTCGGTCCGGTCCGGGGTACCTACCTCTTCCTTCTCGGTGCGATCGGTGCATGGTCCTCATCCCGGCCGCTCCTCGAGACGGGAGGTCCCGGGTCGCTCATACGCGCAGGTGGTGGCCCCTCGTTCTTTTCCGAAGCCTACAGTCTCATTGGTTAATATGGAGTATTCCCAATCGCATGGGGTGGCCGCGGGGAGCGACCCAGCGTTGGGTGCAACTTCTTTCGCTCTCGGGGATGCTTCGACGTCTGATTTCTCTCTTGCTAAGGGCTTGCATGTGTCGGCTCCGTCTTCGACTGTGGACCACGGGTCTTCTCGCTCGGTGCTTATAGGGGTCGCTCGTCACCCCGTCGTCGGTTGGGAGGCGGTGAAGAAACATGTGCTTGGATCTCTGGGCCCTTCGTTTCTTGGGGACTTCTGCGTCTTGGATGCCTCTCACTGCTGCGTGCGCGGGCTCTCCTCTCAGCTTTGGGATTTCTTGTTGATTCAAGGCTCTAACGATGTCGTTCTTTGGCGGCCACCTCGGGTGGCTGATGGAGCTTCTTCCTCGACCGAGGTCTGCATGGCTACCATTACTGGTGTTCCTTTCCTTTCTAGAACTATCCCTGTGCTCAACAAGGTGTTTCACCGGTGGGGATCTGTCCTCTCCATCTTCGACGACGGTCTCTCTCCGTTGGCCGACTGGCAGTCCTTGAAGGTCCTGTTCGAATGCAGTCCGGGTTTCCTCCGCGAGGCGAATGGGCGGTCGTTCTTTGGGTCTCTCAAGATCGGCACTTGGAGGTTTAAGCATGAACTTACTGTTATTCCTCCTTCTTCGATGGTTTCTGCTGCTCCGACATTGAACGGCGACCAGCTCCTCCTTGTTTCGCCGGCCGTCGTCGGTCCGGGCCGTAATGACGCTTCGTCTTCGCCGCCTCACGTGGCACGTGACGCTTCACTTCATTCTTGCCACGTGGAGCCTTCGGTGGCTTTTTCCGAGGAGGCGCCATGCACTCATGATGTTGTGGGTTTCTACGAGACGCCCTTCGATGTTCCGCTTCTGACGCACGTATCTTCTGAACTCCCTGTCGTGGGGGTTCCCGAGACCGATTCGCCTTCTGCACCCCCTTGGTTCGGTTCAGCCCCAGGTATGCGTTGTGGCTTTTCGGATCTTTACGCGGATCTCCCCTTTTCGCGGGGCAGTTCTTCGGTTCAGCGCGGATCGTGGTTGCGGCCCACGTTTAAGGATATTCAAATGTCTCGCCCCGATTCCTTTGTGATTCAAATTGAGGCTCTTCGCTTGGAAGCTAACCCCCCTCTGGTCCCTACGACTCCGATACGATCTCCCCTATCTTGCTTGACGCTTTCTCTCCTCAGGCTTCGGGAGCTCTCCTTTCAGGTACAGGGATGGACTCCTCCTTCAGGCGCTTTGGTTCGATATACAGCAGGCGCAATCCCTCTATCCATGCGACTCGGGTGATACAATCTTGCTCTACTTTGCAGGAGGCTGTGGCTGAGGCCACGGGCGTTCGCGGTATTGAGGGCGGCGAGGGAAGCCCGGTCGTTGATGCACAGGGAGTGAATACACAGGGGACGAATGCCGGCAGTTGCTGATTGGTGAAAGCACAGGGTTCTTTCTTTTGGGACCTTTTTGTTTGGTTATCTTAATGAAGGTTCTGTCATGGAATGTTCGTGGACTTGGGGACATGGTCAAACGTCAGACTCTGGGCTCCCGTCTCTCTGAATGGGGTTGTGACGTTGCTTTTATCCAAGAAACAAAAATCGCGGCTATTGATGACTATACGTGGCGTTCATTTGGTGCCGGTCAATTCGATCATTATCGTGCGATTAACGCGGTCGGATCCGCCGGAGGATTACTGGTCACTTGGCGATCTCGCTCGTTCACTTCTAGCTCTATGCTAGCTGGTCGTCACATGCTCTCGATCGTTTTGGAAACTGTCAACTCTTCTGCTCTCTTGGCTTTCTCATGCGTATACGCGCCAACTTGCCATATATTACGTCGGGAATTATGGGACGACTTGCGTGAAGCCGCTAATTCGTTCTCGGGAATTCTGTGGTTAGTGGGGGGTGACTTCAATGTAACTATTCACTCATCCGATCGGCCTCGCGGGAGGGGAGGTCGCGATCCTGGCTCGCAAGAATTTTTGGACTTAATTAATGATTTGGCGTTTGTAAACTTGGTCCCGAACGATATTTCCTACACGTGGCGGAACAGCTCTTCTCGCTCTCGGATTGACCACTTCCTCGCTAATGGCTTGGCTATGGACTCATTCCCTCTTTGTTCAGTTGGTTCGCAGCCCCGCGCCTTCTCAGATCATTCGCCTATTATATGGGACTCTGGTGATGGAATTAATCCTCGGGGGCTTTTCCGCTATGAAAAAAGTTGGCTATTGGAACCAAACTTTAAAGATATCATCCAGAATCATTGGTCCCAGGTCCCGGTCTCGGGCTCGGCGGCATCTAAGCTTACTCAGAAACTTTCTTCCCTTCGGCGGGTCCTCGCTGACTTCAAGACTACCACCAGACATACGCGACGCGCTGCTCGCGTCGAGGCGGAGGAACTTATCATGCATCTTGATTCCGCTGAGAACGAGCGCGAGCTTACTGTGGACGAGCTTCGGGAGCGCACTTCTGCCATTACTCGTGTGCAGGAGGAGGATAAGAAGAGAACTATTGAATGACGTCAACGCTCAAGGGAAAAATGGATCAAAGAAGGCGACGCCAACACGGCATTCTTCCATCGGGCGGCTAGCAACCGCAGGCGCTCTAATTCTATTCGGTCCATCTCCATCAATGATGAGGTGTTCACGGGGGATTGGGAGATGGGAAACGCCATCTCCGATCATTTCAGACATACTTCTTCTGCTCTCCCATCTCGACGGTGGCGTTGGCTCGGGACGGGGGCTCCCTTTATTTCGGACGACGATTCCGCTTTCCTTACTCGCCCTATTTCCTTGGCGGAGATTAAGACTGTCGTCTGGGGTTTGAACGTCGATTCTTCCCCGGGTCCCGACGGTTTTCCCGTCTCCTTCTACAGGGACTTCTGGGACGTGGTTTCGGGGGACGTCTTCGAGGTCGTCTCCGAATTCTGTAATGGTAACTTCGGCTTCGATCGTATCAACCGGGCAAACATTGTGCTTATTCCAAAAAAAACCCCGGCACTTCGCTTTGACGACTTTCGGCCTATCGCAGTATCCAATGCTATTTATCTTATTGTGGCCAGAACTTTGGCCAACCGGCTATCTCGGATTTTGGATGGCCTTATCTCGCCCGTCCAAGGGGCTTTCATTAAGGGTAGACATATTGCGGACTGCATTCTCGTCGCGTCGGAAATTGTGGCTGATTGGAAGAAGGAAAAAAGGAAGGGGATTCTTCGGAAGATCGACTTTGCAAAGGCGTACGATTCTATTGATTGGCGCTTCCTCTGGTCCGCATTGCGTACACGAATCTCTGGATTGCTTGGATGAGCAGATGTGTCTCCACGGTCTCGCTTTCGGTGCTTATCAACGGCCGGCTGGTCGGCGGTTCTTTTCAGCCTCGCAGGGGGGTGCGTCAGGGCTGCCCCCTGGCGCCCCTCCTCTTCGTTCTTGCCTCGGATGTTTTGGCACGTATGGTTCACGGCATCATTGACGCAGGCCTCACTTCGGGATTCCGCAAGGGGGAGTTTTGCGTGCCTTTAATCCAGTTCACGGACGACACGATTTGCTTCATTAAAGGGAGCCCGGAGGCGGTGGCGGGGATGGCTCATACTATTTCTATTTTCTGTGAGCTTTCGGGGATGTCG
Source organism: Ottelia alismoides (assembly GCA_037367405.1). Classification (NCBI taxonomy): domain Eukaryota; kingdom Viridiplantae; phylum Streptophyta; class Magnoliopsida; order Alismatales; family Hydrocharitaceae; genus Ottelia; species Ottelia alismoides. Next base: position 27,231 of record JAZKJV010011528.1, on the reverse strand, counting down.
ACTAACGCCACAAAATGTATCATGGTGCCTTTCGGCTTGTCGACGTTGGAGGCGGAGGAGTGCTGCCGTTTGCTTGGCTCTCGGGCTGGGGAGCTTCCTCTCCCTTACCTTGGTGTTCCCCTCTCGGTTGGGCGGGCCCATTCTAATGATTGGCGGGCTATCTTGGAGCGGATGGAGGCGCGTTTGGCGGGGTGGAGGGCCGCCTTGCTTTCCCGGGGTGGTCGTCTCGTCCTTCCTAAATCCGTCCTTTCTTCTATCCCGATTTACTTCCTATCGGTTCGTAAATTGTCCGTGGGAATTCGCGTTCGCTTGGAAAAATGTATGTGGCGATTCTTATGGGGTCGTTCGGACGGCAGCGGTAGAGGCGTGCATTTGGTCGCCTGGGATGTGGTGACCTTGCCTAGGAGGTCCGGTGGTCTTGGAGTCCGAAGCCTGGATCGCGTCAACGAGGCCTTACTTCTGAAATGGGTGAGTAAAATCTGGGGCAAGGATGATTCTTTTCTTTGTAATGTGCTACGGGCGATTTTGGGCGTCGACTGGGTCGGCTTTATGCGCGGGGTTCAGTCGGTCCACTCCTCTCATTTCTGGCGCTGTGTGTTTGATACGTTATGGAGGAACCGTTCGTTGTTCACCCCGGTGCTTGGCACGGGTGCCGTCCTCAAGTTTTGGCAGGACGACTGGTCGGGGGGAGGTACCTTTCAGGCGCGCTTTCCAAGGTTGTTTGCTCTGGCGTCGAATCGGCTTGCCTCTGTTGCGGATTATTGGATCAATGGCTGTTGGTGCCCAACATTCTCGGGGGCTCTTTCGGATCAGCGCGCGTTGGAATTAGCCTCGCTGCTGGAGGCTCTTTCCTCTACGGCTTCTCCCGCTGCTCTTCGGGACCATTGGACTTGGAAGGATGGAGTCTTCTCCACTCGCAAGGCGTTCAAGGCCCTGCTCTCCCCCCCCCCTCCTTTGGCCGCTCCCCTGGTGCGCGACTGCGCATTCTTCTGGGGGCTTCGCTTGCCGGCGCGCATCGCCTTCTTCTTATGGGTTTTTCGTCATCGGCGGTTGTTGACACGGGATCACTGCGCCATGTTCCTTCCCCACTCTAACGTCATGTGCTAGCTTTGCGGGGAAGTTGAAGAAACGGCCGACCACCTTTTCTTTCAATGTCTGTCGGTCGCGAGGGTATGGGACGACGTTGATTGGGCTCGTGCGGACAATACTGAAGACCTCTGCGGCATCCTGTGGTCCAACAGGAGGAGAGATCGATCTGATATGTTGGGCCCCATCGCACGGCTATGGTCCATTTGGCGTGCTCGTAATGAGGCTATCTTCTCGGGGATGTGTTTTTATAAGGAGAACGTGACGATCATGGCTAATAGATTTATATCAGAATGGTGTAATTAGTTGGGCCACGGCATTTGTTTGCCGTTTGTCTACCTTGTATTATTATTCTCCCTCTCCGTCTTTCCTCCCCTCTTACCCCCTGTAAGCATCTCTCGCCTTCCTCTTTACTTAATATATAGCAGGGGCGAGCACCAACGAGTGTTTCCCCCTTTTTTGAGCCTCAAAAAAAGAAGCGAATAAGCTCAAAGGAGTTCAAGGATTTAGAACTTTGGCTCAAGCTCAAGGAAGAATCTCAAGCTCAAGAAGAAAACAAAGTCTTTTCTTTTATTGAGTCCTTTTTGTAATTGTCTTAGAATGTAAAAGACCTCAAATCATACATATTGCATTGCAGTCCTTTAACTTTGACTTTTAGGTCAAAGAGACAAGTTGATCGATCAACCATTTACACATGATCGATCACCTCTGATCGACCACTTTCTTTTTATGATCGATCATTATTTGAATTACAACGGCTCTATCTTTGATCGATCAATTTTGATCCTTGATCGATCATCTCTTGATTCTGATCATTCATTTAAATCCCCACGATTGATCATTTGATTCTGATTGAACATCTTTGTATCATGATAGATCATATTCTATTTCAGAAAGATTTTTGAAGCCGATTTTATTCCTAATTTGTTTACAACGAGTAGGTTTTTAGAGCTAACTATGCAGTCTCTAAACCTATAAATAGGATCGCATACCTCATTCAACGACACACAACAAGAGCAACAAGCTCTATACTCTCTGCTTTCCACTCTATACTTTAAGAGAAAGATCGAAGAGCTATTTTCTGCAGTGTTCTTCATTCTGATAGCTCTTGTTCTCTACAATTGATTCTTAAGAGTACGATCCTCGCTCTATAAGATTGTTTTAGTTAGGATTATTTCCTACATACAATTTTGAGTTGTCCGCATAAACAGCTGAAGTTGTAAACGGTGGAGTTGACTACGTAATTAACTCAGGTTGTAATACGGTTGGCTTGCCCACGTAAGCAACTTGATTTAGTGGTAAGACCTATGTGGGTCAGATTGAAAGTCAAAGTAGGGAGACTCATGTCGTGGTTTTTACCCAGGAGGATTTCCACGATAAATCATTGTGCTCTTGAGATTTGATTGATAATATTGTGCTTGAAAATATTAAATAATGACGTACTTATTTAAGTTTATTATTTGAAGCGATCCACGTCATAGGCGTCCGAGCGGGATACAGAAAAATTGACATTTGCTAACAAATCCTCGTCTGTGCAGAAGAAGTTACACTTCGACGCACACATGGCTAGCATCTCTTGATCGCGTATAGAAGGAAGCTCGGTGACTCGTCCACGTTTCCTTGATGGGACAAGCTATGCAAGTTGGAAGAAGATATCCATCTTCCTGCAAGCAAGTGATTTTGCAATTTGGAACATAGTCCAGAAAAAGTTCCAGTATATAGAAGAGGAGTATTGTTACACGAAAGACTGGAGAAATGATGCTAAATGCTAGAAGAGGAGTATCGTTACACGAAAGACTGGGGAAATGATGCTAAATGCTAGAGCGATGAATGCCATATATTATGCCCCAACTCATGAGGAGTTTGACCGTATCTGCCATCTAAATACGACCAATGAGAGTTGGAGTTGTAATGCCTCTATGTATGGAGAACGTCCAAGAGAAAAAAAACGTATGATGCTAGCTCAGAAACATCAAGCAGTGAAGAAGATGATGAAAATGAGCAAGCATTCGTTGGGATAGTGGACTTTGACTCATCCGACTCGGACTCTGACTCTGACATTGAGGTAAATAAACTTTCTTATTCTGAACCTTATAATACCTCGCAAGATCTTTTTAGGGAAGTCATGAAACTAGAACAGATAAACAAGAAACTTGTAGCGGACAAATCTAGTTTGCCAAATGACTTGGATGTTTTAAAGAAAGAAAATGAACGTCTAAAACAGGAACTTAGTCATTTTAAAGTAAAAATTACATGTTTACAAAAGAAAATACAGAGCTTAAAAAATTTATTTTTGTACCTTCTTCTGTAAAAGGAAAAGAAAAAGTAGAAAATCATGCTTCTAACTCTAATTCTTTACAGAAAAGAAAATGGGTTTGGAAAAAGAAAGAAACATTGCAATCTAATCCTGACGAACTCGAAAAGGAAAGGGTTCCATATTAAAATCTTTCAGGTACCGAAGGCCAAAGGAGATGGAGGAGGCCACTTCAACAAAGGTGGACCCTACCAAGGTTAAACAACTTTCAGAACTGTTGAGATATTTTTATCTTTTATCTGCTTCATGTATTTTCTACTCTTTCTGTCTTCATTATGTAATTTGCCCAACGGATCTCTCCTCTATATAAGAGAACCCTAGGGCCTCCTGAAAATGCAATTCATTATTTTCCCTCAACATGGAACTAGAGAAACGGTCCTAGATCGGAGTTCTCGCACCCCACCGTGCCCTAAACCACACCTACAACCTCCTCCGCATCGTGTGCCGCTGCTGCACCTCCTCGCAGCCACACGGCGAACTGCCGCCTCCCCTTCGGAGGCAGCCCAACAGCACCGCGAGTAGCCTAGCACGTCGTCGTGCCTCCGTGCAACTGCAGAGGGCCCCAACGCGCCGTCGCACCTCTCCGCACACCATTGATAGCATGATGTTGCGCATTGTAGTGCATCCTTACGCGACTTCGTATGCCACCAATGGCCCCCGTGGTCGTTTTCTCTCCTTTTCATCGTCAATTTGCTCTCTGAAATGGTTTGATTTTGATCGGAAAATAAGATTTCAAACCTATAAATCTCGTTTTTCAGCCCTACCACGACTTGAAGAGTAACAATGATGGTTGTATAAGTCTACACGTACAACCAATCCTTCATATGATCTTGTAGACTTGCTTGATTCGATCTGCTTCCCCAGTCGAATTCTGTTTTTCGACCTTTTTCATCATGTCAGAAAACAAGGATGATGTCTTCTCTTCGTTCGGTGCCTTCAAAGGCCCAGCTCCAATCGTAAAGATGGATAAGACCAACTATGAGTTGTGATCTATGCAGTTGCTGACCCTTATGCAGTGCAACAACAATGAGAACATTCTGACAAAGTTAGAATCGACGAACAAGACTGGGGACAATGCTTCGTGGAAGCAAGATGGCGCGTATGCATGTATTTGGCTCCCTATGACCCTCACCACAGAGACAGTCAATGATATTGTGAATCAGCACACTGCCAAAGCGATGTGGGATATTCTGACATCCACTTATGCCCAAGTGAAGAACAAGGCTAAGATTCTTTAGCTTCAGTTTGACATATACATGGCAAAGCGGAATGGTCGTGCACTGCACATGTTCTACTCCTCGCTTCGTGGCATGTTCGAGAAGCTTCACAGCTTCATGTTGATTATGACCTCTACAGAGCAACAGATGGCATATAGGAACTGCACGATGGTTGGAGTTTTCTTGGTTGTGCTTGATCTAGACTAGAGTATGAGAAAGCACGAGCACAACTAATTACTGGGGTGACCATACCTTCCATGGATAAGGCTTACAATCGTCTTGACAGAGTTCTTATTCCACTTGCTGCCACGATACAGTCGTCCTCAGCAATGTTTCTTCTCACGACAAAGGATGTTCTACCTACTCAGTTCAGAGGGTGTAGTCCTCCTGGCAAAGGTGGTGGACGTTAGCGCGGTCCCTGCACCTATTGTCGTCGTCCATGACACTTTGAGGACACATGCTATCAGAAGTATGGATACCCCGCATCTGCTCGAGTGGCAGAGTAGACTGAGCCTTCAAATACTACAGCTCCTCAGGCAGATCCACGCCTTGATGACATTGTCTCTCGTATATTGGAGATCATGACTCCAGTTGCTAGCACTACTACAAGATCCACATATACTGCAGCTGTAGCTAGGACTTCTTCGATCTCCTCAGGTATCGCATATGCTTTTACTGGTTGTAGCAGTGCAGATACGACGAAGTGGATCAGGAACTCTAGTACTTCTCACCATATGTGTGGAGATAAAGCCCAGTTCAGGTCTTATAAGTCTATACCCCCTAGTAGACGGGTCGTCATTATAAATGGGGTTCACTTACCCATCACAGGATAGGGGGAGATGCATTTGATGCCATCCATGTGTCTGTAGAAAGTTTTATATGCTCCTGATTTTCAGATGAACTTGCTTTCTATTAGTCAGATTACAAAGGATCTGCATTGTCGTGTCATTTTTGACCCCTCTTCTCTTGTGTTTCAAGACATACTCACAGGTGGGGTGATTGGACGTGGCAGTGAGCAGCGGGAGCTTTACCGACTGGTCCAGCCTACTGGATCAATCTCACCGTACTTGTAGCACCTTAGTTTTAGCCACCTTCCTCTACAAGAGTTGTGTCAAGACATCCCGCAGATTTCCACGCGATCTTCCTTCCATGAGAGGACCAAGCATATCGAGGTAGATTGCCACTATACTTGAGACATGATACATAAGGGCCTTATCTCCACTACTCATGTTAGCTCAGGAGATCAAACAACAGATGTACTTACGAAGGCCTTACCAGAGATGTTCCAAGAAGAGCATGATTAATATCTATGGTCCAACTTGAAGGAGAGTGTTGAGATATTTTCTATCTTTTATCTCTTTTATCTATTTTCTATTCTTTCCATTTTCATTATGTAATTTACCCAACGGGTCTCTCCTCTATACAAGAGAACCTTATGGCCTCATGAGAATGCAATTAACTATTTTCCCTCAAGAATAACCATGAATGGACACCACCACCACGGAGAAGTTTTCAAGATTGTAGAGGTCTACCGCCAAGGACCCAAGGTGACTTCTTATCGTTTTTGTTTACTTGATCATGCATAACATGCATTAACGATGAACCCTTAACTCTTATCTTTAAGGGAGAGATTTTAAGCAAAGATTAAGGGGGAGCTCTAGCTTAGGAGGGGCTCATAATAAAAAGAATTCTTTCAAAGAAAAAAGTAGAAAGATTTTAGTTATCTCCTTATCCAACAACAATTAGTTTTTTTACTTTCTGTATAAGTTTAGAACTTTTTTTATTCTGTCAAAAGGGAGAGAAAAGATTGTTTACAAAAATTATTTTCTCATACACACTATTTGTTTTTTCAACCACAAAATATTTTATCATCAACAAAAGGGGGGAGGTTGTGATTGCAAGAATGAGTGGGAAAATACTTAGTACATGAGCATGCATATTTTGATGATAACAAAACTTGTGTACAAAGTTTGTAGCTAGATCAAGAGCAAGAAAGCTATACGACCAGGAAAAAGCTCAAGCTGGGGAGCTCAAGATTAAGTGAAGAAGAAGTTAAGAAGCTCAAAGGAGTTCAAGGATATGGAACTTCAGCTCAAGCTCAAGGAAGGATTTCAAGCTCAAGAAGAAGATGAAGTCTTTTCTTTTATTGAGTCCTACTTTTTGTAATTGTTTTGGAATGTAAAAAACCTCAAATCATGCATATTGCATTTCAGTCCTTTGACTTTGACTTGGACTATTAGGTTAAAGAATCAAGCCGGTCGATCAGACATTTACAACCATTACCACAAATTTCAACGAAATTCCATCAAATTTCTCCGAAATTTCCATTTCTCTAGGTCACCGAAATCGAAATGCTACCTTATTTCTTTATCCAGGATTTCGACGAAATATCATCGAAATGTCAATGAAATTTCACCAAAATTGTATGTTATTTCGGCGAAACAGCAAAAATAAGTGAATCTACCCTTCGCTTTTATCGGAATTTGCATATATTAATGAATTTTTGCTTATTTATTCATCGATGTGTTGTGCTTTACATTATTTGAAGAATTTTCTTAAATTAGTTTCTAAATTTTAGATCTAAATCGAAACCAAATTAATTAGACACAAGATTTAAGAGTAAAGTTCAAATTTTAGCTGGAGAGCTTTATTTTTTTGTTCTTTATTAATTTTGATATATATGTTTTGAGTAGTAGATATTAAATGTGTCACCTCGTTCTTATTGACGAGATGATTATCAAGACTTTTGCTTCCAATTTAGCATACAATTTTTACTTTAGGCAACATATTGCTCTACATATCAACATGTGTAATGATTATGACGATGATATTACTTAGAAACTTATATGTAAATTCGATTTTATAAAAAAGCATACATTTCTATTCTATTTATTGACTTAGGAATATTAGGTCAAACTTGAATTAAGATGCCACATTACCATGAGTATGGTGCAACACCTCTTAGGAAACCTCCGATTTGGATCAACGGTGGTTAAAAAACCACTAAATTAAACCCAAAACCACCTTCAAATCACCATTTTTAGAAAAAAAATCGAATATTCCATTTGATTACGTCATTATCCCATTGCTTATTAATTACTCGAATTTAATTTTCTAAATAAACCATCATCATGATCTTGGCTCTCAATTATTCAAATTTTCAAAAGAAAAACTCGACGAGAGTCCCCCCCTCTCTCTTCTTTATCAACCCTCGATGTAGAAGCGGTGGATGCGTTTGGAAATGATGGTGTATGACAAAGACAACGGGGATGCATGACGACAACGGCGGTGCATTGAGTGGTAGGAGGCGGTTGCTTGTTCTTAGTAAGTTATTCATATTCTTAGTAATTTTTTATTCATCCATTGATCGAATTCCAGGTTATATTATATGCTTTTATTTTTTCCTTTTGATTTTGATTCCATCTCGATCCAATATCTGATCATCCTCAATTAGAGATCTTGCATCTCCTATGTATAGATTAAACATCATGTACATCCACATCCGTTTTAAGTTAAGTTCTTTTTAATTGCATTAATGATATATACGCAAGAAATTTTTACGTTCTGTGATTTTGATTACACTGTTTTAACAATACGATATACATAATTACAATACATAGGATCATTTTACATTTTTTCGTCTTATTTTGCAATGTCATGGTATATTTACATTTAAACGACTTCTGCACCACCAGTTCAAACATGCACCATGTATTTTTACATTACCTACGTTCATTTTACATTTCGTATTTTTCATGTTATCCTTTTTGAAGAGCAAATGACAAATTGCTGATTGATTTTTTATTTTGCAGATCAACACATAATTGTTATAATGAGAGCATGGATTTTACAAAAGCTACACATACTTTGCAATGGATGACGAATTTTGATAGATCAACGATATTGGAATGGATGGACATTTAAAAAAATATACATTAATAATAAGAAATGTATTCTACAAAAATCACAATCATTTTACAAAAAGGACCACAAAATTTATAAAACAATATCACAATTTACAGACTTTGCTCCCACAGAATGTTCTCAAAAGAGACTGGAATTTTTCAAAATAAATCAAATACAATTTACAAAAGCTACCACGAAATTTATAAAAAATATTGCAGTTTACAAACATTGCTTCTACAGAATTTGGATGAAAATGAGATTTAGAATGTACTATGATGTGTATTTTAATAATTTGAGAATTAAAAAAATATGCCCATATTTAAACCCCTAAAATAATGCACATGGCGTGTAGCATATATAACGCGTTCGCAATTTACCTCGTATGATATATTAGAAAATATAGTTACAACAAAATCCCATCATTGTATGAATGTTTTCCACATATACATCAATTAGCCATGCCATTAAAAGCACCCTATATTTTAGGAAATATAGCTACAAATAACATGCGAATTTTTGTCGAAATTGGGCCTTTTTCCGTACATCAGTGGTTATAATTTTTGTAATCTACAGCACATGATTGTAAAAAATATCAATCTTTTGTAAATCGATAACAGTTATTTCAAAAGCAAGCATTTATTGCATCATATATTTCTGAAAAATACTGCACTCCTCAGATTTGTCTAAATATAAAATATTCAATGACGTGGATTATATTAATTAAGCATTAATTTAATCTATCCACCATGTTAGGAATGTTAGTTGGTACGAAAACCATCTGGTGGTTTCAATCTCACTCGTATACTCGCCAACGGTTTAAGATGACACCTTTCCATAATCAAGGAAAGGTGCCACCTCAATTGAAGTGCTCCTAGGAATATTAAAAGCCCTAATTTTAGAAAAAAGTCATTTCCAAGGCTTCCGGATTTCACCAAAATTCTCTGAAATTTCTCTTTCTGGACATGGCCAAACCGAAATCCAGAATTTAAAGCTTTGCTTTCTTGCAGCTTCTGTCTACTACAAGAGTATGTCCGGTTGTGTGAGTGTTAGGTTGTTAGCATCCTTCCAAATCTCGATACTGTAAGTATTTGCCTGCTATCAGGTTGGATATATATTGTGATTGAGAATACAATGTAGTTTCTTGGTGTTAGTTGATTTGTTTGTGTCTTGTATAGCATATATTTTACAATCACAAGCTATACAATGTATCTATTAGACATACATGTTTTGTTTGTGTGTACGTCTTATTTTATTTCAAAAATTAAATATTTTTCTAAGTTGAAAGTATTTTGGTTAGATACAAGTTCTAAGCTATCATTTCGATCTTCAATTTTTTACATAAGATATCATCTACTAGTACTCTTTGTTGGCCTATGTTTTTCTCTATTACTATTGTGCATGTTGCCATTCTCTTCATATTCAAGAGGTTAAACTAATGTCTTTTAATTTCGGTTCGAAATCTAATTATGATTTCGAGCAGTACATTATTTTTTTTACTGTTGGAACGATTGGATGGAAATTTAATGTAACATATCACGTTAATATCTTACAATTAGCAAAAACAGTATATTCCTATATGATTTATTGGGTTAAAGAATATTAGAAATCTTAGTTCTAGAAAAAATGACTTTTCAAGTAATTTCCCTAATTTCTGGCCAATTCATCGAAATTCAACCAAATTTCTCTTTCCAGACTTACCAAAACGAAATCGAAATCTGACATTTAAGGCATTGTTTACACCTGATCGATCACTCTCCTTTTATGATTGATCGTTATCGGAATTACAACAGTTATATCTTTGATTGATAGATTTTGTTCCTTGATCGATCATCTTTTGATTATGATCGGTCACATAAATCTCCATAATCGATCATTTGATTCTGATCGATCGCCTTTATATCATGATCGATCATATTCCATTTCAGGAAGATGTTTATAACTGATTTCATTCCTGACTTATTTACAACGTCTAGTTTTTGAAAGCTAACGTCTACCTCGTCTCTACACCTATAAATAGGACCATATACCTCATTCTACAACCACAACAAGAGCAACAAGCTCTCTACTCTCCACTTTCCACTCTATACTTTGATAGAAAGATCAAAGAACTATTTCCTATTGTGTTCTTCATTCTGACAACTCTGGTTCTCTGCAATTGATTCTTGCGAGTGTGCTCCTCGCTCTGTAAGATTGTTTTAGTTTTGCCTTATAATATTTGTTGCATATTGACTTTGATATTGAGGTTGTTAGGATATACAGTTTTGAGTTCTCCGCGTAAACAACTCTTGTAAACAGTGGAATTGATCATGTAATCAACTCCGATTGTAATACGGTTGGGATGCTTGCATAAGCAACTCAGTTTAGTAGTAAGACATGTGTGGTCAGGTTCAAAGCCCGAGTCGAGAGACTTAGGCCGTGGTTTTTTCCCACGAGGGTTTTCACGTTAAATCCGTGTGCATTTATGATTTGATTGATTATCTTGTGCTTGTTTAAATTTATTATTTGCAACGATCTAGGTCATATTGCCCAATCCACTCACACCTTTCGATAGGTGTCCAAGAGGGATACAGAAAAATCATCAAAACACAATATGGGTTTTCAAAATCAAGTTGGTTAGTGAAAGCAACATCTTGTTCGCATATTTGAGAATAGGGAGGAGGAGAGCAACATGAAAGAGAGATAACGGTGAATAGGTGGTGATGTGAGGGGAAGGTAATCTACTTTAGATATAGAGGGAGGGGCTACTGGACAAGTATTGTAGTATGTGGGTGTATATCACATGGAAAGTCAGTCACAAAGGTGTGCATGTATGGGTCAAGGGGGGCCTTTACAAAAGATCATTCACTGGAACACATGACTACATATGGTCAATAATAATTACAAAGATGTTCGTTTGTTATTTTTTGACTTTCTTTTATGTTCCTACGTTTTGCTTATTTATTCCTTTATCCTTCTCTAAATAGAGAACATTGGGTGAATGCTTCAATAAAACATTTGATCCTATTTTTATATACAGTATTAAACCGATGGTCCTACACTATGGCTCAAAGCGATCCTTGGTTGGACGTCGCCGCATGCATATTCCCCCTCATCGGTTAGGCATCATTGTTGCGTGCCCAGGGTCCCATGACAATAATTTATGGGCACTAGCCTCACCAGATGGAGCATCATTGCCCCTCATCCACAAGACTACATCTGCCAACCCCATTTTGTGAAAAAAGAGGCCATTAGAATCCTTTAAAATGCCCAAAGAGATTATCAGATTACCTCTAGGTGATGTGTGGATGTTGGGAGCTTGGACTATGCCCATAAACCTTATTAAATTAAGAGGAAACCTTGATTTCAAACTTGTTATCTTAATTTTTGGCGGTGGTTATCCTTTAGTTGCGATAAATATAAAGGACACAAGGCTCTCAAATCATGAGATGAAGAATTATACCTTGATTGTCAAGATGAATGAGACCAACAATGAGTTGTGGTCCATATAATTCAGGAGTTTAATGGAGGCTTATTAATGAGTCTATAGTTCATCAAAATTATACTAAAATTTTGTCCCAAAGCAAAAACATGACAAAACCATACAAAGGACAAAATAACAAAAATAACTCAGGACAATAATATGGACTAAATGTATACTATTAACTAAATAAGCACGAGCAAAAAATAATAAAAATAAAAAATAAGGAATTAATTCCTGTATATATTCTACAATCTTCACTTTATTTTTAATAGATTCAAACTAAATCCAACTCCATTATGTACATAAAACTAACCTCATTCTATAAAAATCATAAAAATAATGGCATGTATAAATATCGCAAATAAAACCAATCCCTAATTTGAGAAGACTCAGAATTAGAAGATAAATTTCTATCCGACATACAAAAAGATCCTATGAAACTCCACCGATCTAAATTAATAAACAACAAATTATCTAAAAAACAAGACTAAATTGAAAAAAAATCAGAGTTCATGTATGAAAATTGGGTCTTGTAACCATATCATAAATTGTACGACCGTACAAAATAATACATATTATTTACTAACATAGTGTTATCTTTTTTATTTATTTCTTTTTATTTTATTACTTTACTACAGAAAAATCAAAAGTCAAAAAATCAGAAAAGCTATGAAAAAGAACAAAAAGGACGTTGTATATATCGTCCTATGTCCTAGACTCCTAGTTATAAAAAGTCTCTTTCAATTTTGTTCTCAGCTTTTCTTGAATATTAGAAATTCAAAAAATAGATTAATATGTAAATAATATAGTAGTATTTTATGAAAATATATTGTACATATGTTATTAAGAGAAATACAAAGAAAAAATAGAAAATCCTAAAAACTATGTATTTTATACATATAAATATCTCAAAAATTCTATTTTATGTATGACCTATTTTGATTGTGAGGTCTTCATGAAGTATGTAGATCTCATTTACATATATATTTCTTTATGAATAACACTTTTAAATGACAGTTGTGCAACTTCATCGCCAACCGCCAAGCGATTCGTAGAGACTGTTAGAGCTCCAACGAGCTCCACATCTCAAGCAAGCACCATACCACTATGTGATATTCTATTCCCTATTCCCCTCATTCGATCATTTGATTTGAACCCATCTCCAACCGACTAGCAGCCACCCTCGCCTCTCATCCCCTCTACATAGGTCGTATTTAAAACAATCTTGCAGAAACTCATTTGACCAGATAGGAAGAACAGATCCTTACTCTTGTACCAGATTTTCTGGGCTTACCGAATAGCTTAAAATACAACATAGGTACTTCCCAATTCCAGATAGTTTACAAGAACATGGTACTAGCTCGTAGAGATCCTTCACTAATAAGAATGGGCAATAAAAAAGTAGACATGGACAATCGTCTTAGTAGAAATAAACAGGGAACAGGGAATAGAGTATCTCAACCGACCAGCAGCCACTTGACTCGAGGTAACTCCATTTCGAGGACCATCACTTTAACTTAAGGTATTAAAACTCAAAGTACTCAAAATCACTGAAATGAGGATATATATGCAATATTGCATGTAGAATCTCTCAACTTAAACAAATATAACCGTCATTTCACTTTACATGATTACATGTACTTGATGTTGAGTCATAGTTTTGCCTAAGGACCAAGGATGTGGGAGCTTAACCTCTGACCTGATTTTATGGTTCTCAAGGATGGGGAATGAGATTGATAATCCCATGAAGCTTGAATGTTTGCACGTAGCAGACAAGGATCCCATTATTATCTTGACTTATTATATGTGCCATGTGTATGTTATATAACCAATAAAAATATGGATCAATACGTACCAACTCGCAATGTTGTAAAAGTCGGTCCACTAGTCGAATCGAGGGGTAGCCGACTCGACTAGGCCTAGTTGGCCATTAGTCGATCAACCCGACTAATCGGGCCGACTAGTTGGCCTAGTCGGCCTACTACTCGGCCATCTTTTACATAGAACTTTTTTTTTGGTTTTATTAAAAGCAAAACTATTCTAATATGCTTAATGTTATATTTAAAGTCAATTATTTCTTTTGTTTCATTATGATAGTATAGAAAATGTACAGATATATGCAAATATATAAGAATATATGTATAAAATGATTTATATATTTAAAAAAAATAAAAAATCAAATCGACTAATGGTTGACTAAATCCGATTAGTCACCCAACTGTCGATAAATCCTTAGTCAGTGACCCTGCCGACCGAGTACCGACTATCAATTTCTGCAACCTTGCCAACTTGGTAAGAGCCAAGTATATAACCAGTGAATCTGTTAGAGTAAAAGGATACTCTGATGTGTTACTCCATAGAGCCCTTGGGTCTCTTATATAGAGAGAAAACCCTTGGGTAAATTACATAGACGTACATTATATAAATAGGAAATGCAGAACAGTCATAACATAATATAAACCTGTACACTCCCCTCAAGATGGAGCATAGATATCAATCATGCTCAGCTTGGAAGAACATCTCTGGAAAGGTCCTCTGAGCAACGGCTTGGTAAATATATCAGCAGTCTGGTCCTCTGAACTGACATGAGAAGTGGAAATGAAGCCCTTCTAGATCATGTCTCTAGTATAATGACAATCCACCTCGATGTGCTTTGTTCTCTCATGAAACGCTGGATTGTTGGCAATAAACAATGCTGCCTGATTGTCACATTGAAGATTCATAGGCAAGGAGACATCTACATTCAGATCTTCTAAGACTGCTCTAACCCACATCATTTCTGCGCTTGCTTGTGCCATGGCTCTGTACTCGGATTCAGCACTGGATCTCGCCACAACAGTCTGTTTCTTGCTTTTCCAAGAAACTAAAGAGCTTCCTATGAAGATAGCAAATCCAGAAGTAGATTTACGATCCTTTGGACATCCTGCATAGTCTGCATCTGCACAAGCGGAAATAGACAGATCTGTATCTTTTCTAAATAGCAACCCTGTGTCTGGGGAAGACTTCAGATATCTCAATATCATATACAAGGCATCCATATGAACTTGCCTAGGCTGCTCCTCAAATTGACTCACCCGGTTTACTGCAAAGGCAATATCCGGTCGAGTTATAGTAATGTATAAGAGCTTACCCACCATCTCTCTGTATCTTCTTCTGTCCACCTCTTCGATATCATTGTCGTACAGCTTCATGCTTGGGTCCATAGGCGTGCTCGACGGTCTGCATCCAGTCATTCCTGTTTCAACTAGCAAGTCTGTGACATATTTTCTTTGAGTCATTACCATTCCTTGTGCATTTCTTGCAAACTCTATCCCCAGAAAATATC
This sequence comes from Ottelia alismoides, assembly GCA_037367405.1. Classification (NCBI taxonomy): domain Eukaryota; kingdom Viridiplantae; phylum Streptophyta; class Magnoliopsida; order Alismatales; family Hydrocharitaceae; genus Ottelia; species Ottelia alismoides. The sequence continues at coordinate 11,923 of JAZKJV010011528.1, read as the reverse complement.
GTATGGTGCCTAGATCCTTCGTAATAAACTGACTTCCCAACAGGGATTTGGTTTTCTCAATTCCCTGAGCACCATCTCCTGTAACCAAAATGTCATCAACATATATCATGACAACAACTGTACCTCTAGGGGTCTTCTGGATGAACAATGAATGGTCCGCATTTGATCTCTTGAACCCCTGTCGTTCAATCAGCTGGGAAAGCTTCTAGAACCATGCCCGGGGACTCTGTTTGAGGCCATAGATAGCCTTATGAAGTCTGCACACCATCTGAGTCTCCCCCTCAGCAGCAAACCTTGGTGGTTGCTGCATGTAGACTTCCTCCTGTAGATCACCATACAAGAAAGCATTCTTGACATCAAGCTGAAAAATGGTCCAGTCACGTACCACAGCAACAGATAGGAGGATGCGAAGAGTGGAGTGTCTAGCCACTGGTGAAAAAGTGTCCAAGTAATCTACCCCATAAGTTTAAGTAAATCCACGTGCAACAAGTCTGGCCTTGTATCTGTCGAGACGCCTATCTGCATGATATTTCACCGTAAAAACCCACTTGCAGCTCACCACAGAGGCACCTGGAGGAATGGGGACTAGAGACCAAGTCCCTCGAGTCTGTAAGGTACGCATCTCCTCTTCCATAGCTAGACGCCAGCAATCAATCTTCATGGCTTCTTGATAGGTCCGTGGTATCTCAACCGACGAGACAGCTGCTGCAAATCGTTGGAAGTCCCCATTGAGACGATGAAATGATACTTGAGACGCAAGAGGATATGATGCACATTGTCTTCGCTGCTTCCTGTGAGCAATAGGCCGATCAAGATCATCTATCACTGTGGTGACTGGCGGATCCTCTTCCTGTAGTAAAGGCTCCTGCACTGGTGCATTATCTAACCCATCATTAGTTATAACAACAGAACATACCTGAGGCGTGCTGGATGGTTGGCATGTAGCTTGAGCAGGGCCGGACCGCCTTGTATAGAACTTAGGAAATGGTACAATCGGAGGTGGTGGTGGTGGTGGTGGTGTAGTGGAGTCGGATTGACCCAGGGTCGGAGGCGGAGGCACATATACATTAGTATCCGTGGGTGTGGAGGAGACCAATCTGTCACCTGCAGGGGAGAAGTACATGACCGATTCGAAAAATGTAACATCAGCACTCACATAGTACTTGTCATGAATGGGGTCATAGCAACGATAACCTTTCTGTGTCCTCGAGTAGCCCACAAAAACACACTTGATAACTCTAGGAGAGAGCTTATCAAGTCCTGGAGATAACCGGTGAACAAACGCAACTGTGCCAAAGACCCGAGGTGTAAGTGAAAACAAATCCTTGTCAGGAAAGAGAACAGAGATGGGAGACTTTTCCCCAAGAACAGTAGTGGGCATGCGGTTGACCAGATAGCATGTTGTAAGTATAGCATCCCCCCCAAAGGCTAATGGGACACAACTCTGAATAAGTAATGTGCGAGCAATATCAAGAAAGTGTCGATGCTTCCTTTCTGCAACACCATTTTGTTGAGATATGTATGAACATGTGGTTTGGTGGATAATGCCCTTAGAGGAAAGGAAGCGAGCAAGGGAACGACTGCAGAATTCCAATGCATTGTCAGTACGCACAACTTAACAGTAGATGAAAAAACATTTTGACTTCATTGATAAGATTTTGAATAACACTTCCTGCTTCGGATTTATTTTTAAGAAGAAAAGTCCAAGACACTCGAGAGAAATCATCAACTACAACTAGATAGAACATGTGCCCCTGATGATCTGGGACATGACTGGGACCCCAAAATATCTATATGAAATAACTCAAATGGGGAGCGACTGCTCTGACCCTGACAACTGGGGAAGCTGGACCGATGGTGCTTCCCTAACTGATACGCTTCACAACGAAATGACGAATTCGGAGAGATCTGAGGCAGGAGGTGACGCATTTTCTGTAGCGGCAGGTGACCAAATCGAAGATGCCAGGTATATAGAGAAACGAAACCCTGAGAGTGTAGTGAGATGCCAGCATAGGAGGTCCGTACGAGACGATAGAGACCATTGTGCTCAGAGCCATAGCCAATCACCCTGCCCGTTAGTATGTCCTGAAAAATGACAGAAGATGGATCAAATATAGCACGACAGTGCAAATCTCTTGTAATCTGACTATTTGATAATAAATTCATAGAGAATTCTGGTGCATGCAGAACATTCTGTAAGTGCATCGAGGGCAGCAAAGTCGTCTCCCTTGACCGACAATAGGGGAATGAATGCCATCAGCTATGAGCACGAGCGACCAGGCTGAACAGCTCTATAGGACTGCAGGAAATCTCTATCACAACAGAGATGATGGGTGGCTCCAGAATCAACAATCCAACCTGTGAGATCATGGCTATGACAGGAGACTGAAGTACTACCCTGAGGTACTGGCAGTAACAGATATACTAGCTGACACCGAAGCCGCAATGTCAAAGCGTCAGCACTCTCTGAAGATGACTGTGGCATAATATCACGAAGCCGTGCCACTAGCTCCTCGAACCTGTGATCTGGAGTAGATGCTGGTGGACCCTGAACCATGATCAGCGACACGTGCAGAAGGAGGGAAGCCATGCTTGGAATAGCATGTATCCTCCGAATGACCAGTACGAGACAGAATGAGCACGTAGAACGGACACGACCTCCTCGGCCACGTCCACCACTTCCTCTGCCACAAAATGAAGATGAACTACCACGTCCTTTGGAGACTGCCATTGCCGAGGGAGGTGGAGTCGCTGTATTTGATGGAGCTTGGTACACGACTAAGCCTCCTGTAGACTTCTTCCATCGGTGGAATAGTGGCATCGGCAAGGATCTGAGAGCGTGCTGCCTCGTACTCTGGATCCAGGGCAGCAAGTAATACGCCTACTGGCGTTGCGGAACGTCTTCTGCTGTTCTGGTGTTGCTGTGAGCGGGATGGTGCTATATAACTTCTCGAACATTCCACAAAGAGACGTGTACAGAGAGTGAAGAGGCCTCCCATTTTGCTTCGTGGTAAAAAATATCATGCTGCAACTGCAGCATCTTCGTCTCGTTCCGCACTTGAGAGTATGTAGTGGCCAGAATATCCCACATCGCCTTGGCGGTGGGTTGATGAAGGACGTCGTTGGCTATCTCCATCGTGAGCGTCCCTGACAGCCAAACTTTGGCATACGCATCGTCCGCCTCCCATGAGGCATAAATCCCCGTCTTCTCTGCCGGCTCCTCTTCGGTAAGAATATGTTTCTTACCACACGACTTCATAAGACTCAGGAACTGCATAGCCCAGAGTTCGTAGTTCGTCCCCATCCATCTTGACTATTGGTGTTCGAGCCTTTGAAGGCACCTATGGCGGGCATATCACTCTTTTGGTCTGACATAGTGCCAGAGAGGAAGACAAAGGGATGAGAGACAACAGAACTAGTGTCTACACAGACACGTTAGGATTCAAGTGCATATGTAGACTTATGCACTTGAACCCATCAGCGGTGAACTAGCCCCGGCGGGAAGGGGGGCTTTCGACGGCAAGGGGAGGCGGGCGGGGACCCGACGACGGCAAGGGGGGGTCCCGGCGGCAAGGGGAGGCGGGGGGGGGGGTCCCTGCGGCGGCAAGAGGAGGGGGGAAGACCCGGCGGCGGGAGAGGGGCGACGGGAGAGGGCGCCCGGGAGGGCCTGGCGGCGAGAGGACGAGGCCCGGCTGTGGCGGCGGGAGGGCCTGGAGAGAGGCGGCGGCGGTGGTGGTGGTGGGGGGCGGCGGGGTGGAGAAAAAAACCCTAGCTAGGGTTTTGGCTCTGATACCATGTTAGAGTAAAAGGATACTCTGATGTGTTATTCCATAGAGCCCTTGGGTCTCTTATATAGAGAGAAAACCCTTGGGTAAATTACATAGACGTACATTATATAAATAGGAAATGCATAATAGTCATAACATAATATAAACCTCTACAGAATCGTTATAAAATATATAAAAAAGTTTCAAATCCCCAAAAAAATTCTATCAAAAAGAATTGCAATAACATTGGTGCGATGTGTTCCCAACCTTTTTAATGTCCACTTAAACCAAAGAAAGTGGGACACAATATCACCTCTTTATATCGATAAACCCAACCTACCAAATAAGGGTAGTGTGAACTCGAAAAAAGAACATGCATCATAAATATTACAATCCTACGTATAGAAGGCTATAATGTGTATTCGAGAAGGGAGCACACCATTGTACTTCCAGAAAAACAAGCGCATAATGGTATGAACTCGTTGACGAATGTGTTGGTTCCACAACAAAAAAAGACTTATGTGGTAGTGTGTGTACGGTGACCGGATGATACCTTGTCCACTAAGAAAAGAAACTAAGGATCTCATTCCAGACTTAATTGTCATATATAGGCGAAACACCGACTATATACTAGATCATATAATTAATACATAATATTCATATCTTTTACTTATATAGTACACAAGGAGATTTCGAAACTCGAAGAGTTTGAGTTTCTTTTGGATAAGTGTCGATCGGGACTTGATTACAACGAACTCTCGGATTGAGAGGTTTGATCAACAAGTCTGCAACCGAATTGCACTGTCAAGAATTATCCAAAAATTTCTTTTTCTTTCCTCGATAATTCCTCAAAGAATTATCCAAAAATTTCTTTTTCTTTCCTCGATAATTCAAAATAACAGTTTGTTAAGGGACTAGCAATGTTTAAGTATAAGAATATAGGATTCATCTCTACAATATACTAAAAAAGTTTCCTTAATTCTTGACCATAAACACATAAAATATGTTGTGTACTATTAAGAAAATATTCAATTGACATGTATGTCATTAATAAAACAAATAAAATAAGGAGTTGTATAATATTATCACATAAAAGGATAAAATAACAAAAATATACTTTGATAGTAAAATTGGACTAAATGTATATTATTAACTTGTAACTAAGGCCAAGAAATAAAATCAATAAAAACTCAGAAAATAAGGAGTTGATTCTTATATATATTCAAATGTATATATTGTATGTTATACAATTTTCAACGAATTTTGTTTAATCCATGTTAAATCTAAAAGACATGAAATCAACTTTATTATTTATATATAACTAACCAAATTCAATATAAAAATCTTTAAAAAATACTAACACACTTATTGCAAATAAACCCAAATCCCAGTATGAAAAGTCTTGGAAATAAAAGCTAAATGTCTACCTTATAAAAAGTCCTATGAAACTCTCCTCACCATTGAATTAATGTGCATCAAATTTATACAAAACAATATCAATTTAAAAGAATCTAAGCTTATACGTAAAAATAGGGTTTGGGACCATATTGCCTATTATACAATTGTACAAACCAAAACCTACCATTTTTTGTACATATTGTTATCTTTTTATTTATTTCTTTTTCAATTTTATTTTTCATTTATATTTTATCTAACTACAAAAATTCAAAAGCAAAAAAATAGACAAGCATAAAAAAGAATAAAAGAACACTGTATATAAGACATTTTCTTTGAAAACCAAAGGAAAGTTTTTCAAAGCAGTCGTGAGAACTACTATGCTCTATGGATCCAAATGTTGGTCTGTCAACCATAGACATGTCCAGAGAATGACACTAGCAGAAACGAAAATGCTAAGGTGGATTTGTGGACACACACGTAAAGATCGGATTCGAAACGATGCAACCAGAAGAAAAGTTGTTGTAACTCTAATCAAGGATAAGATACGAGAAAACTGCTTAAGGTGGTTTGGCCATTTCCAAAGGAGGTCGACTGATGCACTAGTTACGAGATTGCAAGTTTCGGGATATTGAGCTAGCTAAGAGAGGGCAAGGAAGGCCCAAGAAGTGTTAGAATAAGACAATACGAAGGAATCTTGATATTTTGGATCTTAGTTTTTTTGGATCTAAGTTCGAGATTGACTCAAGATAAATCTGAATGGAGGCAAAGAATCCATGTAGTCGACCCTACTTAATGTGAGAAAAGCCTTCGTTGTTGTTATACGTGTATATACTCCTCTTTCTCTATTATTCTAACGTTTTCCTAAATATTAAAAAATTCAAAAATTAAATTAATAAGTCCATAATAAAGCAGTACTTTATAAAAAAAATGTACTACACATGTATTATTAAAAGAAAAAGAAAATCCCATAAAAAATATAATATGCATGTATTATTAAGAGAAAAAAGAAATCCAGAAAATGAGGTTTTTATAACTATAAAATACTTTAAAAAATATATTTTGTACATGTGACCTACGTCGATTTTGAGGTCTTCATATAATATGTAGATTTATTGAGGTCTATCATTTTTATAAAGAACATTCATTTGAGCATTCATTTTAAATTTCCTTTCTTTTTCATTTTTGGTCTTTTTACCATTTGCACTTGTTGATGAACTAGTCCCAAGTCCGTGGCACTTGGCACCTTGGCACTCACTGGCACCCGCCACCTTATCCCTCATTTGACCATCAGGCTCTTCAGGCCGGTCTTCCCTAGATCTTCCCCGTTACTTTCTCGTCGTCGCCACCTCGCTCCCAACCGTTCGTTGTTAGCCCTCAACATTGCCCTCACCCTCACACATCATCTCTGGTTGTCATCAGCAACCACTACCGATGTTCACCCATGCTTAAACTCCTTCCACTCCACGGAGCATGGCGTCAAATATCGTCGTCGCTTCGATTTGGATATGTCACCAAAATGGTTGATATTTCAGACTGTCAAGTGGTCCACTAAAGAAATGGGATCGAAATGACAAAAATTCCGGTCGAATTTCAGTCAAAATTAAATTTCACTCGTTCATTGATATAGTAACTGAAACCAGTATTAGAAGCCTTGCCACGAAGTGCACCTCCTACTCCAAATGGGTTGAAACCCGTTCGACTCAAATGGCTACAAACCTATCCGCCAAGCGAGAGAGAAACCACCTCAAAACCTCGATGTTGAGCAGTGACAACCAAAGTGGCAAGCCTTGCCAGCAACGATGCAATGCCCTAAGCACCTTTCTAGTGAGATCCGAGGTAGTCAACACCATCTTGTTGTAGCAGCTTCTAAGCACAACTGTGTAGCTTCGGCATTAGCATCGAGCAGTTCAAGGTAACTATTAGAGCACTACCGAGAACGATATCTCAGGCGAGCACTGCACCACCAAGTGATACGATATTTCCTAATCACATTGTCGTTCTTCTTCTTCTTTTCTTCTTCGATTCTCAACTAATATACTTCCTCCAATCTTCTACTCGTTTGATTTGAACCCATCTTCGACATGTTAGCCATGTAAGCTTGAGGCGAACTGTTTCTACAATAAATGTTATTATAATCTTTGATATATCAATAAAGGTTATTGATTTATTTCACTCCTTGTCTGAGATTAAATGAATGAATGCACTTATAAGGTCCCTTAGTATAATTAGGGTTATGTACCATAGCCATCTTATAATCATACAGTTGTTGATTCAATAATTGAATGATAGAGGTTGGTGCTTGGATGATATCTAAAGAGTTAGATTGAGGACTCATCAAGAACCGTCGAATGATTGTTGAGAGATGATCTCCACATGAGAAGGAGATGACAATTCTTCTCTAAAGGTTGATATCTGACGGAACTCTTGATGCAGGTCCTCTGGATAGGAATAGAGATTCGGAGGTATCACATAAGTTAGGTCAAAGAGTTAACGAAATCGAGATAACCAAGATGTATGTCGTATGCTGTCACGATATAGGCATGCATCCTCTAACCGGAGACAGATGTATTACTATATGTCTAAGTATGTACATTAGGCAGACCATTATATTGATGACCTAATCAAGGTCTATACACCGGCGAGCTGGTGCGCATACGAGGGTGTATGAGTAAATACGATCTCTCAAAGGGATCATACAGGTTCATTACTGAATCGAAAGACATGAGCACACTCATGAGATATTGGGATCAAATGCCGAGCACAATCGTCTCTCTTTGGAAGCTTTACTGAATTTATAGGTATAATATATGTTTTTGGAAAGTATATGATCGATACCAACTCCCGATGATCAAATGAGAAACTTAATGATAAAACCATGAAGAAGACAGTCCAAATATGATCTTAAACTTTGGGTTTATTCTAGGTCTTCCAGAATGCATGATGTACGGGTATTAGGAATACGTGAGGATGATGTGATCATAAACGATTGTATAATCATGACACTTTCATTTCGATGGAGTGATGAAACATGTAGAGATATATTTCCATGTTTACGTATTCTTTTATCTATTTCTTTTCCTTCTGTCAGTATTATGTAATTTGCTCATAGGTCTCTCCTCTATATAAGAGAGCCTAGGGCTCAAGCAATAAACAAGTCCCTTATTTTTCCCAACATGGTATCGGAGCAGTGATACTAGATCAAAGCTCTTGTACCTGAAACCCTAACCCAAGCCCCCACCTCATGTCCTCTCTTGCAGAGCCGCCGCACTTGACGCATGCGGCTGATGCCGCTGCACCCATCTCCCACAGCCAGTGATGTCGCACCTCTTATCTACGGCCGGAGCCGTCGCACCCTTCTCCCTCGGACGGTGTCGTTGTACCTCTCTCTCTTGGTCAGCGTCGTCGCACCCTTCTCGTCCGCAGTTGGTGATGTCGGCTCTCTTGGTACCCACGCCAGGGTTCCTTTTTTTATTGATGGGGTTGGTTACGATTTGAGTTTATACATGCAACCAACTTCCCGCATGTCAGTGTAGACGATACGTTCTCTAGTCTACTACCCTAGTCTTCCTCGTCGGGCAAGAAAGAAAGGAAGATATCCCCACCACAGGCGCCTTCAGAGGTCATGTGCCTATAGTCAAGATGGATGGGTCAAACTACGAGTTGTAGGCCATGCAGTTCATGAGCTTAATGAAGTTGATGGGTAAGAAGCATATTCTTATCGAGGAAGAGTCGACGGAGAAGACGTGTTTGTGTGCCTCATGGGAGGCTGATGATGCATATGCTCAAGTCGGGTTGTCTGGTACTTGATACCAGAGATTGCAAATGATGTCCTGCACCAGCCCACTGCCAAAGCCATGTGGGACATTCTTGCTGCCACGTATTCACAAGCCAAGAATGAGACAAAAATTCTACAGCTTCCGCATTGCATCTTCACGATAAAGCGGAATGGTCGATCCTACATGCTCACCATACTGCCTTGCGCGGGATGTTTGAGAAACTTCATAGCTCCATGCCTCTCATGTCTACTTCAGAGCAGTTGAAAACATACCGGAATGCCATGATGGTTGGCGTCTTTCTAGCCTCTCTTGACTCACGGTATGAGGCCGCTTCTTCCCAGATACTGGCAGATGCTACCATTCCTCCCATGGAGGAGGCCTTCTATAGATAAAGCTGGATCAATATTTCAACTCCTGCTCCAGTGTTGAATTCCTCTGCCATGGTGGCCTCTCATGGAAGAGGTGGTCCATCTCAGTTCAGTGGACAGGGATCACGTAGCAGAGGTGGGTGTGGTCGTGGACCACCTTGTACCTATTGTCACCGATCTGGTCATACAGAAAATACATGCTACTCCAAGCATGGTTTCCCAGCGTCCGCCCGCGTAGCAGAGCAGGTTCAACCTTATGCCGCTCCACCCACATCATATCAGAGATATGATGAGCTTATGTCTTGACTGAGAGACATCATGCCCCCAGTTAGCACCCCTTCACCTGCTTCAGAGAACAACATGGACATTGCTACTATTGCAGGCGCTAGTACCTCAGGTAGTGTTCATGCCTCTACTTCTTATCATGGTTCAGATATCTCAAAATGGATCATCTGGTGCAACACATCATTTGTGTGGAGATAGACATCAGCCCATAGTCTACAGGCAGGTTTCTCCAGGAAGGATTGTGGTCATAGCAAATGGAACTCATTCCCTAATCACAAGATAGGGGGAGATCACCTTGACGCCCTCTATGCGGCTACAGAATGTGCTGCATGCCCCTGATTTCTTAATGAATTTACTGTATATTAGTCAGGTGCTAAGGATTTACATTGTCAAGCAATATTTGACCCATCATCTCTTGTGTTTCGGGACATTCTTACGGGCAGGGTAATTTCCTGTGGCCATGAGCAGGACAGGCTAAATCGAGTGGTCCAATACTGTATGTTGGACTACCCTCCCATTCCACTGGACCGGTCTCTCCCTTCCTATGGCATCTACGCTTCGGTCATCTTCCACTTCAGAAACTGCGTCAAGTCCTTCAACAGATATCACCCGCTCATCATTCAACTGTGAGGCATGTCAGTTAGAGAAGCATCATCCGTCTGTCTTCCCTGGTCGTTAGAGCCGAAGCAGTAGATCCCCTTTTGAGTTCTTCCATGTAGACATTTGGGGTCCAAGTCATGTTCCCGATCATCAGGGATACATATTTTATTTAGTTGTTGTGGATGATTTTAGTCGTCTGTCTTGGGTTTTCTTGTTGAAGAATAAAGCGGAACCTAGAAATGCAATTATAAATTTCATTAAAGAAGTACAGAATATTTTTTCACCTCTATCAAGATTGCAAGGACTGATAATGAGTTGGAATTATGTACTCATGTGATCTCTCAATTCTTCTCATCTCATGGTATTCTTCATTAAACACCATGCGCATATACGTCACAACAAATGATGCTGCTGAAAGAAAGCACCATCACCTTCTTGATGTCACTTGTACCCTCCTGATCCAGAGTTGTGTACCTCATTCATTTTGGGGTGATGCGGTTCTCACGGCTTGTTCATGAACTGTATGCCCTCGTCGGTGCTGGGAGAAGATACCTTTTTCCCTAGTTTTCCCCGACAAGGAGTTGTTCTCTCTTACCCCTCGTGTTTTTGGATCTGACAAGTTCTCTCCTAGGTCTGTCAAATGTGTCTTTGTCGGGTACTCCAAAACTCAAAAGGGTTACCGTTGTTATGATCCATTACACAGGAGATATTATGTCAGCGCAGATGTCACATTTTTTGAGACTCTCATGTATTTTTCTCCTACAGGTGAGTGGTTGACACCTTCATATTCGGATAATGAGGTCTGCATTCCACCTCCGCCCATGCGCCCACCACCTTCATCACCACCTCCAGTACCACCTCCTCCATCACCTCCATCAGCCACACATCCTCCTGTTGTTCTGGTCCCACCACTACCACATCACTACAACCGACGGCCTGCTCCTGTTCATGTTCAAGGTCCGTCATCCAGCATACCGCAGGTTTGTTCTGACAACATTACTTCTAATGATGAGACTAATGTTTCTCAACAGGGGTTATTTCAGGAGGTTGATGATCAAGTCGCTGGTTGGGATGGTGATGATCTTGATTTACCTAGTGTTATTAGGAAACAGAAGCGTTCATGTGCTTCATATCCAATTGCTCCTCATGTCACCTTCGAGCATCTGACAGGTGACTCCAGGAGGTTTGTTGTTGCTTTGTCCATCATGACCATACCACAGACTTACCAGGAGGCATTGACAGATAGCAGGTGGAGTCTAGCTATGGAGGAGGAAATGGCAGCTCTTCAATCGAGAGGCACTTGGAGTCTTGTTCTGGCCCCCACTAGGGCGTCTATAGTAAGTTACAAATGGGTATTTACAGTAAAGCAAAATGCATACTGCAGCATTAATCAGTACAAGGCTCGACTACTTACGTGTGGCTTTACTCATACATATGGGGTGGATTATCTTGATACCTTCTCTCCAATTGCTCGTCATTCGACCCTACGGATTCTTTTATCAGTTGCAATGGTTCGAGATCGGCCTCCGTATCAACTTGATGTCAAGAATGCCTTTTCGTATGGTGATCTTCAAGAGGAAGTCTACATGCAGCAGTCGCTGGGGTTTGCTACTTAGGGGGAGTGTTCACAAGTGTGTAGACTTCATAAGACAATCTATGGCCTTAAACAGGGCCCGAGAGCTTGGTTCCAAAAGCTCTCAGATTTGTTTGAGAAGCAGGGGTTCAAACA